>CM070736.1:27366473-28033222 GCA_036346245.1 Bonia amplexicaulis
GCCATACCCATTGCTACCCCTACTACCGTTCTGGTTGTACCGAAGGCAAGGATAGGCCTTCGTGAGTGGTTGGCTTTGCGATTAGCTGCCTTCAATAGGTTGAGTACACCAGTCGAAGCTGTGGATTGGTTATGCTACATGGGAGCTACCGCACCATGAGACTTTAGGTCCGTGATAGACTAGGCCAGAGCGATGGAGATGGAGATGCAGTTTACTAAAGGGCTGCAACCCTCTGGTGGTCCGAGTGCTTCTGGTGGTGACCAGAAGAGGAATTCCGCTAAAGGGGGTGGGTCATCTCAATGGCCCACTCCTAAGAAGTCCAAGTGGGGCCAACGTACTCCACAATCATCAGAGTCCAAGCCTTCGAGGCCATCTTCTTCAGCGCCTCGTTCTTCACTGACGACCCCAGCCTATCGCCATGTCCCAAGACAGGGCATGATCTGTTACAAGTGCGGTAGTGGGCACCATGCTGTCAAATGTTCTTGGTCAAGGAACTGTCGGCATTGTGGCCAAGTTTGCCACAAGATGATGGTTTGTCGACGGAATTCCTCTAGCATCATCAAGTGGGAGCTAGTATTTTCAGCTTCGTCAAACGCTATGCCTCGGGGGTCAGTCTAGATGTTGGTGGCTGTCCCTGCACCGCAGCCTCCTCTTTCTTGGGCACAACCCGACGGGTATTACTGGCATCCTGCACCAACTCCTCCACTCTAGCATGCTGCACCGCTTCCATTTCCAATGCCACCCTAGCAGAGCATCGGGGCTCTCGCCACCCTAGCACCACCCGGAGTCTACTCACTACATGTCGCCAAGTTTGTGGGTCGACCTGATGTGGTGACAGGTACCCCGTTAATGGATTCATGTGATGCCCTTGTTCTTTTTGAATCTAGTGCTGCTTGTTCTTTTGTCTCCCTCGAGTTTGCTAGAAGGGCAAAGTTGAGTGTTCAATCGATTTCCCAATCGGTTATAGTTAGTTCTTCGGGCTAGGTACCGTTGCTACCTCCACAGTTCTCCTAGCTATGTGGTTGCAATAGATGCCGAGGATTTTGTTGCCAACCTCATGGTTATCCAGTTAAAGCCTTTTTAGGTCTTCCTTGGCATGGACTGGTTGCATCGCTACCAGATCGTGATTTCCTATTTTTGGAGGACAGTCACTTTGCAAGCTTCTTCAGGGTAGGAGATAATTTTTAGGGGAATGCACCCCTTGTTCCCTCTTTGTGTTGGCCAGCATGTTCCCTGACCGATGAATAATAAATTCTAGGCTACTTCTGCACTTGCGAAAAAGTCAAGTGCGTCTTTGCACACTGAGGATATTCCAGTGATACATGAGTATCCCGATTTGTTTCCTGAAGAGCTTCCGAAAATGCCACCGAGCAAGATGTGAAGTTAAAAATTGATCTTGTTCCTAGCACACGACCTATCTCTATGACCCCGTACTGTTTGGCATGACCTTTCCAAAAGAGTTGAAGAAGAAATTGGATGAGTTTTTGCCCAAGGGGTTGATTCGTCGTAGTGTGTCACCTTATGGAGCCCCTGTCCTATTCAATGAGAAAAAGGATGAGAGTTGGTGCATGTGCATAGACTATCATGCACTAAATCAGGTGACCATCAAGAATAAATACTCTTTGCCTTGCATCGAGGACTTGTTTGATCAATTGAAGGGAGCCAAGGTGTTCTCTAAAATTGATCTACAATCTAGGTATAATCAAATCCGAGTGCGGGAGCAAGATATTAAAAATATAGCTTTCTCCACAAGATACAGATACTATGAGTTTAAAGTTATGTCCTTTGGACGGACAAATGCCCCTGCTGTCTTTATGGAGACGTTGAACAACATGCTATAACAAGTATCTTGATGACTTTTTAATTGTGTTCATCGATGATATCCCAATTTATTCGAAGATGGAGAAAGTATGAGCAACATCTGTTTAGTCTCTGGGGAAAATCAATTCTTTGCTAATTTGAAGAAGTGCAAGTTCTGGATTTCTAGAGTAGGCTTCCTAGGTCATGTAATTAACCAGGAAGACATTTCAATAGATACAAGCAAGATTTCCACCATCATAGACTAGAAGAGGTCATCTAATGTTAAAGAAGTCAGAAGTTTTCTTGGCCTAGATAGTTATTACTGGCACTTCATGAAAAACTTATCCATTGTTGCCAAGCTAGTGTTTTAACTCACGTGGAAGGGTGTGAAATTCCAGTGGACCGATGAATGTTAGCGCAATTTCAATACTCTCAAAAGAAATTGGTAATTGCTCCTATTCTCACCCTCCCTGAGCCAAGGAAGTATTTCACGGTCTACTCAGATGCTTCTCGAGTAGGTCTGGGTCGCGTGCTCATGTAGGACAGCAAAGTGATTGCTTATGCATCATGACAATTGAAGAAGTATGAGCAGAATCACCCTACTCATGAGTTAGAGCTAGCCAGAGTGGTTTTTGCTCTAAAGATTTGGAGATATTATTTGTATGGAGAGTTTTGTGATATTTTTATTGACTACAAGAGCTTTAAGTACATTTTCACTCAGAAAGAATTGAATTTGAGGCAAAGAAGGTGGTTAAAATTAATCAAGGATTATAAACTCACTCTTCAGTACCATCCAGGTAAGGCAAATATGGTTGCTGATGCCCTTTGTCGCAAGACGACACCGTCCACTCTAGGTTGTCTTGTTGCTGACTTTGAACGAATGGGAATTTTCTATTGTTATGCTAGTATAGCATAGGCTGAGGCACAGTTGTTGCTAGAATCGGCAATTCCAAAGCGAGTGATGGAGGCACAACAGCATGATCAGTTGTTTCAACAAGTGGGGAAGCGACTTGATGAAGGAAAAATGGGAGATTTTAGCCTTGATGAGTCAAGCGCATTGCGGTTGAAGGGCCGCCTTCGCGTGCTACAAAAGGCTCAAGTCAATGATGATATTTTAAGAAAGGCTCATCGTATCCTACACATGGTGAATCCTGGTGAGACCAAGATGTGTCGGGATTTGAAAAAGAACTTATGGTGGAAATGATGAAAGTGGATGTCGCGCGGTATGTGGCATCTTTATGGGATTTGCCAGGAAGTGAAGGCTAAGCACAAGTGTCCCGCTGGGCTATTGCAACATTTGGAGGTTTCTCAGTGGCCATAGGATGATATTACCATGAATTTTGTAGTTGGCTTACCTTGTACCCAGCGAGGTAAAGAGGCGATTTGGGTAGTGGTGGACCGATTCAGTAAGTCCGCGTATTTCATCCCCATTCGTACGACGAACTAAGCGAGTAACCTATCTATATGCGAGAAATAGTAAGGTTACATGGTGTGCTCTAGACGATAGTTTCGGACAGAGATACCAAGTTTGTCTACTAGTTTTGGGAGAGCTTGCAGGACGCTCTGGACATAAAACTCTAGTTTAGTACTGCTTTCCACCTACAGACGGATGGACAGTCCGAACGCATTATTCAGACACTGGAGGACATGTTGAGGTCATGTGTTCTGTCTTGAAAAGGTAGTTGGGAGGATCATTTGGCACTCACAGAGTTTGCCCATAACAACAACTACCACTCCAATGTTCGGACAGTGCCATTTGAGGTTTGTAAGGGTGGAAGTGCAGATCGCCACTGTGCTGGGATGCCGTGGACGAAAGGTCATTCTCGATCCAGATTGGGTCCAACAAATAGTGGAACGAGTGGCAAAAATTAGACATAATTTGCTAGCTGCCCAGAGTAGGTAGAAAAGTTATGCATTTGTCAGGAAACGAAAATTAGAGTTCAAAGTAGGGGACCAGGTGCTCGTAAGAATATCCCCCATTAAAGGCATTCTACGATTTGGTACCAAAGGGAAGCTTAGCCTGAGGTATATTGGACCATTTATGACTCTAGCGAATTGAAAGTTCAGATATCGCTTGGACCTCCCGAGTTCATGCAAGGAGTGCACAATATGTTCGTGTTTTATGTTAAGAAAGTACTTAAGGAATCCAGAGCATGAAATTGTGTTAGAACCAGTGTCTATAAAGCAAGACCCACATTTGAGTTCTGTCCAGTTCGGATTCTAAAGAAATCAGAGGAGGTGCTGAGGCATAAAACGATAAAGTATGTCAAAGTGCTTTAGACATATCAATCCGAGCGAGAAGCGACTTAGGAGTTAGAGTCTCGCATGCACAAGAAGTATCCAGAGTTGTTCTCTATGGGTACGAGTTAATGTTATTTTATATGCAATTTGTTTATCTGTGTGGATTGTTGAACGCCATAATTCGGGGTAGAATTTTGTTAACGGGGTAGAACGTAATGCAAGTGGAAACACAAAGAGAAGAAAAGCGAAATTGGGAAACAAATCCAAGGAAGAATAGAGTGTTTCTACTGTCCGAACCCATCAGCCTTAGAAATGCCAAGTGTAATGTCACTCACTTGATTAATCTGACGTGTTCTTAAGAAAAACCTACTTTAATAGGCACTCACATGGGATGGAGGGAAAATTCTACTTCGGTAGTCACCTCAATAAGATAGAGGTAAAAGGTGACATCGACAGGTGTGCCATTTGCTTTATCAGTATAAACTACAGGAGGAGAATAAGATTGATTATAGCATTGCATTGTATTAAGTGTGAATTGAGATGAGATATCAAGAATTGTGAGTGAAGACTAATTGTGTTACGATATATTTGTGTTCAAATTGAAACAGGTGAAAACGATATGATAAAATTGTTGTCTTGCTTATGGTAGTGTTTATCGATCTATTATGTACATATTGAGTATACAAACACACCATTGCTTTGTTTTTTTAGGTGACCGTTGAGAACATTATTCACGAACAGGAGTAGCACATAAATAATTTCACGTACCAACATCACTTCCCATGTTAACTTTTGTTAGTATATTTTACTTTACTGTAATGCTGGAGTTAGGGTTAAAAATGGTATAATGTTTATCTAGTCAATGTAATATAAACAAAACATTGTTTGCTTAAAATTACTAGCAGTTGTTGAAAATAGAAAACGGTAGAAACATACAATGGTGGTAGCATTCGAGACAGGATGGACGGGATGTTACAGCTGCACCACGAGACAACTACAAGATTAGCATTGATAAATCGTGGCGACACTGCACAGCACGGAAATCAAGCTCAGAAAAATATCAGTCCACAGACAACCGATCAAGCCAAGTATTTGTACACATTTGGGTTTTCTTTATCCCTCTCCAAGTAATCCCTTGTGATAAGATCCTCAATCCGTTTCTTTACTGCCTTGAAGTCAGGCTGCAGGAAAAAGAGCAGACCTTTTATCATGTGAAGTCATGAAAGGAAGCTCAGATTAAAAAGTGCCATGAACATTTCCTGAATGCCAGTTCAACCATATATACACAATTATATTACACAAAAGAAAAGGCCAAAGAGATGATGGTGCAAGCCTGAGGCGTGCAATGCAGAATGCACAGCTAAACAAGGCAAGGGTGCTAGCCAAGAGGACCTACGTAATGGAAGATGGTCACATGGAGAGAATAAATTAACGTCAGACCTCAAGTCATCAACAAAGTAGAACTCTGAGACAAACCTTTGGACAAAACCAACACGATCTAACCAAATATAGCTGAATTGATTGAACCTAGCATTTAGAAGGAGGGCAAGGAAGATTCTTTTGCCAACATCTTCAACTACTTTGTCGAACAAATGTTTCGTACCTTGAACATGCGACCAAGCTGCTCCACACATTCCATTACAAGTTGCTGATGACCCAAAACTTTGCGACTCTTCATAATGCGCACAATGGATGCATCAATTGCATATCTGCGATCCTTGTCAACATCTTCAACTACTTTCTTTTTCTCATCAGCTGGAGGAAGAGGTATCTGTGAATAGCATTAAAAACCAAGATAATACATCAAAAAATGAGAACTCAGAAAAGTAAATTGCCAAATCTAGAAAATGTACAAAAGAAAGAAGATACCTTTATTCTTCGCATCTTGTCAGTAAACTTTGAATTGAACTCAAAGACATCATTCGGTGAAATAGATTTGTTATTTGGTTCTTTGTTAAGAATCTTGTATTTTGCACAAGAGAGAGAATGAAGCAAACGCACAACATCATCATGTGAGAGATTTAGCTGTGTCACAATCTCAGAGTAGCTAAGTCTGTCAACTCCATTAAATAGCAGCAGCAATGCAGCCTATCAACATAAGAGAAAGGCATGTTACATCTTATACAAGAAGCAAATGCAGTGCACATCGAAAATGCAGTTTAGAATTACCTGATAGGTTGTAACAATGAGCTCAATAGTTTTGGTCTCAAACTTAGCATTAATATTACAGGTTCCCAGGGAATATATACAGGTAAGCTTCCTGTGCTTTGTTCTTGTTTGGTAAAACTCCTTGAAAACATCTACACATTTCACCTGGAAAAATCAAGAATGAAAATAATCACCTTGTGCAGAGTAAGACATGACATCAACAACAAATATTGTAAGAAAAACAAGGCAAATTCAAATATTGATTAAGCTTAGCAAGCTCCAACATAGCTCCTTACATAGCCCCGAGAAAAAGCAAATTACCATCTCAGCAGGCAGGTTTATATCAACAGATTTGTAGCTTGGCCAAAATCCCGTTGTCAGAACAGTAACAGCTAAGTCTATACCAGGGTTCAACTCAGCATGTGTGCTTATGAACTCTTCAAATTTTGTCTGGTGATCTTTTGCAACAGTAAGGTCAGTAACCATGCCCTCCATTTTTGAAGTGAATTGCCCCCCGCACTGTTGTTTTAGCTTGGTCAGAATGCTTCTCTCATGTTCATCATTAGCACTCTTGTCAAAAAGCAATCTCCTCGCAAGCTTCTTTCTGCAAATTAGCCCAAGAAGTCAGTGACTGCATGCATATTCCAATATGTGCAGGAGCTTAAAGATAGTAAGAATCAGCATGCAAGATAACAAGAAGTTACCTGTAAAATTCAGCAAACAAGTCTTTGTCACTGATATAGGCGAGTAACCTTACGACCTGCTCATTATACAGTTTCAAGATTAAGTTCCTAGGTCTGGAAAATTAGTAATGACGTTAGCAGCAGCACAAACATAACAAATTGATGGCCGTACCTTCTCAAGGGTATCTTCAATTGCTTCATCACTAAGCTTTTCACTTCCACCTTTCTTTAAGATGTTGTCACAGAAGGTAGCTAGTAATTCGGCGCTTGAACTACCAGAAACACCTTTGTTGCAGAAAACCTCAAAAGCCTCTTTAAGTGCCTGCATAAATAGGATACATAACAGGAGCCAAGATTTTGATATCATGGTAAAAAGAATGATGTATGAACGAGTAGATAAGTAAACCAAATGGCAAACCTTATGGAAGAGCGTGTGGCCCTGGAAACACTTAGTGACATATTCTACATATTTATCATGAAGCTCAATGATTTTCCGGACAAAAACCTAATTTCAAAAAACAGCTCAGTGGGTAACAGATACGTAACAAAAGTTGAGAGCTAACAGCAAAGATTACATCAAGATGAACAAACCTGTTCGAGCAAACCAACCATGTCCTTCTTCTCTGGCTGTAATATAACAAATAATTTAGATAATACTCAAATAATTTTAGATAGTACGCAAGCGAAAAAATAAGCAAAACACTTGAAATGTAAGTCTGAAGTGGTTAGTAGAGTGCAGAGCAATATGTCGAAGCAGCAGCCTGAAATACACTATGCATATACCAGCATGAGTTACAAAGTCCAGCTGATGGATGAAAAACATACCACTGAATTACAACCCTAAAAATAAAATCAATGTACTAAGAAAACAATAATACAACCAAAAAAACATAAAATAATCAATGGTTCAATATATAAAATATTGCACCTTTTTATTAATAGCAGCATCTTCAGCTTGTTTGACTAAGGCTGTGCCCTCAATAATAACATGCTGCAGAGAAGCACCATTCCATTACAACATTGAAATAGCTTTAAGGAGAAATAGAGCACAGTTTTGAGGCAAGTAATACCTGCTTAAATATTTGAGAAACAGGTTCCAGACCACAAGTTATTCTGGAAAATAGACTGTACATTCTAGAGAGATCATCAACCTGAAAGATTGCACGTACACACACACACACATATATATTATGTCAACTGGCTTCATATATTGCTGATAAACTGTTAAGAAATATGGTGCTTCTCCATGATACCTTGTCATCACGAAGCAATGCATGCCATCTAGACTGCTCCTTCTCAAAAAGCTGGCTTGCGTATTGAGTTAGCAATTCATGTTGCACTTTCTGTAAAAATCAAGAAAAGAAAGGACATTACATCATGTCAAACAAGGGAAAGGAAATCATGACAAGTGTTCTATGAGGAATCCAACAGCACTCTGAATATACAATTCAAAATTATGCATCTGGTGTACATGTAGCAAATATAGGTAATGAAACATCACGAAATACTTTGAAAAATTATAATAAAAGGCAACAGAAAACTTTCCACTAACCTCCAACAACTTCTGTTCACTACTGGAGTGCAAATAATGAGCAACTCGCTCTTTCTCCCTTTTCAAACATTCCTCAGCCTAATTAAACAATCATCCATTAGAAAGATAATTTTATGCTTAACAACGGGTAGAAATGATTATGAAACGTTCTCGAAGATACCTTTAACACGTAATCTGGACAAGAGTCCTGCAGGATCCAGGTTTGGGCCTTGATAGAGTAGTAGTCTGCAGTATCCTTGAGCAAGAAATCTTCAAAATCATTTTCATAGCACTCCATACTACCCAAGCCAATTTCAACAAATATATCCAGAACATTTTTCAACAGGGCCCTATCGATTTGTTCACCCTCGCGTTCTTGATCTATCTGTTGAAGAAAGCATTTCCATTGCCATCTATACACAACCTAATAGGCTAACATGACGAAATACAATGACTCACCAAGTATATGACCGCACTTTTTACTTTTCCTTTGATCTCTTGATATACCTGTTACCACAATTGAACATGATTAAAATCTAGAGATATCACATTAAGCAATGAACCATAAGCTGGATTCCATAAAACAGGAGAAAGATGAGTAAATCAAAGTTATGTTACCAAATCTTGGAAACAACTAAGTCCAACTTCTTTCAGTGACGGTAGTGACTTCCGTGAAATAAAGTAACGATCAAGATAATGGAAGAAGAGTGACAACCACCGAACCATCACTTTATGGTTTGACCACTGTTTTACTAACTCTCTCAACATAAACTCATCATGCTTTTCTCTTAGTGAAGGTAAGACCTGCAATAAATTGAAAACTGGTGTTGGACTTATCTTTCAAAATGTGACATGCAAATATAGGGAAAAGGAGATAAGATGGACATCATGCCGGTGATGAAATATCACTAAACTGCAAGTTATGCTCATTATAATTATAATTGCACAATTTCATCCAGGTACAAAGTGTTAAAGAGAGGCATATATTTGTACTGCATGACAATTAACTAAAACTAACAATGATCCATAGCAAAATAGGAATGGTAACAGGGTGGGGGCAGGGATTAAGTATCCATACCCGTTCTCACCTCATTAACATGGACATGTTTACCCGCAAGTAACAACCCAAGGATATGGCAGAGAACAGGGGTCCCAGCTGGGATGAGCATCAAATTATTTATAATGCAACATCTACTACTAGAAAATGTTCTACATAACTAAGGGCGTGTTTGGATGTCTTGCCCACCCTTGCTTAGCCTTGCCTAGCAAGGTTAGTTGGCGAAAAGTCAGTTTGGTTTCCTTGCCTAGCCCTGCTTTTGGGCAAGGTGATAAAGGATTTCTTTGCTTTTGTGGGTGAGCCAAATTGGCTCTCCTCCACTAGCAAGGATTTCCTTGCCCACAAGCATGGCAAGGCAAGGCTAAGCAAACAAGGGAACCAAACATGCCCTATGTTAATTCATTAACAATATATTTTACATATAGATAACTTATCAACAACAAAGTACAATCAAAAGATTTAATACAATTCACTACACACTAAATGGGAATGAAAACATAAGTCCAAGAGAAACATATATGTATTTATATGAAGGGCTGAACTTATCTAGAAGCTGTTGATGAAAAGGGTGAAAGCAGCAAACATTTCAACAACCAAAAGAATGCCATAAAACAAAAAGACTCAATATGGATGATGCCGCTAGCAGCGAGTGTTCTCAAAACATCAAATCCTACCATGCTGAGGAAAATCCTCTCAAATCAAGCAATTTATGCTTTCTAAGCAAATTGTGTTTACATAGAGGGCACTGGAAGTATAAAGCAGAGTATTTTTATAGCAGACAGCATGCAATAGCCATATAAGCACAACATGCTGAGCAATGTATGCAAAATTTGAACTTAATCTCACAATGGAACTTTCAAAGTATAAACATCAAAGATTTAAAAGCCAATAAAGCAATGTTTATGTAGGTCATCTTTTGTTTAAAGTATTCAAATTGGCAGAGAGTAGATGAGGAAGTTATTAAGTGGAATGTGAAGAAATACAGAAGGTCATTGACTAAAATTGCTGGTACAATTGCTTTTGGCAGAAAAGAAAGAAGATATGATAAATGGCCATAGAAATCTGAAACTTTTTTTTGTGCTAAGACCATGTTTGTGGGAGGCTGCTAGCGTCAGAACAGCATAGAAGCGCCACACATAGTGCCCACCGCACCTTACCCACTAGAGTACTTAAATACAATCCTTTATCCAGATCCCTCTGCACCAACAGTTGTGTAAGACTACTTGAGCATGTGACTTAGAAACTAATAGCAGTTGTGTAAGGCTACTTGAGCATGTGACTTAGAAACTAATAGCTCCTCCCGACTAATGAAAGCCCAATTATTCATCCATCTGAAGCAACCAACCCAGAATTCCTAATTCGCCAAAAGCACAAGCTTTATCAAAATTAGAACGCCATCCTTGTACTTACTACAGCAGCTTAGGAGTGTAGATTTAGGCATTGAATGTTTGAATCCCTTTTTTTCTGTGTATAAACAGTTGTGCTCTCCCTTACTTAATGTGTGTGCTCTATTCGTTGACTTATGTGTCATAACAAGCATCATTTCCATCAGTATCTTTGCTACGCCTCCACTAATCGAGCACATGGACACAAAATCGAGGAATCAAAGGATCCCTCACCATGGACATGATGTACTCCTCGCAGGACTCGCAGGACTTCTCGTAGAGCTGCTGCGAGTAGTCGTGCGGTGGCTTCTGCGTGCACATGTTGTATACCGTTCTGCAGCATCGGAACAAGCCTAGAATCAGATCATCGAGGCACAAACCAAGCAAGCAAGCACCCCAAATCCAACAGAGGGGAAGAAAATCGAAGCGGGTACGCACGTGTAGAGCATCATGTAGTCCTCCTTGCTGAACTGCGGCTCGGGCTTGCCCTCGAGGATGTTCCTGAGCTTGGTGATGCCCTTCTGCATGAACTCCCACCCCTGCTCCAGATCGATCGTCTTCCGCTCGTGTGTCGCCATCGCCGCCGCCGCCGCCGCCGCCGACAATTCGGGCGCTCCGCGCCGGAGGGGCCGGATCCTTGGGGAGAGCCTAGCCGGTTTCCTTTGCTGCCTGCGTGGGCAGCGGCTTCCCTCCCGCGGCATGTTGACTGTCCGTTAAAAGGGGGAAGTTGTGGGATTAGGGAGCATGTTGGAATGTTGTCATTTATTTATTGTCTTTTAATATTATAGTATATATTAAAAATGAGTAATTGCAGTATACGGAGTAGTGTCAGATGTGTTGTCATCTTCTAATTAAATCGGCCGTTGTAACTAAAAAGACAGGTGCTTAGTAGAATGACAGATATTGATAATTACTCACTATTATTGAATTATTCATATTATGCAATAATTTTGATTATCTTTTGTTCAATGTGATATTAATTTGATGATAATTGTGATATGTGATTAAAATAATGGAAAATGACACTCATGATATCACATATGCATTATGAGCGAGGCGGTGAGAAAGTCAATAGCTATGAGTAAGATTTTTTGAGTATTCTAGCATGCTCTTGAGTAAAACCTACAGAGGTAGGTGTAATATCTCAAAAGTGATTTGTGAGTTAATCGATTAATTGGAGGGAGTGATCTTATAGAAAAGAATTAAACAAGGATTTTTAGAGGAGGATTTCTGAAAAATCCCGGCAACATAGGCCTAGGCCTTGGCCCAAGTAGAGGCCGGCCAAAAGGGGGAGGCGCCCCTCCCCAAACCCTAGGCGCCACCCCTAAGCCCCCTCCTCTTTCTCCCTTGAGCTGCCGCCTCCCTCTCCCCCTTGCGCCTCCCTTGTCTAGTAGCACCACCTCCTCCTTCTTCATTGAAGCCCCATGCTGTTGGTAAAGGCGATCCCCTTTGCTGCCGGTCGAGCGGAGGAAGAAGATCGATCGTCGGGAGGTGTTTTTTGATCCGAAAGAAGGAGAAGAGTAAGGGAAAAAGGGAAAAGGAAGGTAGAGAGAGAGAGAGAGATCACGTGGTGTTCATCGTGTTCTTTAGTGGTTCGTCAAGAGTAACCCCTATTTCCCTGGTTAGATGCATATTTAATTATTGTAGCAATGTCGGTAGTGTGGTCTGCCTAGGACAGATTGCGTTAGATGGCCGTTTTGGGGTAGTTTTATGGGGATTCAGTTCTGGACGTCTCCTAGAGTAATATAGAGGACGTCGCCATATTTCTATGAAGTACTAGAACACGTCGTTTAGACCTCGGTAGCAAAAGTTATGATTTTATTAGTGGGACTGTTCTGCAGATTATGAGTTTTCTGTCAGGTTTTGGTAAAGTGGGTTAGCAGATTAGAAAACGAGAGAATCAGAGGAGCTCAGTATAATTAAAGTTGTAGACCTTTGTCTCAGATTTCCATAAAGCTCAAGAAATCGTGATTCGGACACTCGTGCTGAAAGTTATGGTATTTTTAGTACTCTGTCCGGAGAACCCGACATGAAATTGATGTTTTAGAAAACTGGCTTGTGCGGGTATAACTTGGCCGATTCAGGGAGGTTCACTAACAAGGTTTAGTTGAAGAATTTGATTATCTTTCCAGAAATTATAAAAACATCTTTTTTCGACTCCCGTACCAATAGATATGAATTTTTGAAGTTGGCTGCCACAGAGGGACCAGATCGATCTGTAGGATTTGGGGATTAGAACCGAGTTAGATGTTTTTGCGAGTTTGTGATTGTTTTTCTTTAGTCTAAGGTCCACTACTGTTATCTTAGCCTGCATTAAAATTATTATTCAGGTGGTGGTCTGGTTCCGAGGGCAGCGCCTTCTGCACGTTCCTTGTTCTCTCATGGTTAAGGCAAATATAATGATGGTTTAAATTGATATTGTGGAATATCAATGTTTGATTTATATTGTGAGCAATTGTATTCATGGTTGTGATGAAGGCGTACCTAGTAATGTTCATGGTTGTTTGTAAGTTATGAATTTCGTGAGTATTCCTTATGCAAAGTTGTTGTGGATGCATGTTTTTATTAAACTGATACTTCCATACATATGCATCATGTTGGCTTATTGAAGTCTTGGTCATGTGATGATCAAGCATTTGCTGAGATCCCCGTCACGTTAATGATGGGCTAAAGGTCTCCATACTTACGGAGTATGGGCAATTGGTCCCTATACCAGATGGTACAGGCATGGGTGTGCATCGACGGATGCGCACTTTGCATGACCGGTAAAATGTCAAAGAGAAAGAGATAAAGATATTGTTGAGCATATTGCATAGCATGATTTCTATAAGTAACTGTTGGATGCTCTTATGAAATGGTGTTCATGTATATTCTTATTACCATTTGTTATATTTGCTGAGTCATTGGATTCACCCTTGTTGTTTGTTGTGTTTTAGGTACCCTTATGAGATCGACATACATGGGGAAAAGGAAGGATTAGTCTTGTTGCACTTTGCATGATCAACCCATAGTGGAAAGAAAGAGAGAAATTAAATAGTAGAAGAATGAATTACTTTAAGTATCTTTATGATCATTGCTTGCTGAAATTAAATTGTAATAAATGAATAGAATATTTATGGTGTTCCTGTTTTTTATCTAGATGCTAGTTCTATTTATGTCCTAGTAATCCATAGTCAATTTTGTTTAGTCTTGGTCGAAATACATGTTGGATATTTATTCTTATTAAATCTGTTGATTGAAACCTCTGACATAGATAACTATACAAGGGAGGATCTGCCAAAATTTTGTGAGACGTATTTAGTTTATCCTTGTTACATTACTAGTTTGGTATCATTCCAGGTCATTGTTTAGCTGAGGTGTTACAGTTGGTATCAGAGCGGGCATTAGGTCCGTGGTAATTGAATCATTAAATTGACACACTGGTGCTCAGTAGGATGGGATGGGTAGAGCGTTGCATTTACGTTTCCAATACATTGTATTGATGTTTTATGCTATGAGATGATCTTTTGTGCCTATGATTTGACTATATGATTGTTACGTGTGGTGATAGTTGATGTCGAGAGATAGAGATCATGGTGCGGCCATAGGTATAGCCAATTTATATCACTATTCGTGGTATTAAATTGGTGAAGGATCTTTCCTTGGGCAACTTAGTTTCAGAGGTTAGGAGTGAGTTCTTTAGAAAAGTTTCTCTCTTCCCTGAGTTGAATTTGGTCAATTCTTATCCTGTGGTGGATGATGAATTTATCTTGGGTTCGTGGTTCATGGCAGTTGAGCGTTTTCAATTGGTCTCTACCTGTTCTTCGAAGCAACTATTGTTTTTCGGACTATTGAGACGCTTTTGTTACTTGGGAACATTGTTGATTTGCAATGTTGGTCCCTTCGTGGGAGTTTTGTCTTGTTGTGAAATATGTCTCATTTGTTCGCTTGGTATTTTTTTATTAATGAATGTTTTATGTTGCAAATTCATTAACATGGGAAAGCCTTGGATCTTTATATTCCTTTGGATTATTTTGCGTGTTGAAGTTTAATTCCTCTCCTTTTTGAAAGAGAGTGTTAAAATCATTTATGGTGTTTTGCTATGCTTAAGTGGGAAGTGGTAATCATATAAATTAATTCATAAGGTATGAATTAACAAGTTGAGATATTAGCGTGGTGCATAATTAATTTCAACTAGTATCCTCGAAAGTGTAGTCCTTGTAATAGTTTCTGGAAGAATTGTGATTAAGAATTTGTCTATACATGATTGAAACTCATGGAGTTTTGAGGAGTGTGCAAAAAGAATTAGAATGACTATTATGATTATTTAAATTTCTATCCTATTGGATAAATTAAATTATTTTGTCTTCGGTTATTAATCTGACCATTTGAGATGATTAAATAAGGAGGTGTTGGAATATTACCTTAGTAATATTAACCTTTAATCTGTCTATTATTTAGATACTTTATGAGCATGTATAAATGCTAGGTTCATCTATCTTTCACCATGCTAAATTGTTGAAATATGTATAAAGAAATAGAGAAAGGTTGATGTATTGACCGATAATACCTTGTCTTATAGAGTTTACATTATTGAAGTTTGAAGATATTTTGTTCTAATTGCTGAACATAAGGTGGAATATTGAATCTATACTCATAACGGTTTTTGAGATTGCCATGTTCTAGTACCAGCTTGTTAAAAGAGTTTTGTTTCAATATTGTGGATTGTGCACTAGGTTTTCGAGATCAAGTAGTTACAATCTGGTTTAGATAATAGAAGAGAGCCACCAGGTATGCGGAGGCCCTCTTGGCGAATCAGTTCGAGCGGGACTTGACGTGGGAGCCTGAAGTTCAAATGTAGGAGAAGGACCCGAGTTCTTCGAGGCGGTGAAACCCGTAGTCGTTGTTCCCTTGCGTTGTTCTATCTTTGGGATGCTCTATACTTTGGTTGTTCTTTCCTTGATTGTTCTTTGTCTCGTGGGTTGAGGAGCGAGATTCGAGGACGAATCCTTTTTAGGTGGGGAGAATGTAATACCCGAACGTCGTTACTAAGATAACTTTTAAAACAATCGTGAGTCGCATGGTTTTTCGATGAATCGCGAGAAGGAAAAATATAAATTGTAGAACATTGTAAAATAAATTAAATAAATTAAAATAATTAATTTATATGTTTTGACTGTCCGGAGGGTGGGCTACCGCTTTGGGCAGTCGCCACCAAATGGGGCCTGCCCCTCCCAAACCCTAGCACCCTCTTTATAAACCCTCCTTGGCCCCTCCTCTTTCCACCCCAAACCAGCCACCACCACCCCTTGGCGCCCCTTCTCCCCTTGCTGCTGCCATGGTGCCAAGGAAGAAAAGAAAGGGAAGAGAGGAAGGAGAAGGAGAAGGAGAAGGAGGAGAAGGAGGAGAAGGAGAAGGAGAAGAAGAAGAGGAGGAAAAATTGGGGAAATTCTTCATCTAGGTAATTTTCCCCATCCCAAATCCTCTGTTTTATGGATTAACTAGGGTTCTTGGCACGGAATTTGATGGTAGATAATAGATCAATTGCCCGATTAGAGTTTAGTCACGGGCTGATTTTAGATCTATTCACGCAGCGTGGCTTGTCTCGCGGTTTTGATCTAGAAATAGAATTTGCCTGTGTGTATTCCCAAAAGTAAAGCTGTAGAGGACATCCAGATGTATCTTCTGTATTTTTTCCAAATTTTTCTACCGTGGTATCTGGGAGATACGGAGACGGAAATACCGCTGTCCGTCAGGCGGATAGATTGGTATAGTCCGACGGTAATCTGGATATTAAAAATATTAAACGAATTTTCCTACAGTTCTTCCCAAAAGGAAAGTTGTAGGAAACTTCCATATGTATCTCCTGTAGTTTTTCCAAATTTTTCTACTGTGGGATCTGGGAGATACGGAGACCGCAATACCGCTGTCCGTCAGGCGGACAGATTGGTACAGTCCGATGGTAACCCGGGGTTTAAAAATAGTAAAAGAATTTTCTGGCCTTGACCATAGTTGAGGAAGTTGTAGATATTTAGTTATATAGCTTCTGTATGAATTTGAGAATTTTTAGACCTCGGTGATGTTGTTGGCACGCGTTTGAATACTGCTGTCCAATCTGCCAGAACAGAGTTCTTCCTCTGTTTTGGGCATTAAATTACATCTAGTTATGATCCGAATAAAAATAGGTATTCTACATGAAAATTGTAGGCTTTTAAGTCACGAATCCAGAGAGGTATCATTTGCTATTTTTAGATTTATATTTTTAAAGATACGAAATTATGAAGCAGCGCTGCTGCAGAGGGTATTGTGTTGGTTTGTTGGGCGGAGTAGAGATTGTGAGTGTTCGGGTTTCTAGCGATGTTTTATATATTTATGTCGTGCTTGTATGCTGTGGTTGTGTGCTGAGAGTTGTCTTATGGATAGGTGGTCTTGTCCCTGAGCGCTCTTGATCTCTGTTGTACTTCGCTTCGTTGGATTGAGGCAATTAAACGTAGCGGTGGTTACTACCGTTTAACCTGTTGTTCTTACTACTTTCAGTTTACGTTATTATCGTAATTTGATACAATTTCCATGATTGCATGATATTTTAATTGTGTAATTCTTGCTTAATGTTATAATGTTGATCATGAAATTAGCTTGTGGTGTATGTGAGTATGTTGAGAGCGTGATAATGCTCCTTGCGGATGAATTAATGTGATTAATGAATTTTGATATCATTCAATCATTCATGTCATATCATGTCCTTTGTGTATGTGGATGTCGCCGCTTATAGCCGCGACCGTACCGGTACAGTGTCGTATATTGCCGTAATACGACGCACCTCTTCGCCCGCGGGAAGCATCGTATATTGCCGAAATACGATGCATTGCACTTCCTGCCCTAGCAAGAGTAATATGGAGCATAGCATTCATATGCATTCATATGCATTGCATTGTAGAATGATCATTTGCATTCGTATGCAATATAATGTGGTGAAGTTATGTTGTGGAATGTACAACTTCATAGTTGTAATGTGCAATTGGCTCTTGTGAGCTATTGACGGAATGAAGGTTGTGGTTGTGATCTTGAAATGTGGTTCGTCCCTTGTGTGATTGTGATGGTGACACGAAACTCTTTTCTCTTGCTTTAATTGTTTATAATAATTGTGGATATGAGAAGTAATATAGTATTGAAGTAAGACATACATATGTTTTATTGCATTTGGTAGTGGTAGTGGTTGAGGATTTAAAGTAGTCGATCATGAATTAATTTGTTAATGTTATATCGTCATTGTTAGTGAATTGAGGTCGAGAATATATACGTTGTTAATTGTAGAAGATTAAATGTTGTTGATTAATCTATTGTGGTTGGTGGAGGAATAAATGTTTCTTTTGCATTTAATACTGGATAAAATGATTGCATTCATATGCTAATTAAATCTGAAATTTAAGAGGTATGACTCATGAAAGTTTATGGTGGTTTAATATTTATGAACATAAATTGTAATTGTGGATGTATGGAATTATAATGATGATGTTTAAATTGCTTGTAGTTTGAATAACTTGTTAAACAGTTTGCTTGTTGAGATTTTTATCTCACTCTTGCTTCCTCCTCCCTACAGGTGGACTTTGAGCATACATTGGGAAGGGTAGCGGCACACCACATGATGCACTTGTATTATAATCTTAATGCTGAAATAAAGTTGAAAGAAATCTAGTATTTGTTTAGCTATCTTATTGACAAATGTTTCTTCTTAGTAATATTAAATTTGTGTACCGTTCCTATAGATATTTTGTTATAGTTGATTATGATTATTGAATTGTTATTATTCTTTTACTTAGTTGTTTACGCCCGCTTATACTATCTTGCTTAGTATTGTTGCTAGTTTTAGTTTATTTTTATAAATTGGCTAGTTGTAGAGCAGTTTTAGTAGCATCTCGGGGCATTGCGGGTCCTGGGGTGTTACTTCTTAAGGGATTAATGTGTTGTTGTCTTCAAATCTCTTTGGTTGGAAAGAAAGTTGTTATCTTTGTTAAAGGAAAGAGCGTGGTAAAAGTATTAGAGGTTGGAGTCAAGTTGTGTAACTTTTATAGGTGTGTTTGACTTCTTATTTTCACCGCATAAGAGTTTCTTGAGTTTAAATGACAATATTGTATTCTTGTTTATTGAGATTCGATTTTTTTTCTTCTTGAGGAGCACGTGCCTTTAACTGTGATCTTATCTTTTGTTTTCCAAGATCATTGCTATTTCTCTTTGTCTGGTGTCTATTGCGAATGGTAACATCTTCCTATTTGCTGAAATTTACTTTTTTTGTCTTTTCTAAGAAAGGGGTAACCGATTCGGGTTGCAAGTCCTTTAGGATATGTGTGGCAACTGGTTGGTGTGGTTATGTGTTGATTTTGGTGAGATTGTGGGTGTCAAGTTGTTTGAGATTCATGGAGTGATAAATTGATTCCTTCGAATAATTCTCGGTGAGGATTTGATTTAAAGAAGATGTTTGTCTTTGGAGTTAACATGTTATATTGTAGCAACTAGAAGAACCTGTAATAAATTGTGGTGAAAGAATGTTTCGTTCATTTTGATGGAACATTAGAATTATCAAAAGTGTGATAATCTTGAACAATTTTATTAGAGTATCGTGATTGGGTACTTTGCAAGGTTTAGTAGGAGGATTATGGTGGTGTAGTTAATGAGATTATAATTGCGAAGAAGTCTAACCGTTATGGGAATTATTGGGATAGTAGAGATTGTTGAATTATTGCCATGTATGTCTTGGCTTCAGTGAGTAACTCTCTAGGAGTTAGAATCTTCCTAAAGATAATTAGGTTGAGAATATATTTTCATGTGGTTGTTAATGATTGAGCATGTCTGATTGTGGGAATTTTAGTCACCGAATTCGAGAGTCTCCGTATCAATTATATCGAAGTACATATATAGGAGCCCTGCAGATGGAAAATTTTGGTTTGGTGTTCTATGCTAGAACCTTGGAGGCTAAAGATGTTGTGTGGGAATAGCGGAACAAGTGGATTCTAAATAGTGTGATACTACTTGATAGTATCCTTTGGGTGTAGTAAATGACTTTGTGTGCTGAGAATTTCGAGTTGATTATCCTTAAAGGATTGTGGTGAAGTGATTGTGGGTGAAAACAATGATGAGGTACATTAAAAATTATTTATCAAAATAACCATGTTGATAGAGAAGTTGGCTAGAGTATGTTATTGTGAGGTCAGTAGAGTCTCTCTACAAAGATGTGGTTGATGCACTCGGTTTGAGTATAGTGTTGATGTTGCCAATTTAAGAGAAATGAGTTAGTGTGGTGTGTGATGGGTTGGTACCAAAGAGAATGATAACTGAGGTATATTTAATCACATCCATTAGTTGTGAGGATTTGGAGGTTGGTGTATCGGTGGGACCGCCTTGGGTCCTAGAGTAGGGTACACGACGTTTTGTATGACCCGTGTCGAGGAGGTACTGCGAGATCCGGAGCTTCATATTTCACTAGAACCGTTAATACTTGAACATGATCTGTCCTTTGAGTCCAAGCCAGTGCGAATTCTGGAAAGATCAGAAAAACAATTGAGGAATAAAACTATAAAGTATGTCAAGGTGCTTTGGTCGCAGCAGACATTGAGAGAAGCCACTTGGGAATTAGAGTCTCACATGCGTGAGCAATAACCAGAATTATTCACAACAGGTGTGTGTTAATACGATTAAGTTATAGCTGTGATTAAACCTTGGTGTAAGCGTGGATAGAATTTTGGGTCGATTCATTTAAGGGTAGAATGTAATACCCCAAAAGTGATTCGAGAGTTAATCGATTAATTGGAGGGAGATACCTTATATAAAAGAATTAAACAATGATTTTTAGAGGGGGTTTTCTAAAAAATCCCAGCAACCTGGGCCTAGGCATTGGCCCAAGTGGAGGCCGGCCAAAAGGGGGGAGGCGCCCCTCTCCCAAACCCTAGCAGCCACCCCTTAAGCCCCCTCCTCTTTCTCCCTTGAGCCACCGCCTCCCAATCCCCCTTGCGCCTCCCTTGTCCAGCAGCACCACCTCCTCCTCCTCCATTGAAGCCCCGCTGTTGGTAAAGGCGATCCCTTTCTTGCCGGGTCGAGCGCAGGAAGGAGATCGATCACGGGAGATATTTTGATCCTAAGAAGGAGAAGAGGAAGGAAAAAAGGGAAAAGGAAGGGAGAGAGAGATTACATGGTGTTCATCGTGTTCTTCAGTGGTTTGTCAAGAGTAACCCCTATTTCCCCGGTTATATGCATATTTAATTGTTGTAGCAATGTCGGTAGTGTGGTCTGCCCAGGACAGATTGCGTTAGATGGCCATTTTGGGGTAGTTTCGTGGGGATTCAGTTCTGGACATCTCCTAGAGTAATGTAGAGGACGTCGCCATCTTTCTGTGAAGTACTAGAACACGTTGTTGGACCTATGTAGCAGAAGTTATGATTTTATTAGTGGGACTGTTCTGCAGATTGTGAGTTTTCTGTCAGGTTTTGGTAAAGTGGGTTGGGAGATTAGAAAACGAGTGAATCAGTGGATATCAGTATAATTAAAGTTGTATATCTTTGTCTCAGCTTTCCAGAAAGCTCAAGAAATGGTGATTCGGACACTCGTGCTGAACGTTATGGTGTTTTTAGTACTCTGTCCAGAGAACACGATGTGAAATTCATGTTTTAGAAAACTAGCTTGTGCGGGTATAAATTGGCCGATTCAGGGAGGTTCACCAACTAGGTTTAGTTGGAGAATTTGATTATTTGGACTCCCGTACCAATAGATATGAATTTTTAAAGTTGACTATCCACAGAGGGGCCAGATCGATCTGTAGGATTTGGGGATTAGAACCGAGTTACATGTTTTGCGAGTTCGTGATTGTTTTTGTTTAGTCCAAGGTCCACTACTGTTATCTTATCCTACATTAAAATTATTATTCAGGTGGTGGACTGGTTCTGGGGGCAGCACCTTCTGCATGTCCCTCATTCTCTCGCAGTTAAGGCAAGTATAATGATGTTTTAAATTGATATTATGGAATTTCAATGTTTGATTTATATTGTGAGAAATTGTATTCATGGTTGTGATGAAGGCGTACCTAGTAATGTTCATGGTGTTTGTAAGTTATGAATTTCGTGAGTATTCCTTATGCAAAGTTGTTGTGGATGCATGTTTTTATTAAACTGATACTTCCATACATATGCATCATGTTAGCTTATTGAAGTCTTGGTCATGTGATGACCAAGCATTTGCTGAGATCCCCGTCACGTTGATGACGGGCTAAAGGTCCCCATACTTACGGAATATGGGCAATTGGTCCCTGTACCAGATGGTACAGGCATGAGTGTGCATCGACGGATGCGCACTTTGCATTACTGGTAAAATGCCAAAGAGAAAGAGATAAAGATATTGTTGAGCATACTGCATAGCATGATTTCTATAAGTAATTGTTGGATGCTCTTATGAAATGGTGTTCATATATATTCTTATTACCATTTGTTATATTTGCTAAGTCGTTGGACTCACCCTTGTTGTTTGTTGTGTTTTAGGTACCCTTATGAGATCGGCATGCATGGGAAAAAGGAAGGATTAGTCTTGTTGTACTTTGCACGATCAACCCATAGTGAAAAGAAAGAGAGAAATTAAATGGTACTGGTAGAAGAATGAATTACTTTAAGTATCTTTATAATCATTGCTTGCTGAAATTAAATTGTAATAAATGAATAGAATATCTATGGTGTTCCTGTTTTTATCTAGATGCTAGTTCTATTTATGTCCTAGTTCAATTTTGTTTAGTCTTGGTCGAAATATCTGTTGGATATCTATTCTTATTAAATCTGTTTGTTGAAACCTCTAACATAGATAACTATACAGGGGAGGTTTTGCCGAAGTTTTGTGAGACGTATTTAGTTTATGCTTGTTACGTTACTAGTTTGGTAGCATTCCAGATCATTGTTTGGTTGGAGTGTTACAGTAAGCACCTTCACGGGAGTGGAGGAAAGGCCTACTTCGGTAGGCACCCCACGCGAGTGGGGGAAAGTCCTACTTTAGTAGGCGCCTCTACGGGATGGAGGTAGAGGGTGTCATCGATGGGTATGCTCTCCGCTATACCTATATTAGCTATAGAAGGAGAATGAGATTTGATCACGAGCATTGCATTACCCTAAGAGAAACTAAGATTGAATATTGAGATATGTGGATGAGAATTGATGAGAATGAGATGTGAAAATTGAGTTGATGGTAAATAGTTATAAATTGTTAACATGATATGGATTCATTTATTATTCTGCTTTGTACTTGCTGAGTTGTGGATTCACTCTTACTTTATTGTTGTTTTTAGGTGAACATTGAAGGTAGTAAGCATGAGTGGATGTAGAACATGGATTATTGCACACTTATAGTTTTTCACTCCACCTAACAATTTATCATTTATGGTCATGAATTATTAAGTAACTTCTATTGTAATAATTAAATAACTTGTGGAAACCCCTGGTTTTCATAATTTATAATATTTCTACTTGATGATTTACTTAATTTAGACTTGTTTTATGATTCATCTTACTTATTGTTGGCTTATATTAAGTTCAGTTTATGGTTTACACTGTTTCTAAAATTTATGTTCAATATTATGTTGAATGTTTATACATGCAGTCTAGTTGTTGGTTGTCGGGACCCCAGTTCCGAATCCCGACCCTCTGTGTGTTACAGCACTAGTCCCAGATCAAAGCTAGTGCACAGTCAAACAGTGATGAATACATAACCAACCATGCTTTATTACAATAATAGAGAGTACAGACCGAAAGACCCATTTATTATAACTGAGGTTTCAAGACCTCACAATCTCACAAAACACAGCGGAAGCAAAAGTAAATCTGGTGAAGAGCCATCAATACGCCACAGGCAATTGACTGGGGAAACGCAGCCTAGTACTCCGAGAAGCCTTCGTCGAATCCACACATAAAGTAGTCGTAATCTCCATCCTGAGCTTCATATTACTCTGAGATTTGTTTTGAGAGCAACATGTGAGTACAAAAAGTACTCCACAAGTCTTGGAAAAATGCAGTAGATGCAAGGCTTAACAAATGAGGGTTATATGATTCTTTTGCACAAAGCAATATTTTATTTCAAATACCATTAAATATTTTTGAAGGCATTAATTTAATAAAGTAATTGTTTTAACAGAAATTATCTATAATTTTATAGTGAAGGTTCCAACCACCAACACTAGCTAACTGGCTCCAACCGCCAGGGTTCAAGACTACGGGTTCTATCCACTCACACTGGCTCCATCCGCTAGGACAACCCCGAGAGTTTCATCCACTCTCAGGTTCCCAAAACTTTTTATTTTAAAACCGAAACCAAAGATCTACCATGTGAATGTCCTTACCCGCCCTTGACCGTGGGCACCGCTATTCGAATAGTTTTACACTCTGCAGAGGTTGTACAACTTTATCCACAAGAGATAAGTTATCTTAATAGCCAACATACTTCCTTAGGCATGAGACCCAGATAAAATATCACAAATCTTTTACCTTACTCTAGTCTAGCTAGTCACCACCCGCTGAGGTTTCACCGCTGAAGGGTTAAACCACCCAGTCAGAAGCCCCCTCTTGCGCCGTATGAGTACAGTAAACCCTGCCCCTCACTTGAATAACCAGTATACCTTGGCACCCACTTTCCACTGGTGGTACATAAACTAAACTATCGTAAGTTAGTCAGCTAGGTCGTACCCATATAGACTTGTGGTTGTACGGTAGTGCTCAGTCTGGACAAACACAAGCGTCGGTCCTTAATTGACTAGGGTGGAACATACACTTTACAAGTTCTCGTGCTAAATCCGCACCAATCCAAACTTACCATCCGCCCAAGTCTAAAACAATTTTCATCATTTTATTTTAGTTTAAAAACAACAGCAATACTTATTGCCACTAAATAAAAAGATGAAATCATTCATATCAATTTTCCACCCGAAGGGTTATACTGACCGACTAGCTTGTCTAAGCAATTACAACCGTTCTAAAATTAGCAATCACATAATAATCTCAATACTGAGACAAGAGAAACCTAGGGTGACAAAGGTACATGGTTGTCAAGATCAAATGAGGGCATAACTATTATCGGTTCAACTATTATCCTTAAAACAGAAATTACCATTTTATGTAAAATAGCAAATGCATTTAAATTTAAAATGATAAAATGATCTTGATAAACATAGGTTCAAGATGATCGAAGGAGACTTGTCTTCTTGCACATTGCCTAAACCTTCTTGCTGCTGCTTAGAATATTCTTCGGCGACATCGGACTTGCTGCTTAGAATATTCTTTGGCGACATCGGACCCGAAGGCTTTGAAAATGAACTAGGTATTGAAATTTAAATTTTAAATTTTGAAATTCCAAATAAATTTCAAATATTTAAAAGGAGGGTAGAAATGGATAGTTTAGAATTTTTGATGAATTCAGAAATTTGAATGGGCTCAATCGGTGTTAGGATGAAGGAGAACGGACTCTCAGAAGTTTAAAATCAGAGAAAAAGGAAAATCTGGATTTTTAGAATTATTTTTCTAATGGAAATTGATTTATGACATCAGCATTGCGTCAGCCCTGGAATTTCTTTTTGGTCGAAATATTTTCTCGAAATTGTGCTTATGACGTCAAGAACGACATCACCGAGGAATTTCTGCAGCCCATCGACATGTGGGCCCTGGTCCGTGGACCGAGCCCACGGACTCAGGGGGAGGCTGACGTGGCAAGGGTGGAGGATGTGGCTTGCGTGGCGCCGACGGGACGGGACGGCGCTGAGGTGGCGCCGACATGGCACTGACGTGAGCCACACCACCTACCATGTAGGCACGGTGGCGCTACCGCTAAGAAGCGCACGGGATCGGATCTCGGCCTTCCCAGAGCGGCGGCCCGGCGGGCGGAGGAGGGAGAGGAGCGCACGGCGGTCTTGGCTTTACTTGGCGCGGAGCTCGGCGGCAGCGAGGCCGGCGGCCATGAGCGAAGAGCGGCGGTGGTGCTCGGGTCCAAGTGGCGGCGGTGCTCAGTGGGCGCTGAGCCGGACGGAGGCGGAGGAGGCTCGGCGTGGTGCGGCGGCTTCGGGGTGGCCGGTGGAGCTCGGGAGCTCTCCGCCGCCCGATTGCTCGCCGAAGGAGCCTCGGCGGCGGCGGCGGAAGCGCAATGCAGGCGCCAAGACTCGGAAGGAGGAAAGGAGGAGGGGGAGGTGGTGCGAGGGAAGGAGGGCCAAGGGAGATTTTATAGGAGGAAAGGAGGGAGGAGGCGGTTTTGAGTTCACCAGCATTAATCTGGCCGTGGATTAGGGAATTAAAAGGGAAAAACGGCCGGCGCATTACGGGGAGTGATTAGGGCATTCAAATGCACCCTCGTTTGGCTTTAATGGTGGAGGAGAGAGAGAGCTGGAGGAGGAAGAAAGGATGGAGGAAGAAACTCATGACAGGTGGGGCCCACCCGTCGGTGAGAGAGGGATGAAGGGGTATGGGCCGTCGGATGGACGACACGTGGCGAGTGAATAAATCAATGCCGTTGGATTTAGATGAAGGGGTAAGTGGCTACAGATGGCTAGGATTAGATCAAGAATTGGATGGATTTAATCCGGGCGCGACACGTGTCAGCCCGAGATTAATCCAGATTTAATTTTCAGATTAATTTTTCAGAAAATACTAGAAACATTATATTTGCTTAGAAAATAATAAATAATATCTAAAAATTCCAGACAATTCATAGAATATTCCTGGAGATGTTTTTGACTTAGGAAAAATATTTTTAATACAAATTTGTACTTTTAAAAATTTTATAAAATACCTTTTTACATTTAAAATTGATTTTTAATTCCAAACAATTCTCAAAAATTAAATAAAAATTCAGGGAAGGTTGGGAAAAATAAAATGAACTGTTTTTGGCTTTAATAAAATATTTAAAATACATTTTCTTGTTTTAGATTTTGAAATAAAATCCAAAAAAAGTACAGAAAATCTAAATAAAAGCCAAATGCTTTAAAATATTTAATTTGAAATAATATTTTTACATAAGACGAATTTTTGGGATATTACATTGGTAATGATTGTTTGTTGGTTAAAATTAGTAGAGATAGTAGTTGTAGGTGCAATATTAGACTCTTAAAAATCAGGGTGTTACATTAGTCAAGATATCATTGACCATAACACGTAGCAGCAACGACGAAAGCGTCCTCGTTGGATAGGGCAGAAACAAAAAGGGACAACGTGGGGTGCATTTTTCTCTATGTATTTAATGCCGACGCACTATCATATTTAATGAACACGTTATTCACTACGTTCTTTTTTACATGACTTCATAGATTCTGTACCATCAAATTTTTAAAAATTTGACTCCCAATAGACTCAAAACTATCTAAATTGGCTATATAAAAGTTATATCATTAAATTTGTTGTTAAAAATATTTTTTATAATATTATAATTTTATCAGTATAACTTAGTATAAAGTTATAAAAATAGTAGTCAAAGTTGCATAACGAAGACCGTAAATAATAAAAAATATCAAATAAAAAAGAACAGAGAGAGTACTTTTCTTCTTTTTCTTGTTTGTGTTAAAATAACTACAAAATTAGGCTGCTTATCTTCAATTTTTTTGCTTTCAATTTTAAAAAAAGATCTTTGGGCTTTGTGGGCCACATGAAGTGTAATAATGACAATAGCTCCAGTATGGTAACACACCCTAGATGGTTTTCTACACAAATCTAATGGAGAATCTGTCTCAATTGACATCTATCTGGTGACTATTTGCAATAAAATAAAATTTTCTTTATGTTGAACTGATGATCAAAAGTTCAAAATAATTGTTCTAGCACTATGGAGTGGATTTTTATCTCATTAGCGGCAATTTCCTCAATAAGCATCACAATAATGGTAGTGTCATAAAATGAAATTTATTATTATTATCCACGACAATCACGTCAATATATCACAGTGGACTATAAGAATATAGTAAGAAAAGTAAGAAAAACTTTTCATTTCCCATTAATGTCCCAAAGATGTAACTTTCAAAGTGACCAATAGAGGAGATAGCTCTTCCTTCCCTAGACAGTGTTGGAATACTAGTATGCTACACTAGCACAAATTAAAATTTTCTATTGCAGAAACCAAGAAACTATGCAAGTAAGAGATCATAAATCATTACAACTAGATGTGCAGTGCAGTGGTAGAGTTGAAGCGCTGGTACAACGTAGAGCGCGTTGGTGTAGTGAAAGTAGTCAATCATCCTCTAACCAAATGTCTTCTCCTCACGATTGTTTTGATCAACGCCGCAATCACAGTAGTGTCTCTACTGAAGTCAACACATTCAACGAGGAATGTCATGCGCCGTGTGCTAGCACAAGCGCACACGACAGGGCATGTGAGAGGTGGCGGCTAGGATTTGAGTGGTGTGTACCAAATTAAAAGTATCTAGGCCCCCTTAAAGTGTTTTGGTAATTAATGACAATGTTTGCTAAGGGGACTAACATGTTTATTGAGTACATTAAAAGGTTTAGTCCCGGAAGTTCAATTAATAACTTGAAAAGCATGCTAAGTTTGACATAAAGATCGACATGGTTTAAGACGAAGGTATAAGTAGGCTAGGATCTTTTTATATTTTCACAGCCTTTGGAGTTTAGTTGGAAGACCGTGTTTCAGGCTAGACATTATACTATTAAGAGAGATCATGGTTAGTAGCTTGAAAGCATTTCCTTGTGCCATTTGGATCAATTAAAGGTTATACATGCATTAGAATCAAGTTTTTAAAACAAACAGTGCAATATCAGGAAAAAGGATCAACCGCTATTGCGGTATGATCATAAAAATTATGTGGTAGTATCGCACTCTGGTATGACTGAAATCTAGTTGGAGGTATGTTATTTCTAGATAGGTGCATTTTGGAGCACTTTTGCACCCTGGGAAGAATAGTACCGCTCTTGATAAACGGTGCTACCGTAGCACGGTAATACCAGGCCCTGTGAGGGCAGTAGTACCGTATTGGGTATAACGGCTAGTTCAGACACATTAATTGTGCTACTTCTTACTGTTAAACCCTATGTGTAGTAGTACCGGCCGACACATGGTGGTACTACCGTATAAATACCACCTCACCAGCTCAAGGACAAACATACAAGACTTCATTAAACACATTTGAGCTATTGGTGCATACACCAAACCTCATTTACTCACTTTGCATACATTTGAGATAGTTGAGAGCAATTCAAGTGCATACGTTCATTTAGTTGATCCTTCGCACTTTAAATTCCTTCAAGAGAAGCTCGTGATTTGTTACTCTTAGTGTTTACTGGCACCTAGATGGCTTGGAGGAGATTTGCGCGGTGATCTCTTCAAGAAGATTGTGTAGAGGCCCGGTGCCAATTGTAAGTGATTGGGTGTTCAATATCTCCGGAGTGGAGGAAGAATAATCTTAGTAGATTTGAGGTTGTTAGGCTGAATTCATGGAGCTGGTCCAATCCATTTAGGCTTACCTCAACGTGAACTAGTGAAGATCAGCAAGTCTTCAATACCATGAGGAAAACATCATGTGTCTCATTGTGGTTCTCTTTGTCCCTATTGTTCCGCATTTACATTTCTAGCTATTTAAATTGAAATATTTTGTGTAGCTAGAAGAGTATTTGTAGAGACATTGCTTATGGTGCCTTAGTAAAACTAGAATTGTTTAGAATTGGCTTGTGCTAGAATTCTTGTTAAGCTCTCATTTATTGAAATTACTAATTACAATACAAAATTTTAGAAATCGCCTATTCACCCTCCTCTAGTCGATTATACTTGATTTTACAAGTGGTATCAGAGCTTGGTCTCTCATTTATTTAGCCTTTACTATCTAAGAGACAAAGGATGGCTAGTGTGCGGATTTCGATAGATAGGGACCTCTATTTGATGGTTCTAACTATACTTATTGGAAAATTAGAATGTCAATTTTAAAGGCCATGAATTCGAGTATATGAAAAATTATAAATGAGGGTTATATTATGCCTCTTGATCTACTACACTCCACGGACCTTGAGGAGCGTAATGCTCATTTATATGCTCAAGCGATGAACATTTTTTGGAGCTTTGAACGCGGATGAGTTTAATCGAGCAAATAATTTGGAAACTGCTTATGAGATATAGAGTACCCTCTCGGAAATCCATGAGGGCACATCCATGATCAAAGAAGCCAAATTGATAAACTCCAGATTAAATATCAGACATTTGCAATGTTGCCTCATGAAAACATTAATGAAATGTATTCAAGACTCAACAACATTGTAAATAAACTCAAAGGCCTTTGTACTAATTTAACCAATGTTGATGTTGTTCGAAAGATGTTTAGGGCATTACCGAAGAAATACGAGACGTTGGTGGCTCTTTTTCTTAACTCACCTGAGTTGCCAAATATGATGCCAACTTAACTCTTGGGCAATCTCATAACTAATGAATTGTTCAAGAATGACAAGGAGGAGCTTTCGAAGTAATCCTCCTCCAAGAAGTAAGTGATTGCTTTCAAAACAAAAGCAATATCAAGTGAAGAGTCCAAAGACGAAGAAGATGACTCCGAGGAGGAATTGGCCCTCCTTGTAAGAAATATGAAGAAGTTCATGAAAAGATGCTCTAACCGGAGTGTTAGCCATGACAAAGGCAAGAAGGGGCACTATTACAATAACGATAAGCGCTAAGCAACATCCGTTGCTATGAGTGTGATGAGAATGCGCACATTGCCTCAAATTACCAAACGAAGAAGGATGATAAGTATAAGTCATTAGGGAAGAAGGACTTCAACGAGAAGAAGCTATGAGACAATTTGGAGGTCCTTTCTATGTTGTGATGAATATTTAGCAACATTTAGGACTTATTGGTGAAGGTTTGAAAGTTTGTTGAAGTTCGTAAAGTCGAGTTTGAGGTTAAGCTAGGGTGTATGGGATGCCATGATGCATGCTTTCACCAATGATGGACAAGTGTGTGGCACTTATGGCAAGAAAATGATTTTTTGTCTTTGTTGACTACAGGTTTATTTTATGGGTTAGATGATCATCAACATGGAATCGGAAGCAAGCATGGAGAGCTTGCCATCTAGAATGATCATAGAGGTCAAGCAGATCATCGAGGATCAAGTCCGGTCATGAAGATGGAGCATTCGTGAAGATGGCATGAGACGGGTGCGTGCAGTGACTCAGGGTGATTTAGTAGTGTCCAAGTGTCAGCGAGGTGTTCTAAGGGTGTTTGGAGCTCAATACACATGGCGTAACTACGACAAGTCAACGAAGAGCATAGACCGTTAAGGTGGAGCAGCGTGGTAGCTCCAGGTGGCAATGTCAACATAAGGACACTGATGTAATTGGAATATTGATGTAATTGTAGCTAGCCTAGAGGGGTATTATAGGCAAGGGTTGGCTGAATCATAAGTGGATATGAATGATTAGAGAGATTTAATCTTGGCCCTCCAGGTGATCCACGGGTTGAATTTTCTCCCAAAGTGCTATAAATAGAGGTGTGGGGATATGCCTCCATCACCAAGTGTTTGCGAAGGATTTAGATTTTTTATGCTCTTTTGAGCATTGCCCACCAGGAAGCGTGGCTTTGCAATTCTTCCTCTCAAAGTAATAAAAATTTCAAATTCATTCATGTTATGGAATTTATTTTATTTCTTGCGATTTCTAGCTTTTCTTTGTTGCAACTTGAGTTTTCTTTCCCTCCTACTTGATGTAGTTTCATTGGATCTAGAATATGTAAGAGGTTGCGAAGTTCATTAAGAACATGCTCCAACCCAACAAGATCCATTAGAACTCATTTTTACTCAAGTTGTGTTTGCATAACCCGTGTTCTTAAGCTGAAATTGTTGTTTTTCGTGCAGTTTGGACTATTTGCATGAAAGGTTGAGATTTTGGGTATATCCTTGCAATCCCCTTTGGAATCATAGCCCTAAGATCATTTCGCAGCCATATTTCATGTTTCATCAATTTTAGAGAAGTAGATCTTGAGTTCATAAGGTTTCTTCGCGGCTAAGTTTGCTAACATTTCTGTTTTGATGTAGCGTAGACTTTGAACATGAAAGGTCTCTCCTTGGGCTTTATTTTGCGATTTATTTTGGAATCATGACCCTTAATACATTAACTTGTTATGATTCAAGTTTCATCAATTTTGGATAAGTATATCTTGAGTTCTTGACGTTTCTTCGTGGCTAAGTTTGCTGAAATTGCTATTTTGATGCAACATGGACTTTGAGCAAGAAAAGTGTCTCCCTTGGGTTTTATTTTGTAATTCCTTTTGGAATCATGACACGAAGGATCGTATATTGCTATGCTTTAAGTTTCATCAATTTTGAGTAAGTAGATTGTGAGTTCTTAAGGTTTTTTAGAGGCTAAGCTTTTAAAATTCCAGATTTTGGTGTAACGTGATCTTGGAGCAAGAAAGGACTCTCTATTGGGCATTACTCTAAGAAACTTATCTTACTATGTTTCAAGGTTCATCATTTTTGGGCAAGTTTATCTCGAGTTCTTGAGCTTCCTTAGACGCTAAGTTTCTGAAATTCTAGTTCTGTTTCCTCTGTTCTTGGCTTATTCTTAGTGTTTTTGAATCTAGTGTCTTCTTTATGTCACTAGAGTTCAAGAGAAGAAATTATTGAGTGGGAAAATTTTAATTTGTGCCTATTCACCCCTCTCTAGTTGCCATAATCTATATTTCAATTGGTATCAGAACTCAGTTTTACTCTTTCTAGATATTGACCAGTCTTTGAGCTATGACAATAGACAAGTATTCCACCAAACCTCTTTCTTCGATGGGGTTGACTATCCCTTTTGGAAAAGTAGGATGGAGTCGTATATTTAGGCTCAAGGTTATTCCATTTGGAAAAAAGTTAAAACTCAGTTTGTTGTTCCTACCGATGAAAACATGATTGTTTCAAAACTCCGGATATTGAGGCAAATGCTAAGGTAAGAAGCATCATTATTTAGGGTCTTAGCCAAAATAAGTTTGATCGGATCTCTCACCTCTCGTCGGCATACGATACCTGGGTGACCCTTGATGCATACCATGAGAGTACCACCCAGATCAAAACTGTCCGACAGGACCAATACAACAGAGAATACAACAAATTAAAAAGTGCGTGCTGGTAAGTCCTTGGATGAATGCTTTAGCGGATTTCATAAGATTTTGAGCAACCTCCATGCTATTGGTCTCACATACACAAATTCGGATAACGCTCATCAAATGCTTTCTGCTTTGAATCTTCGAGTTTGGGAGATGAAAGTGATCACCATCTAGGACACGACTGATTTGTTGACCCTAAATCTTAACGCACTATACTCACGCTTCAAGACTCATGAGATCGACGTTGTCTCTTGCAAGACGATGTTGTAGTCGGTAGCCTTGGTCACCGATCCCACAGATGCTTCTGGACCATCTTCTGAAAGTGTTTCTAGTTTTTCTTTGGCTTCGTGTGTGAGATGAGTGACGATCAGTTGAAGAAGTTCCCAGAGAATTACTTAGTTCTCTTAACTAGAAAATTCTTACATGCATATAAAAGGGTTAGAGATAAAGAGATGAGGTCCGGTGATCTGCTTCGAGTGTAGTGACCCTAACCACATTCGGGCAATCTGCCCCAAGCTGGAGAAGAGCAAGAATGATTATAGCAGTGTGAGCAAGAACGACTACACCAACAAGAACCACAACAAGAAGCCTCCATCTCGTGTGAAATCAAGGAGAAGAAGTACTGCAATTTCGGCAAGGCGAAAAAGCTCTTCCACCACGTTCTCATTGGCTTCGACAATTTTGACTTCAACGATATGGAGGGCTGGAGTGACGATGATGGTGAGGATGATCCACAAAAGAACACCAAGGACGATGACGACTTCACCGGGATGTGCTTCATGGCTGACGAGAATAGCATCAGCAATGACGATCTCTATAATAATTCCAATGAGGTAGGCCCCTCCTACGACCAGCTTAATGATGCATTTCTTAAGCTAGGAAAGTTCTATGCTAGGTCTAGGGCTAAGTGTGGTGATCTGAAGGAGGTAGAGAGCATGTCATGGGAGCTTGATTCATTTAGATCTATTTTCTTTCATGATGACTATGATGTGTGTTCTTTTTTGCTTGAAGATATGGAGAAACTAAGGACCTCTTATGACAGTGTGACCTCTGAGCTGGATTTGCTTAAGGTGGAGAATGTTAGTCTGTTAGCTGATAATGAGCTTTGTCTGTTATTCACAATGAAATATTGCTTCCTATCAGTTGCACCATGCTACCATAGTGAAGTGTATTGCTAGCTTGTTCATGTCGAGATATGTGTCATTTAGCTTGTCAATGCTTGTTGAAAATTAAATGTCAACATGAGTTTTTATTGAAAACTTGATGAAACTTATAGCTTTTACTAGCTATTTTGATTATTAATGATTATGCCATGTCCTTAGATAATCTGAATTTCTACTAGAGTCCCTGAGCGGCTTGGGCTTGAGCTATTTTGAATCATACTTGAACTTTGTGTAAATTTGCTCACAGTAAAAAAACATGTGAATCAACCTTACAAAAAATGAAAATGAATATTGTAAAGATGTGAGGTCAACCTCACATTGCAAAAGATTTGGTTCGATCCCACCATGCAAACAAAAATATGAAATAAAATGAGCTTTAGATTCTTTCATGAACTTGTAACATGCCCAAAATGTTGATTAGGTTGAACTCTATGTTTTTCTTTGTATCATGGATAAGGCTCTGCATTTTAGTTGAAATTATGCTAAGAACTTGCTACTTGTGTAATCATGCAAAACTTGACCTTCTTTGGTGTAAATTGCTTATCTTGCTAGCTAATCTTTGCTTTATGCTATATATTTGGTCATGAACAAGTTTAGCAAGATCTAAATTGAGGTGGCTTAGTGTAATACTTTGAGCTTTGTATTCATGTTGAATAATATACAAAGCTCTTTAAGTTTTGCATTTCGATGCATTTCACACATACATGCTCTCTTTTGCGCTCATTAGCATTACGTAGTTCCTTGATGACTAAATTGACAAAGAGAGAGAGAAATGTAGGTAAAATACAAGTTAATTAGGTTTAAAATGAAATTTTAAAAAATTAAATGATTTTAAATGTGCATCAAAATGATTTTCAAAAGAAGTTTAGGTCATTTGGATATCATCATCTTCTTTTGATCATTTTTAAGCTCTTTTGTCAATTCTCGTGGTCTTTAGAGCTTTTGGGCAAAATTTTGTTTTTCTAATGTTGAGCTCCTCTCTTTTTGGCAACTGTCATGATTTTCTTGCTTCATTTCTGGACCAAGTTAGTCTCTTGACAAACTTCTTTTCTTTTAAAACCTTCAATTTGCATTTTGATGTGGGTTGTGAACATATTCATCAAGGAGGAGATTGTAAGACTATGTGGAGGTTCTTTCTATGTTGTAATGAATATTTCACAGCATTTGGGACTTATTGGTGAAGGTTGAAAGTTTGTTGAAGTTCGTAAAGTCGAGTTTTGAGGTTAAGCTAAGGTGTATGGGCGTTATGATACATGCTTTCAGTAATAATGGTCAAGTGCGTAGCACTTGTTCCAAGGAAACGATTTCTTTATGTTTGTTGACTGCAGGTTGACTTGATGACTTAGATAATCATCGATGCAGGATCAGGAGCAAGCTTTGAGAGCTTGGCATCCAGAATGATCATGGAGGTCGAGGAGATCATCGGGGATCAAGTTCGATCATGAAAATAGAGTCTTTGTGAAGATGGTACGAGATTGGTCCGTGCGATGGCTTAGAGTGACTTGGTAGTGTCCAAGTGTCAGCGAAGAGTTCCGAGGGTGTTCGAAGCTCGAGACATAAGACGTGGATGTGGCAAGTCAACAAAGAGTATAAATCGTTAAGGTGGAGCAGCGTGGTAGCTCTGATGGCTAATGTTGACCAATATTGATGTAATTATAGCTAGCCTAGAGAGATATTCTAGGCAAGGATTGGCTGAACCCTAAGTAGATATGAATGAGTGGAGAGAGTTAATCATGGCCCTTGAGGCTATCCAAGGTTTGAGGTAGCTCCCAAAGTGCTATAAATAGAGGGGTGAGGCTATGTCTCCAACATCAAGTTTTTGAGAAAGATTTAGGGTTTTCCTTATGCTCTTTTGAGGTTCACCCACCAGAAAATATGGCTTTATAATCCTTACTCTCGAAGCAATGAAAGTTCCAAGTTCATACATGTTCTAAAATTTATTTATTTGTTGTAATTTCTAGCATTTGTTTGTTGCAACTTGAGTTCTCTTCCCCTCCTACTTGTAGTTCTATTGGATATAGGACTTGTAATAGATTGAGGAGTTCATTAAGAACATGTCTCAACCCAGCAAGATCTATTAGAACTCATTCTTACTCAAGTTGTGTTACATAAACCGTGTTCTTAAGCTGAAATTGTTCTTTTTGGTACAGCTTGGACTATTTGCATGAAAGGTTGAGATTTTGGGCATATCCTTGCAATTCCTTTTGGAATCATAGCCCTAAGATCATTTTCTAGCCATGGTTCAAGTTTCATCAATTTTGGATAAGTAGATCTTAAATTCTTGAGGCTTCTTCACGGTTAAGTTACTGAAATTGCTGTTTTGATACAATGTGGGCTTTGAGAAAGAAAGGTCTCTATCTTGTGTTTTATTTTGTAATTCATTTTGGAATCATGACCCTGAGGATCTTAGTTTGCTACGATTCAAGTTTCATTAATTTTAAGTAAGTAGATTTTGAGCTCTTCAGGTTTCTTCACGGCTAAGTTGCTGAATTGATGTTTTGATGCAACGTGAACTTTGAGAAAAAAAGGTCTCGCTCTTGGGTTTTATTCTACAATTCCTTTTAGAATTATAATTCAGAGGACCTCATCTTACTTTGGTTCACGTTTCATCACTTTTGAGGGAGTAAATTGTGAGTTCTTGAGGTTTCTTAGTGGCTAAGTTTATGAAAATCCAGATTTTCGTGCAACGTGATCTTGGAGTTAGAAAGGTGTCTCCATTAAGCATTACTTTACAATTCTTTTTGGAATTATAACCCTGAGGATCCCGTCTTACTGTGATTTAAGTTTTATCAATTTTGGTTAAGTTTATCTTGAGTTCTTGAGATTTTTTAACTGCTAAGTTTTTGAAATTTTTTTTTGTTCTTTCTAATCTTGGTGTATTTTTGAGATGAAATACTTGAGTAGTAGAAATTTAATTTGCACCTCTTAACCCACCTAGTCACCATAGCTGCTCCTTAATATTCGAATTTCGATTATGCGGGTTGCAAAATGAATAGAAAAATACTTTGGGTAGTTGTCAACTTCTAGGAAGATCCTTAGCATCATGGTCATCTAAGAAAAAAATGTTGTAGCCCTATCCACCGCCGAAGCCGAATATATTTTCGCAGATAGTTGTTGTGCTCAAATGCTGTGGATGAGGCAAACATTGTTGGATTGTGGAATCAAATTTAATAAAATATCTTTTTTATATGACAATAATAGTGCCATGAGGATAGCAAATAACCTAGTTCAATACTCAAGAACAAAGCATATAAACATGTGCCACTATTTCTTGAGAGATCACGTGAGCAAAAGTGATATAGTCATTAGCCACATCTGGACCGAAGACCATCTAGCCGATATCTTCACTAAGCCTTTAGATGAAAGCCGCTTTTGTAGGTTGAGGAATGAATTAAATGTCATAGATTAATCTAATGTTACTTGAACTCACACCTCATGCCCTTTGCTTTCATTTGGAGTTATTTTGAGCTCTTGAGAAAATTATTTTCAAAACATTTCTCAAAAATCCCTAATTTAATAAAAACTATGTTATTGGGTGTTATTTGACAAGTTCAATGCAAAATGATCCTGAAAGTGGTTTACTTGAGTGCATAAATAAGGATCATTTGCATAATTCTTTCAAATTCCTATTTCCTCAGGGAAAGTGGTAATACCGCACCTCCCTTGAGGAACTACCGGCCTCAAAGCATGGTACTACTGCTTCTAGTGGTCCCAAAATCAGCTGCAACCAATGCCATTGAATACCCATCATTTCTCTCCTTCTATCTAACTTGTGGTCCTATCGTTTCTCATCTCAACAAAACCATTGAATACCCATTTTCTCTGTCTTCTTCTCATTCCACCCAAAACTCCACCCAAAATCCTCAAGGTAATCCCCCTTTAATCACCTCTCTTATCTCTTTTGGCACCTAGGTTCAAAGTTCTAGGGTTTTGGCAAATATGGGTAAAATAATCGATTTCTTTTGGGAAAAATGATTATAACTAGTGCTTGGTGACATTTCAAGTCTATTCCATGGATAAAACCATGTCAAATACTAGTTAAACTCTAGTTTAATCATGCCCTAAAATTTGTCTAGCAAATGCGGTAATACCGCTCGACTTTTGTGGTACTACCGCAGCCAAGAAACTGGTAAGCACATGCGGTATTAGCGTAGCTAGGTAGAACTGACAAGCACATTCGGTACTTCCAGTTTTGCTTAGAAACACAACTACTTCATCCATATTTGTTTGAAATCTATTCTTTCCTACCTAATTGTCCTTTTCATTTCTATTAAAGATGCCAAGGACCAAGACTTCCATTCATAAAAATGCCACACCTCAAGGCGAGCTGATCAAACATTATGGAACTCTGACAACTCAACCGGGTCTGTTCACTCACAAGGCGGCCTCTTGAAAGTCTGCATCTGTGCGAGCACTGTTCCCAGAGCTAGCAGAGACCTGGAGACCTGGTCCTTCAGGGACATGGCAGCAAGGGACAAGGGGTACTCTTCGAGATAGGCTCATGAGTCAAATGAGGCCACTGAGAGTGATGAGAGCTACTCTCGTGAGAAAGAAGAAAGTGATGAACATATGGGTGAAGTCAAAGAACAAGTCATCAACCTAAGGCTCATCACAAGGGACAAGTGTACTATCCTTCACCACCCAAATCAATTCCTGAAGCCAAGAACTGCCACAGATCCTCGCTTTCACACAAAGTTTCAGCAAGATGCATGTATTCTTCTAGATGTACAGTCATCATCACCAGTTCGTCGACCACAAGTATGTGGACTGCAGCACCTTGACACTCTTGATCACTTCACTGGTGCTTATCAGCTGTTCTTCTCTACCAGACTGTATGACATCGTATCTCTTAGATGCGACTACAACGAAGATGTCATCCGTCAATTCTACACCACAACCTATGTGTATCAAGACTTCAACTTCTTGGTATGGATGACTAGGCATGAGAGGCTAGACGATAATAAAGCTGAGTTCGAGCAAGCTTTGAGGACTGAGTCAGGGAGGTTTGAGAAGATATACTCCAAGCATGCACTTAGGACCCTGATATGGACTCAATATTACCAAATGTGAGGTTTGTTTCGGGTAAGCTTGCTGGTTTGCTTCCTCTTCCTAGCCTCATCAACAAGGTCATCTACCAGACAATATTTCCTAAAAGTGGAAATTTTGATGCCATCGAGGACATGCATGGAACATCGTTGATAGTATCATGAATGGACAGAATTTGATGTCGCAGACTTGATCATCTGGGAGATAGCCGCTTCCAAAAATGACATGGTCAAGATAATTTATTATGCACCATATATTATGGCCCTTATCATTAGGAAGACTGACTACCATGGTAGAAGGGGAGGAGTGCATAATCCTTACAAGCCAAGAAAGGGCGCTCACATCCCCTCGATAGCTCCTCCACGTGCACAAGAAGAAGAAGAGCATGCACCATAGGATCCAACTAATAATGTCTCTTTGTCTCAAATTTACTTGGTCATTCTCCAGATTCGCGATAATCAGTTGGAGACAAAGTCCCAGCTGGCATCTCTTACTGACCGAGTGAGTGCACTCGAGCATGCTATGCTACACCTCCTTTTTCACTTTGCTACGGCCATTGTTGTCGTTGTGACCCTTCCCCTTAGGAGTGACTCTTTTTGATACTTGATGCCAAAAGGGGAGAAGTGAAGTCAACTGAAGGCAAGAAGACAAGGAGGATGGAAGATGAGGAAAAGAAGTCAAGCAATCTATTATATCTAGTTATCCTATATATTTACTAATTGGACTTTTATTTCCTTGAACTTGTAATATTTGGGTACTTGATTAATTTGTAATAGCTAAGGTTATTTGTGTTTATTGCTCTAATAATTTATCTTGTTCATCATGGTATCATGCTTTGATGCTTATCATAATATTCTTGATTACTATGTTCACTCAAATTCAATAAATAAATGAAACTCCGCCAAAATTTTCTAAAAACTAACGGGTGTAGAATGTGGAAGCCTGCTTTTCCTGTTCATATCTGGACCACAATTTTGCATCAGTTTGGATAGTTAGATACCTTTGACCATCGTCTCTGTCCAAGCAAGACTAAACCAGCTTCTCATATTGCCTGATAAATTTTCTTATCAAGTCACCTGGATGCACAAATCCTTGAATAGTGCATTCATGCCCTCGCTGCTCTGTGTAGTGCACATGAAAGGAAAGAAACAGTCGATAAAGTAGCAAGGCAACCATTTCTCTAATCCCGTATAAGTGTTTCATATATTTATGTTCTGCTAGACCATATAGGCCAATTATCTCCCACCATCTTCTTTCGAACTCCTCAACCGTCAGCGAATCATCAATGCAAGATCATAGGTCATTTTCGAAACCTTCCAACCTTGTCGGCAAACCTCCAATTTAAGCCTTGCGTTCCTATATGCATGCCACATGCAGCGCTTGTGGGCAGTGTTTGGCAACACATTTGCTACTACAATTGTAACACCCCAGCCTAACATAGGCCTGAAATGCTACTAACTATCCACAATAAAACAACAACTAATATAGGTTACCTAAAAATTTCGGCATAACCTCCTTTGTTTATTAACCAGATGGCAGTTTAAATAAGCATAAATAGCACAAGTTCTAAATAATGAACGGAAAGATAATATCCAATGATACTAAGTCTTTATTACATTTAATCGATGTAAAATAAATCGAACCAATTAAGCTAACAAGCCAACAAGATTATCATGATCGTCTTTATTTCTTATTGAAGGAATAGTGCACGCAACTAAGCTAATCCTTTTGATCCCATATATGCCATTCTCACATTGGTACCTAAAACAAATAAACAAACAGCAAGAGTGAGCCCAACGACTCAGCAAGTATAACTGTATCAAATGCAAGCATGAACATTAACCCTCAAGTTAAACATATTACATATGAATTTCATGCTATGCATTATGATCAAAGGCTCCTCTTTCTCATCTCTTTCGCATTTTACCGTGACGCGGAGTGTGCATCCGTCAATGCACACCCATGCCTGCACTCAGTGCAGGGACCAATGCCCACACTCGCAAGTGTGGGGACCTCGATGCTTGATCACCACATGACCAAGACTTCAACAATTCTCAATATGATGCATATATGTGAATGTATCAACAAGATATCATGCATTCACCATACTACGCATCAACAAATCTCATAAATGCCATAATGTAAACAAAACATAAATAGCATTAACAACTCGAACATTACTCAAATTCATAAGTAAAGTATTCATAACTCAAACACCACTCGTATCATCACTCAATCACACAGATTAATCATAGCAAGGTTATACTTGCCTCAACCGAGAAAATGAAGAACGCGTAGAAGGCACAACCCCAATCCGTTCTCCTCCTGAATATTTAATTAATAATTACTAACATGACAGTAACGGGTTTCTAGGTATAAAATAACAGCAACCCCAATTAACCCAACAATTTATCTCAATTAAATCCCCAACTACCCTCGGCCAAATCTGCCCAACCACAGATAGCCGACTTCCAAAAATCATAACTTTCAGTACGTAACTCCAAATTAAGCGTTCTTGGACTCTCTGTAAAGATAATTAAATTATCTACAAAAACTTAGTTGGGGAGACTCTCTGATTCGGCCATTTACTAACCGATCCAAACCCTTTTCTAAAGCATCCAAATTCACGTTGGACTCTCTGGACAGCGCACTAAAACAAGCATAACTTTCGCCCAGAAACTCGAAATCCGGACTTCTTGACCTTTATGGAAAGCTAAGAAAATTATCTAAAACTTTCCTAACATGAAGAATTTCTGATTCGCAACTATTTCCGTCGCACAAACCGATCTACTAAACTCTGTCCAGAACTACCCCGATCTCCAGAACAGTAGCACTAGAAAATTCATAACTTTTGCTACACAACTCGAAATAATGCGTTCTAGCACTCCCTGCAAAGATAATTAAGTCCTCTACAATTTTCTAGAAGAGGTCCAGACCTGAATCCTGACGGATCTAACCCAGAACAGCCGATTACCCCAACTATCACGGCGGTCCAGAAAACTGACGAAATCCAACTTGATTAAAACTCATCTAGAGGACCAACGGAGTTACCCTTGACGACACGAGGGCGAACACGTCGGCGAACACGACGACGAACACGCCGCGATCTCCTCCTCTCCTTCCTCCGGATCCACGCGGTATAGCGGCGAACGCCGACGCGCGGCGCCCGGGGAACAAGACGACGGCACGACGGCGACGACGAAGACGAAGGCACCACGGCGCAGCGAGGACGACGACACGGCACGGAGAAGACGGCGGCAGCAGGGCGCACGGCGGCCGGGGCGGCGGCGGCGGGCGGCGGCGGCAAAGAAGGCAGCGGCAAGCAAAGCGCAGGAGGCGGCGGCTGCAGGAGGGGGCAGGGGTGGAGGCGCAGGGTGGGGGCTGCTGTGGTTTTAAGTGGTGGTCTCCTCCCTCTTGGGCCTAGAAAATCCCACAGGCCAAGCCCAAGCCCGGTTGTCTTAACTTTCCGAAAACCCCTAAAACTCTTTTAATAAATCTTTTCACTTAAGTCCCTCTCTATTAACTAAGTAATTAATAAAACATTTTCGGGTATTACATTCTACCCTCCTTAAGTAATTCGACCCCAATTCTAACCGCAACCACAACAGAAACAAAACAACCAACTAGAAAAACACGCTTTGACGTGAACAACGCCGGGTGCAGCTCGCGCATGCGAGACTCCAACTCCCAAGTTGCCTCCCTCTCGGTCTGATGCGACCAAAGCACTTTGACATACAAGAAAGTCTTATTTCTCAACACTTTTTCTGACCTTTCCAGAATCCGCACTGGCTTGGACTCAAAGGATAGATCTTGCTCAATAATCAAAGGTTCTAGCTCGATGTGAACTTCTGGGTCTCGCAAGTACTTCCTCAACATGGACACGTGAAACACGTTATGCACTCCGCGCATAGCCTCAGGAAGATCCAAACGGTAAGCCAATTTCCCAATCCGCGCTAATATGGTGAAAGGTCCAACGTACCTAGGGCTAAGCTTCCTTTGGTACCGAACCTCACCACACCCTTGGTAGGAGATACTCTCAAGAGCACCTGATCTCCCACCGCAAACTCCAAGTCCCTCCTTCTCACATCAGCATAACTCTTACATCTACTCGGGCCCAACAAATTGTCTTACCAAAGCCACTCTCTCAACGGTCTTCGGACCCAATCCGGTCCTAAGATCGCCGCCCACCGCTTCCCAGCAAAGGGGCGACCTACACTTACGGCCATACAACACTTCAAATGGAGCTGCTTTGATACTAGAGTGATAACTGTTGTTATAGGCAAACTCTGCCAGAGGTAATTGATCCTCCCAACTACCCTTCCAAGACAGCACACAAGATCTCAACATGTCCTCCAAAGTTTGGATAGTCCGCTCTGATCGTCCATCACCGCGGGTGGAAAGCCGGTTCAAGCAGCCGAGTGCCCAAAGCACTCTGCAAACTCTCCCAAAACTTGAAACAAACTTGGCATCTCTGTCGGAAATTATGGTCTTAGGCACACCATGCAGCCTCACAATTTCCGAACATAAATAGGAGCCAGATCATCATTGAGTTGGTTGTGCGGATAGGAATGAAGTCGCGGACTTCTTGAACCGATCCACAACAACCCAAATTGCGTCCTTGCCTCTCGGCGACCGAGGCAACGCGACCACAAAATCCATAGAAATATCATCCTACGGCCATTGAGGAACCTCCAATGGCTGCAATAATCTGACCGGCCTCTTATGTTCACTTTCACTTGCGACAAATACCACACGAGGCCACATAATTTGCTATATCCACCTTCATCCTTTTCCACCGAAATTTCGCTTCAAATCACGATACATCTTAGTCTCTCCGGATGAAGCTGATCACGAGTGCGATGAGCTTCTCTCAAAATGTCATCCTTAACCTCCGCTTTCTGCGGCACGCATAAATGCCCTCTAAAACGCAATGCCCCTGACATATCCATGCTGAAATCCCCTTCTTTTCACATCTCCAACCGTTTCATAACCCTCTCAAGCAACCGATCGATCACAGCCTGCCTCCGCTTTTCGCTCGGTATAGCCGACTCTAAGATCAACGGGTCTCCACTGGCCGTACATGCATAGCGAAAGATATCCCCATACGATCAAAATCAGCAATCAAACAATCCAGTAGCAAAGGCCGCCTTGCGACTCGAGCATCGGCCACCACATTGGCCTTACCCGGATGATCTTGAATAGTTAGATCATAATCCTTGATCAACTCTAACCATCTGCCGCCTCAAATTCAGATCCTTCGGGTAAAGATGTACTTGAGACTCTTGTGATCGGTAAACACGTCACAAGTCTCACCGCATGATAGTGCCTCCAAAGCTTCAATGCAAACACAAGCTGCTGACCGACTCTAAATCATGGGTAGGGTAATTGTTCATGCTTTTTCATTGCCTCGATGAGTAAGCCAAAACCTTACCATCTTGCATAAGCACACAACCCACCCAACTCTTGATGCATCAGAGAAAGCGTGAATCGCCTCGGCTCGAACGGTGAGAACAGGCGGTCACCGACTTTTCCTTCAAAATCCAGCTGCGCTCACAATCATCGTCCCACCGAAACCTCATGTCCTTCGAGTAAGCTTCGACAAGGGCTTGGCGATGATGGAGAAATCTTGCACAAAGCGCCGATAATAACTCGCCAACCGAGGAAGCTCCTCACCTCCTTGACATTGGTCGGCCTCCCATCCACCACCAAGAAACTTTACTTGGATCAACGGAGACTCCTTTATCGCGATGATGTGACCCAAGAACCCCACCGGGTCACCCGAACTCACACTTCTTGAGCTTCGCATAAAACTTATGCTCTCTTAGTGTTGCCAACACTTGTCTCGAGATCTTGCTCATGATCGCTTCGCTCTTGGAATAAATCAAGATATCATCAATGAATACGACCACAAAGTCGTCCAAATATTCATGTAACATCTTGTTCATTGTCTCCATGAAAGTGGCAGGGGTATTTGTTAGTCCAAAAGACATAACTTTAAATTCAAAATGCCCATACCTCGTGGAGAACGCCGTTTTCTCAATGTCCTCCTCTCGGACAGAATTTGATTGTACCGATCGAGATCAATCTTTGAAAATACCTTAGCTCCCTCAACCGATCAAACAAATCCTCGATACGGGTAAAGGATACTTATTCTTGATGGTTAATCGATTGAGAGCACGGTAATCAATACACATGCGCCAACTCCCATCTTTCTTCTTGACAAATAACACGGTGCTCCCCACGGAGACACACTCGGACGGATAAGATCCTTTGCCTTGGATCATCCAATTGCTTCTTTAACTCTTCTTGGAGCAGTCGAGCCAAATGGTGCGGAGTTATAGAAACCGGTCGTGCTCCGGCACCAAGTCAATTCCGAACTCCACCGGACGCGGAGGTGGCATCCTCGCAACTCGCTGGAAAACGATCCACGAATTCCCGGACCACCGAATCGCTCCGCAATCAAAGAGGAATTTGGCTTTTCCACAAGGGATAAAAGAAATCCACTCTTCTTGCTCTACTACCAGGAAAAGACTAGCCAACACACTGGTGTGTGGGGAGGGTGCACTACCCCAAACACTAACTCTTGGCTCGACGGCGATTGCAAAGTTCTTGTCTTCCAAAACAAGATATGACAAAGACGGTAACTATGCAACCAATCCATTCCCAAAATAACATCAAACGGCTCCATCCTCATAACCATCATATTAGCAACAAAATGTTCTCCATCTATGGTAATCGTACAACCCGGATGATCGTTGAACTAGAAAGAATTCCACCGTGAATGAACCAAAAGCAGATCGAGCTATAGACCGCAAACTCAACCTCGCCCGACTAGCAAACTCTATGGAAGCAAAAGAGAAAGTAGCTCCGAATCAAATGTAACATAAGCCTCCACCGAGTCTACCAAAAGCGCACTGCCACCACATCGGACGACTCTGCCGCCGGTAGTCGGCAAGGTGTAGGAGACCGACGCTGGAGTGTCGGGCGCCGCAACACCCGGATATGGTGGAGCCGCCACCGCAGGAGGAGCTCAAGGCGCCATCTTGGAAACAACGCCGCAGGAGGAGGCGGCCAAAAGTACTGGAGGCATCCCTCCGGAGAAGGGTAGTGAGACCGGGTCGGCGCCAAGTTCGAGTAGGGGCATTGCTAGCATCCGTGACCGACCCGGAAGAAGTGCTGCGCCGATCGAGCCGCTCGAACTGCTCCCACTTGATGATGTGGCGGGATTACGCTATGCACCATTGCCTTGTGGCCCTCCGGACCAAAATGGCGACAAGCTCCCACCAAACACACTCGCCGCACGATGTCCTCACCACACTTGAAACATTTCATCCCGACCCGGACCGGACGTACCATCGAACACCGGTGAAGGACGAAAAGTGGAAGACGCTGGGACTTGTTGAACTTAGACTTGAAAGAATTCTGCGACCCTTGAACTTCTTGTGAACCGCCAGTGTGACCCACCACCGCCAAAACTCTTCCTCTGGCTACTCTGTACTCTCGGAGTCGCATGACCACCAGTCCCATGCGTCCCTCCCAAGCCGCATCTCTAACTCCATGCCTCTCGCTTGCTCCACAGGAGCTAAAGTCACGGAGCTCCAAAGCTCCCAATACCGTCGAAACTCCCGCCTAAGTCCTCTCGGAACCTCTTGGCCTTCTCCACCTCATTGGTAGCCACAAAGGGTATGAAGCGGATTATGTTGTGGAATCCCACCGTACTCGACACCGACATCTTGCCACGCTTGTAATCATTCAATGAAACCTCCATCCTCTCCACAAATGAGTCGGGATAGAACCTCTTCTGAACTGCCCGAGAACACCTCCCGCGGCCCTAAGGCGCGGATCTAGTGACAGGACTCCTTCCCACCGAGATCCGCCGCCCTTCAACCGAAGGCCACAAACCGAGCTCGCGCTCGATGGTAGCCCCAACACCTCTAGATGTCTCTCTGTGACGCAACCGTTAGCAAGATCAATCAAGCGCCCCTAGTCCATCGAAAGTATCCAACCTCAACGCATTCCATCGATGGACCCATCACACCCACCGCCGGCAAGGCAGGGGAATGACCGCAGCGCGGCTCGGGTGAGGGGGTGGAGACCGTTTCCTTGAACCGAAGCAACCTCTTCCTCTCGATCCCACCGGATGGCCTCTCTGGCGGCAGAATACATTCAGCGGGCGGGGCACACGGCTTCGTCCGGCTCTGCCGCCACGACCACGACCACGGCCTCTACCCTTGCCATCTCTATATAACATAAATAAATATAGAGTCACACATGACACACAATTAATTATCGAAACAAAGAAGAATGATCTGAGATGCGATGCAAAACCCATCCCCATCTACTGTGCACAGTGTGTCAAATTTAATATTTTCACTACCACGGACCTACTGACCGCTCGATACCAATCAGAATAACCCCACCTAACATAGGCCCGAAATGCTACTAACTATCCACAATAAAACAACAACTAATATAGGTTACCTAAAAATTTCGCATAACCTCCTTTGTTTATTAACCGATGGCGCTTAAATAAGCATAAATAGCACAAGTTCTAAATAATGAACGGAAAGATAATATCCAATGATACTAAGTCTTTATTACATTTAACTGATGTAAAATAAATCGAACCAATTAAGCTAACAAGCCAACAAGATTATCATGATGTCTTTATTTCTTATTGAAGGAATAGTGCACGTGCAACGAAGCTAATCCCTTTTTGATCCCATATATGCCATTCTCACATTGGTACCTAAAACAAATAAACAAACAACAAGAGTGAGCCCAACGACTCAAATAGTATAATCAGTATCAAATGCAAGCATGAACATTAACCCTCAAGTTAAACATATTACATATGAATTTCATGCTATGCATTATGATCAAAACTCCTCTTTCTCATCTCTTTCGCATTTTACCGTAACGCGGAGTGTGCATCCGTCAATGCACACCCATGCCTGCACTCCGGTGCAGGGACCAATTGCCCACACCGCAAGTGTGGGGACCTCGATGCTTGATCACCACATGACCAAGACTTCAACAATTCTCAATATGATGCATATATGTGAATGTATCAACAAGATATCATGCATTCACCATACTACGCATCAACAAATCTCATAAATGCCATAATGTAAACAAAACATAAATAGCATTAACAACTCGTAACATTACTCAAATTCATAAGTAAAGCATTCATAACTCAAACACCACTGTATCATCACTCAATCACACAGATTAATCATAGCAAGGTTATACTTGCCTCAACCGCGAGAAAATGAAGAACGCGTAGAAGGCACAACCCCAAACCGTTCTCCTCCTGAATATTTAATTAATAATTACTAACATGACAGTAACGGGTTTCTAGGTATAAAATAACAGCAACCCCAATTAACCCAACAATTTATCTCAATTAAATCCCCAACTACCCTCGGCCAAATCTGCCCAACCACAGACAGCCAACTTCCAAAAATCATAACTTTCAGTACGTAACTCCAAATTAAGCGTTCTTGGACTCTCTGTAAAGATAATTAAATTATCTACAAAACTTAGTTGGGAGACTCTCTGATTCGGCCATTTACTAACCGATCCAAACCCTTTCTAAAGCATCCAAATTCACGTTGGACTCTCTGGACAGCGCACTAAAACAGGCATAACTTTCGCCCAGAAACTCGAAATCCGGACTTCTTGACCTTTATGGAAAGCTAAGAAAATTATCTAAAACTTTCCTAACATGAAGAATTTCTGATTCGCAACTATTTCCGTCGCACAAACCGATCTACTAAACTCTGTCCAGAACTACCCCGATCTGCAGAACAGTAGCACTAGAAAATTCATAACTTTTCCTACACAACTCTAAATAACGCGTTCTAGCACTCCCTGGAAAGATAATTAAGTCCTCTACAATTTTCTAGAAGAGGTCCAGACTTGAATCCTGACGGATCTAACCCAGAACAGCCGATTACCCCAACTATCACGGCGGTCCAGAAAACTGACGAAATCCAACTTGATTAAAACTCATCTAGAGGACCAACGGAGTTACCCTTGACGACATGAGGGCGAACACGCCGACGAACACGACGATTTAACGACGACGAACACGCTCGCGATCTCCTCCTCTCCTTCCTCCGGATCCACGCGGTATAGCGATGAACGCCGACGACGGCGCCCGGGAACAAGACGACGACGACGGCGGCGACGACGAAGACGAAGGCACCACGGCGCAGCGAGGACGACGACACGGCACGGAGAAGACGGCGCGGCAGCAGGGGCGGCGGCGGGCGCACGGCGGCGGCAGTGCGCGGCAAGAAGACGGCGGCAAGAAGGCGCAGGAGGCGGGCTGCAGGAGCAGGGGCGCAGGGGTGGAGGCGCAGGGTGGGGGCTGCTGGGGTTTTAAGTGGTGGTCTCCCTCCCTCTTGGGCCTAGAAAATCCCACCAGGCCAAGCCCAAGCCCAGGTTGTCTTAACTTTCCAGAAAACCCCCCCAAAACTCTTTTAATAAATCTTTTCACTTAAGTCCCTCTCTCTATTAACTAAGCAATTAATAAAACATTTTTCGGGGTATTACAACAATCTCCGTCGCTTTATCTTGATCTGTCATGGTGCTCTTAGGTGCATTGTCATCCATTGCCTTCAGAAATATTTCAAACAACCATTCAAAGATTTCAATCGTTTAATCCTTGAGAAAATCATTGCCGAATAGCACAGTCTGTGCATGATTACTAACCCCAATAATGGAAGCAAACGGAAGCTGATACTTGTTTGTGCAGTATGTTGTGTCAAACACGACACAATATCTAAACTTGTATGCTTCCTTTGAAGCTCATCCACCCAAAAGAAACTAGTGATTGTGTTACTACTATCCAACTACATATTGTAAAAGAATGATGGATCTTCTGCTTGCAACACCTAAAAATACCTGATGGTGGCTGCCATATCGTTATACTCACTCTTGTGCCTCATAGATATCCGGAGGTTGCTGACGTCTTTTTTTGTGTAGGGGATATTCCTTATGTTATCGTACAAATTAGATAGGACAGACATCACTCTTCTTGTAGGTATGTTGTTTTCGTGCAGTAACACTATAAGGTCATAATCATCATTTGTGATGCGCCTGTGCGACCTCATGAAATGAAGCTGAGAGGGGCTCAAAGGGGGGTGATTGTGCTCCAGCTCAACTATGCTGTAACATCCTGAAATTTAAAAAGTGTAAAATATAGTGATATGAGTTATCTTCAATGCTTTGTGTTTGAATTTGAGATTTTATATTATTTTCTGGAGAAACTGGATAAAATTTCCAAAATAATTAGTAAATTTCAAGAAAGAAATGCACTTGAATAATAGAAAATTTAAAATTTAAATCCGAATCTGAAAAGATGATCCATAAAAATGGGAGAAATACTGATCTAAAAATATAAATGTTCATATCCAAAAATTTAAGACATATACTTATACACAAGATAAATATACCACAAATGAAGAAAAAGAAAAGAAAATAAAAGGAAAAACAAAAACAAAAACAAAATAAAAAGGAAAAGGTGGAGCCACCAGCCGACCGCCCAGCCCCTTCCCATTGCCCCTTCGCCCTCACCGACGCAGGGCCCCACCCGCACGGCGCCTTCTTCCTCCCTCTTTTTCCCGCAGGCCGGACCCCCTCCTCCTCGGCCGGACCCCCTAATATCTGGGACAAATTTTCTGGGACTTCCCAAAAGGAAAGTTGTATAGGACATCCATATGTATCTCCTGTATTTCTTTCAAATGTTTCTACCGTGGGATCTGTTTTGATCTAGAGATACGGAGTATAGGCAATCCGTTCAAATTTTTCTACCGTCAGTGAGATACGGGACAAATTGTCCGTACAGATGATTGGTACAGTCCGGCGGTAATCCGGAGATTTAAAATAGTAAACGAATTTTCCTGTGGGTCTTCCCAAAAGGAAAGTTGTAGAGAAATTCCATATGTATCTCCTGTATTGTTTCCAAATTTGTATACCGTGGGATCTGGGAGATACGGAGATGGAAATACCGCTGTCCATTAGGCGGACAGATTGGTACAGTCCGACGGTAATCCGGATATTAAAAATAGTAAGCGAATTTTCCTGCAGGTCTTCCCAAAAGTAAAATTGTAGAGTACTTCTAGATGTATCTCCTGTATGTTTTTCAAATTTTTCTACCGTGGGATCTGGAAGATACGGAGTCGGCAATACCGCTGTCCAGCAGGCGGACAGATTGGTACAGTCCGACGGTAATCCGGGGTTTAAAAAATAGTAAACGAATTTTCTGGCCTTGGCCGTAGTTGGGAAAGTTGTAGATAATTTAGAATTTTAGCTTCTGTATAAATTTGGGAATTGTTAGACCTCTGTGCTGCTGTGGGCACGCGTTTGAACGCAGCTGCCCAATCTGCCAGAGCAGAGTTCTTTCTCTGTTTTGGGCATTAATTTACTCCTAGCTGTGATTAAAATAAAAATAAGTGTTCTCCATGAAAATTGTAAGTTTTTAAGTCATGAATCTAGAGAGGTATCATTTTTGTTTTTCGATTTATATTTTTAAAGATATGAAATTGTGAAGCAACGCTGCTGCAGAGGGTATTATGTTGGTTTGTTGGGCGGAGTATAGATTGTGCGGGTTTAGGTTTCTAGCGATGTTTCTATGTTTATGTCGTGCTTGTATGCTGTGATGGTGTGCTGAGAGTTGTCTTATGGACAGGTGATTTTGTCCCTGAGCGCTCTTGACTTTGTTGATCTTCACTTCGTCGGTTTGAGGCAAGTGAATGTAGCGGTGGTTGCTACCGTTTAACTTGTTATTCCTTCTACTTGCAATTTACATTATTACCGTAATTTGGTACGTTTTGCCATGATTGCATGATATTTTAATTGTGGAGTTGGTAGCAAGTATTGATCAATTGTTATGTTGATAATTTTGCTAGTAGACATGTGGAATTCTTGCTTAATGTCAAATTGTGGAACATAAGATTAATTTATGGTGGATATGGATATGTTGAGAGCATGATAATGCTCCTTGTGGATGAATTAATATGATTCATGAATTATCATATTATTCGTGTCATATCATGTCATTTACATATGTGGATGTCGCCGCACCTAGTCGCGACCGTACCGGTACAACCTCTTTCCCTGCCCTGGAAAGAGTGAAGGAAGATAAGCATTCATATGCATTCATTTGTTGTTTGAATGACTGCATCCATATGGCATTTGGCATTCATATGCAATGTGTTGTGGAATATTCAACTCCATTGTTGTATTGTGGATTTGGCTCATGAGAGCTATTTGTGGCATGAGGATTGCGGTTGTGGTCGTGGAAAGGGATTCGTCCCTTGTGTATGGAAAGAATTGTGTTTGTGGCATAAGATTCTTTTCTCATACGATAATTGTTGTTAGCATTTGTAGATGTGGGAAATAATGGTGTATTGAAGTAAAACATGCATATGTTTTATTGCCTTTGGTAGTGGTAGTGGTTGAGGTTTTAAAATAGTTCAAACAAGATTTATTTGTTAATACTTTATCGTCATTGATGATGTTTTGAGGTTGAGGATATAAACAATGTTAATTGTGAAAGATTAAATGTTGATGATTAATTTATTGTGTTATGGATGATTTAAATGTTTCTTTTGCACTTAATAGAGGATAAAATGACTGCATTCATATGCCAATTAAATATGAAATTGAAGAGGTATTATTCATAGAAGTTTATGGTGGTTTAATAACTTTGAAACATAAATTGTAATTGTGGATGTATGGAATTATAATGATGATGTTTAAATTGCTTGTAGTTTGAATAACTTGTTAAACAGTTTGCTTGTTGAGATTTTTATCTCACTCTTGCTTCCCCCTCCCTATAGGTGGACCTTGAGCATACATTGGGAAGGGTAGAGTGGCACCGCACAGATGTACTTGGATGATAATCTTAATGCTGACATAGAGTAGAAAGAATTCTAGTTCTTTGCGTAGTTATCATATTGATGAATGTTTATCCTTATTAATGTTGAACTTGGAATTGTCATTTGAATTTTGTTGTGTTATTTTGATTGTTGTACTGATTTTTATCCAAATTTTTGCGCACGTAAAAATTAGCATTCGAGGCCCAGGAAGAGGAAGCTACAGCTGTTGTAGACTCCGACGCTCAAAATCCAGACTTTGGTAACCAAGGCGAGTCAATGCTTTGATCATACTGAGCCTACATTTTCAGCAAATTACTTTGATTTAATTTATCCAAATTGCATGCTTATATTTATATTTCAATACATGTTAATTTCAGATTCTAGATATATGTCCATGCTTTCTTTGACTAGTATTACAATTCCTTTTTGTATATTTGTTTATACGATCCTTGTCACCCTAGTAAAAGTAATAATAATATTACCCTTTTTGAAAATAAGTCCATAAGTAAAATGCCATGCTTAGAACGTCTTAGATAGTCATGGGTGTGAGAGCACCCAAGCATCACTTTTAAAACTGAGAGGGATTGGTTGGGCAGTCATTGTGATGATGATTGGTGTATGTTGGTGTAAGTATTTTACGTTCCAAAGAACCTCACATGCTTAGCTATCTGAGCGGATGGTTCGAGGGTGTGTGTGTATGTGTGAATGGTGCCGTGATAGCACAAAGGGGATTGTGGTAGAACCGCCCAGATAATCCTTAAGGACTGAATCTTGTAATGACCTCCCAAGGTACAACAATACAACCACATGTTGGCAAAGTGTAGGCAGGACTAACTAATTTGCGTAGCTCCAGTGTGGTTACGTGAAGGTGTGAACACGAGCAAAGGGATAGATGGTCTCATCCCCGCCTTTGCCCGTGATGGCTCACGAGGGACCCTTCTCGAGGGATGGTTGCATCCTTCAGAAGATAGACCTTAGCGGGCGTAACCACAAGTAGTATTATGCATTGTAATAGTCCTGTGATAGTCTACTCAACTACATGGTTAAGGAATCATGCGGGGCAACGAGCAGATTTATCTCTTGTGGGTAAAGTGTACAGACTCTGCAGAGTAAGAACTATTCGAATAGCCATGCCCACGGTCATGGCCGGACCCGGGAATCTGACTAGATATAATTCTATTTCAAAATTTTGGTGAATGGAATTGGGTAAAGTGGAGGGCAGAGAAAGACCCTTATTTGAGTTGTCCTGGGTGTCATCCGAGTGGTAATGTAAGCGGCTATAACGCTGAAGGCATGGCATGCAGATCAGAGACCATGTAATGGTGGATGGTCTCTGGCTCGATGAAATTAGACATATATGTTACGTACAACATGTTTAAAGTCCAAAATACTGATCCAGGGAATAATGTAATAAAGCACAGCAGATTCTAGATTGCCAAATCCGGGTCTGACAGAGCTGGTATCAGAGCATACGACTGTAGGGTAAAAACCTTAGAGGGTCGTTAGTACTTAGGATTACGGTTGTTGAAAAACCCACAAAAAGAATTTCTTAAAAATGTAGCGTAATATTTCTTTCCGCATCCTTCATAGATCTACTCTTTTCTACCTTTTAGTTATTATTTTGAAATTACTAACGCTATTATTTAAATACTTGGACCGGATTTTCAATCCGAAATCCTGGAGATCTTGATTTAATGCACTATTCACCGGATCGCAGCTGCCAGAGATAGTGCTCACGAGCACGCTTCTGGAGGACGACCCGAAAATGAATATCAAATACATACCATGCGGAAGCATAAATAAAATAGTAAACTTAACATGGATCCGATTAGGCGAAATGGATATCAAATAATTGCGAAGCATAAATAAAATAGAAGACTCACGAAGCACACACGGTGGGACCTTGGGACATGCCCACGAGCACCAACCGGAGGTTCGCGACCTAGCCCTTGACATCTTCACCTTCTTTGCCTTCAAGACCCAAATATTGCGATGTGTAGTGATCGATTCCGATTCGGATTTTGTTATGAGAGCGGTGTGAGCACACTAACCACCGTGCTCATGAGCCAATACACGTAATGCAAATATATAGTATGCATGGCTTATCAAAGGAAAGGCTCGGGTTGTTTTATTTGCCGAAATCGCTTTTGGTAGCATTGTTATTATTAAACCATAGTGTTATTACGCTACCTAAAACTTCCACAGCGATTGCCAAATTGACTCACTCTCCCAAATGCCATAATTGACTTAATTCCCCAAAGACACAATTTTCTTACTAAATGTCGTCTAAGACTCCAAACAATGAGTGGCATCATTTAGCTAATCCACCGATCAAACCCTTTATATATATACATTCATTTTGAATCCACCAATGTCTTCACGTATTCCGAATTCATACAAGTTCAATCTTGTAATCAATGTTCTCCAACTCCTACTATCAATTCCAATGATTCCCTAATAGGATTACTTTTTAATCCACCGACATCATTCATATCGAACTTTCTAACAATTCAATCCTTTTCGCTAATGATCCAAAACCATAAATTGCTTTTCCATAATCATCCTTATTTTCATTATATATCTCTAACTAATTCATCAATACTTCTGCACCAAGAATATCATTAATCTAGTTTATGCTTTCAATTATCACATCTCCAAATTTCCTCAATTTTAAATCATCTATCTAGATCAATTCCTGTTAATCCCATTAAATCCAACAATTGCCTTTACACTCTTCTAATTCTCCAAAATCATTGATCCAGATTATACTCCGGTAATTATTATTCCTCCGATGTACCCAAAAATTCAATTCATCATTCCAGTATTTTAATCAAATCCTCTCAATCACATTATTACTAATATCTCTCAAAAATTTATATTAGTGTCGTAATCCAACAATTTCTTTTGCACACTCTAATCCTCCAAAAATCATTTAAATCATCTTTCTAACCCATCCATTCATATAGACTCCACCGATTTATTTCCCCTAAACCCCTTTCTAATATCCTCTTTTTATAATCGACATGAATCCCCCGATCATCGTTATGTATTTACCACAACAGTCATCCACTCTTCCTACGACTCTATTTATCTTCCTATCACTTTACTTTGTAAAAGCAGAAGCCTTATCATCGTTTAGCTTTTGAAATATAATACATAGAAAATCTCCTGAGACTTAGCAGTTTGAACAAAACGTACTATATATGAGAATGCAATAACAGTAGCGACTCAGATTCCATCCACCGTTACATGGCATCTGCACCATATGCTTAATCCTTCAGCGTTATAACCGCTTAACTTATCACTGGGGCGACACCCAGGACAATACAAACCAGGGCCTTGCACTGCCCATCACTTTTCCTTTCCCACCCACAAATCATTTTGAAACAGAACTATATCTGGTTAAGTTTCCCATGTCCGCCCATGACCGTGGGCACGGCTATTCGAATAGTTTTGACTCTGCAGAGTGTGTACACTTTCACCACAAGCGATAATCCACCTGTTGCCCCACCTGATTCCATGGTCAGGTGGTCAAATAGATTATCACATGACCTATTCAGATATCTAGTTCCTCTAGTCATCTCACCCTATGGAAAGCGCCCATTTGCGGTGGGTCCCATACGTTGCACGGGATGTTCACCACGGCTACCAGCATTATTCGGGCTCCACTCCCCTCAATGCTAGTACGACTGGTGAACGTCACCCTCCACTCGGTGTCCCTTTAGGCCTCCTTGCCCTTGCATAACCACGTCTATCCACCACTGGGTGAGATGAGTCGGGAGTGTCGATACCGCTACTTAGCCAAGTTGTAATTTCTGAGACATGTGGTTGCACTTTTTACGTGGGAGATCATGACAAGATTCAGTCCTTAGTATTACCAGGCGGTTCTACCACACTCCATATTTGTGCTCCCACCGCACCACATACCACCCCCAAATCATCCGCCGAGATATTCAAGCAAGTTGAGGTTTTGGGAGCATAAAATAATCATATCCAACACAAATACCAGTCATTATCACCATGACCGCCCAAACCGCTTCTCATGATTGAAAATGTTGATGAGGCTTGGGGCATTTCAATACTCGAGTGTCTATGCAAGATCTTGAGCTTGGCATATAATTACGGACTTATTTTCGAAAGGATACTATTATAATTTTGCTAGGCGACAAGGTTCGCATAATCAATATTCAAAAGGGGGTATGATATTAATCAAGGCAACAATAGGCATATACTAAAATCTTGAATTAAACATGTAGTTGCACATAAAATAATAGCATGCAATTTGATAATTTAAACAAAAGTAATTTGCGAAAATGTAGGTTCAACATGATCAAAGTATTGACTACTTTGGACGGGTTACCATGGTCTTGAGCTCACACAATGCTTCATCTTGAGCTTATGGCCTCTACCTTCTCTTCGAGCTTGACCTCGCTTGATCCACTGAATCTTCACGACTTCCAATTTCTAATTTACGCTAGATGGTGAATCCAAATAAAAGCAAATAACTCAAAGATCCACATATATCCAAATGAAATCAATTTAGTTTTGTTATTTGGATTTATGTTTATTATTAGTAGACCTAACATTAGGATTTATTTAATGGTCTCATTATTATTTTATCTACACCTTAGTTATTATTAGGCTTAACGTTACTTTTCAATTCTAAATTATTCCTCGTGATTTATTGACAATGTGTTAAATGTTATATGCATATATTCTATGTTACAATTAAAGGTACCTACACTAAATTTGGACATTTAACCAAAAGTCATTTTTCTTTATCAATGCTTTTAACTAATTTTGATTTAAAACACACACTAAGGGCACATTAATCTTTTATGACAACTAATTCCATTTTAATTACCCCATAATATGTTTTGCAACCAATTTAAATTGTATTAGCTACTCTAAATTATTTTCTAAATTTAGATGAGCTTCAAACATTATAATTTTGGTTTCATTGGACAGATCTTGAATTTAGACGAATTTAGAAATTTGTTTCATTCAATTTGGACTTAAAATGAGTAAGTTATGCCCATTTGAATGCTTTCGGTTCAGTTAATTCTCAAAATATTAAATCGACACGTGGGACCCGGCGATTCAATAAACGACAACGTGGTCGTAGCCACTGCGTGGTCGTGGCTTCGACCACATTGTTTGCGACCGACCACCGACCACGTTGTGGGTGGTCGATTCCGATCATGAGTGGTCGTAAAGGGCATAGAGTGGTCAGAAAATATTTCGACCACGATGTGAAGGAGTGAACGTGGTCGGAAAGTGCTTCGACCATGTTATGTGTGGTCGCAAGACCGGCAGAGCGGTCGTAACGCAGCGGGAGGTGGTCGTAAATGACTTTGAGTGGTCGTAAGCGCTTCGACCACGCTGTGAAGCGGTGATCATTGTCGGAAGTGCTGTAACCACGTTGTGAATGGTCGGAGGGGGGCTTCGACCATGGTGAATAGTGATCGGTAGTATCACTATGTGGTCGGGGAGCTACGACTACGAAAATTAAACGTGATCGTAACAACCACGTGGTCGGCTTCGACCACGCGTTGTGGAACGCTGCTCGATTCGACCATGCTACGGGTGGTCGGATTCGACCACGCACCTTGATCACGCCAGGAATCTGTCGCGGTCGGTCCTCCACCACACTGTGGCGGTCGGTTTCGACCACGTTACAGGTGGTCGTGCTGACGAGGGGAACCCACCTGTCAGCCAAAGGATTAAAAATGCAGAAAACTCAACCCAGCGCTGCGGAGCCGAGGGCTCGAACGCGAGACCGGGAGTCGGGGAAGAGAACACGCTAGCCAAGTGAGCTTGAGGCTGCCTACCCATATAGGATGAATAAACCTCTTGAGGTATCGGCAGAGGTGGGAGGAGGAGGCCGGGGCGGGTCGGTGGCGAGGTGGTCGGTGAGACGGCCGGAGAGGTGCCGGGATGCCCAAATGCGTCCTCGATCTTTGCAGTGAAGCCGATGGAGGGGTCATGGGACCGGGTGCAGTGGAGGGCGGCGTCGGCGGCGGCGGCCGAGGAGGAGCTTGGCGATGGCGAGCTACGGGCCACGGAGGCTCGAGAAGCCGGGAATAGCCGCGACGTCCCAGGGATGGTGTGGGTGAAATGAATTGGGTTTTGGTGCCTCGGATCAATGGATTTGCGGTGGCGGAGTTGGGGAAGGAGATGGCGCCGGTGAGCTACAGGCGATGGGAGCGCAATTACACACTGTGGGAGGATCCTGGGAGCGTGGGGAGTGGGTTGGCGCGCTCGGCAGCCTTTATAGGCGCGCGGGTAGGGCTGTCCTCGGGAGGCCGCCCGATGGGTCATGTCGGCGAGCGGTGGGAGCAGGCGTCGGAGGATTTGGGGATACGATTTGGCATGATAGCATGCTCTGGCGCCGCGCGTATGAGGAGATGGGTCGGGCAGTGCGGGGAAGAAAAAGAGGAGGCGTTGGGGAGGACTACGGTCCTTGCCCTGCCATGGGCTCAGCAAGACTGAGGTGCAGAGCGAGGCGACAGGTCGGAGCAGCGCAGAGGATGACGGTGGGCGACGCATGAGAAACCAGGGGCGACGGCAGAAGAAACCGCGGGCGGGGCGCGCGCATGGCTGCCACGCGGGAGGAAAGACAGAGGAGGGAGGAGAAAAAGAAAGGAAGAAGAAGCAGGCGTGCGGCGTGGGGAAAAAGAAAGGGAAGGAGGCGGGGGCAGAAGCCGGGGCCCGCGCGCAGAGGAAAGAAGGAGAGAGAAAAAGGAGGAGAGAGGAAAAAGGGGTGGGGCCCACATGTAGGAGAGGGAAGAATGGAAAAAGAATGAGAAGCTTTGGAAATTTTGGAATTTGAATTTGAATTTCTATTTCATATTTAGGATTATTGATTTTATTTAACCCTTGTTACAAATTGTATTTATAAATTCTTTAATGTCCAAATTCTAGTTTATACATATATATATACACTATTATTTCCAAAATGAGATTTTATATTTTAACTCATGTTTCTCCCTCCTCATGCTGGATCATCATTTCAGATTCGTATTTAAAATTTTAGTTTTCTATTATTTGCATATTTTCTTTTATAGCATTACTAACGTTTGTTTTGTTTTTCATGAATTTCTTTAATTATCAGAATCTCAACCAAAGTTTTAAGAAACACTATAAAAATCCAAATTCAAATAGAATACACGGCAAAAATAATTCAAAAGTTTAATATTTTCAAATTTAAAATTTTGGGATGTTACAAACCTACCCCCCTTAAAATGAATCTCGACCCCGAGATTCCGGTAGAATAGAAAGAAAGGAGGTGGGTTATATTGGCTAGCAAGGGTCTCTGGGTGTTGCCCGACGTATAATTCTTTACCTTCAGAGAGAGGTGGAAATCTGCACAACAAGGGTCAGCACTTGGAGGAGTCAAAAGGGAAGAGAGGAACCTTGTTTTCCTGGGTAGGTCGTAGACTTCCAAACACTTGCTCTTTAACCTTGTTATCTTCATGTCATCGTAGAATGGAGTAGTTGCATCGTCTATTGGACACATGGTTGTAGAATTTTCTTATTGATAGGTGGGGTAAGAATGGCCTGCGCCCTAGGGGGAAAGGGGCCTTAGGAATGCAGAGGTGACGAAGGACATATCTATATGGTGGTCTTTTGTCCTTACCACTATAAGACTTTGGTCCTGTAAATCTTCCTGTACTAGCTTGATTAGCTCTGGGTCCAGGTCGTCGCAATTCCAAAACATACGTCGCAGTAGCACTTCGACATTTCTGTCTTATAGTGCTACCCTCCTTAAAATAAACGTCTCTAGTCAATATTCTTCTCTTCTAGTTCCATGCATGATGCGTCCTGTGGTGAATTGGAGACTCTTCCGTTGTACTTTGGCCGCCTTGGTCAGCACAGGTTCAGAAAGCAATCTTTGGGGTAGTAGTCTTGCTCTTCACTAGGAAAACTTGTGGCCTAGCTCACAGGATTTCAGACAGGGTGAGGTCGTCTTCGCAGCTTGGAATAGCTCACGAGTATTTCACTTCCCAACGTCGACGTGCTTCTCATCATTGTGTTTAATTGGCGGCGATTTGTTCCATAGGTCTCTTGGGTAGGTAAGGAGAGAATGTCAAGAGGGCGTAGTCTCTGTGCAGGCCTTTGGCGATCTATCACTTTGCTTGATGAGACTTGTGCGGGTTTGCGACAACAGGATGAGAGGGAATAGCATGAGGTACGAATAGAACCGTGAGGATAAGATAACGTAAACCCGTTCTAATTTCAAAAGAGCTTACCCCGGGAAGCTGGGGTGATACAAAAATCACATAATTTTAAAAACAATCTTTTTCCATGACTGCGAAATAGGATGCCCGAGAGCAAGAAGGCAGTGCACAGGATCAAAGTGAAATCTTGCAACAATACAACATCTATTTGGGAAGCACACAAAAGAGAGTACATGGTTCATCTGCATAGCCTATTTAAAATAGGACCACCTTATCTTCATGAACATCGTCAGCGTTCCTAACCTTAAATTTTTGGAATAAGGATACGAGAAGATGAACAAAATTTTCTTTTTGAATTTAATAGTAAGATAAGGGAAGTATTTGGGGTAATTTGATTGATATCAGCACTCACTCTTGTGTTACTATTATTATTGTTTTCGTAAGAAAAGGAGTATTTTCTTAGGAATAAATCCAAACAGGAAGAATACTATTTATTATTAATGAAACTTTGTGGCAAACGGATTTTTTTTTTTTTTGCTCAGGGATGATGAAACCATAATTGGAAAAATATATCTCTTTCAGAAATAATACCCAAGGTTATCCCTTAGGATTTATTTTTGAAAATCAAGGTCCTTGTGGGGAAATTCTTCCGAGAAACAACATGGTTTTGGGGCCATTTAAGAACCAAGATGAATTTTGGGAATACATTTTTGGTATGCCGTTAAACTTAGGAAAATTTTCCTCGGAAGGTTAAGTTTGTTGAAATGAATTTGAAAATGAATTTCGTAAACATTTTGATAATCGGTCCTCCAAGGATAAACAATTTTTGAATTCAATGTTTAAATTCAAGCATCATGACTTTTGGCCCAAAATAGGTTTTCAAAGAGGGTTTACAAAAGGAGTACTGGATTTTCATCATTATGGATTTGGGATAAGAGAGCATTAGAGGGAAAAATGGTTAAGGCAGCATATAGATGAGAGGGAATCATCTAGGAGAGAGGAGATTGAGCAGTATAACATATACTTTTGAATATAGGTACTGGGAAAATAATTCTAATCATGAAACTAACGGCCAGGCTAACTAGGTCACGACCTGCAGTCGATATGCTCTGATACCATCCCTGTAAGGCCCGGATTTTTCAATCCGAAATCCTCTGTGATTTAATGCACTATTCCACGGATCGAGAGATAGTGCTCACGATACGAAAATGAATATCAAATACATACCATGCGGAAGCATAAATAAAATAGTAAACTTACACATGGGCCGATTAGGCGAAATCATTAAATTGCGGCAATGAAGAACGAAGCACTGGTGGGACCTTCAGGACATGCCCACAGGTACCAACCGGAGGTTCGCGACCTAGCCCTTGACGTCTTCACCTTCTTTGCCTTCAAGACCCAAATATTGCTGATGTGTAGTGATCTGATTCCTGATTCTGGATTTTGTTATGAGAGCGAGTGTGAGCACACTAACCACCGTGTTCATGAGCCAATACACGTAATGCAAATATATAGTATGCATGGCTTATCAAAGGAAAGGCTCGGGTTGTTTTATTTGCCGAAATCGCTTTTGGTAGCATTGTTATTATTAAACCATAGTGTTATTACTGCTACCTAAAACTTCCCACGGCGATTGCCAAATTGACTCACTCCCCCAAATGCCATAATTGACTTAATTCCCCAAAGACACAATTTTCTTACTAAATGTCGTCTAAGACTCCAAACAATGAGTGGCATCATTTAGCTAATCCACCGATCAAACCCTTTATATATATACATTCATTTTGAATCCACCAATGTCTTCACGTATTCCGAATTCATACAAGTTCAATCTTGTAATCAATGTTCTCCAACTCCCTACTTCTGAATTCCAATGATTCCCTAATAGGATTACTTTTAATCCACCGACATCATTCATATCGAACTTTCTAACAATTCAATCCTTTTCGCTAATGATCCAAAACCATAAATTGCTTTTCCATAATCATCCTTATTTTCATTATATATCTCTAACTAATTCATCAATACTTCTGCACCAAGAATATCATTAATCTAGTTTATGCTTTCAATTATCACATCTCCAAATTTCCTCAATTTTAAATCATCTATCTAGATCAATTCTCGTTAATCCCATTAAATCCAACAATTGCCTTTACACTCTTCTAATTCTCCAAAATCATTGATCCAGATTATACTCCGGTAATTATTATTCCTCCGATGTACCCAAAAATTCAATTCATCATTCCAGTATTTTAATCAAATCCTCTCAATCACATTATTACTAATATCTCTCAAAAATTTATATTAGTGTCGTAATCCAACAATTTCTTTTGCACACTCTAATCCTCCAAAATCATTTAAATCATCTTTCTAACCCATCCATTCATATAGACTCCACCGATTTATTTCTCCTAAACCCTTTCTAATATCCTCTTTTATAATCGACATGAATCCCCCGATCATCGTTATGTATTTACCACAACAGTCATCCACTCTTCCTACGACTCTATTTATCTTCCTATCACTTTACTTTGTAAAAGCGAAGCCTTATCATCGTTTAGCTTTTGAAATATAATACATAGAAAATCTCCGAGACTTAGCAGTTTGAACAAAACATACTATATATGAGAATGCAATAACGAGAGCGACTCGATTCCATCCACCGTTACATGGCATCGCACCATATGCTTAATCCTTGATTATAACCGCTTAACTTATCATCGGGCGACACCCCAGACAATACAAACCAGGGCCTTGCACCGCCCATCACTTTTCCTTTCCCACCCACAAATCATTTTGAAATGTAACTATATCTCGTTAAGTTTCCCATGTCCGCCCATGACCGTGGGCACGGCTATTCGAATAGTTTTGACTCTGCAGAGTGTGTACACTTTCACCACAAGCGATAATCCACTGCCCCCCACCGATTCCATGGTCGTGGTCAAATAGATTATCACATGACTGCTCGGGATATCTAGTTCCTCTAGTCATCTCACCCTATGGGAAAGCGCCCACTGCGGTGGGTCCCATACGTTGCACGGGATGTTCACCACGGCTACCGGCATTATTCTGCCCACTCCCTCAATGCTAAGACGGTGGTGAACGTCACCCTCCACTCGGTGTCCCTTTAGGCCTCCTTACCCTTGCATAACCACGTCTATCCACCACTGGGTGAGATGAGTCGGGAGTGTCGATACCGCTACTTAGCCAAGTTGTAATTTACGACATGTGGTTGCACTGCTTACGTGGGAGATCATGACAAGATTCAGTCCTTAGTATTACCAGGCGGTTCTACCACACTCCATATTTGTGCTCCCACCGCACCACATACCACCCCAAATCATCCGCCCAGATATTCAAGCAAGTTGAGGTTTTGGGAGCATAAAATAATCATATCCAACACAAATACGGTCATTATCACCATGACCGCCCAAACCATTTCTCATGATTGAAAATGTTGATGAGGCTTGGGGCATTTCAATACCGAGTGTCTATGCAATCTTGAGCTTGGCATATAATTACGGACTTATTTTGAAAGGATACTATTATAATTTTGCTAGGCGACAAGGTTCGCATAATCAATATTCAAAAGGGGGTATGATATTAATCAAGGCAACAATAGGCATATACTAAAATCTTGAATTAAACATGTAGTTGCACATAAAATAATAGCATGCAATTTGATAATTTAAACAAAAGTAATTTGCGAAAATGTAGGTTCAACATGATCAAAGTATTGACTACTTTGGCGCGGTTTACCATGGTCTTGAGCTCACACAATGCTTTCATCTTGAGCTTATGGCCTCTACCTTCTCTTTGAGCTTGACCTCGCTTGATCCCTTGAATCTTCACGACTTCCAATTTCTAATTACGCTAGATGGTGAATCCAAATAAAAGCAAATAACTCAAAAGATCCACATATATCCAAATGAAATCAATTTAGTTTTGTTATTTGGATTTATGTTTATTATTAGTAGACCTAACATTAGGATTTATTTAATGGTCTCATTATTATTTTATCTACACCTTAGTTATTATTAGGCTTAACGTTACTTTTCAATTCTAAATTATTCCTCAGGATTTATTGACAGTGTGTTAAATGTTATATGCATATATTCTATGTTACAATTAAAGGTACCTACACTAAATTTGGACATTTAACCAAAAGTCATTTTTCTTAATCAATGCTTTTAACTAATTTTGATTTAAAACACACACTAAGGGCACATTAATCTTTAATGACAACTAATTCCATTTTAATTACCCCATAATATGTTTTGCAACCAATTTAAATTGTATTAGCTACTCTAAATTATTTTCTAAATTTAGATGAGCTTCAAACATTATAATTTTGGTTTCATTGGACAGATCTTGAATTTAGACGAATTTAGAAATTTGTTTCATTCAATTTGGACTTAAAATGAGTAAGTTATGCCCATTTGAATGCTTTCGGTTCAGTTAATTCTCAAAAATATTAAATCCTGACACGTGGGACCCGAAGCGATTCAGCGAAACGACAACGTGGTCGTAGCCACTGCGTGGTCGTGGCTTCGACCACATTGTTTGCGACCGACCACCGACCACGTTGTGGGTGGTCGATTCCGATCATGAGTGGTCGTAAAGGGCATAGAGTGGTCAGAAAATATTTCACCACGATGTGAAGGAGTGAACGTGGTGGGAAAGTGCTTGACCATGTTATGTGTGGTCGCAAGACCGCAGAGCGGTCGTAACGCAGCGGGAGGTGGTCGTAAATGACTTTGAGTGGTCGTAAGCGCTCCGACCACGCTGTGAAGCGGTGATCATTGTCGGCGTCAGAACCACGTTGTGAATGGTCGGAGGGGCTTGACCATGGTGAATAGTGATCGGTAGTATCACTATGTGGTCGTGGGGAGCTACGACTCACGAAAATTAAACGTGATCGAACAACCACGTGGTCGGCTTCGACCACGTTGACCACGCGGCCGGCGACCACGCTGAGGAAAACCGGATTCGGCTACGGTGGTCGGATTCGACCCACCACCACCGTCGACCACGTTGTGGAAGGTCGGCTCCGACCACGGTATACGCGGTCGGTCCTCGACCACACTGTGGGCGGTCGGTTTCGACCACGTTACAGGTGGTCGTGCTGACGAGGGGAACCCACCTGTCAGCCAAAGGATTAAAAATGCAGAAAACTCAACCCAGCGCTGCGGAGCCGAGGGCTCGAACGCGCGAGACCGGGGAGTCGGGGGGGGAAGAGAACACGCTAGCCAAGTGAGCTTCGAGGCGTTGCCTACCCATATAGGATGAATAAACCTCTTGAGGTATCTGGAGGTGGTCGAGAGGGAGGAGGCCGAGGGCGGGTCGGTGGCGAGGTGGTCGGCGGTGAGACGGCGGAGAGGTGCCGGGATGCCCAAATCGTCCCGATCTGCAGTGAAGCCGATGGAGGGTCGGCGGGGACCGGGTGCACGGTGGAGGGCCGGCGTCGTGGCGGCGGCCGAGGAGGAGCTTGGCGATGGCGAGCTACGGGCCACGGAGGCTCGAGAAGCAGGGAATAGCCATGACGTCCCAGGGATGGTGTGGGTGAAATGAATTGGGTTTGGTGCCTCGGATCAATGGATTTGCCGGTGGCGGAGTTGGGGAAGGAGATGGCGCCGGTGAGCTACGAGCGATGGGAGCGCATTACACACCGTGGGAGGATCCAGGAGCGTGGGGAGTGGGTTGGCGCTCGGCACTTTTTATAGGCGGGTAGGGCTGTCCTCGGGAGGCCGCCCGATGGGTCATGTCGGCGGTGGGAGCAAAGGCCGGAGGATTTGGGGATACGATTTGGCATGATAGCATGCTCGCGCCGCGTATGAGGAGATGGGTCGGGCAGTGCGGGGAAGAAAAAGAGGAGGCGTTGGGGAGGGACTACCGGTCCTTGCCCGGGGCGGGGCTCGGCGCGGAGGTGCAGAGCGAGGCGACAGGTCGGAGCAGCGCAGAGGATGACGGTGGGCGACGCATGAGAAACCAGGGGCGACGGCAGAAGAAACCGCGGGCGGGGCGCGCGCATGGCTGCCACGCGGGAGGAAAGACAGAGGAGGAGGAGAAAAAAGGAAGAAGAAGCGGGCGTGCGGCGTGGGGAAAAAGAAAGGGAAGGGAGGCGGGCGGGGCCCTGTGCACAGAGGAAAGAAGGAGAGAGAAAAGGAGGAGAGAGGAAAAGGGTGGGGCCCACATGTAGGAGAGGAAGAATGGAAAAGAATGAGAAGCTTTGGAAATTTTGGAATTTGAATTTGAATTTCTATTTCATATTTAGGATTATTGATTTTATTTAACCCTTGTTACAAATTGTATTTATAAATTCTTTAATGTCCAAATTCTAGTTTATACATATATATATACACTATTATTTCCAAAATGAGATTTTATATTTTAACTCATGTTTCTCCCTCCTCATGCTGGATCATCATTTCAGATTCGTATTTAAAATTTTAGTTTTCTATTATTTGCATATTTTCTTTTATAGCATTACTAACGTTTGTTTTGTTTTCATGAATTTCTTTAATTATCGAATCTCAACCAAAGTTTTAAGAAACACTATAAAATCCAAATTCAAATAGAATACACGGCAAAATAATTCAAAAGTTTAATATTTTCAAATTTAAAATTTTGGGATGTTACATGGCCGCCGACCTGCCTTCAACCGACCCCTACACCACCCCCGCTCCAAAGACCGCCTCCACTGTGTTAGGGGCTCCGACTAGGCTCACGACAAGAAGAGCGTGACCCGGGGCCACATGCCCGCTCTCACGGGAGGCTCGACGCGATGCTCATGCTCCCACTCCGACACCGACCCGTTTGAGTTTAGTGGTAGCGTGTCCCGTTCGATGTCGGACTGACCCCTCCAGTCCCAGTGTTGGTGACATGGAGGAGTAGGCGGCATGAGGTTTAGTTAGTATTGTGCTTGCCAGAGTTTGGCTAATATTAGCAAGCACAGGTCCCCGTCTTATCAGTAGTAGCTGGTGCCAGTGTCCTAGTCTTATGTTTGTATAATTAAGAATGTTAATTATGTATGTTTGTAAAGTCCAACGTGGCTTAAAGACCATGAGAGCTGGCTATGTGGTATGTTATCTATAATTAATGAAACGACCTTGTGTTTAGAAAAATTGTTCTGCTATTTGATGATTGGATGTGGTAGTCTTGGGGTGATGGTCTTTCGTTAAAAAGCAAAGGGTTAAAAGAATACTACTATGTCTGCACATGGCAAGCCACAGAGTCACCCGCGCCCAAGCTGGTGCGAACCCCGACATGCAAAGTGAGGTTGACGCTTGATCAAGAGACACACTGTGAGGTCGGGGAAGAGGCCCAAGTCATGGAGTGAATCTTTCGCAATGTTAAGATGTAGATGTTGTTTGTGCTATTTTGGCTTTGATTATTTCACTATTTGTAGTTTGGGGATTAGCAATGTAGTTACCTCGGTAACAATTGCGATGTTGTGAGTGAGTTTCTTAAGAAAAGTCGTTATCTTTCTTGAGTTGATTTTGGTCAATTCTTGGCCTATTGCAGTTAATGAATTTACTTTGAGTTAATGAATTGCACTAGACCGAAAGTTTTCAAATGGACATAACTTATTCATTTTAACTCCAAATTAAGTGAAACCAATTTCTAAATTCATCTAAATTCAAGAGCTAGCTATTTTTGAAGCTCATTTGAATTTTGTTGTGTTATTTTGATTGTTGTACTGATTTTTATCCAAATTTTGCATGCGTAAAAATTAGCATTGAGCCGAGAAGAGCTAGGTGTTGTAGACTCCGGCCTCAAAATCCGACTTTGGTAACCAAGGCGAGTCAATGCTTTGATCATCGAGCCTACATTTTCAGCAAATTACTTTGATTTAATTTATCCAAATTGCATGCTTATATTTATATTTCAATACATGTTAATTTCAGATTCTAGATATATGTCCATGCTTTCTTTACTAGTACAATTCCTTTTGTATATTTGTTTATCGATCCTTGTCACCCTAGTAAAAGTAATAATAATACCTTTTTGAAAATAAGTCCATAAGTAAAATGCCATGCTTAGAACGTCTTAGATAGTCATGGGTGTGAGCACCCAAGCATCACTTTAAAACGAGAGGATTGGTTGGGCGGTCATTGTGATGATGATTGGTGTATGTTGGTGTAAGTATTTCGTTCAAAGAACCTCACATGCTACTATCGGCGGATGGTTCGAGGGTGTGTGTGTATGTGTGAATGGTGCCGTGATAGCACAAAGGGGATTGTGGTAGAACCGCCGGATAATCCTAAGGACCGATCTTGTAATGACCTCCCAAGGTACAACAATACAACCACATGTTGGCAAAGTGTGGCGGGACTAACTAATTTGCGTAGCTCCGGTGTGGTTACGTGAAGGTGTGAACACGAGCAAGGGATAGATGGTCTCATCCCGCCTTTGCCCGTGATGGCTCACGAGGACCCTTCTCGAGGATGGTTGCATCCTTGGAAGATAGACCTTAGCGGGTAACCACAAGTAGTATTATGCATTGTAATAGTCCCGATAGTCTACTCAACTACATGGTTAAGGAATCATGCGGGCACGAGCAGATTTATCTCTTGTGGGTAAAGTGTACAGACTCTGCAGAGTAAGAACTATTCGAATAGCCATTACGGTCATGGCGGACCCGAATCGACTAGATATAATTCTATTTCAAAATTTTGGTGAATGGAATTGGGTAAAGTGGAGGAGAGAAAGACCCTTATTTGAGTTGTCCGGGTGTCATCCGAGTGGTAATGTGGCTATAACGTCAAGGCATGGCATGCGATCGAGAGACCATGTAATGGTGGATGGTCTCGCTCGATGAAATTAGACATATATGTTCGTACAACATGTTTAAAGTCCAAAATCTGATCCGTGAATAATGTAATAAAGCACGATTCTAGATTGCCAAATCCGGTTACAGTATGTATCGAGCATCTGACATGGGGTAAAAACAGAGGTCGTTAGTACTTAGGATTACGGTTGTTGAAAACCCACAAAAGAATTTCTTAAAATGTAGCGTAATATTTCTTTCCGCATCCTTCATAGATCTACTCTTTTCTACCTTTTAGTTATTATTTTGAAATTACTAACGCTATTATTTAAATTTACGATGGTTGGAGCTGCAGATGCGGTCCTCGGGACTTCGCTCACGAGTGCGGGAGGAGAGTTTGCGAATATACTTATGGCGCTCCACTACTTGACTACGGATCGCCCATCTACCATGTCGGAGGACCGGGACGGGAGAGCGAGTCCCGGTTAGTGGAGATCTTCATCTACCCTAGGCGCGAGGAGACCCGCCCGTTTTCCAGACCACTCACCGGAGGAGCTTGGTGGCTGCAGCTCTGCAGGACGCCGCACGTGATGAGAGAGACGCCCTTCCGCTACTACCCGTTGCGTACGAGCACGCTAGGTACAACGGGACCCGGGTGGCTGAGTTGGAGGACGACCCGATGCTTAGGCATCAGGTGGACCTCACTCGGGCCATAGGGACGACCCGTGGTGGCCAGGAGATCACAGACGCCGAGAGCGCCTACTGCACGCGCCACGGTGAGGTGGAGTCCCTACGGGAGCAACTCGCCCAATGCGGCGGGCCTTGGCGGAGGCCAAGGCAGAGGTGGCTGTGAGGCCGGTTTTCAATCGAAATCCTCGTGATTTAGTGCACTAATCCCTGGATCAGTAGTTAGTGCTCACAGTTACAGAAAATGGATATCAAATACATACCATGCGGAAGCATAAATAAAATAGTAAACTTACTCATGGGCGATTAGGCGAAATCAACAAATGCGGCGGAAAGCGAAGCACCTTGGTGAACCCTCGGGACTTGCCCACAGCGATAGCTGGAGGTTCGCGACCTAGCCTTTGACATCTTCATCTCCTTTGCCTTTCGGACTGTAGCATTGCGTCGTGCAATCCAATCCCCGATGGATTTGTTATGAGGCGGTGTGAGCACACTAACCACCGTGCTCCGCGAGCCAATACACAGAATGCAAATATATAGTATGCATGGCTTATCCAAGAAAAGGCTCGGGTTGTTTTATTTGCCAGAAATCGCTTTTGGTAGCATTGTTATTATTAAACCATAGTGTTATTACAGCTACCTAAAACTCCACACGGCGATTGCCAAATTGACTCACTCTCCCAAATGCCATAATTGACTTATTTCCCCAAAGACACAATTTTCTTACTAAATGTCGTCTAAGACTCCAAACAATGAGTGGCATCATTTAGCTAATCCACCGATCAGGCCCTTTATATATAAACATTCATTTTGAATTCACCAATGTCTTCACGTATTCGACTTCATACTAGTCCAATCTTGTAATCAATATTCTCCAACTCCTATACAATTCCAATGATTCTCTAATAGGATTACTTTTTAATCCGACATCATTCATATCGAACTTTCTAACAAATCAATCCTTTCGCTAATGATCCAAAACCATAAATTGCTCTATCCACAATCATCCTTATTTTCATTATTTATCTCTAACTAACTCATCAATACTTCTGCACCAAGAATATCATTAGTCTAGTTTATGCTTCAATTATCATCGCCAAATTTCCTCAAATTCAAATCATCTATCTAGATCAATCCTAATCCCATTAAATCCAACAATTGCCTATACTCTTGATTCTCCAAAATCATTGATCCAGTTATACTCCGGTCATTATTATTCCTCCGATGCACCCAAAAATTCAATTCATCCTCCCAGTATTTTAATCAAATCCTATCAATCACATTATTACTAACATCTCTCAAGAATTTATATTAGTGTCGTAATCCAACAATTCCTTTTGCACACTCTAATCTTCCAAAAATCATTTAAATCATCCTTCTAACCCATCCATTCATATAGACTCCACCGATTTATTTCTCCTAAACCCCTCTCTAATATTCTCTTTTTATAATCGGCATGAATCCACCAATCTTCGTTATGTATTTACCACAACATCATCCACTCTTCCTACGACTCTATTTATCTTCCTATCACTTTACTTTGTAAGCGAAGCTTTAACATCGTTTAGCTTTTAAATATAATACATAGGAAACCTCCGAGACTTAGGTTAAACAAAACATATTGTATATGAGAATGCAATAAGATGTGATTGATTCCATCCACCGTTACATGGCATCTCGCACCATATGCTTAATCCTTCACGTTATAGCAGCAACACCCTTTGGGGCGACACCGGGACAACACAAACCGGGGCCTTGCTGCCCTTCACTTTCCATTCCACCCACAAATCATTTTGAAACAGAACTATCTGGTTAAGTTTCCCATGTCCGCCCTAGTGGACGCGGCTATTCGAATAGTTTTGACTCGCAGTGTGTACACTTTCACTGCGATAATCCACTCACCCACACCGATTCCATGGTCGGTCAAATAGATTATCACATGACCTTCGGATATCTAGTTCCTCTAGTCATCTCACCCTATGGGAAGCGCCCACTTGGGGTCCCATACGTTGCGGGATGTTCACCATTAGGGCTCCTCCCCTCAATGCCGATGACGGTGTGAACGTCACCCTCCACTCGGTGTCCCTTTAGGCCTCCTTGCCCTTGCATAACCACGTCTATCCACCTGGTGAGATGAGTCGGGAGTGTCGATCACCTTCTTAGCCAAGTTGTAATTTCTGGACATGTGGTTGCCTTTTTCGTGGGAGATCATGACAAGATTCAGTCCTTAGTATTACAGGCGGTTCTACCACACTCCATATTTGTGCTCCACCGCACCACATACCACCCCCAAATCATCCGCCCGAGATATTCAAGCAAGTAGAGGTATTTGGGAGCATAAAATAATCATATCCAACACAAATACGAGTCATTATCACCATGACCGCCAAACCATTTCTCATGATTGAAAATGTTGATGAGGCTTGGGGCATTTCAAGTGTCTATCACGATCTTGAGCTTGGCATATAATTACGGACTTATTTTGATACTATTATAATTTTTGCTAGGCGACAAGGTTCATAATCAATATTCAAAGGGGTATGATATAATCAAGGCAACAATAGGCATATACTAAAATCTTGAATTAAACATGTAGTTGCACATAAAATAATAGCATGCAATTTGATAATTTAAACAAAAGTAATTTGAAAATGTAGGTTCAACATGATCAAAGTATTGACTACTTTGGCCGGTTTACATGGTCTTGAGCTCACACAATGCTTTCTTGTTTGTTGATTACGAGGTTTTGGCCTTCTTCACTTTGCTCTTGATCACACTTGATCCCTTGATTCTTCAGGACTCAATTTCTAATTCGCTAAACGGTGAACACGAATAAAAGCAAATAACTCAAAGATCCACATATATCCAAATGAAATCAATTTAGTTTTGTTATTTGGATTTATGTTTATTATTAGTAGACCTAACATTAGGATTTATTTAATAGTCTCATTATTATTTTATCTACACCTTAGTTATTATTAGGCTTAACGTTATTTTTTAATTCTAAATTATTCCTCAGGATTTATTGACAGTGTGTTAAATGTTATATGCATATATTCTATGTTACAATTAAAGGTACCTACACTAAATTTGGACATTTAACCAAAAGTCATTTTCTTAATCAATGCTTTTAACTAATTTTGATTTAAAACACACACTAAGGGCACATTAATCTTTTATGACAACTAATTCCATTTTAATTACCCCATAATCTATTTTGCATCCAATTTAAATTGTATTAGCTACTCTAAATTATTTTCTAAATTTAGATGAGCTTCAAACATTATAATTTTGGTTCCATTGGACAGATCTTGAATTTAGACAATTTAGAAATTTGTTTCATTCAATTTGGACTTAAAATGAGTAAGTTATGCCCAATTGAATGCTTTCGGTTCAGTTAATTCTCAAAAATATTAAATCACGACGTGGGACCCGGCGATTCAATAAACGACAACGTGGTCGTAGCCGCTGCGTGTGGGTGGCGACCACATTGTTTTGCGACCACCGACCACGTTGTGGGTGGTCGATTCCGATCATGAGTGGTCGTAAAGGGCATAGAGTGGTCGAAAATATTTCGACCACGATGTGAAGGAGTGAACGTGGTGGAAAGTGCTTCACCATGTTATGTGTGGTCGCAAGACGCGAGCGATCGTAACGCAGAGGAGGTGGTCGTAAATGACTTTGAGTGGTCGTAGCGCTCGACCACTGAGCGATGATCATTGTCGGAAGTCTTGCCACGTTGTGAATGGTGGGAGGGCTTCGACCATGGTGAATAGTGATCGGTAGTATCACTATGTGGTCGTGAGAACTCGACTACGAAAATTAAACGTGATCGTAACAACTTCGTGGTCGGCTTCGACCCGCGTTGTACCTGATCGACGGCGACCACGTTGCGAAACCGGATTCGACCATGCTACGGTGGTGGTCGGTTACTGCATCTTGATCGACCGTCGACCACGTTGTGGAAGGTCGTCGACCACGGTATCGCGGTCGGTCCCACCTGCGTGGCGGTGGGTTTCGACCACGTTACGGTGGTCGTCTGACGAGGAACCCTGTCGGCCAAAGGATTAAAATGAAAAACTCAACCCAGTGCAGGCGAGGGGAGGCTCGAGCGGACGGTCGGGGAAGAGAACACGCTAGCCAAGTGAGCTTGACGTTGCCTACCCATATAGGATGAATAAACCTCTTGAGGTGTCTGCGAAGGTGGAGGCGAGGGCGGGGTCGGTGGCGGTGGTGTGAGAGGCAGTGGGAGGGTGCTGGGATGCCCAAATCGTCCTCGATGCTGCGGTGGCCGATGGAGGGGTCGGGGACCGGGTGCACGGTGGAGGGCGGCGTCGTCGGCGGCGGCGGCGGGAGGAGCTTGGCGATGAAGCTACGGGCCACGGGAGGCTCGGAGAAGCCGAGAATAGCTTCGGCGTCCAGGATGGTGTGGTGAAATAATTGGGTTTTGGTGCCTCGGATCAATGGATTTGCCGGTGGCGGAGTTGGGGAAGGGAGATGGCGCCGGTGAGCTACGAGCGATGGGGCGCAATTACACACGTGGGAGGATCACAGGAGCGTGGGGAGTGGGTTGGCGTGCTATGGCGGTAGGGGCTTCCTCGGGCCCTTGGATGGGTCATGTCGGCGGCGGTGGGAAGGCGGTCGGAGGATTTGGGATACGATTTGGCATGATAGCATGCTCGGCGCCACGTATGAGGAGATGGGTCGGCGGATGCGGGAAGAAAAGGGCGTTGGGAGGACTACCGGTCCTTGCCGGCGCGGGGCTCAACGCCGCGGAGGTGCAGACGGGCAGGCCGGGCAGCAGAGAGGATGACGGTGGGCGCATGAAAACCGGGCGGCAGCGGAAGAAACCCGCAGGCGGGCGCGCATGGTCGCCACGGGAGGAAGAGCAGAGGAGGAGAAAAGAAAGGAAGAAGAAGCGATGCGGTGGGGAAAAAGGGAAGGAGGCGAGGCGGCAGGGCTGCAGAGAGAGGAAAGAAGGAGAGAAAAGGAGAGAGAGGAAAAGGGTACATGTGGAGAGGAAGAATGGAAAAGAATGAGAAGCTTTGGAAATTTTGGAATTTGAATTTGAATTTCTATTTCATATTTAGGATTATTGATTTTATTTAACCCTTGTTACAAATTGTATTTATAAATTCTTTAATGTCCAAATTCTAGTTTATACATATATATATACACTATTATTTCCAAAATGAGATTTTATATTTTAACTCATGTTTCTCCTCCTCATCTTGGATCATCATTTCGATTCGTATTTAAAATTTTAGTTTTCTATTATTTGCATATTTTCTTTTATAGCATTACTAACGTTTGTTTTGTTTTCATGAATTTCTTTAATTATCGAATCTCAACCAAAGTTTTAAGAAACACTATAAAATCCAAATTCAAATAGAATACGGCAAAAATAATTCAAAAGTTTAATATTTTCAAATTTAAAATTTTGGGATGTTACAAACCTACCCCTTAAAATGAATCTCAAGATTCGGTGAAATAGAAAGAAAGGAGGTGGGTTATATTGGCTAGCAGGGTCTCTGGGTGTTGCCCGTATAATTCTTACCTTGAGAGAGGTGAAATCGCACAACAAGGGTCGCACTTGGAGGAGTCAAGGGAAGAGAGGAACCTTGTTTTCCTGGGTGGGTATTCAAACACTTGCTCTTTAACCTTGTTATCTTCATGTCATCGTAGAATGGAGTAGTTGCATCGCTATTGGACACATGGTTGTAGAATTTTCTTATTGATAGGTGGGGTAAGAATGGCTGCGCCCTAGGGGAAAGGGCCTTAGGAATGCGAGAGGTGACGAAGGACATATCTATATGGTGGTCTTTTGTCCTTACCACTATAAGACTTTGGTCCTGTAAATCTTCTGTACTAGCTTGATTAGCTCGGGTCCGTCGTCGCAATTCAAAACATATCGCGGTAGCACGACATTTACGTCTTATAGTGCTACCCTCCTTAAAATAAACGTCTCTAGTCAATATTCTTCTCTTCTAGTTCCATGCATGATGCGTCTGTGGTGAATTGGAGACTCTTCGTTGTACTGGCCGCCTTGGTCGTACGGTTGAAAAATCTTTGGGTAGTAGTCTTGCTCTTCACTAGGAAAACTTGTGGCCTAGCTCACAGGATTTCAGACGGTGAGTCGTCTTGTGCTTGGAATAGCTCTGGGTATTTCTTCCCAATGTCGCGTTTCTCATCATTGTGTTTAATTGGCGATTTGTTCCATAGGTCTCTTGGGTAGTAAGGAGAGAATGTCGGTGAGGCGAGTCTCGGTGCAGGCCTGGCGATCTATCACTTTGCTTGGTGAGACTTGTGCGGGTTTGCGCAACAGGATGAGAGGAATAGCATGAGGTACGAATAGAACCGTGAGGATAAGATAACGTAAACCCGTTCTAATTTCAAAAGAGCTTACCCGGGAAGGCGGGTGATAAAAAATCACATAATTTTAAAACAATCTTTTTCCATGATCTGCGAAATAGGATGCCCGAGAGCAAGAAGGCGATTACGGGATCAAAGTGAAATCTTGCAACAATACAACATCTACTTGGGGAAGCACACAAAAGAGAGTACATGGTTCATCTGCATAGCCTATTTAAAATAGGACCACCTTATCTTCATGAACATCGTCGTTCCTAACCTTAAATTTTGGAATAAGGATACGAGAAGATGAACAAAATTTTCTTTTGAATTTAATAGTAAGATAAAGGAAGTATTTGGGGTAATTTGATTGATATCGGCACTCACTCTTGTGTTACTATTATTGTTTTAAATAAGAAAAGTATTTTCTTAGGAATAAATCCAAACAGGAAGAATACTATTTATTATTAATGAAACTTTGTGGCAAGCGGTTTTTTTTTTTTGCTCGGGGATGATGAAACCATAATTGGAAAATATATCTCTTTCGAAAATAATACCCAAGGTTATCCCTTAGGATTTATTTTTGAAAATCAAGGTCCTTGTGGGAAATTCTTAGAAACAACATGGTTTTGGGGCCATTTAAGAACCAAGATGAATTTTGGGAATACATTTTTGGTATCTTAGTTAAACTTAGGAAAATTTTCCTCGGAAGGTTAAGTTTGTTGAAATGAATTTCGTAAACATTTTGATAATCGGTCCTCCAAGGATAAACAATTTTTGAATTCAATGTTTAAATTCAAGCATCATGACTTTTGGCCCAAAATAGGTTTTCAAAGAGGGTTTACAAAGAGTACGGATTTTCATCATTATGGATTTGGGATAAGAGAGCATTAGAGGAAAAATGGTTAAGGCGACATATAGATGAGAGGAATCATCTAGGAGAGAGGAGATTGAGCAAGATAACATATACTTTTGAATATAGTCTGGGAAAATAATTCTAATCATGAAACTAACGGCCGGCTAACTAGGTCACGACTGCAGTCGATATGCTCGATACCATCCTGGGGCCGGATTTTCAATCCGAAATCCTCGTGATTTAGTGCACTAATCCTGGATCGAGAGTTAGTGCTCACGTTACTGAAAATGGATATCAAATACATACCATGCGGAAGCATAAATAAAATAGTAAACTTACTCATGGGCCGATTAGGCGTCGAATCAAATGCGGCGGAAAGCGAAGCACCTGGGTGAACCTCGGACTTGCCCACAGGCGTAGCCGGAGGTTCGCGACCTAGCCTTGACATCTTCATCTCCTTTGCCTTTGGACTGTAAGCATTGCGATGCGTAGCAATCCAATCCCGATTCGGATTTGTTATGAGAGCGGTGTGAGCACACTAACCACCGTGCTCATGAGCCAATACCGAATGCAAATATATAGTATGCATGGCTTATCCAAGAAAAGGCTCGGGTTGTTTTATTTGCCGATAAGCTTTTGGTAGCATTGTTATTATTAAACCATAGTGTTATTACAGCTACCTAAAACTCACAGCGATTGCCAAATTGACTCACTCTCCCAAATGCCATAATTGACTTATTTCCCCAAGACACAATTTTCTTACTAAATGTCGTCTAAGACTCCAAACAATGAGTGGCATCATTTAGCTAATCCACCGTCGGGCCCTTTATATATAAACATTCATTTTGAATTCACCAATGTCTTCACGTATACTTCATACTAGTCCAATCTTGTAATCAATATTCTCCAACTCCCTACTTCGAATTCCAATGATTCTCTAATAGGATTACTTTTTAATCCACGACATCATTCATATCGAACTTTCTAACAAATCAATCCTACGCTAATGATCCAAAACCATAAATTGCTCGTCCACAATCATCCTTATTTTCATTATTTATCTCTAACTAACTCATCAATACTACGCACCAAGAATATCATTAGTCTAGTTTATGCTTCAATTATCATATCGCCAAATTTCCTCAAATTCAAATCATCTATCTAGATCAATCCTCATTAATCCCATTAAATCCAACAATTGCCTTTATACTCTCCGATTCTCCAAAATCATTGATCCAGTTATACTCGGTCATTATTATTCCTCCGATGCACCCAAAATTCAATTCATCCTCCGATATTTTAATCAAATCCTATCAATCACATTATTACTAACATCTCAAGAATTTATATTAGTGTCGTAATCCAACAATTCCTTTACACTCTAATCTTCCAAAATCATTTAAATCATCCTTCTAACCCATCCATTCATATAGACTCCACGATTTATTTCTCCTAAACCCCTCTAATATTCTCTTTTATAATCGGCATGAATCCACCAATCTTCGTTATGTATTTACCACAACGATCATCCACTCTTCCTACGACTATTTATCTTCCTATCACTTTACTTTGTAAAAGCGAAGCTTTAACATCGTTTAGCTTTTAAAATATAATACATAGGAAACCTCCGAGACTTAGCAGTTTAAACAAAACATATTGTATATGAATGCAATAACGATGTGATTGATTCCATCCACCGTTACATGGCATCCTCCGAGTGCAATCACAGCATGATGAAACTGCAGACACACACTCATGACTCTCATTTCTACTATCGGTTCACAAGGCGTGTTAGTTCTATTCTTCCTCCTTTATTTTTCGGTCTTGGCTTGTAGCATCGGACTTTATAGCCTTGATCAACTTACATAGTTTCGGCCAGGATTCAATCCTCATTTTGGTATGCTTGGTCATTTGGTTTAAAGTCTCAATCTTCTTTGTCTTGACAGTGTTCCCGGTTTGTCTTGTGGTGTTCCCGATCAAGCGGCAATATTTTTAGCTGAAATTTTCTTGATTACTCTACGATTTATGCTGATTTTTGTAGTATCGCATCGTTCAGTTTTCAACGAATTAATTTTCCGAATTCTCGGGCGATTTTTAAAGAGAACGACATTCACCCCCTCTCGCCATTTCGGTCCTACAATTGATATCGAGCGGTTAGCTCTTCCTCATAGATCTTAACCGGTCGCAAGAGCCATGGCGACGGACAAGTACTCGACCAAGCCCCGATCTTGATGGGATGGACTATCCCTTACGGAAGAGTCGAATGGAGACCTACATCCGGGCTCGAGGCTCGCCATCGGCGAAAGGTCAAGGTTCGGTTTCTTGTTCTGCCGATGAGGGCGTCAATCTCAGGAAACATGGTGACGTTGAGGCAAACGCTAAGGCAAGGAACATCATAACATAGGGCTGAGTCGTTGTGAGTTTGACCGCATATCTCATCTTCCGTCGCCTTCGATATTTGGGCAACCCTCAATGCTTACCATGAGGCACCACCCAAATAAAGGCGTGCGACGAGGACGAGTTCAGCGAGATTACAAGTTTGAAATGCTCATGGCGAGTCCCTTGATGAGTGTTTTGCGCGTTTTCACAAGATCCGAGTGGTCGGTCTCACGTCAGATGCTCACTGCACTCGATCTGCGTGTTTGGGAAATGAAAGTGACCACCATCAAAGACACGACAGACCTCTCGACCACGACTCTTGTGCCTTGTACTCGCCTCAAGACTCATGAGATTAGCGTTGTCTCGTGGGTCGAAGTCACGATCGATGGCCTTGGTCATCGATCCCGTTCTTCTTGGGCCTCTCTTACGATTCGATTCGGTTTCTCCCTTGCTGCTCTACGTAGCGTGGCGATGATCGGTTAGGCGACTTTCGGATGATCGAGTTGGCTCTCCTTGCTTGGAAATTTTCTCATGCCTACAAGAGAAGGAGGACGGAAAAGAGGAGGACACTGTGATTTGCTTGAGTGTGGTGGCCCCAACCACATCCGACAAAGCGCCCTAAGCGGGGAAGGGCAAAAGCGACTGGCGGTTCGGGCAAAACGACTACAGACAAGAACCACAACACGAAGCCCTCGGCTTTGTCCAAGCAAGAAGAAGTTCGCAACTTTGGGAAGGCTAAGCTCTTCCAGCGTCCTCACCGCGCCGAGCCTCGACCTTAGCGGTGGAGGGATGGAGCGACGACGATGGGACGGGGACCAAGAGCCCAAGGATGGCGGCGGACGACTTCTCGGCATGTGCTTCATGGCCTCGGTGACGGCGGCGGCAGTGTACTCAAACTCGGACGGTATGCCCCACTGCGACCGGCTCAATCATGCTTTTCTTAAGCTAGGTGGTTTCATGCTAGAGCTAAGGCTAGGTGTCTTGAGTTAGAGAAGGAAGTAGATAGACTATCACGGGAGCTTACTTCACTTACATCTGCTCCTCCCATGATGATTGTGATACATCTTTAGCTCTGTTGGGTGATATAGAAATTAAGGTCCTCTCATGCTAGTCATCTTACGAGCTTGATTTGATTAAGGTGGAGAACATTAGTCTTCTTCTTTGAGCTTGAGATGAGTAGGGTAGTTCATGTTTCATCTTCTCTTGTTAAGACTATTTCTTGCACCTCATGTGAGGATAAGGATAATGCTTTTAGAGGTCTTTATACATTGCTTCTCGATCTGCGAGACTTATGAAAGTTGTAACAATTTGAAGATGAACCTAAAGCAGGCGGATCATAAAATTGCGAATTACAAGCTTTTCTTCTTGAGCCTATTGCTTCATGTGTGAACTATCCTAAGTTAGCTGCGAACTTGAGTCATTTCAAAGCAGTTTAGAAATGATTGACACTAATAAGAAAATGGCTCAGTTTGCGACAAAGGACCCTGTTAGCTCACCATGCATTAGTTGTGATAAACTAAAACTTGAACTCGTTGCTTTAAATGAAAAATGTGTGAAGCTAACTAAGGACCAACTAGTGAAGCCATCAGCGCTTGTGATGTGATTCTTTGGTGTGGGGAGAAGCCCAAGGGTAAGGTTGAGGCAGCTTAGGGCGTGAACCAAGCTGCTAGTAGTAGGATGTCCCATCGAGTCGGTACGTGCGTGCACAAGCCATTCTTTCCTCTTGTTGGTTCTTCTTACGCTTCCTTACCTTCTGCTGTCTCTTCTCCTCCTGCTCTTCTTGTGCCTCTACATTTTGGGAGTGTCGGTGCCTTATGAACACTCTCGAGAGATTTGTCAGAGGCAAGAAGAAGCTTAATCTTATTCTAGACCAATCGAAGATTTGCAAATTCAATCAAGGTCTAGGATATGATTTTCTAGAATACAAAAGGAAGCATCCACCTGTCGTGCTCAAACTCATAGCCGCAGGTGTGATTGAGGTCAAGCCAAGAATAAGAAAGTTCAATTTAAATCGGCGGGCTTCGTTCAAGGGATTTCGGCAGTGGGTGATTCCACCTATAGCCGGCCTCTCGGCGAAGCCATCTCATCTATACGCCTCTCGGGCGGTATCATTGCACCTTCTGTCGGAAGGATGGACATTTGATTGACCATTGCTTCAAGCGCCAAGATCACGCGAAGAGACCGTGTTGAGTCTCTTAGGCGTATTCGGTCGACCCGGACCTTGAGTGCACCTAAGACCAACACGAGGTCTAAACTTGCTCTTGTTGGTAGCTTTGGGCGACATCGAGGACTTGGTTCTTCGAGTTTTCGTTTTAGTCCTCATGCTCCCTTAGTCATGACTTCCGCCGTCACGAGGGTAGATCTCGTTTCTTCGTCGAGATGACTACCGCGGCGAGATCGGCGTGTTCTTGGGTGCTCAGGCTCGCTCTCCGTGTGATCGAACCCGACCAGCGACTTCAGTCTGCCACAGACCTTACGCTTCCTTGAGTGACGGAGGCGTGGGGTAGATAGAGGTGGTCGTGCTTGACTACTTCATCGCTCGGCGTGTTACTCGGTATTGGGTGCCAAAATCACTCTTGATTTATCCCGATCTTGAGACTTTACTCTGTTTGACTCGGGTTGTCGAGCGAGGAAGGAAAGGTTTGGCTTGTAGACTCGGGTGTTCACGACACATGATTGGAGATTCCGTTGGTTTCTTCCTTGCCGTGCTCCGGTGATGAGGCGATCACCTTGGAGGTGCTTCTTACGGCGTTATCACCAAAGGTCTTGTGCGCATTAATGATTCATTTATTTTAAAGATGTTGCCTTGGTTAGTAATTGCGGTACAATTTACTTTCGGTATCTCGACTTACCGATGGCGGTTTCGGTGAGTTTAAGAAAAACAACTGTAAAATTCTTGATTCTTGGTGTCTGGTTTCGGGATTTCTCGTTTTGGGAGGATCTTCGTGCTGATTTTACGAATCTTGGTGATCCTTGTAATACCGGAAATTGTTTAATTAATTGTTTAATTAATAGAGAGGACTTTTGTGAAATAATTAAATTTATAAGAGTTTTGAGGGTTTATGAAAATTTAAGACAACTGGGCCTAGGCCTTGGCCGGTGGGTTTTCTTGGCCCAAGAGGGAGGGAGGCCACCTCTTAAAACCCTAGGCAGCCCCCACCCTGCGCCTCCACCCTGCGCCTCCACCCAGCAGCCGCCGCCCGTGCTGCCCGGCGTCTCCTTCCGGTGCGTCGTCGTCGTCTCCTCCCGGTGCGCCGTCGCCCGGCGTTAAATCGCTGTACCGCGTGGATCCGGAGGAAGAGAGGAGGAGATCGCGGGCATGTTCGTCGCCGTGTTCGTCGTGTTCGTCGGCGTGTTCGTCGTCGTGTCGTCAAGGGTAATCACGGTAGTCTCTAGATTGGTTTTAATCGAGTTAGATTCGTCGGTTTTGGGCTGCTGGGACAGTAGTTGTTTCTCGGCGGTTTTGATCTAGTTTCGTCGGGATTCAGGTCTGGACCCCTTCTAGAAAGTTGTAGAGGGTTTGATTATCTTTCCAGGGGTACAAGAACACATTATTTGGATCTGTGTAACAAAAGTTATGAATTTTCTAGTGCGACTGTTCTGCAGATCGGGGTAGTTCTGGACAGAGTTTAGTAGATCGGTTTGTGCGATGGAAATAGTGGCGATTCAGGAGTCGTTCAAATTGGGAAAGTTGTAGATAAGTTTCTTAGCTTTTAATAGAGGTAAAGAAGTCCGGTTTCGAGTTTCTGGGTGAAAGTTATGACTGTTTTAGTGCGCTGTCCAGAGAGTCCGGCGTGAATATTGATGCTTTAGAAAAGGGTTTGGATCGGCTAGTTAATGGCAGAATCAGAGTCTCCCCAACTAAGTTTTGTAGATAATTTAATTATCTTTCCAGAGAGTCCAAGAGCGCTTAATTGGAGTTACGTACTGAAAGTTATGATTTTGGAAGTCGGCTGTCTGTGGTTGGGCAGATTTGGCGAGGGGTTGAGGATTTAATTGAGATAAATTGTTGGGTTAATTGGGGTTGCTGTTATTTTATATCTAGAAACCGCTACTGTCATGTTGGTAATTATTAATTAAATATTCAGGAGGAGAGCGGATTCGGGGTTGTGCCTTCTACGTGTTCTTCATTTTCATGGTTGAGGCAAGTATATTTGTGATGTGAAAATCTGTGTATTTATGGATTTGTTGAATTGTTTGGATGATGGTTGAATCATATTTGTTTAAATTGTGAGTATGAGTAAGTGATGAATTGAGAATGCTATTTATGTTACTTTTACATTATGCCATTTATGAGATTGGTTGATCGTGGTATGGTGAATGCTCGTTATCTTTTGATACATTCACATATATGCATCATATTGAGAATTGTTGAAGTCTTGATCATGCGGTGATCAAGCATCGAATCCCCACACTTGCGGAGTGTGGGCAATTGATCCTGTGCAGAGAGTACGGGCATGGGTGTGCATTGGCGGATGCACACTCCGCGTCTGGGTAAAATGCGAAAGAGATGTGAAAGAGGAGCCTTTGATCATAATGCATAGCATGAAATTCATATGTAATATGTTTAACTTGAGGGTTAATGTTCATGCTTGCATTTGATACTGATTATACTTCTGAGTCGTTGGACTCACTCTTCTTTGTTGTTTATTTGTTTTAGGTACCAATGTGAGAATGGCATCTATGGGATCAAAAGGATTAGCTTAGTTGCGTGCACTATTCCTTCAATAAGAAATAAAGACAGTCATGATAATCTTGTTGGCTTGTTAGCTTAATTGGTTTAGTTTATTTTCCATCGATTAAATGTAATAAAGACTTAGTATCATTGGATATTATCTTTCCGTTCATTATTTAGAACTTGTGCTATTCATGCTTATTGAAGCGCCATCGGTTAATAAACAAAGGAGGTTATGCCGAAATTTTAAGGTAACCTATATTAGTTGTTGTTTTATTGTGGATAGTTAGTAGCATTTCGGGGCCTATGTTAGGGTGAGGGTGTTCTGATTGGTATCGAGGCGGGTTTTAGGTGCGTGGTAATTAAACTATTAAATTGACACCTTTGGTGCCTGATAGGATGGAATGGGTCAAGCATTGCATCTATGCTTTTGACATGTTATCTTGATGACTTACATTATGAGATAATCTTGTATGCTTATTGATAATCTTGTATGATTATGATTTGCTCTATATTTGTTATGAGTTGGAATAGTCAATGAGATGATGTAGATGTTGTGATGTCTTTGCCTTGGCATTGCCAAATTATACCATTGTTTGTAGTATGAGGATTAGCAATGTAGTTACCTCGGGTAACAATTACAGTGTTGGGTGAGTTTCTTAGGAAAGATGTTATTATCCTTAAGTTGATTTCGACCAATTCTTGGTGATTGCGATTAATAATTTCTTTTGAGATTGTGGTTCTTGCGATTCGGGGTATGCAATTGGTCTCTACTTGTTCCTTGAAGCGATTATTGTTTCTTTAGGACTCTTGAGATACTTTGCTACACGTGCTTATTGTTGATTTGTAAGGTTAGTTCCTTCGTGGGACTTTTGTCTTGTTATGAATCATGACTTATTGGCTCGCTTGGTATTTTCTCTTGTTAATGCAAGTTTTGAGTTGCAAAACTCATTGTTATGTAAAGTTTTGGATCTTTGTATTTACGTATCTCGGCGTTGAAGTTTATTGTTCCTCTTCTTTTTGAAAGAGTGTTAAAATCATTTATGTTATTTTGCTATGCTTAAGTAGAAGGTGGTGATCATCTAAGCTAACTTTCGTATGGTATGAATTGTCAAGTTGTGAAGTTAGCGTGGTGCATAATTAATTCAACTAGCATCCTTGGAAGTGTAGTTGATTAATTTTGATATTGCTTGTAATAGTTTATTAAAGAACGATGATTAAGAAATTGCCTATACATGATTGGAACCCATGTAGTTATTGAGGAGAGTGCAAAAGGGTTACAATGATTATTATGATTGATTAAAATTCTATCATGTTGGATACATGGAATTATGTTTGTCGTTAGTGATTAATCTAGCATTTGGAATTATTAAGAAGAAGGTGTGGGAATATTGTCTTGGTAATATTAATCTTTAATATGTCTTTTATTTAGATACTTTATGAGCATGCAGCAAATTGAAAGATCATGTGGAGATGATCCTATCTTTGTGATGAGTATTTGACTCTTGGTTGAAGGAAAATTGAGTTTGCTTTGGGCTTTTATTGCAAAGTCTTAATTCGGGCGAAATGAAGTGGTATGCGACTTGTCCACAGCTTATGCGACCTTGTAGGATGCCATACGACCACGTTTGGTCGTGGTGAATTCGTTCGGGGCGTGCGACCACGTTGAGGTGTTCTCGGCAAAACTGACAGTGGTCGGAAGGTGTTACGACCACGTTGCCGAGTATCGGGTTCGGTAGAAACAGCGTCACGAGTACTGGCCGTGGTCGGAAGGGTTTACGACCACATTGGCAATGGGGCGTTCGATCACGTTGTGGCGCTCGAGGCTTCGACCACGTTGTGGAGCCCTCGGAAGATTTGGCCGTGGTCGGCGATCGGCGCTAGGGTTTACGACCGCTGCGAGCAAATTGAAGGTAGTCGGAAGAGTTTAAGACCACCTTGACCGTGGTCAGGTGGCGTACAACCACGTTGAAGGTAATCGGAAGCCAGCCGGGGAGTCTACGACTACGTTGGTCGTAGTCGGTAGTCGTGGCTGGGGTTACGACTATGTGGTCATGGTCGGTAGTCGGTGCTCGGTAAGTCGACCACGTTGTGGCGCTCAAGCTCGACCACGATTGTGACATTCGACTTCGACCACGTTGTGAGTACGACCACGTTGTGGGTACTTAGTGGATCGACCACGTGTCGCGATTGGCGGATCGGAGCATCGACCACATTGCACGAGGCGAAAGTGGTCGAAACGCGTTCGACCACGTTATCGGCGAATGACCGTGGTCGGTGAGTTCATTCAAAGCGGTCTTATGAGCCCATGTAATGTCCGATTTTGTTGGGACTTGATCGTATGGGTTCTGGTGATGTTGTGGACCTTGTGGACTAGTCATTCATCATTTTGACAAGTCTAATTTACGTGCAAAGACTTGAGCTCGGGTTGGCGGTGCGAGTTTGGTTTCTCTGTTTGGCGGTGATCGTAGCGAACACGTGTGTGGTCGTAGCTAGCAATAGTCATAGCGTATGCGCATGGTCATAACGAGCTTTGAGGTGGTCGTGACGACGTCTTTGTGTGATCAAAGGCGGGGAAGTCTTCGGGCTTGACCACCTCTTGAGTTGTGCTTTTGAGTGGTTGTAAGGAGTTTCTGACCGGGTCTTGTCTTTGTGATACTTGTCCGATTGATGGTGCGTGTGTATTGTGCGGTGCTATGTGATGGTTTGCTTATGCGTGTGGTGCGGGACTTGAGCTATTTCATGTGAGGCGTGGGAGGACCGGGACTAGGCACGAGGAGGTGTTGAGGTCAGGCGGTCGGAGGCAGAAGATGATCGAGGTGGTGAGGTGGTTGCGGCCGGGAGGCGAGCCGGGCTGGAGCTGCAGGCTGAGCACGACGGGCAACAACGAGGAGGACCGGGACTAGGCTCGGGAGGAGGCGAGGTCGAGGCAGTCGAGGAGGTTGGGTGCGGTCGTGTGCGGTGGAATAGGCCGAGACTAGACTACGGAGGTCGGAGGTGCGATAGGTCGGTTGCATGATCACGGAGACAAGTCTTGGTGAGGCTTAGGAGGTCGGGACTAGACAAGGAAGTTGTTGAGGTCGAGCAGCGTGGAAAAGCCGAAGAGGACGTGTCGTGCCAGGTGGGCTGACAGCATGGACAGCAAGGCAGTGGAAGAAGCTTCCTGGAAGGCAGCGGAGGGGCATTTTGGAGAAATGTCAAGGCTGCGGGGAAGGCGTCCTTGGCTGCTTGTGACCCTTGGAGGCTCTGTGAGAGCTCGTGGAGTTGGTGGTGCTATTGGGCAAGCGGTGGAGCCGTTGCCTGGGTAATGGGCAAAGCTGCGAAGGCACGCAAAGCCTTGGACTCTCTGTGTGGTGGTCTATTGAGACCCGTTAGCGTGTGAGACTATAAATAGAGAGGTTAGGTCTCAGGAGCAATGTGAGGTTGTCCCCCGAGTGCTCTGAGCCTTATTGTTCTATTGTGTGAGTTGTCTCTGGGTAGAGCATGGATGCTCGTGTACCTCCGATGGAGTGGCTGTAGAAACCTCCATGTGCAATAGAAAAGATTGGATTCATCTCTTTGTATCCTTCTCAGTTTTTGTTCTTGAGATGATTTCTTTGATCTGTTTGCCCTCTCGTGTTCTTTTGATCATATGTGTTTTATCGAGAGTTGGCTTGTGCTTCACTTGCTCGGGATGGGAAGTTGTTTCTGGTGCTTGCTAAGATCATTCAGGAACAAAAGCGAAATCATGAAAACCGAGTTACGTGGTTACGCCTGCTGGAGCTCTGTTTGAGTTTTCGACTTTGATTTTCTCCTCTTACATTGTAAAGACTTTGGAGGTTCTTGGTATTTTTACTTCGAGAGATCTTGTCGAACTAAGTTTCAAGTTTCATTCATTTTGGATCTCTGTGCAAAAAGATCTCTAAATTCTTGCTCCTCGGTCGTGCGCCTGACAACAGAGTATTTCCTGTATACGTTACATTGTCGGATCGGACCTATTTGACCACGCGATCTTTGGCCTTTTCGACCACGCTTTGATTTCGAGGGCGATCTATTCTAGCTTCGACCACCACGGTAGTATCTCTCTGTTGTCGGTTGATCGACTACGGCATAAGTTTTACGGTTCGGTTTCGCGGTGTTATCTTACATTTACGGTCGTTCGACCTCATACGTATAGCGGTGGTCTTGCGTGTGCTGGTGCATTCTCACCCCATACGACCACGGTCAAAACCCGACACAGTTTCACGATTACGACTACGGTTGTCTTGATTCACGACTTCTTGTTTTATTGTTCTTGTGTTCGGTTGAGCTTTGTTTTCGACTTCTTAGCTCTCTAGCTAAAGGAGAAGGAGAACTTGGGAGGAAGTTTTAAGGCACCATTCACCCCCTCTGTTGCCATTTCGGTCCTTCAATTGGTATCGAGCGGTTAGCTCTTCTTCATAGATCTTAAGCGGTCTCAAAGAGCCATGGCAGCAGACAAGTATTCCACCAAGCCGCCTATTTTCGATGGCTGGATTACCCCTTACGGAAGAGCGAATGGAAACATATATCCGAGCTCGGGGTATGCTATTTGGCGGAAGGTGAAAATACAATTTGTTGTTCTGCCGATGAGAACATCAATGCGGGAACATGGGCGATGTTGAGGCAAATGCAAAGGCAAGGAATATCATCATACGAGGATTGAGCGAGCGAATTTGATCGCATCTCTCACGTCGTCGCTCACGACATCGGGTGACCCTCGATGCATACCATGAGGCACCTCCCGGATCAAGACAGTTCGACAAGACCGGTTCAGCGAGAATCTGATGAAATTCGAGATGCTTCTTTGGTGAGTCCCTTGACGAGTGCTTTTCTCGCTTTCACAAGATTTTGAGCAACCTCAGAGCCGTCGGTCTCACATACTCAGACTCGGATAACGCTCGTCAAATTCTTCTGCACTCGATCTTAGGGTTTGGGAGATGAAGGTGACTACCATCAAGGACACCACGGACCTCTCGACCTTGACTCTTGATGCGCTTTACTCGCGCCTCAAGACTCACGAGATTGACATAGTCTCTCGTCGGTCGAAGTCTCGATCGATGGCACTAGTCACCGATCCGCTTACGGATCCGGTTCTTGAGCCATCTTGCGGATTCTCCTCGGCGCTCTCGTGACATAACCGATGATCGAGATAGGCGACTTGCGGATGAGCGACTAGCCCTCCTCGCGGAGATTCTCCCATGCTTACAAAGGGAGGAGGGACGGAAGGAAAAGAGGACCCGTGATTTGTTTGAGTGTGGTGGCCCCAACCACATCCGAGCAAAGCTGTCCCAAGCTTGGGAAGGGTAAAGGTGACTTGACGGTTCGGGCAAAACGACTACATCGACAAGAACCGCAACTCGAAGCTCTCGGCCGGCCGGGAAAGAAGAAGTTCGCGACCTTGGGAAGGCCAAGAAGCTCTTCCACAGCGTTCTCGCCGCTTTCGGCGACCTCGACCTCACCGAGGTGGAGGGATGGGCGACGACAGCGGGACCGGTGACCAAGACCCCAAGGCGGCGGTGACTTCTCGGGATGTGCTTCATGGCCCTTGAGGCGAACGGAGCGGCAGCGATCTCTATTCGACTCCGATGAGGTATGTCCCTCTTATGACCAACAATGAAGCCTTTCTTAAGTTAGGAGGTTTTCATGCTAGAGCTAAGACTAGATGTAGCGAGTTGGAGAAGGAAGTAGAGATTGTCACGGAGCTTACTTCACTTATATCTGCTCCCTCCGTGACGGTGTGATACATCTTGTGCTTTGATCGGTGATATGGAGAAGCTAAGGACCTCACATGATAGTCATCCTCACGAGCTTGATGCAATTAAGGTGGAGAATGTTAGTGCGCTTGCGATTTAGAATTGAGTAGGATGGCTGTTACCCTACTTATTACTGATGAGACTATTGCTCCCGCCTCATGTGAGGATAAGGACTTTGATGCTAGAGGACCTTATGCCATGCTTACGGATGCCCGAGTCTTGTGTAAATTGTGATAACTTGAATATGAAACTAAAGCAGGCGGATCATAAAATTGCAGAATTTCAAACCTTCTTACTTGAGCCTATTGCTTCTTGCGTGAATTGTCCCAAGCTTACTGCTGAACTTGAAGCTGTCTCCAAACAGTTTCAAGAATTAGTTGATGACAATAACAAATTGGCCAAGTTTGCTTCTAAGGACCCTGTTAGCTCACCATGCAATTGTTGTAACAAACTAAAATCTGAATTGGTTGCATTAGATGAAAAATGTGTGAAGCTAACTAAGGATCTTATAGAAAAGCAACCATCTGCTTGCATTGTGTGTGCTGGGAAGAAGCATGAGGGTTTGGTAGAGACGCCTAGTGACGTGAACCAATTGGCTAGCAGTAGGACTGTCCTTCCTGAGTCGGCTGTGCGTGCACAAGCCAATCTTTCCTCTGCTGTTGGTTCTTCTTCTACTCCCTTACCTCCTGCTGTCTCTTCTCTTCCCTGCACTTCTTGCGCCTCTCTTTTTCGGGAGTGTCAGTATCTTATGAACACTCTTGAGAAATTTGTAGGAGGCAAGAAGAAGCTTAATCTTATCCTTGACCAGTCCAAGATTTGTAAGTTCAATCAAGGTCTAGGGTATGATTGTCTAAAAGACATGAGGAAGCATCACTGCTGGTGCTCAGATCCATAGCACCAGGTGCGATCGAGACTAAGCCTAGGACTGAGAAAGTCAAATTTAAGTCTGCGGGTTTTGTCCAAATGATATCTGATAGTAGGGTGAGTCCTCCTGCAGCTTCAGCCTCTCAGAAGGCGAAGCCATCTCATGCTACTCCTGCCCGTCAAAAGGCGAAGTATCATTGCACCTTCTGTCAGAAGGATGGACATTCAGTCGATCGATGCTTCAAGCGCGAGATCGCGCGGAGAGACCATGTTGAGTCTTTTAGGCGTATTCAGGGTCAGCCCCAGACCTTGAGTGCACCTAAGACCAACAGGAGGTCTAGAGTTGTTTCTTCTATTGGTGTTGGGCAGCATCGAGGACTTGGTTTTACCGAGTTTTCTGTTTTTCATTCTCATGCTCCCTCTTGTCGTGACTTCCGCCGTCCTGAGGGTAGATCTCGTTTTCTCCATCGAGATAGCTACCGCGGCGTGATCGGCGTCTTCTTAGGTGCTCGACTCGCTCTCCGTGCGGTCGGACCCGACAACGACAGGTCTACATAGACCTTACGCTTCTTTGGCGACGGAGGCGTGGGGTAGTTAGAGGTCGATCGTGTGTGACTACTTCTTACGCTCGACGTGTGACTCGGTATTGGGTGCCAAAATCTATGTTGATTTATCGATCGAGACTTTGCTCTCTTGTTGACTCAGGTTCGCCGGGCAGGGAAGGGAAAGGTTTGGCTTGTAGACTCGGGTGTTCACGACACATGACCGGAGATTCCGTTGGTTTTCTTCCTTGCCGCGCTCCGGTGATGAGGCGATCACCTTTGGAGATGCTTCTTACAGGCGCGTCATTGCCAAAGTTTCCCGACTTCCGATAGCGATTTCTTTGGCGGCTCTTCTCATGCTCTAGTTTCACAGTTCTCGGATGTCATGAGCACAGAGTTTGAGATGAGCATGATGGGTGAGTTGACTTTCTTCCTTGGCTTCCAAATCAAGCAGACTCGGGAGGTACCTTCTTGCATCAAGGCAAGTACACCGCGATCTCTGAGACGATTTGACATGAGTGATGGAAAGCGGTGTCGACTCGATGGCTTCTCGGTAGTTCTAGACCCGAGATGAGGACGGCGAGCAGTTGATCAAAAGAGTTGAAGTATGATTGGCTCTCTCTTGTACCTCACGCCTCGAGACCGGACATACACTTTTACGTGTGTCTTTGTGCTCGGTTTGAGCTTCTCCTCGCGTATCTCATCGCCGAGCGGTGAAGCGCATCTTCGGTACCTTGAGCTACCATTGACTATGGTATCGGTACTCTTCCTCATCTGTCTATCCCTTAGAGCCTATTCGGATGCGAGACTTTGCGGTGTAGGATAGATAGGAAGAGCACCGAGCACTGCCGGTTCATTGGCACTTCTCTCGTTTCTTGGTCTTGAGAAGCGATCCGGTGTTGCAGTCCACCGCGAGAGGCGAGTGCGTTCTTTGCGGCCGATTCTTTGTAGCCAAGTGCTGGATGGTCTCGACTGCGGGACTTTGGGTTAACTATCGATCGTGTTCCGCTCTTTTGCGATAACACGTCTGCGATTAACATTGCTAAGAACCCGTGCAGCACTCTCGGACCAAGCACATCGATATCGAATATCATTTTCTTGAGATCATGTAGAGAAGGGTGACATCGTGTTCCGGTTTGTGGAGAGTGACCACCGGTTGGTGATATCTTCACCAAACCTTTGGATATACGAGGTTTTCACTCTCTGAGGAGAGCTTGGGGTGGTTTGTCCTTATGGACTATTGTGAGGGAGCTTTGGGCTTCTTGCTTTATCATATTAATTGTGCTTACATATCCTTCTTGTTGCATCGCATTTTGGTGCATTGGGTTTAGTCCTTCTAGCATAGGTTAGAGTGTGTCTCTTCTTGAGTTGCTTAGACTTCTTGCTCTTATCTTGTGCTTCGGGATAGTTGTTTCTTATCTCACTAGGTTGAGCTCACTCACTTCTTTTAGGTTCTAGCGAGGTTGGGCAACCCTCGGGTAGGCAGTGCGTGTTTGCTCTCTAGTGTGCGTTTTCTCGGCATTTGTTGTCACGGAGACATATAGGGTAGATGAGAGTCGATCGAACCATAGTATCCTCTATATCTTATCTATGCTTTAAGGATTGCTGTTTTCTGATTTATTTGCCGACTCTTGATTTTTATTGCTTTGGTTCGGGGGAGTTCATTTGGGAACTTCTAGATTTTAATTTTGACTTAAACTCAACTTGAACTAAAAGCGCATCACATGTTGAGGGGGCTGGATCTTACGCATTGCGTACGCATTGTAATATAACCACATTGAGCCTTGATTATTATCCGGTTATGACATGCTTTCAATGCTTTACACATTGCCATGATTTGTGCTCCATTGCTAATCGATCATGACTCTATATGTGTAGTCAAGTCTTTGCCATGATAGGTTAATTAAAATGCCAAATTTGACCTAATTCATGTCTTGTTCATATTTGAGACTAGTCGACCTTGTGTTATCCTTTTATGATTCTCGCCATGTCAAATAGGTGAGTTGAGTCTTGAATCTTAGTTGAGCAATAGATTGAGCTATCTGGTTTCTTGATGACACATAAGTTAGTACAATCTATTAAAAGCAAAAGATCTCTTTTGTGCGAAAAAGCGATCTCACCAATTCCTTCTCATGAGGCGCTTGCCATTGCACAAGGCATGAACTCAGGGGAGATTTGGATGACCAAGATCATCTTCTTAAGCTCATTGCTTGAAGTGGTTGCATAAGGCTTGAGGTCTAGCACATGGTGAATAAAAGGATGGTTGAAAACAACCATGTGATCTCTAAAGAAAAATGTCATTTGTGCTCAATTGCTAAAATTTCAAGTGTACTTAAACAAATGTATCATTCTTGAATAAATAGCACTCTAGTTGGCTCAACACTAGCTTCTCGATTCCATTTAGCTCATTGACATGGTTTGCATCATTTGTGGATATCATTAGCTAGACTAAAATCTTGTTTGACTTGACTTGCTAAGCACTTCAAACTAAAAAATCAGATTATACCTTATGTTGCTTAGCTTCACTTTACATACATAGTCATGATCTTTGAAGCATACTTATATGTTATGGCTTGGTGTAATACATTTTGGTCATTTTGGATAATTCTCATGGCTCTGCATACTTTGAGTAATCAAATCAGCCATTCCATCCATCATTTTGACTTATTCTCTCTTGCATACTTGATGTGTTTATTGCCAAAAGGGGGAGAATAGATTGGAGAAAAAGAAAATTTCTCAACACGGGTTCTCAACCACGGGAACTTGCTAGAGCTTTGGAGATCAATTTGCTCTTTATGTGTTGCTCTAGTATTCATACATCGACATGGTCATAATTTCATTTTCATTCCTTGGACCATGTAAACTACAAACTCAACTTCATATTTTTCGGTGTTTGTCAATATACTCATCAAGGGAGATTGAAAGATCATGTGGAGATGATCCTATCTTTGTGATGAGTATTTGACTCTTGGTTGAAGGAAAATTGAGTTTGCTTTGGGCTTTTATTGCAAAGTCTTAATTGCGGGCGAAATGAAGTGGTATACGACTTGTCCACAGCTTATGCGACCTTGTAGGATGCCATACGACCACGTTTGGTCGTGGTGAATTCGTTCGGAGGCGTGCGACCACGTTGAGGTGTTCTCGGCAAAGCGGCGGTGGTGGGAAGGTGTTACGACCACGTTAAGTATCGGGTTCGGTAGAAACAGCGTCGAGTACTGGCCGTGGTCGGAAGGGTTTACGACCACGTTGGCAATTGGGAGCGTTCGATCACGTTGTAGCGCTCAGGCTTCGACCACGTTGTGGAGCCCTCGGAAGATTTGACCGTGGTCGGCAGTCGGCGCTAGGGTTTACGACCACTGCAGAGCAAATTGAAGGTAGTCGGAAGAGTTTAAGACCACCTTGACCGTGGTCAGGTGGCGTACAACCACGTTGAAGGTAATCGGAAGCCGGTAGGGAGTCTCGACTCGTTGGTCGTAGTCGGTAGTCGTGGTGGGGTTACGACTATGTGGTCATGGTGGGTGGTCGGTGCTCGGTAAGTCGACCACGTTGTGGCGCTCAAGCTCGACCACGATTGTGACATTCGACTTCGACCACGTTGTGAGTGCGACCACGTTGTGGGTACTTAGTGGATCGACCACGTGTCGCGATTGGCGGATCGGAGCATCGACCACATAGCACGAGCGAAAGTGGTCAAAACGCGTTCGACCACGTTATCGGCGAGAATGACCGTGGTCGGTGAGTTCATTCAAAGCGGTCTTATGAGCCCATGTAATGTCCGATTTTGTTGGGACTTGATCGTATGGGTTCTGGTGATGTTGTGGACCTTGTGGACTAGTCATTCATCATTTTGACAAGTCTAATTTACGTGCAAAGACTTGAGCTCGGGTTGGCGGTGCGAGTTTGGTTTCTCTGTTTGGCGGTGATCGTAGCAGACACTGTGTGTGGTCGTAGCTAGCAATAGTCATAACGTATGCGCATGGTCATAACGAGCTTTGAGGTGGTCGTGACGACGTCTTTGTGTGATCAAAGGCGGGGAAGTCTTCGGGCTTGACCACCTCTTGAGTTGTGCTTTTGAGTGGTTGTAAGGAGTTTCGACCGGTCTTGTCTTTGTGATACTTGTCCGATTGATGGTGCGTGTGTATTGTGCGGTGCTATGTGATGGTTTGCTTATGCGTGTGGTGCGGGACTTGAGCTATTTCATGTGGCGTGGGAGGACCGGGACTAGGCACGGGAGGTGTTGAGTCAGGGCGGTCGGAGGCAGAAGATGATCGAGGTGGTGAGGTGGTTGCGGCCGGGAGGCGAGGCCGGGCTGAGCTGCGAGCTGAGCACGACGGGCAACAACGAGGAGGACCGGGACTAGGCTCGGGAGGAGGCGAGGTCGAGGCAGTCGAGGAGGTTGGGTGCGGTCGTGTGCGGTGGAATAGGCCGAGACTAGACTACGGAGGTCGGAGGTGCGATAGGTCGGTTGCATGATCACGGAGACAAGTCTTGGTGAGGCTTAGGAGGTCGGGACTAGACAAGGAAGTTGTTGAGGTCGAGCGGCGTGGAAAAGCCGAAGAGGGCGTGTCGTGCCGGTGGGGTGGCGGCATGGACGGCAAGGCGGTGGAAGAAGCTTCACGGAAGGCGGCGGAGGGGCATTTTGGAGAAATGTCAAGGCTGCGGGGAAGGCGTCGAGAAAGCTCTTGTGACCCTTGGGAGGCTCTGTGAGAGCTACGTGGAGTTGGTGGTGCTATTGGGCAAGCGGTGGAGCCGTTGCCAGCGGGTAATGGGCAAAGCAGAAGGCACGCAAAGCCTTGGACTCTCAGTAACGGGTGGTCTGTTGAGACCCGTTAGCGTGTGAGACTATAAATAGAGGTTAGGTCTCGGGAGCAATGTGAGGTTGTCCCCCGAGTGCTCTGAGCCTTATTGTTCTATTGTGTGAGTTGTCTCTGGGTAGAGCATGGATGCTCGTGTACCTCCGATGGAGTGGCTGTAGAAACCTCCATGTGCAATAGAAAAGATTGGATTCATCTCTTTGTATCCTTCTCAGTTTTTGTTCTTGAGATGATTTCTTTGATCTGTTTGCCCTCTCTGTGTTCTTTTGATCATATGTGTTTTATCGAGAGTTGGCTTGTGCTTCACTTGCTCGGGATGGGAAGTTGTTTCTGGTGCTTGCTAAGATCATTCACGAGAACAAAAGCGAAATCTGTGAAAACCGAGTTACGTGGTTACGCCTCTGGAGCTCTCTGTTTGAGTTTTCGACTTTGGTTTCTCCTCTTCATTGTAAAGACTTTGGAGGTTCTTGGTATTTTTACTTCCGAGATCTTGTCGAACTAAGTTTCAAGTTTCATTCATTTTGGATCTCGTGCAAAAGATCTCTAAATTCTTGCTCCTCGGTCGTGCGCGACAACAGTATTTCTGTATCGTTACATTGTCGGATCGGGACCTATTTGACCACGCGGTCTTTGGTCTTTTCGACCACGCTTTGATTTCGAGGGCGATCTATTCTAGCTTTCGACCCACGGTAGTATCTCTGTTGTCGGTTGATCGACTACGGCATAAGTTTTACGGTTCGGTTTTCGCGGTGTTATCTTACATTTACGGTCGTTCGACCTCATACGTGTAGCGGTGGTCTTGCGTGTGCTTGATGCTGTTCTCACCCCATCGACCACGGTCAAAACCGACACAGTTTCACGATTACGACTACGGTTGTCTTGATTCTTTGTGTTCGGTTGAGCTTTGTTTTCGACTTCTTGCTTTTATTGGGAGGAAGTTTTAAGGCACCATTCACCCCCTTGTGTTCCGGTTGAGCTTTGTTTTCGACTTCTTAGCTCTCTAGCTAGAAGAACCTAGTTATGGTTCAAGGAGAACTTGAAAGGGAGGAAGTTTTAAGGCAGTTAATGAGTATATAGCGTGAAGAAACCCATTACGAATTGTTGGGATAATAAGGATTGTTGAAAAATTATGGCCCCCCCGGGTTGAGATTATGTTTTCATGTGGTTGTGAAGGTTTGAGTATGGTTGATTGTGGAAATTTTGTCCTTGAATTTAAGAGTCTTTGTATTAAATATTCGAGTATATGTAGAAGCCTTGGAGATGGAAAATTTTGGTTGGTGATCTATGCTAGAACCTTGGAGGCTAATGTTATTGCGTGAGAATAGTGGAAGGGTGGATTACGAATATTATGATGTTCCTTGATAGTATCCTTTGGATGTAGTAAATGAGTGTCTTGCCGAGAATTTCATGTTGATTATCCTTAAAGATATGTGGTAAAGTGATGGTGGGTGAGAATAACGATGAGATGCATTAGAAATTATTCGTTAAAGTAACATGTGGGTAGAGGAGTTGACTAGAGTATGTTATTGTGAGAATAGTAGAGTCCCTCTTTAAAAGTGTGTCGGATGCACTCGGTTTGAACATAGAGTTGATGGCGCCAATTTAAGAGAATTGAGCTAGTAGGGTATGGGATGATTTGGAACCTCGTGATTCAAGAAAGTTTATTCCTAAAAGAAAAAAAAATGGACGGGTTTGATATTTGAGTGATTCCCCGTTTACGTATATGTTGCTTATGTGCAAACTACCTACTTGAAAGTGGGGAGGTTTTTCGTGCTGAATCCTCATTTTCTCTTCTTTTGATTTGATCCTTTTTATGGGGAGTTGGTTTTGCGTGATTGCAATAAGAATCCCTTATTTTCAGTTGTATTCTGTGTGTGAAAGAGTGGGTTTACCTTGACCCCTGTGGTGTGCCCGTGTTTAAGGGGGTGCTCATTGCTAAGGTAAAGAGATCGATTGAGAATGGAAACATGAGATATATGTCTTTGTCAGATTGTGTGGGTTGGTACTAAAGGGAATGATAACCCGATGTGTATTTAATCGCTTTTGTTAATTGCGAAGTTTTAGGGGTTTGTGTATCACTAGGACTACCTTGGGTTCTAGTGTGGGATACCTGACGCTTTGTATGACTCGGTATCGAGGAGAACTTGAAAGATGCGGAGCATGGGCTTCATTAAACCGTGGACCAGCAGTAAGACCGACCACCATTCAAGAATTAAAGCTACACAATTCGAAGTGTTGTGGGCGTAAGTTCAGCAGTGGCCTTGGTGAGTCGAGAATCATTGGTGCCCAGGCGGGTGAAAAGTTATGCGAGATGTAAGGAGCAAGGATCGGGAGGTTGGCAAACCACTTAGATCTTCAAGAACCTATGTGCGAGGTGCAAGCAATTAGAAAAAAATATTTAGTATGTCAAAGCGCTTTGGTCGCATGATGAGAGAGAAGCAACTTGGGAGTTGGAGTCTCGCATCTGTGGCGATACCGGCGTTGTTCACGTCGGGTGCTAGTTAATGCTAGTTGGTTGTTTTGTTTTCTGTTGAGGTTGCGGTTAGAATTGGTTGAATTACATTTAAGGGGTAGAATGTAATACCGGAAATTGTTTAATTAATAGAGAGGGACTTTTGTGAAATAATTAAATTTATAAGAGTTTTGAGGGTTTTATGAAAATTTAAGACAACTGGGCTAGGCCTTGGCCGGTGGGTTTCTTGGCCCAAGAGGGAGGAGGCCACCTCTTAAAACCCTAGGCAGCCCCCCACCCTGCGCCTCCACCCTGCGCCTCCACCCAGCGGCCGCCGCCCGTCTTTGCCCGGCGTCTTCTTCCGGTGCGTCGTCGTCGTCTCCTCCCCGGTCTTGCGCCGTCGCGGCGTTCGTCATTGTCTGCGCGTGGATCCGGAGGAAGAGAGGAGGAGATCGCGGGCGTGTTCGTCGCCGTGTTCGTCGTGTTCGTCGGCGTGTTCGTCGTCGTGTCGTCAAGGGTAATCCCGGTAGTCTCTAGATTGGTTTTAATCGAGTTAGATTAAATCGGTTTTTGGGCTCTTTGGGACGATGGTTGTTTCTCGGCGGTTTTGATCTAGTTTCGTCGGGATTCAGGTCTGGACCCTTCTAGAATGTTGTAGAGGGTTTGATTATCTTTCCGGGGTACAAGAACACATTATTGGATCGTGTAACAAAAGTTATGAATTTTCTAGTGCGATTGTTACGCGGATCGGGGTAGTTACGGACGAGTTTAGTAGATCGGTTTGTGCGATGGAAATAGTGGCGACTCAGGAGTCCTTCAAATTGGGAAAGTTGTAGATAAGTTTCTTAGCTTTCAATAGAGGTAAAGAAGTCCGGATTCGAGTTTACGGGTGAATGTTATGACTGTTTTAGTCGCTGTCCGAGAGTCAGGCGTGAATATTGATGCTTTAGAAAAGGGTTTGGATCGGCTAGTTAATGGCGAGAATCAGAGAGTCTCCCCAACTAAGTTTTGTAGATAATTTAATTATCTTTCGAGAGAGTCCAAGAACGCTTAATTGGAGTTACGTCTGAAAGTTATGATTTTTGGAAGTCGGTTGTGCGTGGTTGGGCGATTTGGCCGAGGCGGGTTGGGGATTTAATTGAGATAAATTATTGGGTTAATTGGGGTTGCTGTTATTTTATATCTAGAAACCGCTACTGTCATGTTGCTAATTATTAATTAAATATTCAGGAGGAGGCGGATTAGGGGTTGTGCCTTCTCGTGTTCTTCATTTTCTCATGGTTGAGGCAAGTATATTTGTGATGTGAAAATCTGTGTCTTTATGGATTTGTTGAATTGTTTGGATGATGGTTGAATCATATTTGTTTAAATTGTGAGTATGAGTAAGTGATGAATTGAGAATGCTATTTATGTTACTGTTTACATTATGGCATTTATGAGATTGGTTGATCGTAGTATGGTGAATGCTCGTTATCTTTTGATACATTCACATATATGCATCATATTGAGAAGTATTGAAGTCTTGATCATGCGGTGATCAAGCATCGAGGTCCCACACTTGCGGGTGTGGGCAATTGGTCCACATGCAGGAGTGCAGGCATGGGTGTGCATTGACGGATGCACACTCGCGACCTTTCATACGTCATAGGAGACTTGGTCATATTGGTTTGACCATTTGACTCGAGTTAGCGGCCACAACCTCATTCGTGTTCTCACGAAACTCATGATGGTCAAAGATCTTGTTTGCGCTCCATCTTGAAGCACGGCAAGATGGTTCCGCTTCTCATCCTCAGGTCCAGATTACTATGGCCGATACAGGACGACTACTCCATATGGATACGGTTGGACCGGCTCAGTGCGATCTGCGGGAGGAAGTGGTATGTTCTTGTCGTAGTCGATGACTTCTCGAGATATTCTTGGGTGTTTTCTTGGCCTCGAAGGATGAGGCGTTTACATTTTGAGATCTTTTCGGTAGGCTTTACATTGAGCTTCCGGTGCCTTCGAGCGATCCACGGTGACAATGGCACGGAGTTCAAAATTCCTACTTGAGAGGTTACGTGATGAGGCAGTGTAGAGCACCAGTTCTCTTCTCCGCACGTCCACAATGAGAATGGCGTCGTGGAGAGGAAGAACCGTACCTTGGTCGAGATGGCGGGGCGATGCTCGATGAATACTCTACCGCGGAAGTTTTGGGTGACACTATAGCCACCGCGTGCCATGTTTGACAGAGTTTTCTCGGGGCACACTTGCACCGCACTTCTTATGAGTTGAGATATGGGCGTAAACCGGTGTTTCTCATTTTCGTGTGTTTGGTTGCAAGTGCTTTATTCGAAGTCGGAAACCTAGATAAGTTCGAATCACGTTCTTGTGATGGGATCTTTCTAGGCTATTCAACTTCTTGGCGGGCTTATAGGGTGCAGGCTGAGTCTAGTAAAATGGTAGAAACACGTGAGGTGACTTTCGATGAGGCGGTCAGGGACTAGGCCGATATCTCGAGTTCTTGAGCGATCCGAGACCATCTTTGTGGATGATGAGGATGATGGAAATGAGGGTTGTCTACGATCGGTCCCTCATCCACCCCTTGAGATGCCGTCTTCCACGCACCTTAAGGCGATCGACCTTTGCCTTACGCTATTACGGGCTAGTGGCTCTGTTCCTACCCGTCGACTCACGGTGAGGCCACTTCTTCATCTCATCCGGACCTCCTAGACATATCCGAGCTCATCCTTACGGCGGATGATTGGAGATCTCTTTGAGCGAGTCACACGCTCAAAGTGCAGTATCACTCTTCTGTCTCCACTCGCCTTTGTTGCCTCTTTTGAACCCAAGGATGTTTGTCATGCTCTCTCGGCGAGTCTTGGATCAATGCCATGCATGAGGAGTGAAGAGTTTCGAAAGAAACAAGGTGCGGGCGCTTGTTGAGCCCCTCGAGATCACAATATCATTGGAACCAAATAGGTGTTCAAGAACAAGCAAAGTGAGGATGGGGTAGTCATTGAAACAAGGCTAGGCGGTTGCCTGAGGTACTCCCGGGTTGAGGGTCGGATTTCGAGGAGACCTTTGCCCTGTAGCTAGACTTGAGGCCATTAGAATTTCGCTTGCCTTTGCGACTTCTAAGGGTTTCAAGCTCTACCGATGGATGTCAAGAGTGCCTTTCTCAATGGCTTCATTGAGGAAGAAGTCTATGTCGAACGACCTCAGTTTCGAGAACCCCAAATACCTAATCATGTCTACAAGCTTTCCAAAGCGTTGTATGGACTTAAGCGAGCCCCTAGAGCTTGGTATGAGAGGCTTAAGTCCTATCTTTTGAGCATGATTTCGAGATGGGTAAAGTTGACAAGACCTTGTTCATTCGTAAGCAGCAATGACCTTCCTGCTCGTCCAAATTTATGTCGATGACATTATCTTTGGCGGCTCTTCTCATGCTCTAGTTTCACGGTTCTCGGATGTCATGAGCACCGAGTTTGAGATGAGCATGATGGGTGAGTTGACTTTCTTCCTTGGCTTCGGATCAAGCGAGACTCGGGAGGTACCTTCTTGCATCAAGGCAAGTACCGGTGATCTCTGAGGCGTTTCGACATGAGTGATGAAAAGCGGTGTCGACTCAGATGGCTTCTACAACCGCACTTGACTCAGATGAGGATGGCGAGCGAGTTGATCAAAGGAGTTGAAGTATGATTGGCTCTCTCTTGTACCTCAACGCCTCGAGGCCGGACATACACTTTTCCGTGTGTCTATGTAACATCACGAAAAGTTAAATTTTGGATTATAAAATTTTCTTGCATTAATTGCTGATATTTTGATTTGAAATTGATTCCTTTGAAACATTTCTTAATTAAAGAATTGAGAATTCCAATAGGCAAAAGAAATAAAACAATAGGACATAAAATATTAAAGGAGAATCGAAAAGATGATCCGATTGCAAAAAAATTTAGTTGATCCTAAATAATGGATTAAATATGGGGTTAAATCTTTACAAAAGAAATGAGAGAGAGAATAAAATGGAATAGTATAGATGAAAATATAAATGTTTGCATATGAGAAAAGGAAAATAACAAAAGGGTTTTAATGAAGAAATATGTGTAGTCAAACCCTCATAAAATTTGGAGTAAAATATATAAATATGTATGTATATATATATATATATATATGTATCTTTGTGTATAAATGAAATAATGAAATAAAAATAAAAATAAAAAAGGGATGGGGATCGGTAGTGGCCGGTAAACGACCAATCCCGCCCACCCCCCGCCCGCTCTGTTTATCTTCCCCGCCTCCTCCTCGCTCGCTCTCTCTCGGGGCGCGCGCGCGCCAGCGCTCCGCCTCCTCCGCAGCCCGGCCCAGCTGGGCCCCGCCGGACTGTGGGATCGCTCCTTGGACCACGGACCGCCGCTGGTCGAATCTTCCCATTGTCCGAGCACGCCACCCTCCCTCTCGCTCTGCCACCGCTCCTTTTTTCTGCCCGCGCCGGCCCTATTCCGCGTCTTGCTCCACTCCTGCCACTCCTCGGCATGAGGCCATCATGCCCTGCGCTGCTTTCTGCTGCTGCCGCCCGCCATGGCTCGTAAGCCGCGACCACTCGGGCGACCCTTGGCGCCGACCTCACCCGCTCGGCTATAAAGCCTCAGAGCATTCCTTCGCCTCCCACACCCCATCCTCTCCTCCCCAGTGCGCAAAACCCCCTAACTCGCTGGTCGTGAAGATCCACCCAAGCGCATGTGGTTGCCTTGCCAGTGCACCCGGTCCCATGGCCGTCGTCTTGACTTCACCTCGACAGGGGTTACATTGCCTGAGCCGCCCACCCTCTCAGACCACCCCTCGCATGGGCATCGCCATGCCGGCCTCGGCCACCTTGCCTAGCCCCCGCGTCGCATACCTTAAGAGGTAATAGCGCGCATAAGGGGTAGGCAAAGCCTCCCCCCCCTGGTTGGCGCAGCATTCTCTTCTCTCCCCGGGCTCCCTCGTGGCGATTCGAGCCCGCTCATGCGGCAGAGGTCGAGCCCTTCTTTTATTTTCACGACGGTGGGCCCCGCTGTCGGTATAACAAACAGGGGCCCTTGCGGTCGGGCCCCACTGTCGTGACCCAGCGGGAACCCGAGCCAGCGACGGTGGGCCCCACCGATCGATGGCGTGAGAAAAGAGAGGGAAAAATATAAAATAAACTGTGTGGGCCCCACTGTCAGATTTTAGGAATTTATTTGAAATGAGAACTTTAAAAATTCATAACTTCTTCATTTTAACTCCAAATTTAGTGAGACAAATTTCTAAATTCGTCTAAATTCAAGATCTATCCAATGGAACTGAAATCATGATTTTTAGAGTTCATTTGAATTTCTGGTGTTATTTGGATTGATTTGTTGCTTTGCTTTTAATTGCAAATTTTCGCGTACGGATTAAATAGCTTACGAGGCTCAAGAAGAAGAAGCAGAAGCAGCAGCAGACCCCAGCTCTCAACCCCCAGAACCTTGTGACCAAGGCGAGTTATCATTTGATCATATTGAACCATTGTTTTTGCAAAGTACTTTCCTTTAAACTATCCAAGTGCATGCTATTATTTTATGTGCTGAAGTATGTTCAAATTTCATAGACTTTAGTTATACACCCAATAATATGCTTGCTAGTATTAACCGTTGAGACTCTTTGATATATGTGAACCTTGTCGCCGTAGTAAAACTAGTATAAAATAGATTTTCCCAAATAGAGTATAATGTAGCGAATTACTTAGTCATGCTAGTTAAACGGGGACACTTAGCTGTCCCAAAAATTCTCACATGCAATATGAAAAATTGATTTGGGCAGTCATGGTGGGAATGACTGATGAAAAGTTTGGAACTATTATTTTATGTCCCAAAAATCTCCAAACTTGCTTGGTATCAGGGTGGATGAATTGAAATTTGGAATGTGGTGCGGTGGGAGCACAAAATTATGGAATGTGGTAGAACCACCGGATAGCTCTAAGGTGAATCTTGTCATGTTAGCCGTGTAAGCAGTACAACCACATGTCATAAATTACAACTTGGCTAAGTAGCGGTATCGAAACTCCCAGACTCATCTCACGGTGGGGATAGGCGTGGATATGCAAGGCGGAGGAGGCCTAAAGGGACACCGAGTGGAGGTGGCGTTCACGGTCGTACTAGCATTGGGGAGAGGAGCCGCATAATGCTAGTAGCCGTGGTGAACATCCGTGCAGCGTATGGGACCCACGCAAGTGGGAGCAGCCCATAGGGTGAGATGACTAGTGGAACTAGATATTACGAGCAGTCATGTGATGTCTGTTTGACCACGACCAAGGAATCGGGTGGGGCAATAGGTGGACTATCGCTTGTGGTGAAAGTGTACACACTCTGCGAGTCAAAACTATTCGAATAGCCGTGCTTACGGTCATGGGCGGACATGGGATACTTAACTAGATATAGTTACATTTCAAAATGGTTTGTGAAGGGTGGGAGAATAGAGGCGATGGGCGCCCTAGTTTGGAATTGCTTTGGGTTTTGTCGGTGGTAAGTTAAGTGGCTATAACCTTTGAAAGATACAATAAGATCGAGATGCCATGTAATGGTGGATGGTATCTGTCGTTATTACAAAGGTTGTATTCACTCTACTTTCACCAAAAGCTGCTAGACCTTAGGGATTTTATTATGTTATTCACATGCAACTTTTGGCAAATAAACAAACCTGACCTTCCTTGATCTAGCATAGCATGTAAATTCGCATTACGTGTGGTAACTTGTCGAGCACGGTGGTTAGTGTGCTCACACTCGCAATATCAAAAGCAGAGACGAGGCGCGGGGTCACTACGATTATGAAGAGGTCCGGTCAGGAGGAAGGAAACAACGATGATAATTAGGGCGCTGCTTACGCCTCTTTTTGGGCCCAGACAAGTTAGACTTTAGGCTGTGTGTGCACGTATATGATCTAAGTCTAGATGATATACACTGCACACATACTCTCCCAGTCGCTTGCCTGTGGCGTTGGCTTACTTTATTCATTGTAATACTTTGATGAATGATAACATTTGGCTTTAGGGCCCTTTGTAAACTATTGCCCGACATGGCGTATTTCCAACTTTGGATTGTAATATTTGATGTATCGATGTATGAATGATTGAGAATCTTGTGTGCACTAACTCTCGATCCGAGGATTAGTGCAATAATCCTGAGGATTTCGGATTGAAAAATCCGGTCAAACGAGCTGGTATCGAGCATCTGTTGTAGGGTAAAAGCCTTAGTATGGACGTCAGAAGAGATAGGATTATAATTTGCAAAGCTTATAAAAAGAATTTCTAAAAATATAGTGTACTACTTCTTTCTCTATCCTTCTTAGACACATTACGCTCTATCCTTCATTGATATTTTGAAAAGTTACTAACACTAGAAATTTAAATTACGAGATGGGGAGGTGGAGATGAGGGTGGCTGGGACTATCGGCCCCTGAGTGTCTGAGGGAGTTCGCGACATCTGCGCAAACTCCTCCATTACAGGCTATCCGGACCAGCCAGGTGTCCGTGGTCTCAAGACCACGGTGGAGAGAAGAGTCTTGGGCGATTGAGGTGTTCATCTGCAGAAGACCGCATGACGACCAGCCCCGTCTTCAGACGAGCACCGATGGACCATCCGGACCGTGGCGCTTGAGGCCAGCTGCGCCTTCCGCCGCCGCGGATGTGCGACATCTACAAGGCCCGCCTTGACGCACCCCTTACGCTACTACCCATCGCGCCCGGAGAATCGTGATACAATGAGACTTACATGCGGTGAGCGAGAACAACCCGATGCTTACGCATCGGGTTGACTGACGAGGGCCATGGGATCGGCCCACCGCCGCCTCGGAGGAGATCACCGCCCTCAAGTTCACCTCGTCGCCACACACACCAGGGTGGCGACCCTCCGTGAGCGGCTCGCCCGGTCGCGGCGGGCCTTAGCATTGCCAAAGCCGAGGCGGCCGCGGCCGGCAGCCCAGTGAGTTCCGGCCTGTGGCCCCCTGCTTTGCCGCCGGCCACCACGGATCCGGAGGACTCGCACCCGCTGACCGCCGCAAGAAGCGTCGACCTCGAGCAGATCGGCTCTTCGCGCGGGGAGGTCACGCCGCGCGGCCGCTCCGTTCGAGGCCGACCCCTCAGGTTCGATGGCGGCCGGTCCCGTTCTCGATCGCCGACTTACGGTCCCTCCGGCCAGGGCGGAAACATGGAGGAGTAGATCGGATGGTGCGGTACTTGCATGATGGGCGCAAGTACTAAGGGTGTATCGTAGTATGTTGTCCAAGACCTTACGTATCGTAGCATCTATTCAGTCGAACTTTAATTAATTATGTTGTAATTGTAAGTCCAGCCTAGAAGCTGGCTATGTGGTGTTTTATTCTAAGAAACCGGTCTTGTGTTTAAAATCGCTTTTGTCGTTCATCTTGTTGGCTTTTTATTTGCTGAATTGGCAGTTTTCTTTTGCTTTGCCTAGCATTAGTGCTAAGCCAATCGTATGTATAAATATAACTGCAGATGGCCAGCCAGAGGGTAACTAGAGCCCAAACTCATGCCACCCACAACCAGGCGGAGGTTGACTCCACCACTGGGGTCTCGCCAACAAGGCGTGGACCGGTGCAAGACCAAGGCGATCTCCCACCCCACCGCGAATCCCACGATGGCTCAGGTCATGGCGCAGCAAACCCAACTGCTGCAAGCCCTTGTTAATGGACGCAAGGCGGCCCCACGGTCGGCTGACTGGCGACTTTCGAGAACCGGCCCTCACCTTCTCTTACCGACGAACCTCTCGGCCAGGGATTGGCTTGGGATCTGAAGGAAGCTGCGCCTAGCTAAGTGCGTGGAAGAAGACAAAGTGATATTCGCAGCTCATCGGCTCGAGGCGTGGCAAGCGGTGGGAAAACTACCTTCTTTGCTAGAGGACAAGAAGAGACCTCCTGAGACGGTGACATGGAGGCCATACCATGGGCGAGTTTAAGACGGTATTCAAGTCCAACTTCATTCGGCCAGGAGTAATGCGGATGAAGAGGAGCGAGTTTCGTACCCTCAAGCAGGGAACATGTCGGTTAATGAGTATCTTACCAAGTTCACTGACTTGCGCTTCGCCCGAGGGGCGTAGCGAAGAGGAGGAAAATAGATGATTCTTTGAGGGTATGAATGAAGAGCTAAGGTGCGGCTAATCGTCCGAGATTTTCCAGTTTTCATCAAGCTGGTGAACAAAGGCGATCACGGAAAGCGAGAAGAAGAACTTGGAGCCAAGTAAGCGCAAGATGGCGATCTGACCACAAGGAAGGTTTGTCAAAGGTTCTTCAATAACTCTAACTTCTCAAGGCCAAACCAGTTCAAACCCTCAGCCTCATCGCCTAATCCTAGTGGCAGTTCAATGCAAGGGCGCCAAAATGTGAGCTCGGGTGAGACCACAAGCTATAAGTGCTTGATTTGCGGTGAAAAGGGCACCGCCAATAAATGCCCACACAAGCAGAATACCCATGTTCTAATCAAGCCTCGGCCTTGACAAAGGACCTCAGACATCTCAAGCCAGTAGAAATGCCCCAATGCCCAACCGTGGCAGGGTCAACCATGTCACGGCAGAAGAAGCTGAGGAAGCAGCGGGAGTCCTAATGGGTACGTTCTCTGTCAAGTCCATACCAGCACAAACTCTATTTGATTCTGGAGCTTCACATTCATTTATATCCAAGGGGTATGCGGACAAACTAGGGTTACCTACCTATCCTCTAAAGAGGCCAGTAGTACTTAAGTCACCGGTGGTATGATATGACTACCTTAGTGTGCCACTGGGTAACAATAGTCATGGAAAGGTGCGACTTCCAGTGGATCGATAGTACTAAGCTCCCGGACTACGGATATTATACTAGGAATGGGTGGTTAGCGGATATAAAGGAGTTATAGGCGTGCCTCCGAGACGATAAAGCGACTAAATGCCTTGGAATGATAGTAGATGTGAAAGTGGACCGACCATACCGCTGGGGCCGTGCAATATACTATTGTGAAGATGTACCTTTAGAAGGAATGATGGTGGTACAAGATTATCAGGAAGTATTTCCCGAAGACCTAACCGGCATGCCCCCAGACAGAGACCTAGAGTTTGTTATTAATTTGAAGCGGTCGCTCCTATTTCCAAGAGACCCTATAGGATGACGGTGGAGGAGCTAGAAGAGCTAAAGACCCAACTCCATGAGCTGCAGGAAAAGGTTCATTAGACCCAGTTCCTCACCTTGGGGATCTCGATTACTATTTGTAAAGAAGAAGGACGGCCTGACCGAGGATGTGTGTGGATTCAGGGCATTAAATGAAGTAACCATCAAGAATAAATACCCCTTCCGGGATCGATGATCTATTTGACCAACTTGGTGGAGCCACCATCTTCTCTAAAATAGATCGAGATCGGGTTACCACTGACTAAAAATTAGGGTGAGGACATACCAAGACGACTTTCACCACGGATATGGGTCATGCGAGTTCTGGTCATGTCCTTTGGTCGACAAATGCACCGACTTACTTCATGAATCTCATGAACAAAGTGTTTATGGAGTATTTGGACAAGTTTGTAGTGGTGTTCATTGATGACATCCTCATCTACTCCAAGGCGGGAAGAGCATGCAAAGCATCTCGCCTAGTGCTAGAGAAGCTAAGAGAACATCGGTTATATGCTAAATACAGCAAGTGTGAATTACGGCTAAGTGACATCGACTTCCTAGGGCATATAGTATCCGCGGAAGGAGTATCGAGTTGATCATAAGATTGCCGATGTGAGTGGAAGCAACCCTCCTCAGATTCAAAGTGCGAAGTTTTCTAGGATTGGCGGGATACTACTGAAGATTCATAGAGGATTTTCTAGAGTAGCGGGCCATTGACTCGACTACTCAAGAAGGAGCGAAGTTTGAATGGACCACGACTGCGAAGGAAGCTTTCAAGAGCTCAAGAAAGATTGACTACCACCCGGTGCTAGTCCTACGATGTCTGTAAAGATTTTGAAATATCTTGTGATGCTTCCATCGAGGATTGGGGAGCGTCTTGATGCAAGGAGGAAAGGTCGTGGCATATGCATCTAGGCAACCGCCCTCATGAGGTTAACTATCCCACCCATGATGCGGAATTAGCGTCGGTGGTTCATGCCTTAAAACTTTGGAGGCATTATCGATTGGCAACCAACGTGATATATACACGATCACAAGAGCCTCAAGTACTTCTTCACTCGGTCACACCTTAACACGAGGCAAAGGAGATGGTTAGAGTTGATCAAGGATTACGACACAGTGTCCATTACCACCCGGGGAAAGCCAATGTGGTAGCGGATGCTGCGAGTCGAAGACCTCTGCAATAACCTTATGGTTCGGGAACACCGGCTGAACTCTATAAAGAGGCGGCAGCCACGAACACAGGGATCGTGAAGAAGGAGCCCTAACCACCTAGGAAGATCAAACAAGCATTGAAGAAATGATAGAGGTGCACGAGAGAAGACCCAAGCTGTTTTGAGGTGGAAGAAATTAATGGAAGAGGGAAGGCCCTAAAATGACTATGGATCATCAAGGAGTTCTAAAATGGAGGCAGTGTTTCGTACCTCCCAAAAGGACCTTAAGAATCTAATGCTCAAGGAAGCCCATAGCTCGCATATTCCCTCCATCTGGGAGTACCAAAATGTACCAAGATATGAAGCAATATTCTTGGTGGCGGTATGAAGAGGGACATTGCGAGCACGTCGCTGATGTGATGTCATCAAAGAGTGAAAAGCGAGCACCAAAGGCGGCGGGGCTGCTACAACCCTAAAGATACCTCAATGGAAGTGGGAAGAAGTAGGGATGGATTTTATCACGGGTTTCCCGAACAAGGTCGGGATACGACTCCATTTGGGTCGTGGTGGACGGTGACCAAGGTCGCCTATTTTATCCTGTCAAGACAACTTACAAGGGAGACAAGTTGGCGAACTATATATGTCCGCATCGTGTGCTTACGGTGTGCCAAAACGGATAGTCTCGGATCGAGGGTCCCAATTTACCTCGCATTTACAGGCTAGCCTACATGAAACCCTTGGTACCCATCTGATTTTAGCACCGCCTACCACCCTCAGACGGATGGTCGACCAGAAAGAGTAAATCAAATATTGGAAGATATGCTTGGGCTTGTGCCTGGATTTCTCAAGGGCTGGGATAAGTGTCTGCTTGGTATCGGAGTTAAGCACAACAATGACTACCAAACCAGACCTTGAGATGTCCCTTTTGAAGCATTATACGGAAGAAAGTGCCGCACCCTTTGCATTGGTCGGGAAGTAGGGAAGGGTACATATTTGGGCTGATACCACAAGCGGTAGGAAGAAAGTTCGCTGGTGGGAGATCGATTATTGGTGCCCGATCGAGACAGAAAAGTTATGCGAGATAAAGGAGAAGGCCATTAAGTTTTGAAATCGGAGACCATGTCTACTTGAAGGTGTCACCCCTACGAGTCGGGGCGATTTAAAGTCAAAGGCAAACTTGCCCTCGCTATGTCGGGCCATTCCCAATCATAGCTAAGAAGGAGAAGTAAACTTATCAACTTGAGTTGCACGCAAGTCATCGGATGTGCCGACGTCTTCCATGTGTCCCAACTCAAGAAATGTCTTGGTGCGGAAGATCAAACCCGATGGGCGGTGGAGCTCGAGAGCGACGACCTACAAGGCGTCAATTAAGATCTTGGACACCGTGGAAAGAAGACCGAACCAAACCATCCGCACTGCAGTACAATGGAGTCACCACTCCAAGAAGGAAGCCACACAGGAGCGTGAAGACCCGACTAAGGAGGGACTACCCGGCTGTTCGCTAGTTAGGCGAATCTCGGGGTCGAGATTTCTTTTAAGGGGTAGGTTTGTAACATCCTGAAAAGTTAAATTTTGGATTATAAAATTTTCTTGCATTAATTGCTGATATTTTGATTTGAAATTGATTCCCTTTGAAACATTTCTTAATTAAAGAATTGAGAATTCCAATAGGCAAAAGAAATAAAACAATAGGACATAAAATATTAAAGGAGAATCGAAAAGATGATCCGGTGCCAAAAAAATTTAGTTGATCCTAAATAATGGATTAAATATGGGGTTAAATCTTTACAAAATAAATGAGAGAGAGGAATAAAATGGAATAGTATAGATGAAAATATAAATGTTTGCATATGAGAAAAGGGAAAATAACAAAAAGGGTTTTAATGAAGAAATATGTGTAGTCAAACCCCTCATAAAATTTGGAGTAAAAATATATAAATATGTGTATGTATATATATATGTATCTTTGTGTATAAATGAAATAATGAAATAAAATAAAAATAAAAAGGGGATCGGGGATCGGTAGTACCACCGGTAGAAACAACCCAATCCCAGCCTTGACCCCCGCCCCGCTCCTATTTATCTTCCCGCCGCCTCCTCCCTCGCTCACTCTCTCTCAGAGCAGCGCCCGCCCCGCCTCCTCCAGCACCCGGCCCTGGGAGCCCCGCCGGACAGGATCGCTCCTTGGACCACCGGACCGCCGCCGCTGGTCGAATCTTCCCCTGTCAGAACACGCCACCCTCCCTCTACGCTCCGCCACCATAGCTCCTTTTTCTCGCCGTAGCCGGCCCTATTCCCGCGTCTTGCTCCACTCCTGCCACTCCTCGAGCGAGGCCATCATGCCCTGCGCACCTTTTCTGCCGTCATTGCTCATGCTCGCCGCCGCGACCACTCGGGCGACCCTCGGGCTGACCTCACCCACTCGGCTATAAAGCCTCAGAGCATTCCTTCGCACTCCCACACCTTTGACATCCTCTCCTCCCGAGTGCGCCAAAACCCCCTAACTCGTCGTGAAGATCCACCCAAGCCGCCGTTGTTGCATGTAGGCTGCATGGTGCACCGGTCCCCCGCCGTCGTCTTGACTTCACCTCGGCACCGGGTTACATTGCCTGAGCCGCCCACCCTCTCAGGCCACCCCGCCGCCGGGGTATCGCCACCTTCGGCCTCGGCCACCTTGCCTAGCCCCAGGTCGCATACCTTAAGAGGTAATAGCGCATAAGGGGTGGCAAAGCCTCCCAGCCCCACAGTTGGCGGCATTCTCTCCCAGGGCTCCCTCGGTGGCGTTCGAGCCCCGCTCCTGTGTGGGGTCGAACCCTTTCTTTTATTTTCATGTGACAGTGGGCCCCACTTTGTCGTATAACCAACAGAGGGCCCTTGCGGTCGGGCCCCACTGTCGGCCAGCCAGAACCCGAGCCAGCGACGGTGGGCCCCACCCGTCGATGGTGCGGTAAAGGAGGAAAAATATAAAATAAACTGTGTGGGCCCCATTGTCAGATTTTAGGAATTTATTTGAACTGAGAACTTTAAAAATTCATAACTTTAGGCTGTGTGTGCACGTATATGATCTAAGTCTAGATGATATACACTGCACACATACTCTCCCAGTCGCTTGCCTGTGGCGTTGGCTTACTTTTATTCCGCTGTAATACTTTGATGAATGATAACATTTGGCTTTAGGGCCCCTTTTGTAAACTATTGCCCGACGTGGCGTATTTCCAACTTTGGATTGTAATATTTGATGTATCACGATGTATGAATGATTGACAATGTCTTGTGTGCACTAACTCGATCCGGATTAGTGCAATAATCCTGAGGATTTGGATTGAAAAATCCGGTCCGACGATCTATGTGCTCGGTTTCGAGCTTCTCCTCGCGTGTCTCACCGCCGGTGTGAAGCGCATCTTCGGTACCTTGAGCTACCATTGACTATGGTATCGGTACTCTTCCTCCTCTGTCTATCTCTTAGAGCCTTCTCGGATGCGAGACTTTTTGCTTTGTAGGATAGATAGGAAGAGTATTCGACACTGCCGGTTCATTGGCACTTCTCGTTTCTGGTCTTGAGAAGCGATCCGGTGTTACTGGTCCACCGCAGAGGTGAAATGCGTTCTTTGCGGCCGATTCTTTGTAGCCAAGTGCTTTGGATGGTCTCGACTCTGCGGGACTTTGGATTAGCTATCGATCGTGTTCCGCTCTTCTGCGATAACACGTCTGCGATTAACATTGCTAAGAACCGGTGCGGCATTCTCGAACCAAGCATATTGATATCGAGATATCACTTTCTTGAGACCATGTGGAGAAGGGTAACATCGTGCTCGGTTTGTGAGAGTGACCACCGGTTGGTCGATATCTTCACCAAGCCTTTGGATAGCACGAGGTTTCATTTCTGCGGGAGAGCTTGGGTGGTTTGTCCTTATGGACTGTTGTGAGGGAGCTTTGGGCTTTACTGCTTTACTATATTGATTATGCTTGTCTCATTTCTGTTGCATTGCATTTGCGGGTGCATTGGGATTAGTCCTTCTAGCATAGGTTAGAGTGTGTCTCTTGCTGAGTTGCTTAGACTTCTTACTCTTATCTTGTGCTTTTAGGATAGCTGTTTCTTATCTCACTAGATTGAGCTCACTCACTTCTTGTAGGTTCTAGCGAGGGTTGGGCCACCCTCGGGTAGAGCAGTGCGTGTTTGCTCTCTAGTGTGTGTTTTCTCGACATTTGGTTGTCACAGAGTCATATGGGGTAGATGAGTCGATCCGAGTCATTTGTTTCTCTATCTTATCTATGCTTTAAGGACTGTCTGTTTATCTTTCTTTTGACTTCTCATTTTATTGCTTTGGTTCAGGGGGAGTTCAGTTGGGAGCTTCTGGAGCTTAATTTTGACATAACTCAACTTGAACTAAAAGTTGCATCGCATGTTGAGGGGGAGCTGGATTTTCTGCATTCTGCATTGTAATATAACTACATTGAGCCTTGATTATTATCCGTTTATGACATGCTTACAATGCTTTACACCTTGCCATGATTTGTGCTTACTTGCTAGATTGATCATGATCGTATATGTGTAGACTAGCTTTTGCTATGATGAGTTAATTAAACTTGCTCAATTTGAACTAAAAACTTGTCATGTTAGCACTCGAGTTTAGTCTTTCTTGAGCTATCCTTTTATGATTCATGCCATGTCAAATAGGCTGAGTTGAGCATTGAATCTCTATTGAGCCTTAGATTGAGCTTTTTAGTCTCTTGATGATGCATAAGTTAGTACAATCTTAAAAACAAAAGATCTCTTTGTGCGAAAAACTGATCTCACCAATTCTTTCTCATGAGACGGCTTGCCATTGCACTAGGCATGAACTCAGGGGGAGTTTTGGATGACCTAGACTATCTTCTTAAGCTTCTTGCTTGGAGTAGTCGCATAAGGCTTGAGATCTAGCACATGACAAAATTCTGGTTGAAAACAATCATGAAATTTCAAAAGAAAACATGTCATTTGTGCTCAATTTGCTTAAATTACTACAAGAATCAAGTACTCAAAACAAATGTATCATTCTTGAACTAGTAGCACTTTAGTTGACTCAATACTAGCTTCTCGGTTCCATTTAGCTTATTGACATGGCTCGCATCATTCATGGATACCTCTAGCTAGACTAAAATCATGTTTGACTTGACTTGCTAAGCACTTCAACTAAAAATTCCGATTATACCTTATTTGGCTTAGCTTCTCTTTACATACATAGTCATGATCTTGGTAGCATACTTGTATATTATGGCTTGATGTAATACATTATAGTCATTTTGGATAATTCTCATGGCTCTAAATGCTTAGATCAATCAAATCGGTCATTTCATCCATCATCATGACTTTTCTCCTTCTTGCATTCTTGATCGTTTATTGCCAAAAGGGGGAGAATAGTGGGAAAAAGCCACTTTAGGAGCTTTGAGGAAAACTTGTTCTTTCTTTTGCTCCTTACATCGATATGGTCATTAGCTTCATTCTTTTCTATGGACCATGTTGGACTCTTCAAACTCAACTTCATGCTTTTCGGTGTTTGTCAATATACTCATCAAGGGGGAGATTGAGAGACCATGTGAGGGTCATCACGTGTGAGTGATGAGTAATTGACATCGTTTTAGTAAAGTCGAGTTTGAGTCGGTTGGTTCGGACCTTGACGTTGCGTGGCGTAACGGGCTCGGTCGGACTTCGGTCGAACTTAGTCGTATAGGTTTAGGATGCGTATTCTGATAATGCGACATGTTTGGACTCGTTTATGCTTTTATGTATCGAGCGGTGCTATTTGATGTGTTTCTTGTCTGTATTGGCTGCAGGACGTCGAGGCGGAGTCGTGGCGAGACACGGGGTGACCGGACTAGACGCAGGTGGTGTTGAAGTCAGAACGGTCGAGATGTGTCGAAGACGGCGTGAACTCGAGGTGGTTGCGAGTCGTGGGCGACAAGGGCGGAAGCTTCCGGAAGGTGCGGGAGGCGAATCGGTAAGTCGCAAGGCTGCACAAGCGGAGACGGCTCCGTTAGGGTTTAGCCGGCGTAACGGGTTGGAGACCCGTTAGCCAAGGGCTATAAATAGGTGTTGGGGGCTGCATACCCCTTGGAGGTTCACAAAGGTTTTTGAGAGCTCATTCACTTCTTTGAGTGTGTGTTGTGTTCCTCCCAAGAAGCATGTGAGGCTCTTGGTGTTTTTGAGGATTGAGAGGGAGAGGATGGATTGAGAGACTTGTAATCATTTCTCTTGTTCTAATGTCCATGCACATGGGGACTCCTTTGTAATTTTTGGTTGGAATGAAATCTTGTATGAGTTAGCCGGAACACTCTTTGTTAATGCAATCCTTTATTTCTTTGCATTGGTTCTGAATCCAGTGGTCATGTAGTTAGCCGTAACCCTCCTTGTTCCTCTCTGTGATTTTTCTTCCTGAGATGAGCTGCATGCTTCCCCTTTTTCTTCTCACTTTTGTTCTTTTTATTGATTTTCCTCCCTACTGCATGTAGTACAAATGATCTCGATTTTGGCCGAATTTTTTACTACCTACTTGCTGATCTAGGGTGATTTTAACTGTGTTCCATGCGGTCCGAATTTCCTTTTCAGTTTTTTTTGTAAAATCAATGATCTCTGCTGCTCAGTTGTTCAGTCCAGTCTTTTGCTGTTTTCTTGTCGGCAACTTTAGTACTCACTGTTCTCCCTGATTGCAGTTGCTCATTCCTTTGATAGTTTGATGTTCATCCAAGTGATTCAGATGTTCTTGTGATTTTATCTTCAGGCAATCATCTTCTCAGTTGACTGTTTTCATTTGGGCTAGTTTGTGTTATCTGTTAGCAGTTGATCACCTCCTTGTTTTCGGTAGTGCACAGAAATTTCGTTGCCAAGCGATCTCACGCAGTCAGCAGTCGGCAGGTTGCTTTTCTTTTTCTGTTTAGCTTTAGCTTCTTCAGTCTTTCCTCTTTTGAGTTTGCAGTTGTTGGTTTGCTCTCTTTTTCAGTCAAAAAGAGTCTGCAGCCCGTAAAGCCTCTAATATTTTTGGCCAAGCCTTTCTTCATTTTGTTTTCTGTTGCAGGTCTAGTGTGTTTTTCGGTAGCAGTTTCATTCCTCCAGAATTGCAATCCTGCAACAGACTGAAACCTGCCGAACACACACTCGCAGCTCTCATTTCTACTATCTGGTTCACAAGCTGTGTTAGTTCTATTCTTCCTCCTTTATTTTTCAGTCTTGGCTTGTAGCATCAGACTTTATAGCCTTCAGTCAACTTACATAGTTTCGGCCAGGGATTCAATCCTCTGTTTTGGTAGCACTGGTCATTTGGTTTAAAGTCTCAATCTTCTTTGTGCTGACAGTGTTCCCAGTTTGTGCTGACAGTGTTCCCAGATCAAACGGCAATATTTTCAGCTGAAATTTTTACTGATTACTCTCTGATTTATGCTGATTTTTGTAGTATCGCATGCGTTCCAGTTTTAACAGAATTAATTTTCCGAATTCTCGGGGGCGATTTTTAAAGAGAACGACATTCACCCCCCCTCTGTCGTCATTTCGGTCCTACAATTGTACATCAGTTTCCTGGGACATATAGTGTCTGCAGGAGGAGTGTCTGTGGACCCCGCCAAAATTACAGCAGTGACCGAATGGCAACAACCCACCTCCGTCACTAAAGTGAGGAGCTTTCTTGGATTGGTAGGATATTACAGAAGGTTCATAGAGGGCTTCTCCCGAATTGCCAGGTCACTGACACAGCTACTCAAGAAGGAGCAGGCATTTGGATGGACCAAGGCTTGTGAGGAGAGTTTTCAAGAACTGAAGAAGAGGTGGACTACCACCCTAGTGCTAGTTCTACCTGATGTACGCCGAGATTTTGAGCTGTATTGCGATGCCTCACATCAAGGGCTTGGATGTGTACTAATGCAAGGAGGACGGGTGATGGCATATGCATCCAGGCAGCTTCGCCCTCATGAAGCCAACTACCCAACCCACGACCTGGAACTAGCTTCAGTGGTGCATGCCCTGAAAATCTGGAGGCACTATCTCATTGGCAACCACTGTGATATATACACAGATCACAAGAGCCTCAAATACTTCTTCACCCAGTCACACCTTAACCTGAGGCAGAGGAGGTGGCTGGAACTGATTAAAGATTACGACCTAAGTGTCCACTACCACCCTGGAAAAGCTAATGTGGTAGCAGATGCTATAAGTTGTAAGGCCTATTGTAATAACCTCATGGTTCAAGAACACCAGCCTGAGCTGCATAGAGAGTTGATGACCTTGAACTTAGAGATCATAGGGAAAGGGAACCTTAGCGACAATGGAAGTACAAACAAGTATAGAAGAGAGCATTATGGCCGCACAAAAAGAGGACCCGAGTGTTCTGAGGTTGAGAAGGTTAATGGGAAAAGGGAAGGCCCCTAAGATGACTTTGGATCATCAAGGAGTTTTAAGGTACGGGATGTGTATCTTTGTGCCCCATCAGAAGAACCTCAAGGACCTGGTACTCAAGGAAGCCCACAGCTCTGCATATTCCCTCCACGGAGTACCAAAATATATCAAGACATGAAGCAGTGGTACTGGTGCCCATGCATGAAGAGGGACATCGCCGAGCATGTCGCCTGTTGTGATGTGTGCCAAAGAGTGAAGAATTTGAACACGAGGCCGCGGGATTGCTCTGACCCTTGCAAATACCTCGGTGGAAATGGGAGGAAGTTGGTATGGACTTCATTCTGAGTTCCATAAACAAAGTCAGGTTACGACTCGGTATAGGTCATAATTGATAGATTGACCAAGGTTGCACATTTTATTCCCGTCAAGACAACCTATAAAGGAGATAAATTGGCAGAATTGTACATGTCCCGCATCGTGTGCTTGCACGGTGTGCCTAAGCAGATAGTGTCATATCGAGGTACCCAATTTACCTCACATTTCTGGGCAAGCCTACATGAAGCTCTAGGCACCCACTTGGACTTCAGCACTGCCTACCACCCTTAGACGGACGGTCAAACAGAGAGGGTAAACCAGATATTGGAAGATACGCTTCGGGCATGTGTTCTGGACTTCTCAAAAGATTGGGATAAATGTCTGCCCTATGCTGAGTTTGCCTACAACAATAGCTATCAAGCTAGCCTGCAGATGTCCCCCTTTGAAGCCCTGTATGGAAGAAAATGCCGGACCACGCTACACTGGTCAGAAGTGGGAGAAGGCTATGTGTTTGGGCCTGAAACTCTGAGGCAAGCAGAAGAAAAAGTTCGTATGATTAGGGATCGGTTGTTAGCATTACAATCCAGGCAGAAGAGTTATGCAGACAAGAGGCGAAGGTCATTGAGTTTTGAAGTTGGAGATTACGTATACCTAAAGGTGTCACCCTTACGTGGGGTCAAGCGATTTAAGGTTAAAGGCAAGCTCACCCCACGCTACGTTGGACCATTCCCGATTGTGGCCAAAAAGGGAGAGGTCGCCTACCAGCTAGAACTACCACAAAACTTGTCTGATGTACATGATATCTTCCATGTGTCCCAACTGAAGAAATGCCTGCGAGTTCCTGAAGACAAAGCTCCGTTAGAAGCAATCGAGCTCAAGGACGATTTGACCTACAAGGAGCGTCCAATCAAAATTTTGGACACCGTGGAGAAGAGAACCAGAAACCAAGCCATTCGTATGTGCAGAGTGCAGTGGAGTCATCACTCAAAGAAAGAAGCTACAGTTGGTTTTGGGATGCGTGAGGATCACTGCTATCAGAGATTACCCGCATTTTGTTTTCTAGCTAGGCTAGGGCGAATCTCTTGGTGTTTGGTCGGATTGAGATTCTTCTTAGGGGGTGAGATTTGTAACATCGAATGTGTTTTGCGAAATTTAAAAAGTGAAAAATATAGTGATATGAGTTATCTAGCAATGCTAGGAGCGTGAGGATCGCAAAGTAGTGAAGATTACCCGCTTTGTTTTCTAGCTAGGTGAATCTCAAATTGTGGTTTGTTTCCTTGGGTCAATATTCTTTTAGGGGTAGATTTGTAACATCTTGGTTTAGGCCTTGAATTAATTAGAAATTTAAAAGTGTAAAATATAGTGATATGAGTTATCTGCAATGCTTTGTGTTTGAATTTGAGATTTTATATTATTTTATGGAGAAACTGGATAAAATTTACAAAATAATTAGTAAATTTTAAGAAAGAAATGCACTTGAATAATAGAAATGCGAGCGCGGTCACTGGCAGTGGGCCCCACCTGTCAGGATTTATTATTTTCGGTATTTAACTAGACCGAAAGTTTTCAAGTGGACATGACTTATTCATTTTAACTCCAATTAAGTGAAACCAATTTCTAAATTCATCTAAATTTAAGAGCTATCTAATGAAATCAGAACCAATATTTTTGAAGCTCGTTTGAATTTTGTTGTGTTATTTTGATTGTTGTACTGATTATTATCCTAATTTTCGCGCACGTAAAAATTAGCATTCGAGGCCCAGGAAGAGGAAGTTGTAGCTGCTGTAGACTCCGATGCTCAAAATCCAGACTTTGGTAACCAAGGTGAGTCAATGCTTTGATCATACTGAGCCTACATTTTCAGCAAATTACTTTGATTTAATTTATCCAAATTGCATGCTTATATTTATATTTCAATACATGTTAATTTCAGATTCTAGTTATATGTCCATGCTTTCTTTGACTAGTATTACAATTCCTTTTTGTATATTTGTTTATGCGATCTTTGTCACCCTAGTAAAAGTAATAATAATATTACCCTTTTTGAAAATAAGTCCGTAAGTAAAATGACATGCTTAGAACTGCTTAGATAGTCATGGGTGTGAGAGCACCCAAGCATCACTTTTAAAACTGAGGGATTGGTTGGGCAGTCATTGTGATAATGACTGGTGTATGTTGGTGTAAGTATTTTACGTTCCAAAGAACCCCACATGCTTAGCTATCTAGGCGGATGGTTCAAGGGTGTGTGTGTATGTGTGAATGGTGCCGTGATAGCACAAAGGGGATTGTGGTAGAACCGCCCAGATAATCCTTAAGGACTGAATCTTGTAATGACCTCCCATGGTACAACAGTACAACCACATGCTGGCAAAGTGTAGGCAGAACTAACTAATTTGCGTAGCTCTAGTGTGGTTACGTGAAGGTGTGAACACGAGCAAAGGGTTGGATGGTCTCATTCCCGTCTTTGCCCGTGATGGCTCACGAGGGACCCTTCTCGAGGGATGGTTGCATCCTACAGAAGATAGACCTTAGCGGGCGTAACCACAAGTAGGATTATGCATTGTAACAGTCATGTGATAGTCTACTCAACTGCATGGCTAAGGAATCATGCGGGGCAATGAGTAGATTTATCTCTTGTGGGTAAAGTGTACAAACTCTGCAGAGTAAGAACTATTCGAATAGCCGTGCCCACGGTCATGGGCGGACCCGGGAATATAACTAGATATAGTTCTATTTCAAAATTTTGGTGAATGGAATTGGGTAAAGTGGAGGGCAGAGAAAGGCCCTTATTTGAGTTGTCCTAGATGTCGTCCCAGTGGTAATGTAAGCGGCTATAACGCTGAAGGCATGGCATGCAGATCAGAGACCATGTAATGGTGGATGGTATCTGGCTCGATGAAATTAGACATATATGTTACGTACAACATGTTTAAAGTCCAAAATGCTAGGTCTTAGGGACTTTTTAAGTATTGTAGTTTCAAAAGCACATTCAGCAAACAAAATAACCTGAGCCTCCCTTGTTAAAACCTTGCATACTACCTACTGCATTTTGTGTATTGACTCGCTGAGCACGGTGGTTAGTGTGCTCACACTCGCATTACCAAAACTCAGATTCAGGAGCTCAAGATCACTACGCCTACGAAGAAACCCCTGCTGCTGATGGAGGGAACAATGCCGAAACTTAGGGCGAATACTTCACGCTTAGAATTTTAGGAAACTAGACTAAGGTGTGGCATGCATACTAATATTACTGGAGCTTTAGTAATATTTGTATGACCACTTTTGCCCTCAGTCTTTGCCTGTGGTTAAAAAGGGTTTACTTTGTTCTGCTTCCGCTGCCATACTTTTGTAATGTAAACATTTGGCCTGATCGGCCCTACTGTAAAATTGTCGCCCTTTGAAGGCCTAACTTCAACTCAGCTATGTAATAATATTATGGCTTGTTGTGATTTCAGCGATGTATGAAATGATACAGCGATGTACCTGTGTGCATTATCTACTGATCCAGGGAATAATGCAATAAAGCACAGCAGATTCTGGATTGCCAAATCCGGGTCTGACATATGCTGACCACCCACTTCTCATCCCTCTTAACAATCACCATCCTAGCCTTGCAGTTGGTTTTGCACAGTTTGTTACTCTTCCATGAGCCGCTGCTATGGCTTGCTCCATCACCCTTTTTAGTGTTGCGTTCAGAGTGGCAAGCAAATTCATATCCGTTGTAGTCCCCTATAACTTGGCTCTTGGTGTTACTTAAAACCTTTATTCGAAAGCCTGTATTAAATGCATAATCATTGTAATACTTTTGAGCTTCTTCTCTGGTGAAGAACTCCATGCCAACATGGGGTTTCGTAGGCTGCGAGCTGACACAGTCTACATCTTAATCTTGCCTATCAATTTCTTCATTGCCTGGATCTCTCTCTCTCTCTGATCATCACTCTTCCGATCATTAATTGTGGCCCATAATGCTTCTACAAAGGCATCATTCAATTCATTGTCTCGTGTTGCACCAATCTTCTACAAGTTCATGTCCTGCACATACACCAAATAGACAAATTTTAGTTGTGGTATCAAATGAAACATTACAAAGAAACACTAAAGTGAAAAAATCTCAAATAGAATGAAGTCAGGCATTTCGTCGAACACGTTGCATGCAAAGCAGGATTTGTTTGGGGTGGGGTAGCGAGATGAGCATAAATCTTGCCTGAGACATGGTGGTCTCACAAGCTTGGAAGGACGGCGCGGCGTTGCTCACACTCCGCGCGACGCGTCAGGAACAACGACATCGCTTGCGCTCCGTGTGGGCGACAAAGGAGGAAGTACGGCACGGTGTCGCTTGCGCTACGTGAGACGCAGAAAGAACGACGACTTTGCTCGCGCTCCGTGCGTGTGACGAAGGAGAAAGGATGGACGCAGGAGGAAGGATGGCGCCGAGGTTTTGCTCATGCGAGAAGGACAACATTGCACACACTCCGCGCGTGCGATGGAGGAAAGAGGGATGGGGATGACAACGAACTGTCGGAGAGGAAGGACGAAGACGATGGACGGTTTGATGCTATACCGTTCGGATCAGGTCCGAATGGCATAGCGTACTGTAGTCGGCCTCAATGTCAAAGCAGTGCAGGTCACGTCCGAGGATGGTTCCATTAGCGGTTTTTGGGCTAATGTGGCTTAATGAGTTGGAATGAAAATTAGTATCTTGTACTCTCCTCCTCTTCTTCGTACTCTCTCTCTCCCCACTGACAGCTCTTTCTACTCTGATGCCATATGTCTGCCAACATGGCAAGTTGATGATATGACAACCAACAAGGCAAAACCACCATGAAACTAGGACGTGATTTGTATTGGTCTTGGCATTTTGAGGGAAGAAAAAGAAAACAATTTTAGAGTTGAGGGTGAAGATTAGACTTCAAAAAGAGTTGAGGGGTCAAAAGTGAACTTTATTCTATTTTTAAATATAAATATATATATTGTGTTGTTTTGTGATCCAAATTCTCGTGATTCTGATGGGATGATGGTTTGTGATAGCTTAGGACCGACCGTTTGTTGGCGGATTAGAGTGCTTTTTAAAGTTGTTTATTTTCACACTTAGTGTCATTTTGTACTTCTATATATAACCTATGTAGCCGTATGGGATTATTGACGTCTAATTGTAGTATGGATCTTGTAGCTCTTATCGTATAGTGATTTTCACCATTGTGTTTCTGTGGTTTTTTCTGTAACAGTTTTCCATGTTAAATATGCGCTTCTTTGTGTTTGTGCTTATTTTTTTAGTAGTGTTTCTATATTTTTTTTTTTTTTGTCGTGCATTGTACAACACATTGTAGCTTCTGCACTTGTGTAGAATTTATAGCTAGTTAATTATGATATATAATCTGTTTGAGTAGTGCTACTATTCTCTCCATAAACTACTTTTGTACAAATGTTGAAGCAACGCTATTAGTAGTGGAGTGGTTACGTTTAGTGTTATTTTCCTACATATATTTGCAGTTTTACTAAGGATTCAGCCAAGGATCTAATAATGGAAGGAGAGTAACATAAGGATCTTTAAAAATCAGCTGTCCCAAACCCTGCGATTGAGATAGGAGGCAGACCTTAGCGCTGAATTTCCTGTCGTCATTCTTGTTTGTTGGTTTTTTTGTCGATCCTACCAGCTCTCTTTCTAGGAAATGTTCGTATAAATGGCATTGGAGATATTTTAAAAAAATAGCTCTCAAAAGCTTGTTTTTTACAAGTCTAGTCTCTTCATGAACCTACGGAGATCGAAAGATATCTATCGAACTAGGTGAGAGCTCAACATGTCACCTACTGACCTGCCGAGCCTCCCGTATATGGTAGGTCACCGGCCGACACAAATCATTACTTAATTATTGCTAATCACTGCACTGTACATATCTCATTATTGTTGCAGCAGACAGGATGGTCAAGCCGAGCTTCTCTAGCTCAATAGGTATCTACTGGACTCGATAGATCCACGAAAAACAGACTTCGAGGGCTAAGTTTAAAAAAAAATAGCTACAATACTATTTATATAAACAGTTCTCTCTAGTGTACGGGGAATCTTCGGAGGCGTCGCGCCGGTATGTGAGACAGCCATCAGGCAAGTCGGCAATTGGTGTGGAAGACTGGATGAGAACGGTTTGGCGTCGCGCCAGTATGCAGTTCATATCTCTATTGCCCATTATATCTTACAAGCTTAATAATGTGCAAAATATGTAGGGAAGAAACTATGGATTTTATAGATTAGGATATCGCGCGTGTGCAGCGTTGGCAAGGCAGGGCCAGCACACGGATGGAGTCTTGATCTCGCGCGCGAGCATTTCCAAAATCTTCGGGCTGGGGTAATAATATGGCTGCACTCAGACGATACGGTTTGGATACAATCACCCATAACTTAGGAATACTGAAGCGTTTCAGGCGTAAATACATCCAATAGTTTAACCGTCATCAATGGTAAACCCCAAACAAACTTGGACCATATACACTCCAAAGATCCATCAAATAGTTTGGCAAGTTTTGATGGTTGTCGATTGTTCAATCAGATCATCGTTTTTAAGCAAACAGTGCAGCACCCCTTCCACTTCACCAGCTCATCACATACTCGTATAGCAAGCTTGTGCAGCTAATCATCATCATCGAGGACACTCCGACGCCTCTGAATCTGTCAAACAAACCAGAGTTTTCATGAAGGTGACCCAACAAACAGGGGATATACTTAATTGTATCTTTATTAGATTATTTCACTTTAAAGCATATGCTAGGTCTTTTTTGAGATGTTATACTACCAAAGGCGCTACAAGAATCACAGCATGCAGCAAACTTTCTACTTCAAACCAGATCAGTTATTACTAGTAACTTCTTATGTAAGCTGGTCTATACCCACAACAGTTCCAAGCGAAGTAGATTTTTTAATGAAGCTGACCGGATTGGTGTAAGTATATTATGCTGAAAGTCGATAGAAGTCACCACATTTTACATACCTTAACTACGGTCTGTTTGCTTGTGTGAGTGTTGATCTGCTCCAGAAGTGAGATAAGCCTTTCTTCAGACACCTGCAAACCAGAAAATGAAACGAGATTACAAACCAGCACTATCGAGTCTCTTGGCGCAGCAAAGAGTACAGCAAGGAATGTGCTGCATATCTACTACCTTTTCAGATATTCCACCAGTTTGAGCAGCTCTCAGCAGAACATCCTCCACCCCTCTTGCTTTATCAGGTTTGACCAAAGCTATGCGGGAGACTGCCAATTTCACACAAAGTAAAGATTGTATTACGGTCCATACTTTTTCCCCTTCAATTGCACTGTGTTTATTGAGCAGATTTATGATTGACTTCCAGCCTACTATCATCCTTACTTAGAACATTTACTCCCAACAGGCATAATACATAGAGAAGTACAAGACCTTTTCTAAATCTTTTCTGCATCATACAATACATTAATCGTTCATGTAAATATATGCTATGATCAGGTACCACCAGTATTTGACACCAGGACAAAATTCTACTGATCTAATTGATAAGAATTTATTACATACAAATACTAAATGAAGGGGCAAGAGAATGCTTCAAAGAATCAAATTATTCCTTCAATGTTGATACAATCACAAATATGATAAGAAGTTATGAGCCTTTACATGGCAACGTATCTAGTGCACTCAGCCAGGTGCGTGCACTCAACACGTGCCGACCGTCCGATCTTCATTGAATGGCCCATATTGACGTCCGGACTTTTCCGCAAAAAACCGCCCGCCACACGCCATACATTTCAAATCAACTCCCCAAGCCATCCCTTCGCTCCTCCTGCCTCGCCCCTCGTCTCCCAGGTGCCGCCCGCCCGCCTCGAGCCGTGGTCGTAACGCCGTGGTCGAAGCGGCCGTGGTCGTGTCGCCATGGTCAGATTGGTTGTGGTCGTGGCGCTATGGTCGACCATCGGTACCGCGCCATTCGCTGCTTCGTGCTGTCAGAGGAGGAGGTCCACGCCAAGTCTCAATGCCAGCACCTCGCCAGGTTCACGCCAACACCACCTCGCCCATATTCAGCTGCCTAAGGTCGAGCGGGTGGGGAATTTGGGATGGGGCTAGGGATAGGGTTTTCGGGGTGGCGGTTGGGGAGAGGGGGTCGGGCGGCGGCTAGGAGGAGAGGTGGGGCGACAGCTCGAGGTGGAGACGGGCAGCACCTCGGGGAGAGAAGGGGCGGTGGCAGCAGCTAGGGGAGAGGAGAGGAGGGGCGGGCAGCAGGTGGGAGGAGAGGAGTGAAGGGGATGGCTCGGGGGGGCTGATTTGGAAATGTATGGCGCGTGGCGGGCGGTTTTTTACGAAAAAGCCCAGCCATCAATCTAGGCCGTTCGATGAAGATCGGATGGTCAGCACACGTTGAGTGCATGAGTGCACACACATGGCTGAGTGCGCTGGATACGTTGCCCCTTTACATGTGTAATAAAAAGTATTTTATCAGTGCAGCCCTTTAAGAATTTATACTGGTTGCACTAACTGTTGGAATACACCGATTTTCATCTTAGATCATGTCGCTTGTTAAACACAATATAATAGCATACAAGATTTCACTAAATACTCTTGCACTAAGTATCACCTTTCCTAATGAATCAACAGGGGTGTTCTCTAGCTTAAATCCCCATTCTCCAATATTTTTTGTCTGTTTGCAATGCTAAAATTGAGGAAACAAATGTAATGTCAAGAATATCGATGATCCCTAACTCCCAAGTGTGCAGAGGCATTGCCCTGATCAGCATGGTGTTTTCCAGAAATATGCCCATTTGGGCACTACACAACTGCTGAACCACATAACAGTTTTCATGGTATGGCGGTAGGTATCTAACTTGTTAAAAATAAAGCATATGAGACACAACTTCCCCTACCCCTAATCATTTGATTGTAAATGATCTAAAACAACCGTTAAATGCATCATAAAATAACATCAACAACACGAACTTACGCCTTTCTCTAGCTTCAGAAGATAATATCTGGGCAAGCATCATCTGCCGGCGTTCTTCAGCTTCCCTGATTGAGCATTAGATAAAGAAGCCAATTTGAGTTGCCAAGAAAGTTACACATCACATAAGATAATGAGTGACAACATTGTGGGAAGATGGTAGAGGAATGGACCATACCGCTTTGCATCTTCCTGATCTTTTTGTTGCCCTGTATTTTGCTGATTTGCCTAATTAAAAATAACCATACATTGAAGTCAGTCAGTCGACTGATGGGCATCAAGAAGTAGCTCTTGTGTTAGCAAGGAAATTGGACATTGTTGTTGCAGCTTCAACTTTTAACCATGCAGCTCAGTAGCTTACCCCACCACGTTGGGACATTAGCTCTTGCATTCTCCTCTGCCTGATAGCTTCCAACTCTGGGTCAGCCTGACAAGAACACATAATTCTATCAGATGAAGGTATCTATTAGACCAATACCTCTACGGATAGAAGCAAACTGTTCCCCTCTTGTGCCAACTGCAATATTGTCAAGATGAACATTTGATATGCTTTATTTATCATAAAATTTCCATCTGTATTTGAAACTGATAATGCACCTAAATAGTTGCAACTTTACAGGGGATTAAGTATTTTCTTTTTATGGAAGATAACAAGGGTTAAATAATGAAACATAATATGCAAGGTTTATGTGGCATGAAGCAGATTTAATATATTTATTGCCACCTGGGAAACAGAAAAAGGAAAGACTGATTTATTTCGATAAGTACTAAAATTCTTATGCTATCATGCTTCACTGGGACAGTTGGGCAATTCATTATGAACAAAGTAACAAAATGTCCTGGAAGACCACAATAAAGTGGCTATAACAACAACCTTTGTAAGATAAACAATGCAGATAAGAGGAAGGGAGTTGCATGCTGATAGTGATATCACAGACTAATGCATTATTATAGAAGGCACACAAGGCACAAAAGAACTAATGAATCCTTGAACAGCAAACAAGCTAATATCAAAATATGAACATCTTTTTCTTAGTGGAATACGGTTACAAAATCTTAGGGCGTTACAAAATATGAACATCAAGGCAGCACCAATAAGCCAATATCCACAGGGGGCATCTAAATCATGGTCACCGGTTAGAAAAGTTTCTAATGGACAACGCATTTTTCTCACCGACGCCTAACTCACCTGCCCCGTCAGTGCCCACACCCCGCCAGCCCGCCTTTCCACGGTTTCTGGTAGCGGTACCTTCGCCGCGCACCATGCCTCTCCACACTTCCTCATTTGTGCACGATTTGGGAAATTCTTTGGCTTTTCAACTCGGACTAAAAAGCATTTAACTGGATTTGGAGAAGATTAAATCTTTTGAAATTTCAACCGTATTTGAAGAAAACCTCCAACTGGATTGGAAGAACTTCTACATGGATTTGAAGGACTTTCAACTCGAGCTTGCCACACAGAAAACAAAACATCGAGCTTTCAACCAGTTTTGATGTAACTTTCACCTGTGGCATCAAAAAAATTCCTTTACTGGTTTTGGTCCGGGAATCTAATCACCCGGGGGACCATCGATTGGCAGCGGCTGGAGCACATACCGAGTTACCGACACCAATCTCGGGGATAAGCGGCTCCAGATGGTCACCACGGGACCAATCGGCTGGCGAGGGAGAAGCCGGGTGCTGGGTTCGGTTGGCCGTGAAAGTGGGCATGGCGAAAGAAATCGGTGCCCACGAACAGCGAGTACTGATGGGGAATAGCCAAGCAAGAACCGAGAAACGTGGATCAAATCCAAATCTCCCAGAAAGATTCGTTCGTAACAGCTAGATCTACCAAGAACCACCACAAATCCAACTAAATAGTAAAGCTATTGAGCTACTATTGGGCGATCTGGGGCGCCATACCATCGGTTCGCGCGACGAGGACAGGCCCGGGGTGATGGAGAGGAAGAAGATGGGAAGGAGAGCAAAAGGCAGGAGCAGAAGTTGAGGGTCCCGCCGCCGCCGTCTTCGCCCGGGCCGCCGCCGCCGCCTTGCCCCTCGCACCCACTCGTGGGATTCTTTCTTTCCTTGGTTTGGTGGATTTTTTTTGTTATTTTTTGGAGAGGCCGGGACCCACCCACGCGGGGAGAAAACTATTATGGGTCGATCCCCACGTGGGGGCTAATCAATAACCGTCCGATCGTGCTTGAACGAATCTCAAAGCACGAACAAACAGCTGCTCCCCCGACGTGGATCAAAGCGTCCGTTCTAAATGTGCGGTCTAGATTCTCTGGCAGCATCCTACAACAGTTCCGCTGTTTTCTTTTTAAAAAAAAAAGACAAATAGAACACAAATCAGTTCCACAAAATCTTCTTTTTCTGAAGAATACGCTGGGGGCCAAGATTTAGTTTTATCAGTTTTCTGCTATATCAAGTTGCCTGAATTTTTTTTATTTCCAAGTCACCTTTTGCAACCCTCAGATGAGCTCTGAGATTTGATATGTGTGTTGGTCTGTGTATTATTTGTGGAGATATAGTGATCTGTTATAGTGTTCAATAATTGAAATAGGGAAATTTGTGAGATGTTTTGCTGTGGGATGGTAAACGGCCTTCTCATCCTAAAATGGAGATATGTAAAAGAATGCAAGAAGAAGAATGTGCGATGTCATGGGGTCCAGCATTCCACGGGCATTCCATCCGGATCATATTTTTTTTAAATGCATCATCATCTTTCATTTTAACCCGTTTTTGAAAAATAAAGTCTAATATGTCAAAAACATTATACAATATGCCCATGATCATGGACATGGCTATCCACGATAGTTTATACATTTTGCGGAGGTGGAACAACTTTATCCATAAGAGATAATCAACTTATAATGTCTGTCTGACATACTTTCCAAGGTGTGTGACTAAGATAATTACCACAAGTTCTCTACAATATAAAATCGTCAACATGGTCATGCCCCCACTCAAGTTTCATCACAACATAGAATCCACTAAGTCAACCAGGTCTGTCATACTAGACTTGTGATAGTACGATGTGTCTTTATAGCAGTAGCTCACAGACCGATTCTTAATTGACTTAGACAAACTTTTCACATACCCCTGTGCCACCAAGCACCTACCATCAAACCATTTGCCTAAGTCTAAACCATATTTTTAATTTTATTTGTCAAACATATCATACACCTTCTTGACTCACCAAAGTCAATAATATATTTTAATAATAATCATTTTCTGTGAAAGAGTTATCCAAAGGCTAGGATTATTTCTAAGCATTTCTACAAAGTTTTTGACCAATACTAACTAGCCAGAGTTTTATTCTAGGATGACAAGATATTTAGGTGATCAATGTCAAATGTGATCATAATAAGTAGGTATTAACTATGCCTTTAAAACTAGAATTGAAATACATTAAGTAAACATATGCATGCAGAATAAATTAAAATAACATAATTATATTCGCAAACTAAGATCAATATGGTCAAGGAGTGTAACCTGCATTGCTCCACTAGTTGATGGTGAGAATCATCGATAAAGCAGTACTCCTTAGAAACGTCGCAGTTTACACATAAAAATAGCATAGGTAAACTAAATTTAAATAAATCCAAATAAACTCCAAAATTCAAACAAAGGTAGAAATGGGTATATTAGGATTTTAGATGAATTTAGGAAGAAAAAATGGGATCAATCCGGGCTTGAACGAACAAGAACGGGCTTTCGAAAGATTTAAATCTAATAAAAAGAAGGAGAAAGTACTCTTTCGGAATTTCTAGATTTTGTGGATTTATTTTCTACTAAAAAGGTTGTGGTCACTGACAGGTGGGCCTGGATCCTAAAATGGAGATATGTAAAAGAATGCAAGAAGAATGTGCAATGTCATGGGGTCCAGCATTCCACAAACATTCCATCCGGATCATCTTTTTTTAAAATATCTCATCATCTTTCATTTTAATCCACTTTGGAAAAATAAAGTCTAATCCGTCAAAAAATTTATACAATATGCCCATGATCGTGGGCATGGCTATCCAGAATAGTTTATACACTCTGTGGAGGTGGAGCAACTTTACCTATAAGAGATAATCAACTTATAATATCTGTCTGACATTCTTTCCAAGGTGTGTGACAAGAAATTATCACAAGTTCTTTACAATACAAAATCGTCAACCTGGTCATGCCCCCTATTGTGGTTACAGACCAAACAGAGAGAGAGAGATGTGGTAGTGAAGAGTTAGGTGAACAATGCTTAGGGTTTCCTCATGGCCTGAATGGCCTTATATACTCATACGAGGAGTCTTTTACAATTATATCCTTACACCCAAATGCCTTCTACAAGGGCATTTATGGCATTACACAAGTCCCACTTTGGGCTTATGACCTTCCGACAGGCCGGCTGGGCTTAGGTGGGGCCACCCCTACAACACTCCCACTAAAGTTTCACCACAACATAGAATCCACTAAGTCAACCGGGTCTGTCGTACTAGACTTGTGATAATACGATGTGGCTTTGTAGCAGTAGCTCACAGACCGATTCTTAATTAACTTAGGCAGACTTTTCACATACCCCCTATGCCACTAAGCACCTACCATCAAACCATTTGCCTAAGTTTAAACCATATTTTTAATTTTATTTGTCAAACACATTTAGGTATTAACTATGCCTTTAAAACTAGAATTGAAATATATTAAGTAAACATATGCATACAGAATAAATTAAAACAACATAATTGTATTTGCAAACTAGGATCAATATGGTCAAGGAGTGCAACTTGCCTTGCTCTACGAGTTGATGGTGAGAATCATCGACAAAGCAGTACTCCTCAGAAACGTCGCAGTTTACACATAAAAATAGCATAGGTAAACTAAATTTAAATAAACTCCAAAATTCAAAAAAGGTAGAAATGGGTACATTAGGATTTTAGATGAATTTAGGAAGAAAAAATGGGATCAATCCGGGCTTGAACGGAGAAGAACGGGCTTTCAGAAGATTTATATCTAATAAAAAGAAGGAGAAAGCACTCTTTCGGAATTTCTAGATTTTGTGGATTTATTTTCTACTAAAAAAGGTTGTGGTCACTGACAGGTGGGCCTGGATCTTGTGGACTGAGCTTGGCCTGGTCCACGGTGGACTGGGCGCACGAGCTGATTGGACGGTGCCACACGAGATGCTAACTCACTCAAGATGACTACATGGCGTACACATGGCGTAAGGTAGACATGATGACATGGCGCTGGCAATGACATGCACGAGAATCGAAGGTCGCCAGCGTTCTGACGTGCGACAGAGGGCGGCGAGGGGTGGGGAAGAGAGCACGTGCCGGGAAACTAGTTTTACCTTGGTGGGGAGCTCGGGAGTAAACGAAGGTGGCCGACGGCGGCAGTGAACGGCTCCGGTGAAGTCAAGCTCCGGTGACAACTTCGCACGGTGGAGGGGTAAGGAAGGAAGGTGGAGATGCGATGGTGTCGGGGATGATGATGTCGAGTCTTGGCAGGGCTCTAAGCAGTGCCAATTGCTCGCTGGATGTGCACCGACACTCGTAGAGGGAGGAGCACGGTGCGGGGGCTCTAGAGCACTTAGGAGAAAATGAGAGGTGAGGTGGTGTGGTGGTGCTAGGGGATTCTCGGAGGGAGCTTTTATAGCCACAGGGATGAGGCACGGAGCATGGATTCCTCGCCAGAATTAGCGGTGGCGGGAATGGTGGAGAGCGAGAAAAAGGAAGGAGAACATAGATGAGAAGGGAAATCAAGCGTGTGTCATGGGGTAAAGAAAGGGAACGGGATACGAGGCTTTCTGTGTTGGCTTGGCGAGAGAATGGAAGAGGTAGGGAGTCTAGCCAGATTTGGAGCCAACGTTGGGACAAGGAAGGAGGGAGGAGGGAGAAACTGACAGGTAGGGACTATGCACGTAGAGAGGAACGAGATGCACAAGTAAGCCGAGTGCACGTGTGGACCATGTGAGCGTGCCGACGCGCAGAGTAGGCCACATGGACCGGAGGGCGTGGGAAGGAAAACAAGACACGGGTGAAAAGGAATGGGCCGGAGAGAAGGGTTTTGGCCCAAGTGAGATTTGAGGAATTTTAATTAGCTTTGTATTTTTAGATAATACAAGAAAATCCAAATAAGCGTAGAAAATAGGAAATAAAGTCCAAAAATCCCAGAAAATTCACAGAAATTCCTGAGGCTATTTTGGACTTAGGAAAACTATTTTTGACTTAAAGTTGATTTTTATTTTATATATATATATTATTTTCAGAAGAAGGAAAAACCTTTTTAAAAGGCCAAAAATCAAGGGAAAACTCAGGAAAACCAAATAGCCCGTATTTTTATTTTTATTGTAACTAACTAAATTAATTAATTATTATTATTTTCCAAATAAAAACCTGGGTTGTAATAGTGATCCATGATGAATATGTTTTAAATCTCTAAAAAACAATTACTGCACTGAAAGTTTGGATTTACTATACCTAGACTAGTCAATTACTTCATCGTCTGAGCATGCAAAAGGTCGATAGAGAGGGACAACAAGTTGATGATGGTGTCAGGTGGTTGACCGGCTATTGACCAAGGTGGGATGTGGGTTTTAACCCACAGAATGTAACACCCCGGCCCAACAATGAGCCCAAAATGTCAGCACTGCCTTTCTCTTAATCATCTAAACCATGTTTCCACAAGATAATTACTTGAAACCAAGTATAACAGATAATGAAAGAACAAGGATAATCAATGGCATAAATATAACCTCGGAACCTCGCTCCCAAGCACGCTTAGGACCACGCGCTTGAGAATGCTTAAGACCATGCGCTCGTGAACGCCCGAAACCTTGTGCCTAGAGCAATCTTACCATTGAAATTGATAATAATAAAATTAACATTAACTAAGATAAACAAAATATTCCCTTTAACCAAATGTACTTAATTGACAATATGCCATGCTAATATTGTTATGTTCTAGGAAGACTCAATAACTAACTCTAATAATTGCATGAACGATCTCTCTACTATATATGGAACATATTTAAGTGTGATAGGTGAAACAACAGTAATGCATGTGTCAATCATGTGCTATTATCTCCGATGCATGTCATCTTAATTAGTCACCTAAAACGACAACAAAAGCAAGAGTGAGTTTACAACTCAGCAAGTACATAATAAAACAATAGCATCAACAAAACATAAACCATAATTACCACGTCTAATATCAATAACTATAAACAATGTAGTATGTGACACTATCTTTCACGTTCTCTCTCTTTTTTTCTTTACTTTTATGCAATGCAATGTATATGCGTCTATAACTGTAGCTCATACCAATATAGCAGAGTTTCACTCGTCGATGAACCACTCTAGCCCCATCCTCTTTCATACGGGTCCAACTTCCACTCACGTGGAGTGCCTATCAATATAGGTATTTCTCTTCTCACTCTTGTTGGTGCCTACCCGAGATAGTTCTTGTGTACGAATGCAATGTATGATGCAACATTCTTCCAATATTAACATTCAATCATTTAAGCTTCATTCATTATCATATGAACAATATGTTGATGAACATACACATCTCATGATTTTACTATAAATACTGCAACAAAAACAAGTGCAATAACAATCAACACAAACCACCGCTCTACCAAGCAATTGCCGTTTAACCACGTGGAGCAAAGCGATGTGTGGACGACACCAACCCCGTAGCGACCTTATCTACAGTAAATATATGAACTCAACATGTGCCACAGTAGTACAAAACATCAAACCAAACAACATCGCTCCTATACATTTCTCGACCTAAATAACCCCCTTCACCGGACAGTCCCCTCTGTTGTCTCGGTGATCAATATACCATAAGTTACGGCTCAGAGTCCCTAACATAGGAAAACATATATTTTCTAGAAACTACACAAAAATTTTCACACTTTCCTAGTTGGCAAAAAAATCCTAATTAATCCATTCAAGCCCTCATTTTTACCCCAAAAATCGTTCTATTGTATTACTGACAACCATCTTAACAATTTTGTATCTTTTTTTATATTGTACCAAACATGATAAACCATACCACTTATGGAAACTAAAAAAACTATCTAACTTTCTATTGTTATGAACATAATTTAATTCAACCATCTACTAGGGCCAAATAACATATTACTACAAGACGTCAAGCAGCAACCAAATTCTGGATAGCAGCCTTCTCAAAACCATAACTTCTAAACCACTCAATCAAATCTTGTGTTCATGCACTCTATGGAAACCTTAACGATTATACACAATATTCATACTATGCAAAGTTATGAAATAGGATGTGGCTACCCCAAAACTTATCCGCAAAATAGGACAACACACCTTGTTGAATCTTAACATCAAAACTCACCCCCAACTCAACCCATCTTGACTATCCAATACTAACACATCCTCAAAACCAATCTACAATGGCTTAAAAAAGGATATTACATGAAAGGTCATGGAGCATAAAATAACTTATTCTATACCGAGGTTTAGAATAGAGTGATGTCTCTGTGTGTGTGTACATATGTATGTATGCATGCTACGCTCTAGCTGTAGCATCTCGATTTTCAAAGTTTTTAAATTTTTCCAAATTAAAATTTGATTTAATTAATTTTTCCGTGAATTTCCTTTTTAAGAAAATATAGCTTAAATTTTCTTCAGGAATTAATATGGGAAAATGAAATATCAAATATTGCTAAAAAATTATTTGAGTTCCCAATATCTCAAAGCATTTTTTGGATTTTCTTAGATTTTTCTGAAGTTGTCTGCTATTTTTCTTACCTTATTTGAATTTTGTGGTTTTTCTACAGAAGAAAAGGCTATGTAAAATTCAGAAACCCCTTCGGGTCGATTCTTTTCCCTGGACCAATTATTTTTCTCACTGGCCAGCCCAATCTCGCAATGAGCCCAGCACAACCCCGTGCGGCGTCCCCTTACATCGGCATTGTGTCCACACGCTCATCGCTCCGCTGATCGGTGGGTCCCATATGTCAAGTGTGTCATCTTTGACATGATCTCCTCTCGCCCGTGTTCGAGCTAGACTTTGTAACACCACCGTGCTATTTTTGCACTCCGCCTCGCCCACCACCTCTCACGTGCAAAAATAGGACCCTAGTCCCTTGACTTTCGCACCCCGAGCTCCCTTTCTTCGCCTGTGTGCCACCATCAATGGAATTGTGAATTGCATCACCGTCACATGTTTCTTCTCCGATGAGCAATTATCGCCACATGGAGAGCTCCTAGCCTCGTCGACCACACCAGAAGCTTTGCCTACCAAGGTCTTTTCCTTAGAGGCATTGTCTTCGCCGAAGAACCACTGGAAGTCATCATTGTCATGGACCCGACCTACTTCGTCACCAAACCTCATTGCAGGTGAGCCCGGACAACCATTGGTTCCCGCACCAACCCAAACTACATCGCAAGGATCCCATGAACCCAATGTGCATAACACTGAGCCATGCCAATGATGTTTCACCGGAGTTCATTACCACCTGAGCTAGACCCGCTGCCTCTCTCACCACCGACTAGCGCGCCAACCTATGCTGTTAGATAAGAGCTGGTAGATCGCTTCGCTATAGAACATGGAAGCCGAACCCACTCACGCTGACACCTAGCTCGCCGTTGTTTGCCATCGCTAATGACAAGAACCCTGGCTGTAGATCCTTCCACGTTAGACATCTATACAGCCACGCTAGTGCCACTTCTTCGCCAAGGAACACTAGAAGACATTGTTGTCGTGAACCTGATTTGCTCTGCCACTGAGCCTTTTTGCAGGTGAGCCCCAGCGACCATTGGTTCCCGCGCCGACCCAAACCACAATGCAAGGATCCCAAGAACCCAATGTACATCACGCTAAGCCTTGCCAATGATGTTTTGTTGGAGTTCATCGTCGTCTTAGCTAGCCCCGCTGCCTCTCTCATAATTGACCATTGCGTTGACATCTCCTGCTAGATTGGAACTGGTAGATCGCTTCGCCATCGCATAAGGAAGCCGAAGCCACTCATGCTGACCCCTAACTCATCGCCGTTCACCATCGCTGGTGTTGAGAACCCTAGTGTAATACCCCGGAAAATATTTAATTAATTGTTTAATTAATAGAGAGAGGGGCTTTAGTGAAAGATTAAATTTAATAAAGATTTGGGGTTTTCGGAAAATTAGGACAACTCGGCCTAGGCCTTGGCCTGTGGGATTTTCTTGGCCCAAGAGGAGAGGGGAGTTGTTCTAAAACCCTAGGCAGCCCTCCCTCAACCCCTGCCGCCACCGCCGCCGCCGCCGCCTCCGCCTGGCCCTGCGCCGCCGCCTTGCCGCCCCTTGCCGCGCCGCTGCGTCGCCACTGCTTAGCCGCGGCGCCGCCGCCAGCCAGCCGCGCCCTGCGCCACGCCGGTGTCGTCTCGGTGTCGTCGCTGCGTCGTCGTCGTCGCCGCCGTCGTCGCCGTCGTCTCCCTCCCGGTCTTGCCGTCGCCGTCGATCGATCGTTGTCTGCGTGGATCCGGAGTAAGGAGAGGAGGAGACCCGGACGTGTTCATCGCCGTGTTGTCGTGTTCGTCGACGTGTTCGTCGTCGTGTCATCAAGGGTAATCCCTGCTAGTCTCTAGATTGGTTTTAATCGAGTCGATTCGTCGGTTTTCGGGCTCTTTGGGACGTAGTTGTTCCTCGGCGGTTTTGATCTAGTTTCGTCGGGATTCAGGTCTGGACCCCTTCTAGAAAGTTGTAGAGGGTTTGATTATCTTTCCAGGAGTCCAAGAACGCTTAATTTGGAGTTACGTACTGAAAGTTATGATTTTTGGAAGTCGGCTGTCGTGGTGGGGCCGATTTGGCCGAGGAGAGTTGGGGATTTAATTGAGATAAATTGTTGGGTGAATTGGGGTTGCTGCTATTTTATATCTAGAAACCCGCTTCTGTCATGTTAGTAATTATTAATTAATTATTCAGGAGGAGAGCGGATTAGGGGTTGTGCCTTCTACGCGTTCTTCATTTTCTCGTGATTGAGGCAAGTATATTTGTGATGTGAAAATCTGTGTGTTTATGGATTTGTTGAATTGTTTGGATGATGGTTGAATCATGAGTATTTAAATTGTGAGTATGAGTAAGTGATGAATTGAGAATGCTATTTATGTTACGTTTACATTATGGCATTTATGAGATTGGTTGATCGTAGTATGGTGAATGCTCGTTATCTTTTGATACATTCACATATATGCATCATATTGAGAATTGTTGAAGTCTTGGTCATGCGGTGATCAAGCATCGAGGTCCCCACACTTATGAGTGTGGGCAATTGGTCCCTGCACTGAGGTGCAGGCATGGTGTGCATTGACGGATGCACACCGCGTCTGGGTAAAATGCGAAGAGATGAGAAAGAGAGATTTTGATCATATTGCATAGCCAATTCTAACCGCAACCTCAACAAAACAAAACAACCAACTAGTAATTAACTAGCACCCGAGCGTGAACAACGCCGCAAGCCACAGCATGCGAGACTCCAACTCCCAAGTTGCTTCTCTCTCGTCATCTGCTGCGACCAAAGCGCTTTGACATACTAAATATTTTTTTCTAATTGCTTGCACCTCGCACATAGGTTCTTGAAGATCCAAGTGGTTTGCCAACCTCCCGATCCTTGCTCCTTACATCTCGCATAACTTTTCGGCCCGCTTCTGACCAATGTGACTCGACTCACCAAGGCCACTCGTTGAACTTACGCCTCACAACACTTGAATTGTGTAGCTTTAATTCTTGAATGGTGGTGGTCTTACTCGTTGGTCAACGGTTTTAATGAAGCCCACGCTCCATATCTTTCAAGTTCTCCTCGATACCAAGTCATACAAGCGCTGTGTATCCCACACTAGAACCCAAGGTAGTCCTAGTGATACACAAACCCTAAAACTTCGCAATTAACAAAAGCGATTAAATACACATCGGGTTATCATTCCCTTTAGTACCAACCCACACAATCTGCACAAGACATATATCTCATGTTTCCATTCTCAATCGATCTCTTTACCTTAGCAATGAGCACCCCTTAAACACGGGCACACCACGGGGTCAAGGTAAAACCCGACTACGGCATCCCACCCAGAACATCTTTCTCCGAAAAGATTTCCTCATTTCTGTCTAAAACCATTTTATGAAAAATAAATTCTAATCCATGAAACACTTTACTCAGCATGCCCATTACCGTGGGCACAGCTATCAGCACAGGTGGTACAACTTTACCCATAAAACATGATCAACTCATATTGCCACACGATTAGCACAATTCCTTATTGTGCGGAGGAGAGATCAAAACAAGGCCTTTACAATACAAATCCATCAATCTAGCCATGTCTCCGCTAAGGCTTCACACCAATAAGGAATCCACCAGATCGGGACCCCCTCTTGTGCAGTCTACACGTGAAAATAACCTATCAAATTCAAATAAAATATAAATAAATTCAAATAAACTTCAAATTTTTAAAACATTGAATATCTGGATATATCATGATTTTAGATGAATTTAGAAATTTAAACGAGTTCAATCGGAGATAGGATGAAGGAGAACGGGCTCTTGGAAGTTTAAATCCTAAAGAAATTGGTAAAAGAGAATTTCTGGAAATATTTTTCTAATGGAAAATGGAATTATGACATCAGCAAAGAATTTTTTATTTTGGGGATTATTTTTCTATGAGAAAAAAATGGATTTGTGATGTCATGTTGACATCAGCCCTGATTTTGGCTTTTTGACCTATGGCTGACAAGTGGGCCCAGCTAGACCAGGTCCATGGACAAACTCTCAGCTGAGGTGGTGAGTGGGGTTGGTGTGGTGCCTGTGTGGTAGATGACTAGGCTTAAATTGTTAACGCGCCCGCCAGGTGGCGATGGCGTGGCACGGGAGGTGCCAAGTGCTGATGTGGTTGACATGTGTCTGGCACATGGGCGCTTGCATGGCACGATGTGCTGACAAGGTAGTCAAGGTTTTGTATGGTTTCCACATGGACATTTTACACTAATGTGTCATGCCATGAGGCGCACACAGCACGGTGGATCCACGCTCCGAGCTACCGATAGGGTCTGCCGATGGCGGCAGACACTAAAGTCAGGCCTCACCGGCAACATATATCTCATGTTTCCATTCTCAATCGATCTCTTTACCTTAGCAATGAGCACCCCTTAAACACGGGCACACCACGGGGTCAAGGTAAACCCACTCTTTCACACAGAATACAACGAAAATAAGGGATTCTTATTGCAATCACGCATCACCCACTCCCACCAAAGGGTCAAATCATAAAGAAAATCGAGGATTCAACATAAGAACCTCTCCACCTTCCAAGTAGGTGGTTTGCAACAAACAACACATCGTCAAGGGAATCACTCAAATGTCAAACTTAGTCCATTTTTTCCCTAAATAGGAAAAACCACACAAGCCAACAAAAGTCAACTCAAACCACAAAGACTTTCTCTCATCACGTAGCTCAAACAAGAATCGGGAGCATTTTACTACCGATTTTTTTATTAAACTTCCTCTTGAATCACGAGGTTCCAAATTATCCCATACCATACTAGCTCAATTCTCTTAAATTGGCAACATCAACTCTATGTTCAAACCAGGTGCATCCAACACACTTTTGTGAGGGACTCTACTATTCTCATAATAATATACTCTAGTCAACTCCTCTTCCCACATGTTACTTTAACGAATAATTTCCAATGCACCTCATCGTTATTTTTCACCCACCAACACTTCACCACAAATCTTAAGGACAATCAACATGAATTTCTCGGCTCATATCCATTTACTACATCCAAAGGATACTATCAAGGAACATCATAATATTGAATCCACTCCTTCCACTATTCTCACGCAATAACATTAGCCTCAAGGTTCTAGCATAGATCACCAACCAAAATTTCTCATCTCTAAGGCTTCTATACATATACTTGATATATTTAATACAAAGACTCTTAAATTCGGTGACTAAAATTTCCACAATCAACTATACTCAATCATTAACAACCATATGAAACATATTCTCAACTTGATTATCTGTAGAAAGATTCTAACTCCTAGAGGGTTACTTTCTAAAGCCAAGTCATACATGGCCATAATTTTTCAACAATCCTTACTATCCCAATAATTCCCACAACGGTTGGGCTTCTTCACAATTATAAACTCATTAACTACACCATCATAATCATTCTAATAATCCTTGCAAAGTACCCCATCATGGCGCTCCAATAAAATTGATCAAGATTCTCATACTTTCAATAATTCCAACGTTCGACAAAATGAGCGTAACACTCATGAACCACAACTAGGTTCTTCTAGTTGCAACAATAAAACTATTTAGCCCCAAGGACAACATCTTCTTTAAATCAAATCCTCATCGAGAATTATTCAACGAACAATTTATCACTCCAAGAATCTCAAGTATCTTGATACCCACAATCTCACCGGACTAATCACAAAACCACACCAACCGGTTGCCATACACATCTTAAAGGTCTTTGCAACCCAAGCTGCGTACCCTTTCTTGGAGAAGCAAAGAAGAAAATTTCAGCACAAGGTCCATCGCAATAAACACAAAACCAAGAAAACAAAGATCTTGGACAACAAAGGATAAGACCACGGTGAAGGCGCATGCCTCCTCGAGGCGAAAACATCAAATCTCAACCAATACTAATACTGTATTGTCATTTGAGCTCGAAACTCTTAGCGGCGAAAATAAGAAGTCAAACACACTTCACAAAGATTGCACAACTTGACTTCAACCTTCAAAACTTTTATCAAACTTTTCCTTTTAACAAAGAGAACAACCTTCTTTGAATACGGTATCACCTTAACAATTCCAACAAAAGAAGAGTTGAAGACCACAACACATTAATTCTTTAAGAACTAATTAAAATCCTCAACACGACACTTTGCTTAAAACAATTTCAGCTACCACATAAATCATGAGATCAAAGATCGCATACACACTATCAAAACTTTTGATTTAAATAGTACCAAGGAATTTATTCAAATTCTTCTATTTAATGAACCTTCAACATTACCATCATAACCACAAATGGACCAACATACTAACATCAGAATAATACATTCTTAACAAGCATCATCATATCCTCAACTCCCTTCATAAACTTTTCCAAAAGAAACATAAGAAATCATTGCATCATGTTTCTAATATCTAAGTAAGGTTGCAACTACTTGATCTAGGAGAACCTAGTGCATAAGCCACATAAATAGAACAAAGCTCTTAAACAAGATGATATTAGAACAAGATAATATCAGAAATCATGCTAGTATAAATTTCTTACTAGATTTCATATATTCCATTCTTTATTGGTGCTCAACTCTAACTTAGCACCAATTGATTGTACTCTATTCACTATTGGCAATAATTGATTATTATTCGGTCATAGCAACATTCATGATCCTAACTCCATTTTACAATTATAAGACATTCATGAGCATAGATTTTGTATCCTACCTTACATTCAGAAATTAGAATGGAAATGACTTTAAACTTCAATGATACCATTTCGTAAGACAAGTTTCTACAAGTCAATGCATCAACCTTCATCTATTCCTTTATACGTATTTCAACAATTTAGCATTGTAAAGATAGATGAAACTAGCAATTGTGCATGCTCATAAAGTATCTAAATAAAAGACATATTAAAGATTAATATTACCAAGACAATATTCCACACCTTTTCTTAATAATTCCAAGCAGTTAGATTAATCACTAACGACAAACATAATTCCATGTATCCAACATGATAGAATTTTAATCAATCATAATAATCATTGTAACCCTTTGCACTCTCCTCAATAACTACATGGGTTCCAATCATGTATAGGCAATTTCTTAATCTTTGTTCTTTAATAAACTATTACAAGCAATATCAAAATTAATCAACTACACTTCTAAGGATGCTAGTTGGAATTAATTATGCACCACGCTAACTTCACAACTTGACAATTCATACCATACGAGTTAGCTTAGATGATCACCACCTTCTACTTAAGCATAGCAAAATAACATAAATGATTTTAACACTCTCTTTCAAAAAGAAGAGGAACAATAAACTTCAACGCTCGAGATACAGAAATACAAAGATCCAAAACTTTCACATAACAATGAGTTTTGCGACTCAAAACTTGCATTAACAAGAGAAAATATCAAGCGAGCCAATAAGTCATGATTCACAACAAGACAAAAGTCCCACGAAGGAACTAACCTTACAAATCAACAATAAGCACGGTAGCAAAGTATCTCGGTGAGTCAGGAAAGAAACAATAAGCGCTTCAAGGAACAAGTAGAGACCAATTGCATACCCTCAACTGCAAGAACCACAATCTCAAAAGAAATTCATTAATCGCAATCGACCAAGAATTGGCGAAATCAACAAGGATAATAACATCTTTCCTAAGAAACTCACCCAACACTGTAATTAAGTTACACGAGGTAACTACATTGCTAATCCTCATACTACAAACAATGGTATAATTTGGCAATGCCAAGGCGAGACATCACAACATCTACATCATCTCATTGACTATTCCAACTCATAATGATCATAGGAGCAAATCATAATCATACAAGATTATCAATAAGCATACAAGATTATCTCATAATGTAAGTCATCGATATAACATGTCAAAAGCATAGATGCAATGCTTGACCCATCCCATCCTCTTGTGCACCGGTGTGTCAATTTAATAGTTTAATTACCACGGACCTAAAGCCCGCTCTCGATACCAAGCTGTAACACCCAGTAAACAATGGCACGAAATGCTACCAAACTAACAACATAATAAAACTATGCTAAGGTATTCTATAAAATTTCGTGAGCCTCCTTTGTTTATTGATAAAAATGAAGTTCTAACAATATTATCAAAAGGTATGAATAACCTCAAGCAAAGTAATTTGGCTACTAAGCGAAACATCTATAAAACTTAAGTAAAGCACGGAAGCAATATAAAGTTCTAATCCATTATTACATCTTAATCGAAGGTCATAATCAAATACCACTTGAACTAATCAACAAATAATAATTAGAGTTCTCTATCTTCTCCATGGTGAATATTTCGTGCAAGTGCAACAATACTAATCCTCTTTATTCCCATGCATCTTGACCTCGTGAAGGTACCTAAAATAAACAAACAACAACAACAAAACAACGACAGAGTGAGTCCAATGACTCGGCAAGTATAATCGTAACAAATGCAAGCATGAACATTAACTCTCAAGTTAAACATATTACATATGAATTTCATGCTATGCATTATGATCAAAAGCTCCTCTTTCTCATCTCTTTCGCATTTCTGGGTAATGCGGAGTGTGCATCCGTCAATGCACACCATGCACATGCCCTCGGTGCAGGGACCAATGCCCACACTCGCAAGTGTGGGGACCTCGATCTTGATCACCGCATGATCAAGACTTCAACAATTCTCAATATGATGCATATATGTGAATGTATCAAAAGATAACGAGCATTCACCATACTACGCATCAACCAATCTCATAAATGCCATAATGTAAACAGAACATAAATAGCATTCTCAATTCATCACTTACTCATACTCACAATTTAAACAGTCATGATTCAACCATCATCCAAACAATTCAATAAATCCATAAACACACATATTTTCACATCACAAATATACTTGCCTCAACCGCGAGAAAATGAAGAACACGTAGAAGGCACAACCCCCGGAATCCGCTCTCCTCCTGAATATTTAATTAATAATTACCAACATGACAGTAGCGGGTTTCTAGATATAAAATAACAGCAACCCCAATTAACCCAACAATTTATCTCAATTAAATCCCCAACTCCCCTCGGCCAAATCTGCCCAACCACAGACAGCCGACTTCCAAAAATCATAACTTTCAGTACGTAACTCCAATTAAGTGTTCTTGGACTCTCTGGAAAGATAATTAAATTATCTACAAAAACTTAGTTGGGGAGACTCTCTGATTCTGCCATTAACTAGCCGATCCAAACCCTTTTCTAAAGCATCAATATTCACGTCGGACTCTCTGGACAGCGCACTAAAACAGTCATAACTTTCACCCAGAAACTCGGAATCCGGACTTCTTTACCTCTATTGAAAGCTAAGAAACTTATCTACAACTTTCCCAATTTGAAGGACTCCTGAATCGCCACTATTTCCGTCGCACAAACCGATCTACTAAACTCTGTCCAGAACTACCCCGATCTGCAGAACAGTCGCACTAGAAAATTCATAACTTTTGCTACACAGATCCAAATAATGTGTTCTTGTACTCCCTGGAAAGATAATCAAACCCTCTACAACTTTCTAGAAGGGGTCCAGACTTGAATCCCGACGAAACTAGATCAAAACCACCGAGAAACAACTACTATCCCAGTAGCCCAAAAAACCGACGAATCTAACTCGATTAAAACCAATCTAGAGACTACAGGGATTACCCTTGACGACACGGCGGCGGCTGCTGGGGTGGGCGCAGGGGTGGGCGCGGGGTGGGGGCTGCCTAGGGTTTTAAGAGGTGGCCTCCCTCCCCTCTTGGGCCAAGAAAAACCCACAGGCCAAGGCCTAGGCCAGGTTGTCTTAAATTTTCATAAAACCCTCAAAACTCTTATAAATTTAATTATTTCACAAAGTCCCTCTCTATTAATTAAACAATTAATTAAACAATTTCTGGGGTATTACACCGGTCGATGGCGGCGGCACACTGAAGCTGTGCCTCACCGGCAGTATGATCCACGGCGGGGCTTGTCGAGGAGCGAAGAGGAGCGCCTCACCTGGGCACAAGGCACGAGGATGACTAGAGGCAGCCGACGACGGTGAAGTCGGGCTAAAGGTCGAGTCTTCGGTGAGACTGGTGCTCCGACGTAGCTTTTACTCGGTGAAAAGGTGGACGAGGGTCGTCGGTAGACGGGCAAGCTGGTGAAGGCCTTGGTTCTCATCAGGGGTGCCCGGAGCATCGGTGATTGCTCACTGGAGGAGCTCCGGCTGCCAAGGCGGCGGGAGTGCGTTGCGGGAGAGGTGTAGCACTCGAAGAAGGGGAATGTAGGTGGAGGGAGGTGGTGCATGTAGCCTTGGTTCCGGGGGAGGCCTTGTATAGGGCTAAGGCGGAGGCCAGGTGCTTGGATTTTTCACCGGAGAGGAGCCAATTTCAACAGAGTAGGCTGGATCATGTTGCTTGGCTTCCTGTCAGACCTTCTTAACTATCACGCTATTCCTCATGTGGTCTCCTCTTTTGGCAAGATGCTTGAATGGCACTTGGGCGATCGGATTAAGGGGAGAGTACTAGTTAAGGTCCTCTACACCTCAGTTGAAGTGGTCCCCAGTAACCTAGTTTTAAGAAGACTGCAGACTTGGGGGCGGAGAGTCTTGGACAGTTTAAGTTTTTGTTCTTAACTCGGACTTCCTAAATGCTGGACCAGGAGATGAAGATCTTCCGGAAAACAACCTAAATTTTAATCAAGAGGAAGAGCCCAACCCTCCAATTGAGCAGTTGTTCCTAACCCCCGAATGAAGATCACTAGGGACAATGGGAGCCTCAACAACAAGTACCGGGAGAGTGGGATCACCTTCCCATTAATCAAGAGGTGCAGCCTCAGGAATTTGCTTCGGTCTTCTCCAATCCCATTTTCAATGCAGAGCCGTCAGATTCAGAGTCTGTTTAATCGAAAGAAGAGCACTTGCAAGAACCTTATGACGTCACTCATATGGAATTAATACCAGCTGGTCATCATGGTAGTAAGGACACAGATTCTTCTCTGAGTCTTTGGAAACCCTAGACACTGGGACCAGACTTTTTGAGTTTCATTGCTCAAGCTCTCTCCAGCTACAGAAGTGTGTCTTCTCCTATTCTCTCTGCTTCATGGGGTTGGTTGTTCTTTCCTTTTCAAGCCATAACAAGCTTCCCGAATCCAGATTGAAAAGATCTTGGTTCTTAGCATTCAACCCAAAAGTTCACCTGCCAAGAGGCCCCTCTAGGGATCTACCTTCTTCTTTGCTACTTCCACGCAATTCTATCGGTTCACAATCTGAGAAGAATTTCGCGCCTAAACAAGCAGACAGAAGAGTATCATCATCTTGATATGTGTGATACCAAGAGACGCAAGTCCAATGTTCCTCCAATCCCAATGCGGACCCTTTAATGTCTCAACTCCAGAGAGTTTCAAGCATCTAAGGTGGAGGAAATCTCCCTAGATCAACTGTGCAAGCAAGTTTTCTCCTCAACCTCACTGTCAGAGGAAGATTCATTAGTGATCCCAAGGGTCCTGGTTTCCACCATGTGGGACTGGGACAGTGTTTATGTCGACTTCCCTCGGGGGAGTTGAAGCATGACAATCTCGAAGAGGAGAAAGAAATGAATATGAAGAATGAGAGTTTTAACATACCCCTGCTATTTATTTTAGGTAGAGCAGGTCATATTTTGTTTCTCATCAGGTTTCTTTGGGTTGTTCTTCTGGTCACACTCGCTACAGTTCCTTTTGGTTTTCTGGGTTCTTTTCGATAGTATTGCTATGCATGCTATTATCTGTGCATCAACTTTTATTTATCAATGAATACGCCATAAAGTTCTACAAGCTAGAAGATCTTTTGCTGGAATATTAGGGGCTTAAGCTCACCTGAGAAATGGAGATCCATAAGAGAAAAAATTATAGGCAATGATTAATTGGTTGCCTACTTGCAGGAAACTAAAAGGGAGAGTTTTGAACACTTTTCATCCATAACTTTGCACCTAAAAAATCTTGACAAATTCTTCTTCTCTCCCTCAATAAGTGCTTCTGGGAGACAGCTAGTGTTGTGGAACAGTTTAATTTTTTCTGGAACTTCCATTTTCAACTCGTATTTTGGTCAAATAATTCAATTCTCCGCAGTTTAAAACTCGGACATATGGTCCCTTGTTAAAGTTTACGAGCCATGTGAGGGAGCAAAGAAGAGAGGAGTTTGTTCACTGGCTCTTAAACCTTGATACCCCGACTAACCAGAATTGGATCCTTGTGGGGGATTACAATTTTATCTGTTGGATCAAAATAGAAGCAAGTCAGGAGGAAATTAGAATGACATTTTCACCTTCAACAATATTATCAACAATCTTGGTCTTACGGAACTACCCCTCAAAGTCAGGAACTATACCTGGAGTAAAATGAAGAGGACCTTTTATTGCAACAGCTAGACTGGTTCTACACCACAAACCAATGGATTATTTCTTTCCTGCATACTGAAGTTCACGTTCTTCACAAGGACACCTCGGATCACTCACCCTTCGTTGTGCATATAGACACGGTTATTCCCATATCCAATGTGTTTCGATTTGAAACATTTTGGACGGACCTCCCAGGGTTCATGGAAATTGTCACTCTCTTCTGGAACCTGCCAATGAGGCAAAGTAATAGTACATCTAGAATAACAGTGAAATTCAAAAACATCAAAGAGGACTTAAAAACTGGAGCAAATCAATTTCTCAGCTCAATACTGTCATCCGTAATAGTCAAACCATCATCCTCTTCATGGATAATCTGGAAGATCAAAGAAGTTTATATGTCGAGGAAAGAAACTTCAAGAAAATCTTAAAGAAGCACTATGCTAGGCTACTATCTGTTAGAACATGTGCATGGTTGTGAATAAAATGATAATGAATAATTGACTTTTGGATTACTTTGGAATTTGCGTTTGTGAAAGTTTCAGATGATTATAGTCAAAGATTTTGAAACCAAGTGGTTTCGATCAGTTCGAAGTGACTCCAAGCGATTTTGGTCTGCTTCTAGTGGTTTCAATCGTGTTCAAGTATTTTCAGTCTGCTTCAAGGATGTTCGGACCAGTCTGATTGGCTAAGTGACATTGGACGGCTATCAAGCAGTAATGAAATATTGGACGACGCTCGGCTTCAAGGATGTTCGGAAGATCAAATGGCAGACTTCGACCTTGTTCGACTTCGTCTACGTCCTACTTCGACCACGGCAGGTAATCGTAGATTTTGACCTCAAACAGTGAACCAGTCATATATGAGTGCTTTAACTCTATCTTCGAGTACTCGTATTGTCCAAGTGGTAGGACTGGCTGGCGGTGATCGATAAACAGTGTTGGAGAAAGGTACTCGTAGTTGGAAGGACTCAATACTTGGTAGTCATAGAGATTGGTATTCGGTAGTCGGTACTCGATGGTTCTCGGTGGTCGATATCGATGGTTGTTATTCCTGAGTATTTTGAGTGGAGCGATGGGAATTCCCATGTACTTGTGGTTTTTGAGTACTCGTTGAGCTAATAGTCGTAATATGTTGTCTGAGGCTGAGTTTTGGATAGCAATGAAAATTATGGTCGTGGACGACCCGGTTATTGATGATGGATGGTGAAAGGTGTGGTTTACGTATATGTGCTGATGACGGTCAAGTTAGGAAGAACTTGTACCGAAAAACATTCCTTTGGTCTTTACATGTGCAGGTGAGCGTGGAGACAATCATGGTCGTTGACGAGGAGGACCGGGACTAGGAGGGGTAATCTGAGGTCCAGATGGTCGGGATGTCATGCGAGATTTTCGGGCTAACTCTGGAGCACACGGAGATAGAAGGTGGTGATGCGTGGAGAAGCTACGGGTGGTGCGGTCCTGGAGGCTTTGACACGGAAGTTGACGAGGCATGATGAAGATACGGGAGGTGCGATCCTAGAGGTTTCGTCACGTATTGTGTTAGGAGTTGTGGTTAAGTCCATAACGGAAAAGATTAAGAGTTTAAAGGAAAACCCGTGTACAGAAGGGTTTTGAGTCCCTTATTTTGAGATAGAGATAAGATTATGTGTTCATGTTTGAGTCGAATATGGCTTAGGGCTCTAGCATATAAAAGCAGAGGCAAGCTAAGGATTTTAGTCATGGGGCTTTGCGAGGCTTTTTGGTGCTAGGGTTTTAGGGGTGCTTATGAGGGCACATTATAATTCCACAAAAATTTAGCAATAAAGAAGATCTTGAATCAATCTGGTTTGTGATTTCTGGCGATTGCTGTTTGGGCGAAGTATACGACTACGATCAAAGATGTGCAACAAGTGTTTGTTTAAGCGATCAAATTCGCCATCGACTACATAGAGATTTGAAGAAGCAGAGGCAATCATTCACCCCTCTGATTGTGCCATACGATCTTACAAGTGGTATCTGAGCAAGGTTGCAATGGCGTCATATCAAGATCGGTTCTCTGGCAAGCCACTGTTTTTTGATGGTACTGATTATCTTTACTGGAAAACTCGTATGGAGGTCTTTCTACAACCACAAGGTAATGTTATTTGGCAAAAAACTAAAAATCCGTATGAAGTGCCTTCTGTCATTACCATTGAAAATACTATTGATGTAGAGGCTAATGCTAAGGTTAGAAATATTTTATTGCAAGGTTTAAGTAGAAACGAGTTTGTCAGAATTTCTCATCTTAAATCTACAAATTAAATTTGGTCTACCCTAGCCAATTACCATGAAGGATCAAAGTCTGTTATGGGTGTGCATAAAAATCAATTCAAAAAGTAGTAGTCTAAATTTGAGATGAAACCTAGAGAATCAGTAGGTGCTCTTTTCGATCACTTCAATAAGATTATTAGTGATTTGTAATATGTGGGTGTCACATACACTGATTCTAACAATGCACAACAAATTTTAAGTTCTCTGGAGATGGCTGTTTTGAATGTGTTAGTCACTACGATCAATCATTCTATTAGCATGGAACCTCTCATGTTGAATGATCTTTATTCCAAGATAAAAACACATAAGATTGATGTTTTGACCAGGATAAACAAGACTAATTCCTTGGGCTTAGTGACTAATCAAGCTGCCTGTTCATCTAGTCCCTCTGGTGTCTCTTTGTCTGCTTGTGCTCGATTTCAGATGAACAGCTAGAGGAGATACCAAAAGTGCAGCTTGTTCTTCTCTCCAACAGGGTGACAAAGGTAATAAATAACGTCAGAATGAGGCAGAGAGGAGGTCCTGTCAGATGCTTTGTATGTGGCGAACTTAATCACATTAAGTTTAACTACCCCAAACTAAAGAAGAGTAAGGAGGTCGATGACAACAAGGCACCAACTCGTCAACTTCGGTTCAAGACTACCTCAAGCAAGAAGCATAACTATCGCAAGGCGTTCAACAAGTTATCTCAGCACTTGAGGAGATTGATTTGAGTGATGTCGAACCTGCAAGTGATGAGGATAATTGCAAGAAGACAAACGAGGCGGACTTCACAAAGTTGTGCTTTGTGGCAAATAATGAGGATTACGACAATGATGACCTCTATAGCGATTCGGATGAGGTAAAACCTTCCTACACCGATTTATCTTATGTTATGCTTAGATTGACAGAAGAGCTCAAGAAATGCAAAAGGAAAATTAAAAGTCACGATCTTGTTGTTGAGAACTTAAACTCTGATATTCATAGACTTAGAGCTTCTCTTCACGATGTGGATCTTGTGAGTCCTGTCAAATTTTACATTCTGAATTGGAGTCTACAAGAAAAATAAATGTATCAACCTTCATTCAACTTAGTGATGTAACTGTTAAATTTGATGAATTGAAAGTGGCACATGACTCTTGTGTTGAGAAGCTAAAACTTGCAAAAGTCGAAATTGAAATGCTCAAGTTTAGTTCTTTTCTCAATCTAAAGCTTGCTCTAAGTGTGATTTGCTGCAGGCTAGGCTAAATTCATCTCAGGAGTCAATTCAACAAATACTTTATCATGAGACTGTTTCTTGCTCTAATTGTCCTAAGCTTAACACTGAAAGAGAAGGTTTGATTAGACAAACTAATGATTTTCCTAAAATAGAGAAATTGATTCAGTCTAGTGCTTCCAAGGAAATTGTAAATGAATCTAAGTGTTCATCTTGTTCCACGCTGTATAAGGAAAATGAGTACCTTAAAAACAATTTAAAGAGGTTTTGTTTTGCCAAAAAGAATTTGAATATAATTCTAGACAACTCGAGAACTAGTGTGAAAAATCATGGTCTAGGATTTAATGTTATTGACATGCTAGGAATAATCCTCCTAAAGTATCCAAGGTACTCGAACCAGGGAAATTTCATGTAGAATCAGAAACGAAATAAGTCATTTTTAGATCTGCTGGTTTTGCAAAAGAATACTCTACAAAACCGAATATAGTTAAGTCGTCCGATATGACCACTCATCAAGTCAAGTATCAATGCATTCATTATGGTAAAGACGACCACTTGGTTCAATTATGCTTTAAAACAGCAAAGAAATAAAAGAAAGACAGGATAAAAAAGTTTTTGACTAGTCACTTCCTATGGTCGAATCAGTGTGGCTGGATCAAGTACTCGACCGACTGGTTCTCATGGTCAGACCAGAGTGGTCGAATGAGATTTTCGACAAGTTGCTTCTCGCGATCAGACCAGCGTCACAAAAGATCTCCGACCAGGGTTTGCTACTCGTTTAGACCAGTCAATGGCCAGACCCTTGTTATGTAGTCAGTCAAATCATTTTCGACCAGTGTCGTCCACGCGATCCGACCGATCGGCTGTAAGACAACTCCTTTTAAGAAGGTCAGACTGCTCCATGGTAGAACCTGCTTTTCAACGATCAACTGGTCGAAATATGTCAAATGCTAATGCTTCACTTAAATCTTCATCAGTGCATGCTTTTGCCCCTATTCATCGAGTATCTCAGTACTGCATACCTAAATCTTAATTGACTAATCCCAATACTAAGATATCGACGATTGTTCGTGCTCTGTAGGCTCGTCATAAGAGGAAGGAGAAATATGGTTCATCAATTCCGGCTGCTCTCGTCACATGACTAGAGATTCACGATGGTTCTCCTCCCTAACTCGTGCCCCTAGTGACAAGATGATCACTTTTGGAGACAACTCTTAAGGACGAACTATGAATAAAGGCATTGTGCACGTCGACGACAAGTTCATCTTAAAGGATGTCGCTCTAGTCAGTAAGTTGAGCTATAATCTGCTTTCAGTTTCATAGTTGGCAGACGATAATCTTGAGGAGAACTTTAAAAAGCATCTATGTTGTATCTTAGATTCATTTGATGATCTTGTTTGCAAAATTAGTCGAGTTGCTTGCTTATTTAAGGGTGATTTTTTATATTCAGCATCTTCATATCTTAGGTGTCTTATTTCATCAAACTCTATGGATCTGTTCTTTTGGCACCATAGATTAGGTTATATTGGCTTTCATAATCTAGCTTGGCTCAGTAACATGAATCTGGTTAGAGGAATTCTTAGTCTTAAGTTTGAAAAATCAATGAATCTAGTCTGTTCACCTTGTCAACATCGTAGGATGGTAGCATCATCTCATTCCCCTCTCACACAAGTAATGACTGATTCTCCGGGACAATTATTACAATAGAATCTGTGGGTCCATCTAGGGTTCAGTCTATTGGAGGTAAATGGTATGTTCTTGTTATCGTCGATGATTACTCTAGACACTCTTAGGTGTATTTGTAGGACTAGATTTGGCAACAGAGGGGGGTGAATGGTGCCTTTTAAGATCGCGCCAAGTATTCTCACAAATTTCTTTCTTTGATAGCCAAAATTTCTGGAAGGATCAAAATCTGATCGATAAAAGGGCTAACACAGACTCGGCTACAAGGAAGCAAATTTGGCGCTCACTGGAAATGAAAAGAAGACCATAGGACAGAAAAGAATCTTCCCGAAAACAATAACTAAAACAAAAAGAGAGGAAATGATGTCCACACAAAGATTTCAGAAATCACCCGAGAGACACAATTCTTGAGATCAAAATAAAAGAGATCAAGCAACACAAAGAACTGGAGAGAAGCAATCGGCAAAGCAAAAAGGAAGCAGTGACTTCTTTTCAACTGAAAGCAGAGATCACAAAAGCAGAACAAGCCGAAGGCTGAAAAAGAAAAGGAAGATCACACGAAGAAAATAGCCAGAAGACACAGGGAGACCAGAAGGCAGCTGAAAAATCAAACACACAATAAGAAGTCTGATTTTGCCAAGATGAGTACTGCAGCCGAAAACATCAAAAGACTTGAACCTACTCGGCTTGCTGCTGTGAACTGAAAGCCTTAAGTAATAAGAAGGACAAAGCTGAGCGCTGCTAGAGAAATCAAGACCAAGAAAATACATAACATGCATAGTACAGCTATAGACTAAAAGCAGTCCGAGAATGCAGAGCAGACTTGCAGCCGAGAGATTACAGACTCTGAAGTCTTTCCGCCAAAACATCGAGTAGCAATGAAAATAGAGAACATCAAGATGACTTCAAGCCTCAACCAGATCACATGAAGCCCAGCTCGACAGAAGGTTAGCGAGAAGTAAGGCGATTTACGCTTAAAAGCAAGGAGAAGATTGATCCAAAGTTTGGTGGTCAAGACGAAAAACATGAGACAACAAAAATCGGATGAAATCCAATGCTGCTGCTCTTCTTGGGACAGAGAGAGGAGAATCATGCAGTCCTGAAGAAAGCAAAACAGAAATAAACTTTTGACCAAAATACTTCGATCCAGATTCAAGAAAGCCACCTGCTAGAACAACTTCTAGCCAAGAATTAAAGAACTCAGAAAACCAACATCTCCAAAATCCTCTTCACGTCAGAACCAAGAGAAATCAAACTATGAGAGGAACTAACAAAGAAAGAACATAGTTGACTCATCACAAAGAGAAAAGCTCAAATAATGATGAAAGGAAAATCTTCAGATTTTATTTCAACCAAAGATAATACAAGGAGTCCCGATACGCATGGACAATAGAACAAGAAAGATTACAAGATTTTCAATCCATCTTCTCCCTCTCAATCCTCAAAACACCAAGAGCCTCACATGCTTCTTGGGAGGAACACAACACACACAAAGGGATGAATGAGCTCTTAAGTGTCCTAAGGGGTATGCAGCACCTCACATCTATTTATAGCCCTTGGCTAACGGGTCTCCAACCCGTTATACCGGCTAAACCCTAACGGAGCCGTCTCCGCTTGTGCGACCTTGCAAATTACCGATTCGCCCCTCCCGCACCTTCCGGAAGCTTCGCGCTCCTTGTCTCGCACGCCCGCAACCACTTGAGTCCACGCCGTCTTCGACACATCCCGACCGTTCTGACCTCAGCGCCACCTGCGCCTAGTCCGGTCCACCGTGTCTCGCCACGACTCCGCCTCGACGTCCTGCAGTCACACAGACAAGAAAGCACATCAAATAGCACCGTTCGATACATGAACGCACAAATAGCATAATCAAGTCCAAACCCATCGCATTATCATAATATACATGCTAACCCATACAACTAAGTTTGACCAAAGTCCGACCGAGCCCGTTGCACCACGCAACGTCAGGGTCCGAACAAACCTACTCAAACTCGACTTTTCTTAAAACGATGTCAATTACTCATCATACACAACGGGATGGCCTCCACATGGTCTCTCGGTATTTTATGGCCTCTAAGGACGAAGCTTTCGATCACTTTCGAGAGCTATCTCTTAGACTTGCTATTGATCTTCCATGAGCACTTAGAGCAATTAGAAGTAATAATGGAACGGAATTCAAGAACTCATCATTTGCTTCCTTTTATATTGAAAAGGGTTTAGACCATCAGTTTTCGTCAGCTCGAGTGCCACAACAGAACGGTGTGGCCAAACGCAAGAATAAAACCTTGTTGACATAGCTAGAACAATGCTAAATGAACATGATGTTCCAAGAAAGTATTGGGCTGAAGCCGTTTAGGCTGCTTGCTATATTTTGAATAGGGTTTTCTTGTGAGATAAATTGTATAAGACTACCTATGAGCTTCGTTTTGTCCATTCTCCCAATATTTCTCACCTTAAGGTGTTTGGATGTCGTTGCTTCATCCTTAAACATGGCAATCTTGACAAATTTGAGTCTAGATCCTCAGATGGCATTTTTCTTGGGAATGCTATTCACACTCGGGGTTATCGGGTACTCAACTTAGAAACTAACAAAATTGTTGAGACCTGTGAGGTCACTTTTGATGAGGATAGTCCTGGTACTAGACCCGATAATGCAGGTATACATGCCCCTAACGCACTCGATGACATCTACTATGACTCTGACGACGACAACAGGGAATCCTCGAGCTACACTACGACACCTATGACAATCTCCGCGACCACTCCTACGAGTACAGCTGCTATGCCTGCACCTAGGACAACGGTCGTTACGACTACTCCTATGACTACAGCTGCTACGACTGCACCTACGACAACAGTCCCTATGACCACTCCTACGACTTCAACTACTGCGGCTGCACCTACGATCCAGAGGCAGGACTGGGATCAGTGACCAAATCCATCGACTGTGACTTCGACTTGCGAGAGACAATGTCAATCTCGTGAGTCTTGAGGCGTGAATACAACGCATCAAGAGTCAAAGTCGAAAGATCTGTCGTGTCCTTGATGGTGGTCACTTTCATCTCTCAAACACGCAAATCCAAAGCTGAAAGCATCTGTCAAGCGTTGTCCGAGTCGGGGTATGTGAGACCGACCGCTTGGAGGTTGCTCAAGATCTTGTGAAACCTCGCAAAGCACTCATCAAGGGACTCTCCAGCGAGCATTTTAAACTTGTTGTAATCTCGTTTGAACTGGTCCTGTCGTACCGTCTTAGTTTGGGTGGTGCCCTCATGGTATGCATCGAGGGTTACCCAAATATCGAAAGCCGATGAAAGACGAGAAATGCGATCAAACTCATTTCGGCTCAAACCTTGGATGATGATGTTCCTTGCCTTAGCATTCGCCTCAACATCGGATATGTTTGCCACATTGATATTCTCATCGGCAGAACAACAAAGCGTGTTTTAACCTTGCGCCAAATCGCATAGCCCTGAGCCTGAATATAGGTCTCCATCCGACTCTTCCAGAAGGGATAGTCAATCCCATCGAAGATCGAGGGCTTGGTGGAATAATTGTCCATTGCCATGGCTCACAGACCGGTTAAAATCTATCGAGAAGAGCTAACCGGCTCTGATACCAATTGTAGGATCGGAAACGGCAACAGAGGGGTGAATGGTGCCTTCAAAAAACCACCTCAAAGTATTCTCATAAGATTTCTTCTCCGATAGCTATAGTTGCTATGAAGAAAGAGTAAATTTTGTCGAAAATCATAAGGACTGAAAGCCATAAAGACAGATTTGGCCAACTACCACGAACTAGAGGGCTAAAGAAAAGCAGCAGTGTGACTCAAGAAGGACAGGGCACAGCTGAAAAGGAATGGTACAGTAAGTACCTAAAGATGAAAGGGAAAACAGAAAGGAGAGCGAGCAGAGCTAAACTTCTTGGATCGGAGTAATAGAACCTTAAATTAAATAGCCAACTATCTTCAGAAAAAGAAGGCACAAATAAAAGGAACATCTCTGCGAAAAATAGACAGATCAGGAGACTAGTGTTTTGCTGAAAATCTGAACCAAACGAGAAATGCCGAACAGGAGATAACTCAAGCCTTGGCCACCTGGTAAGACTGCAGATATTTGACCGGACTGACTGCAGTGTCAATTCAGCCGCACGACAGGAATTTCACTGAAGAACCACAAGCTGTTCGGCTGACTGCTGAGAGAAACAAAGATCTGCACACAAACCAAACCAGACAAAATCGGAAGCTGCAAACTGAATTGGCCGAAAAGGCTTTACAAGGTGCTGAGCACTTAGACAGAAAGCAGGGCAAACCGAAAGAGCACAAAACCGAAAACAGGGAAAAAGGAGAGCGGAGAAAAGCTGAAGACAGAGACAAACTGTAGGACCTGCTGCCGAAAACTGAAGCAGCCGAAAGTGAAAATATCTGCTTCACTGGTCTGGCCGAATGGCTCAAAGACAATTTTCTGCAGACAGCACAGAAAATACACCACACAACCGAAAATCACTGAATTTGACTAGTGATTGCTGTTCTCCTCTGGTCAAAACAACTGAACTTCAACTTAAATAGCTGAAAGACCTTAAAGAGGAGAAAGTGCCGAGGAACTGCAAGAAGAAACAGTGAAAGCACATTTTGCTGAAAAGAACATTGCAGGGAACCCAAAATCCAAAATAATTCTTGATTCTTGAATTTTTCCATGAAGCTTTGGAATAACGGCAGGAGTACAATCATAGCCAGGAAATCAGAGGCACCAACACTCCCCTGCATTCAAACCCTAATTTTTTGGAAACAGAGGAATGAGCTGCGAAGACATTCTTTGAATGGAAAACCTCTATTTTGGATCCTTGCTCTTGGGAATGAGCCAGCCAAAAAGCTTTGTGAAGATTCCCTGTCCTGAGACAAACAATTTGCATTTAATCAGGAATCCATCTTAGAATTACCAAGAGAATACCCAAAGAAGAACAAAGACCAGGAGGCAAGAACAGAAACAAAGTTCAGAGAAAAACTAAAGCACAGAGAAAAAAACAAGAATCCAAAATAGCTCAAGCACAATCCTTCTAATATTGATACGAAGAGAGATGAATGATTACAAATGGTTTAGCTCACATCCATCTCACTACATGGTTCACACACACAGAGCACACTGCTTGCACTCAGTATTATACTCCACTGCTTGCTTGCTTGCTACTTTGCCTCCACCTCTCCACATATGTAGGCAGGAGCTCACACTCAAAGAACAAAATCAAGAAGTAGCAGCCTCCATCCACTCCAACCTCACACACACATGAGGCAAAGGTCAAAATTCAGGAAAATGGAGGGAAACTGCCATTTCACTCTAAACCCTAACAAATCTACTGCCATCCATTAAGGGATCTCCAACTCGTTATCTTTAACCAAATCCGCTTCTAATTTTGCAGTCTTACGCATTTTACCGAAATGCCCCTGCTGCATCTTCCCGGAAACTTCATGTCCTCGCACGACCGCACCCAGCCTCCGATCGTCTGGACCTCGACTCCTCACTGAGTCTAGTCCCGGTCCGCTTCGCTACACACGACCGCGCCAGGTACCCTGACCGTCAGACCTAGCTCCTTCCTAAGCCTAGTCCCGGTCCTCTTCGCCATTGCCCGTCGTGTCCACCTCCGGTAGCTCCAGCTCCGGTTCCTCGTCTCCCGGCTCGCAACCACCTCAGCAGCTTCGATCATCTTCGGCGTCTCCGACCGTCTGGACCTCAACATCTCCTATGTCTAGTCCCGATCCTCCCACGCCTCACCATGACCTAGCTCCGAAGTCCTGCGGTCACACAAACAAGCAAACCGTCATATAGCACCGCACGAAACAACATAATCAACAATAGAGTTAGTGAAAGGTACTCAACCCTGGAATACCCAAAACAAACTCAGACTCTCTAACTCAGCGTCAATTACTCATCACAAACATGGGGATATCTCCACATGGTCTCTCAAGTTGTAAAAGTAGTCGCAGCAGTGAACGACAAGCAGTTGCGCGAGTCGCTTCCCAAAAACCTTACTCGCCCTCTCCCGTACAAGATCTCAAGGACAATAGTTTCGGAGACCTGCTCTCCCCACGACCGGTGCACACCGGCGAAGGGACAGAGTAGCCGGTAGCAACACAGCTCCAAAAGAGCTCAAGTCGCAATTAGTTCCAGACACAAAAGAACAGGCAAAGTTTCTCTCTTATGGGATTCATAAGGCAACCGCAATCATATTTTTCAGAAACAGAATGTGCATTAATCATCATTAATGCCACGTTATTAGAGCATTTTGAATGTCAAACAGAATGTGAATTAATAATCATTAATGCCGCATTATTAGAGCGTTTTGAATGTCTTTTTTCATCCCGACCAAGTGCATGGCAAAAACAAAAATTGCAAAAAAAAAAGCTACGTCTAGACTCACGGTAGAACCCAAAATAATAGCGCAGGCCTACGAGCCTAAGCGACAAGAAGCGACACTAGGGCCCACGAAACTTGGGGCCCCTAGCCCATGTATGTTAGTATGTATACATACATGAATTCACCTTCGATTTTTTTATTCTGTAATAGTTCTACTTGAAATCTCCTCATATAGTCGTTGCATATATGGTACGTTTTATGAATTTTTGTTCTTTGATTATCTATTAAATACCACTCTAAGTCTCCAACACAATATCTACACTATCTAGAATAAAAATCTTTAACTTTCTTGTAACATCAGTTTCTTTTTTATATATAAAATGTATTGTTACATATTTATATTAGAATGAAGGGTCTCATGTTTATCGTGCCCTAGGGCCTCTAAAATGATAGGAATGGCCCTGTAGCCGCGCCATTCATGCTCGTCCATGAAGCCTGGCCTGGCCTAGCGAGGCGAGCGAGCAAGCATATGTAGTGTTTCTTTCTCTTGCTTCACTAAGACTTAGACATACTACCCTTTATAAGGTGGTGTCTCTTCATCTTGGTTAGTAATGTGGTACCAATGTATTCTACATGTCACCATATATGAGTGGACTTTCACGATATTTTTTAGAATTATTGATAAAAGAATGAGCCAGACCCATTGTTCGAACATTATCTACAGACCATGCTGATTTGGCAAACTGCAACCGAATACCGCAGTATTGCCGTACGCCCGTACCCATATGCGATGAGGTGGGGTGGACATCGGTTCTGCACAAGCAGAGAATGAGCAAGCTTTCGAACCAGCAACGTGAGGATGCGATCAAGCTATCCTGATTTTGTGCATTACTTGATGTATTCCATCCCAAGAATTGCTATCCGGGAATTTTGCAGATGCCATTTTGTCTTAAAAAAGTGTTGACTGGGAAACAAAAGTGACGTGGATACGTTTCTATCTTGCATTTCTTAGTTAACAGAAAGGAATTATTGAGCTGCACTTCTCAGTTAAATATATTTACAGCCGAAAAAACTCAAGGAATAACACGCTATATTAGAGAAAAAGTAAGACAACATGCAGCATTAAATATTTTAGAAGCAAAGAAAGTGGCAAAATAATCAAACATTAAGAGGAAGGAAAGAATAAAGCATGTGCATGCGTGACTTATCTAGTCAAGGGATCGTGAATACATGGACGTGAATGCATGCGTGACTTATCTAGTCAAAGGACGTGAACGCATGCGTGACGGAAATTCCAAGTCGGGGCTGCGTTCCGTGTGGAGTCTTTTTTCTCGTTCGGTCGAACTCGGTTTCCTTCGGCCGAAAAAAAATTTTAGACGGCGTTAAAAGTCTTGTTGGGTGCGTGTGCTAAGGACATACCACCAGAAAATCAATTTATTATTTTAAAAGAGTTATGCGTTTGTTCTTCTTAAGATTTGACATATTATTGCAATTTAGAGGGAAATCAGACGTTCTTCCTCGTCGTTCTTGTGATTCCTTGTGATTTGCAGAAGCAACGATACGTCTACTTAGTGGTCGAGTAGACGGAATCACGAGCGTGTGGTTGGGCAAATTCTTTTGTCGCAGGTTGATGTTCTAACAGTAGTTGACGCCATCGATTCGTCAGTTTGCATAGATTCAAATTATCTCCATTGATCCTACGCCGTAAAGATCGGGCAACCCCCCGCATTATCTTGATATCAGAGCGTTGGGTTGACACGGTAGAATTATTTACCCTTAGCTGGTATCATATTTATTTTCAGTCTTAGAATCCAGAAAATTGCCTCACAAAAATACCATCATATACCTAAACCCTTGTGCCCAGATTTGTTCTTAGTTTTGCGTTATCAAGTTTTAATCCATGTGTTAGATTGTTCTTAGTTGCTGTCAAATTTCCTATTTCCGCCGCATCTCTTAATTATTGTCTGAGTGGATCTGCCATACCAACAAAAAAAAAAAAGATCAGTCACACACAACAGAAACATCCCCATCAACCATCCCGTGTGTCACCACGCGTGGCCGCGCAACGGCATAAGCTGCAGCTGCCCTTTTCGTTTCCTGTGGCTTAGTGCAGATCAACATCTTTGAGACTATACATAAAGAAGTGAGATCCAAAATCTGCTACACCACTCGATTTCACTTTAACTGTCTCCTGTGTGCATATTCAGACCGAGACCACAGCTGTCAAAAGAAAAGCGACTGGCACCAAAGAACCCCTTCGCAGCTACACCATTGCCCAAGATTGAAGAAAGTTTGACTCCTCTGTTTTCATATTCAAACCAAGAGCACAAAAAAAAAGAGACAATTGGTTCAAAAAGAAGAAGAAGACCGATTAAAATAAACAGTGAAAAAAACAAAATAAAAAACAGTGAAAAAAATAGCAAAAAAAGTGCTTTCGGCTGTGTTTTTTTAGGGATACTACTGTATGCTCCATCATATCTATTTGGTCATATATTCAGTTATTGCATTGTGCTTATATCCACATTGTTACACGTCCGACTTTGCCAGCCTTACCCCATCCAATAACGGCAACTTAGGGCATTGTTAACTTTTGTATTGTTATTTGATTTTGCATTAACTGAGTTACATATCTATTACTCCTTGCTACATATATCCCTCCAAGCTCTACATATAAGTCATTGTTATAACAATGCTTGTGCAATTAAATTCGCTTAATCTACCACCTTGTATTGTCTATCGTCACCAAAGTGCGTGCAACTCTTCAATCCCAACAAGGACGCATAAGAACTTCGGTTGGTAAGAGAAGGTGAGGTTGAGTGAATTCCACAAATAAAATTTTCCACATTCATATACATAGCTTTTTTTGTTGTTTGCACTAATAATGGCAGGATATTCAACATTTCGTTCATCATGGTACGACTCTCGATACTTGTATTTTCATTCTATGAAAGTACAGATCCGAAGGAGTATCTCAAATAGGTGGGACAACTTGAATGTGACCTCAAGTTTCAGAAGATGTCCGAAGCCAAGAAAGTAACACAAGCCACTATGAAGTTTGAAAAATATGCATGCACGTGGTGAAAGCGATATCCTGATAAGCAATATGTCACTACTTAAAAAGAATTAAAGGAAGTCATGAGAAAGAATTTTGTGCCATATGAGTATGAGTTTGAGTTACTTCATCATATCAAGAGCACTCGTCAAGGATGTCGATTTATCCAATCTTATTATGATGAGCTGGATTATGCTATGTATTGTGCCAATATCACAGAGGCATGTGCAAAGAGAGCTTACTTCAAAGGAGGTTTGAATTCTTAAATCGATGCTACTGTTCATTTGAAATATGATGGTAGTATGCAGGATCTTGTGAATTATGCTATAGAGCAGGGGAAGAGAATTAAGGAGAGGCGTACACCACGTTTCAACCTGAGTCCACACTTTAGTTCGTGTGCCTTTACTAGTGCGTCACATGAGAAGACGACCGAGCATGAGACTTTTCCTTCGGTCAAGGCGTCATATAGTGTTGCCCCGTTGCTATATAAGGAGATCATGGTTGATGTAATTGCGCCATTGCTGGCCCATAATCCATAAAGGATGAGATGTTTCAAAACCCATGTGAGGATGAGAGCCACATAGCCAAAGTGAGTGAGAGTGATAAAAACAGTAAGTTGTGTGATTCCACCATATGTGAGGTTAAGAGCATCCAAATTGAGGGTAAGAGATATACACAAAAAGAAAAGAGAGAAGTAGATGATAGGAAAAGTGAGATTATATTTTATACTAACGATTTACTCTCTATTTCTAGTGTTGTTTCTCCCATTATGCAGGTTAAAGAAGAAGAGAAGCTAAATGCTAAACAACCCGCAGAACTTAAAGTTGAAGCTACACTACCTATATCACCTACATCATCTGAGGAGGACGTTCAAGGTAACAATAAGGGTGATATATTGGTAGTTCATCAAGAAAAGGTGAGTAATTGTGAGAATTTTTATGCCCAATTGGAAATATCACATTCTGAATTTAATATGCTTAATTTACATAATGTGGAATTGATTACTCATAAAGAAGTTCTTAGTAGAATATCTTCTGGTGATTCTTTATCTTATATCATGTTCGATGAGCCTATAGAACTTTCTAGTGTGATTGAGAAAATTTCTAAAATTGCATGTCAAAAATCACTAGTTAGTACCTATGGCTATACATATAAATTTAATTTGATTGGAGATTATGATGTAAACAACAAGTTTCATGTTTATCGAATATGCATTACCTGTGACAGGCTTATTGAATTGAATTTGCATGTTTTTGACAAACCATCTTTTGAGCCATACTTAAGTATTCAGAGTAGCGTAGTTGAAGCATGGAAGTCATTAAAAAATTTCTCGCCTACATTAGAGCAATTTTCTCCACTACTCACTTCTATGCAAGCTTACAAAAGTCGAGGACGACTTTTCTCGATGTGAGGGGGAATGATGTGAATGACAGTATTACAATGCATACATCCTATAACTACTATTATACTAAATGGTATGTGCAAAATAACAAGAATAACACAATCATTGACTCATACATATACCATGCATATGTATTATTCTTTTTGTTTACTACGTCTTTAGATATGCATAATATGCAAAACAAGAGAAGTGTAGATGATAAATATGTCTACCATGCATACACAGTGTATTATTTGTTTAGTACATTTTCAGGTTATCAAAAGCCGAGAATGTCTTTTCTTAAAGAAGGAGAGGATGACGCGGATATGCTCATGTCTTGCACTTCTCAGTTAAATATATTATTTAACTGAAAGGAATTATTGAGCCGCATTAAATATTATCAAGTGAACTCTAATTTAATTGGGCCTTTAATTATTATACTTAGAGATACAGAGTTACTACTATTTTATTTAATTATATACAGGCCCATACTCGATTTGTACAAACCTAAAGTGAAGATGCATTTAGAAGGGCTCGTCGACACTAATACATCGTCCATCACTTCAAGTGTATAAGATAATGAGGACATCCCAATTGGAACGATTACACGAATCAAGCTAAAAAGATTAATCAACAAGTGAACTCGCTTCTACTTAAATTTGATTTTTATTTACCTGAGAACTAGCTACTATCTAATACTAGTGTTTTAATTATTCTTAGATTTATGCAGAATGATGGGAGCGATACAAGAGAAGATCATGCGACACAAGAAAAGTGCATATTTGCAGCCGAAGAAACCTAAGGAATAACACGCTATATTGGAGAAGAAGCAAGACAGCATGCAGCATTAAATATTTTGAAAGCAAAGAAAGTGGCAAAATAATCAAACATTAAGATGAATGAAAGAGTAAAGCATGTGCATGCGTGACTTATCTGGTCAAGTGACGTGAATGCATGCGTGACTTATCTAGTCAAGGGACGTGAACGCGTGCATGACGGAAGTCGGGGCTGCGTTCCGTGTCGAGTCTTTTCTTTCCTCGTTGAGTCAAACTCGGTTTCCTTCGGGCGAAAAATTTTTTTAGACGGCCTTAAAGTCTTGTTGGGTGCGTGTACTAAGGACAGGCCACCAGAAAATTAATCTATTATTTTAAAAGAGTTATACGCTTATTCTTCCTAGAGTATTACTTTGAAAGAGTTATACACTTGTTCTTCTTACGGTTTGGTATACTATTGTAATCTAGAGGGGAAACAAGCGTTTTCCCCATCGTTCTTATGATTTCTTGTGATTTGCAGGAGCAACGATATATCTACTTGATGGTCGGATAGACGAGAATACGAGCGTGTGGTTGGGCGAATTCTTTTGTCGCCGGTTGTTGTTCTAACAGTGGTTAGCGCCATCAATTTGTCAGGTTGTACGGATCCAAATTATCTCCATCGATCCTACGCCGTGAAGATCGGGTAATCCCCCGCATCAAGAAGAAGCACGAAAAGGCAAGCGGCCAACTAGAGATAGATTGGTGTAGATCATTTTGGAAGGAGTGTGTTCTTTTGGACTGTAACTTTAGCTTTTGATTTGGGGGTTTTGAATTTTAGATGTTCATGAGAGATAGTATGTAGAGAAAAATAATCGTATGTGATTTTGACTGGTATAACTGAATTCAGTATAGTATCTATTATCTACCTGTAAATTCTAATTAAAAATGTATTATTTAAAAACTAGTTACTACTGTACAAAAATGATAGCCAACTCTTGACTTTTTTTTGTACGAATAATCTATTTTTTATTCAAAATTACAGAAATATACACGTGAATTTTTTTTTACAAAAATAGGCTCAAGTCACCCAACGGGGGGCGACTGGAGGTAATCGCGCAACCGGAAGGCGAAACGTGGGGAATATGGCGACGGTTAGGTGAATTATTCTTTGTCTCCGGCGTTGGATGGCGCATTTCGATCATTATGCAGTTGGGCAGCGATGTTGCGATCGCCCAACGCTAGGACGACAGGGGGGTTTTAAGGCAGGACGCTTGGCCGCCATCCACTTCCTGTGTTTTTTCCACTAATTCCGCACATAGAGAAGAAAGAAGAGAAGAAGAGAAAAGAAGAGGAGATGAAGGAGGGGAAGAAGAGGAAAGGGAGAAGAGGAGAGGAAGAGCAGGGGAGGAGAGGGAGAGGAGGACAGGATAGGAGGTGCGGAGAGGAGGAGGTGAGGGAGCAAGGAGGAGTGGAAGCTATTCCATCCATTAAGATCCTCAGATCCAGGTATTTTTTGATTATGTTGTATTTGCACTATTATTTTTATGAAATGTCAGTGTTAGTAAAAATTGTAGATGTAGAAAATTTAGTACATTTTAGTATAGAAATGTTAGTATAGAAATGTTAGTATAGAAAATTGTTAGTATACATTTTGTAGTATGGAATATTTTGTAGTATAGAAATTTTAACACAATTTATAGTATAGTATTGTGCGATGTTATTTGACATGTCGTAAAATTGAAACATATATGCAGGCCGACATCATCAATGGCAGTAGCGACTACATTGAGAGTGTATTACGGTGCTGGAGCCATTCATGAAGGTCCGAATGGTGTGGAATTGAACAGTTTTCCGCAAGTCTCTCGTACTTCCGATGGCGAGAATGCTCGAATCGCAGATGTGCTGCATTGGCTGACCCGGAGTTTTTCGTTGGACCCCGAGGTGTGCAGTGTCGTCGTGCAAGGGCTTTGGAGCCGGTCTCCACAGACATCAGATAGAAGTTGAAGACATTAGTGCATACTGCTTCGTGGAAGGGCTTTGTGCAAGGGTGCCGACGCCGTGGATACGAATGTGTTCTGCTTGTGCAACCGTGCTCACTAGAAGCAGGTGTGCAAGCTCATGCATCCGCCCTTGCTCCGAGAGGTGCTAGCAGCTCGGACAGGCCGTATGTTGGCGAAGATGATCAAGTTGCTTGTGATGAAGGCAATACGGTACATAGAGGAGAGGTACAATGGTCAAACCATACAAAGAGAACTGGACAAGCCGACGAAGGGGAGCATATTCAGTACATCGTGCAGCAGATGGACCGTGATGACCAGAGGGTATGGGCTGAAGAGAAAGCTGTACAGGACGACGAGGAGGATAGTTCGGATGAGGATGAAGTTCTTATCCCGCAGGAATGGAACCGATTTAACGCTGAGGGTGTTTCCGCACATAATGAGCATGAATCAGCATGGGAGTATCATGAGACAGGAGTTCGGTTGCATTCTATGTTTGCTGACAAGGAAGCACTACAGGATGCCATCACGCTGTGGGCTCTTTCAATGCAGCGGACATTTCGTGTCGTGAAATCAAGCCAGGAGCAGTACACTATGAAGTGCAAGCAGACTTGTTGTCCTTGGAGGGTGCACGCACGTAGACCCAAGTATGAGACTCACTGGATTGTGTCAAAGGTGGAGTCATACTCTTGCATTCTTAACAGTGTTTTGGCGAAGCATCGTAACCTAACGTCCACCTTCATAGCCAATTTGATGTACGGAGAAATAGTTGAGAAGAAAGACATGGAGGCCACGCATATCGTGGTAACCATCAAGAATAAATTCAAGTACAAGATTCGCTACGCGAAGGCGTGATGTGTCAAGCAGAAGGCGTTGGAAAAACATTTTGGGTCTTTCAAGGCGGCGTACGACAATCTTCCTCGTATGCTTAAGGTGTTGCAGGAAAGGAACCCGGGAACGTATATCGCCGTGCAAGACAAGCCGTCCACAACTCCACCAGGATATATGGTGTTGCAGAGAGCCTTGTTAGCATTTGGTGCTTGCATTGAGGCATTCAGGCACATGCTGCCAGTGATCTCAGTTGATGGAACCTTCTTGACAAGCAAATACAAGGGGCAGATCTTGATGGCCATAGGCGTTGATGGCAACAACCAAATATTGCCGTTGACCATCGCATTTGTGGGAAGTGAGAATTATGAGAGCTGGTTGTGGTTTCTAGACATGTCAGGGTTGGAGTTGTCGGCACTCGTCCTGCTGTGTGCGTAATCCATGATCGCCACGCCGGTATTATAAAGGCTATAAAAACTGCAGGAAGACCTCGAGAAGCCCTTTTCTTGGCCAGACATGAGGAACAGGTGGTGCATTCGTCACTTAGGGGCTAACTTTTTCAAGCAATTCCCAAAACAACCTTTGATGAAGCTATTCAAGAGGCTGGCTAGGCGAACCAGCGGAGGAAATTTGATGCTTTGTGGGCGTTGTTGGATGAGCACACCAGGAAGAACGTCGAAGAGAGGAGTAAGGGGCCGGTCATTCCTGGGGCGGCACAACCGCAATGCTTGCCAGCACTCGATGAGCCTAACCCAGTTGGTCCAAGAAGGAGGAGCTCACATAACATCAAGTGCTTCTCGCAGTGGATCGAGGGGGAACCATTAGAGAAGTGGTCGCTGTTACAAGACACGGATGGCGCAAGGTACGACATAATGACAACTAACCTTGCCGAGGTGTACAATTGGGTTCTCAGGGGCCTCCGTTCTCAGCCCATTGTCACCATTGTCGAAGGTGTTCTTCACAGCACAATCGGGTACTTCAGGGAGAGGCATGCGAGTGCCGCACTTCATGCGGCCAACTCCCGAGCTCTGTATTTGTTGAAAATTACGGCGTACATAGAGACGAAGACACATAAATGTCAATTGCACATAGTTCAGGTCATAGACAACAGGGAGCATCGTTTCGACGTGATACTCCGTGATAGAGCTGGATTTGGGACGGCTCGTTCCCTTGTTACCCACGAGGTATGCTTGGGAGATCGTGCAAACGAACATAGTTGCACGTGTAACAAGCTGGAGCTGTTACACAAGCCATGCTCTCATGTCCTCGCTGCATGCGGGACCGTAGGCATGAATCCTTCGAACTTCATGCCCGAGTACTTCTTTAAGGAGAGGGCATTGTAGGTTGGTGTGGGACCGGGGTTTAGAAACTTCGCCATGGACATCAATGAGGACCGGGTTCGGATGTTAACATTTTCATGGGAAGGGTCGACGACGAGTACTTATTAGAAATGATAGACGAGAGTGGACCATCGGTGCACATTGCGCGCAAATGGGGACACGACTACGATGCAATGCATGTCGATCGAGTTGTTGGAGACTATAGCTGAATTTTATATACCATTTGTAAAACTGCTATGTTACTACTGCTAAATTTCATGTATTACTATTATGTCGGTAGGGCGACAGAGATTATGTCGGTCTTTGGTTGGGCGATTAGCTCTAATCATCTCTTCATTGGGCGACTTGAGATTATTTTTGTAAAAACAAATTTCACGGGTGTATTACTATTATTTTTAATAATAAATAGATTATTCGTAAAAAAAAATTTCGCCAATTCCTGACCTGTTCTGAACCCAGCCATTAAGTCGACACTATCTTCATGAAAGGACTGAAGCTCGGGATGCACCTGGAAGGTACCGGGGATAGTGTGCTGTGTTTGGAAGGTCTGACAACATACACATGGAGCGACTTGCACGATGCGGGAGTCTGACAAATCTGGGCTCTCCTTGGCATCCACACGCAACCTGGACCAGGAACCAACTCCGGAAGAAGGCACCGCATAAGGCATTCTACTTGTTGTCTGCTTCCGCTTCAGTTACAACTCTGAAAGTATGTCCATTTGTTTTAGCGATAATACGATTCAATAAACTACCATTAACTAAAGATCTAACTACTGTATATCACTCGATTCAACCAAAATTTTATTATATGTCATTGACATCAGGAGGGTCCGTTTGCCCCCCTCGAAAATTATGATTTTGCCCTTAGTTCAAATCTCTCTTTATGATAAAAATTAAATATAGGGCAAATTGGTTTAGCCAAAAATACTAAAAAATTTTGGTGGATCATTGGGGCAGTGTACAACTCAAATATAAAATTTCATGAACTGAATCTTCCATTTGTTCTATTTTTGAAATTCAAATCCAAAATCACCCTATTTGAGCTATTTTTTAAACCGGGACAGATTCACTGTAGCAAAATGGAAATCATATTTTTGGGAGCTATGTGACATCTTAGGAACATGTGAGAATTTTTCCAGAATTTTTAGACTTCATTTAGTCTATGTTTGTGAATAGTAGCCCTTATTAGCATTTAAGTAAAAAATCTAAAAATTTTCTTTGAACAGTGACTTAAAATATTTTCCTAGCTCACTGACATGTTGAACAACACATCTGTGAATTTTCATAATTTTTTAAGGTTATTTGCTATTTTAAATAAATCGGGTCTTCAATCTTTTCGTAGAGGTATTTTGGTCTTTTTTCAAAAGATAATGGTCTCTCTTAATTGTCAACTAACGGCAATGATATATAGTGGAACTAATCTCAAGCTCAGTGGTATACAGTATTTAGCCCCTTCACCAATAGTAGTTTATTGAACCGACCACTCCTCAGCGGTATAGAATCTGTTCTCTCTTTGTTTTTGGGGTGGAACTAAGTATATGTCCAATTATGGTTCCATTGTACTTTATTCTAAAAGCTGTTTCATTTCATTCGAACAAATTTGCTGTAATTCGGTGTGTTCTTGTGTGTTGTGAGCTTATATATGTTGTGCTTCCATGTCAATGAAGATTTAGGTGTATCTTTTTTGGCTGTGGTTTACGATTTTTGAATTCTGGCTATTCACAAGAGAGTACGGAGAGAGAAAGTTATGTGCGATTTTAACCGGTATATCTGAAGTCGGTATAGTATCTAATACATTCGACTAGTAGACTTCATCTTAAAAAAGATATTTTATTTGAAAGCTAATTACTATATCATAAGCCAGAAGTCAGAAGTAGAAAAGAACAAAGCCTTACGCTTGTGTTTGATTCGATTATTATCAGGCTGTTGCGAAGTGAAAATTTACATCATACTAATGAACATGGCCAGTTTAGACGCCAATGATGTGCAACAGGGGTGTTTGTATTGACTTTTATTGATACCTTATCATTATCCTTAGGTCGAGGTGATAATAAGATGAGTGAAAAATTCGCTTTGAAAAGTCAGGTGTTTGTATTATCAGGACTGTTCTTTTTAGCGTTGGATTATGGCTTTTAAGCTGTTCGTGAGAGAGTACATAATAACTGAAATATATGTAGTTTTGATCGATATAGATAAAATTGTTATAGTATATACTATAATTAACTTATAGATCTTGTTTTTATAAAACACTCTGTTTAAAAGTTAGTTATTTTTAGAAGTAAAAAATAAAAGGCAATACCATCAGGACCGGCATCGAGCCTATACTGTTTGAAATAAATGAGTATATCACGTAGGTTTGCGTTGCTTGTGATTTGCATGCTTGGTCGCGGACGGCACCTCAAATTAAATGATGCTCGGGCGCGAGGGGAACCAATGGGCCTGTTTTTTTTTGGCTGCGGTTTGTGGTTTATGACTATGGCTTATGATTTTTGGGCTATTTGTACAAGAGATTACAAAGTAACAGAAATTCACATGCGATTTTTACCGATATAAATGAAGTTAGTAAAGTATGTACTACAATTAACTAGTAGACTCTATCTTAAAAAAATACTCCGTTTAAAAGCTAATTACTGTAGAAAAGCTGAAAAACAGCTTTTAGAAGCTAAAAGAACATAGCCAATGACGCCTGTAATCCGAGTGACTAAGCCAGATGTCGCGCCCGAGAAGGAAACGCTGTCGACCTATTCCAAGTACTGCCATCGACCTGGAAAGTAAGGTGCCGTTTGGCCGGCCCGATTTCTTTCTTTTAGACTTCGAAATCAGGCTCTAAGAAAAATTATGAAATCTGGACTCTAAGTTCAAAGTTTATTTTATACTTAATTTTAAATTTTTAGTTCATTTTTTGAGCTTTAAAGCCTGAAGTTTAACAAAAAATAGTTTCAAAGCCTAAAAAATCAAAGCCAAGACTGGTCAAACGGACCTAAGTTAATGGATGTGTTCTTTTAACTATAATTTATAGCTATAACTTATAATTTTTTGTCTTTGTGTGAACTCTTGTGTAAACAAATCAAGTGCCGATAAGTCATTTTAAAATAGTTATTTTGATAAATTACTTTAAAATAGCAACGAACAAATTGTTTTTTATTTATTTTAAAAATAAAATGATAAGATATAAACCGAAAAGTACTATAACATGAACCGACTCCCTTAAGGACCCAAACCCAAAAGGCGGCGGGAGGCCTCAAAACCCATCCCCGCCTCGTTGGCGGGAACGAAGCCACTCCCACTACCCTTTGCCGAATAAGCTTCGTACGCGTGGTCCGTCGTAAGCCATCGCGCGGTCACCCTGGATCTGGGACCCAGCAAGCAGGGTGCATGGCGGATCAGGTCCACAGAAGAATCCCTCGTGCTCGTGCTCCCGGAGAATTTCATTTAGTCCAACTCTTTTCGTATAGGCCCCCCAAAACATCGGTATTTCGTTCGATGGCCCCGGAACGTTCACAATCACTACCACACGGACACAAACGTAGGGCGTTTATACTTTGCTGATGATTTTAGACTAAACTTAAATAATTGTAGTTGGAAGAAACCACTTTTAAAAAGAAAGGACGAGTGATGCAAACAAATAAGAGATATGCATACGCGTGATAGAAGTAAGATGAACAGGGTGAATGATGGAAAAGCTATTTCAAAAAATCAGATATTTATATTAACTTTTAGCTTTTTAAAGCAGAAACCAATATAAATAGACCTTCATGTCTCACCATTCTTGCACCAAAAGGTCATGCGATTTCTTTATTCACACGAAGGGTCTTTTGGTGTCCAAATGTTGGCAAATGGCTACTCATAATTTGATTTGTTTTGTGTTGATTAGAAACACACCTTTTTTGCTAGCGTTCAAAAATTATTTCTTACGGCTCAACACGATGATACAGGAAGCAACTTTGAAAAATAGGGGCATAGTGTATTTACCTTCAATCCTAACCAATCCCGAATTCTCGAATAGAATTTGTCGATCTGGAGAATAATTTTCCAAATATGGAGAATTTGCTAACTCTATTCTTCCTTTTGATATTAGACAAGAGAACTTGCTAACTCTATTCTTCCTCGGGTTGAAGTAATCCTTTTAGAGATTTACGGCATAGCCTACTCTCATTTGATTACAAAATGGACCAAATATTCAGCATGTCAAAAGGTAAATATACATCGATTTAGGACATATGCAGTTAGAGGTGAAAAGAAAGGAGGGACAGCGTCGGAGTTGAAAAAGGAGGTAGAGAGACGGCACCAAAGGTGGACATCCGGTGGCCAGAGACATTGAATCCAATGCCGGATCGGTATATCTAACGGAATGGTATACCGTTTTCTAGTATTTCTCAATAGAAATACGGAAGATGCAGCAGACCAAACTGCAAATCGCCAAAAATAGCGTTCCTACAAGCCCTCCCGTATAAATAAAGCCGCTCCCTCCCTTTTTCCCCCAAAATCGCTAGGCTCTTCGAATCCCCACCGCCTCTCACCCGATCAAACGATTCGAACCCCATTCCGCACTCTAAATCCGCATCGCCTCCCGCAAACCCTAACCCTAGCACCCCACCGCCGCTCGCTCCAATGGCGAAGCCGGTGAAGTACGACGACGAGGAGGAGATCTCGTCCTCCGGCGAGGAGGAGGAGGACCAGTCCGACGGCGCCGGCTCCGGATCTGGCGAGGAGGAGGACGAGGAGGAGGCGCCCGCGGCGGCGGGCGAGGCGGAGGGGGAGGAGGAGGTGGACGAGGAGGAGATCGAGGCCGTCACCACCGGCGCGGGCGCCGAGGAGGAGGCGGAGGACGGCGGGGAGAGCGACGAGTCGCAGTCCACCGAGGACGACGAAGCCGTCGCTGGGGACGGCGACGGCGACGAGGTGAGCTGGGGGCTAGGGTTTTGGAGGGGTGGAATTGGTTTTTGGAGGGTTTGGATGAGATTTAAAGATATTTTTTTGGGGGGTTATAGATTGAGCTGATTTCATCAATTATGTGAGCGGGATAGTTTATGTTTTTCAGGTTTTTGGGGTCGTTGCTGCGATCTGCATTGTTTAGCTATATATGTGTTGGACCTGTCGTGTTCAGTGAAAAATTGGTTTTTCGTTACTACGCTACTAAATTAGTTTATTTCATTCATAGCCATAACATCAATTTTAGTTTACTTGGTGGTTATCTGCTTCCCGCTTCAATAATTTAGAGATTCTATTAGATTAGCTAATATCTCCAGCTCTAGACTGAAAAAAGCTACTATTCGAAGGATGTTGGTACTCTCTTCATGTCTTGCAATGCAGTAGTTGTCTAGGTGGTTTTATGCCGTGTATTCTTGGGCAAAATTTGAATGCCTGAATTGTATCAGACGTGATACTGCAATTTTTTTTTGCATTCTATTGCACCTAACTGTTTTTCATTGCAGAGTGAAGACCCTGCAGGAAGTGCAGTGGTAGGGAAGCGTGAGCGAGCCAGGCTAAAGGAACTCCAGAAATTAAAGAAGCAGAAAATCCAAGAAATACTGGATACCCAAAATGCTGCCATTGATGCTGACATAGTATGTTCCTTCTTTAAAGAAATCCCTGAATACAAACGCCCCTTCTGCACATGATTTGCCCTCATGTGCACATTATGTATTTATTTTACATTTGATTCTTCTGTGTACATTGCATTTTCATCATAGTTCTGAACATTATCTTTTAACAGAACAATAAAGGGAAGGGGCGATTAAAGTATCTACTGCAGCAGACTGAAATATTTGCCCACTTTGCGAAAGGAAACCAATCAAAAGAGAAGAAGCCACGTGGAAGGTAATATTGGTTATGTTAGTGACAGTATAATATTTAACATGTATGCTCATCTGGGAAGATTAGTAGAAACTGCATGCACTTGCATAACTCTGATGAAATTAAAAAAAGATCATTAAAAATAATACCCATCTTTGTTCATGACCATGGTGCAAAAATTGTCTGATGCTGGAAAGTAAGTGTTGGTTCGCACTTCAAAAAAATTCTAAGTTGAAGGATTATGTATGTATCAAACATACAAGGTAAAGGTAAACAATTTTGGTTGGACAAGCTTATAGATGCATTTGGTGGTCTTTGTCACTTTGTTGGTCGGGCTTGTTTGGATGGAAGGAAATCCCGGCTCGTCCGAAGGCATTGGGTCTAATCTCTGCCTACCCAAACAAGTCCTCATCTGGTTATTGTTATGAAATTGTCAGGAGTGTATACAAATTTAGATGATGTGCAATGCTATATTATCATTTCTAGCTGTGGCTTAAGTTCTGAATACATTTGTTAATTCAAGCAATTTACCTTACATAGCAATAGCTTTTGGCTTCATGATATATGGAGCGCTCCCTGTTATTTTGTATGTAGGGCCATAAGCTGTAGTTCCATTTACTTTAGGATTCCATCTGTCTTGTTCTATGTTCTATGATTTATTTGTTGCTAATGTGAGTCAAACTGTAGGGGGCGTCATGCGTCAAAGATGACAGAAGAGGAGGAAGATGAAGAATACCTCAAAGAGGAGGAAGATGCACTTGCTGGTACAGGAGGAACACGTTTGGTTTCGCAGCCATCATGTAAGCCTTCTCTTATTATGTGTAACTATTTTTTACATTTGCCACTTTCTTTTATATTAATAGCCAAATGATATGATCATATGAAGATACTTTTCTTTTCTTGCTAGGTATATGGATCTTTTTCTTTGTTGTCATAAAAGCATTGTGTAACCTGTCCATAAAATGACAAATACATATGACACCTAACTTTCAAAATGCATAGCTGAATCCTGTATTTTGATTAGGTGAGAACTGAACCAACATTATCCCATAGTTGATTTTTGTAACTGTGTTTTTAATAAGCAAACATAGATTATTTGCCTTAAATGACTATGGAATTTTTGCTCTCATTAGCAATGTCTAAACAAATCGGTAGTGCATTTGTTTTGTGTTGATTTTTAACTAAAAGATGAATATCTATTGATGTAATGGATGGGGCTTTGTTTTATTCTCACCATTATCTTTTTATATCCTGAAAAGTAGGCTAAACCTTTTTTTGATTTCCTGAAAATAGAATTTAATATCTCTTAGTTTTGTAGGATCTTGATATTTTCAATATCTTCTGTAATATGCTAACTACTAAATAGTTATATTCTCATTTTGTTTGCTTTGCAGGCATAAAGGGAAAAATGCGAGATTACCAACTAGCTGGGCTTAATTGGCTCATTCGACTGTATGAGAATGGTATCAATGGGATATTGGCTGATGAGATGGTATGTTGGATTCACCTCACAATAAGCCAAAGCCACCAAAACTTTCTTATTCTCTTATTCAATCAGTATGGCGGTTATGTTTGATGTAAGTTACTAGCCTTATCCTTGACATGATATTTCATTATTCAGGGTCTAGGGAAAACTCTTCAAACAATTTCTCTGCTGGGCTATCTGCATGAATTCAGAGACATAACCGGTCCTCACATGGTTGTGGCACCGAAGTCTACTCTTGGTAACTGGATAAGGGAAATCCAGCGTTTCTGCCCTATTTTACGTGCTGTGAAGTTCTTAGGAAATCCAGAAGAGAGGGTTAGTCCCAAATCTCTATTCTTCAATCATCATTGTAATGTCTTCTGACATGTTACTGATCTTCAGTTCTGTTTGGTCAGAACCACATAAGAGAGCATTTGCTACAGCCAGGAAAATTTGATGTCTGTGTGACTAGTTTTGAAATGGCAATCAAAGAAAAAACTGCACTGAGGCGTTTTAGCTGGCGCTACGTTATTATTGATGAAGCTCATCGTATAAAAAATGAGAACTCTCTTCTTTCTAAGACGATGAGGCTTTACAACACTAATTATCGTCTCCTCATCACAGGCACTCCACTTCAGGTAGGTCTCTCCTGGCAGTGCTATTTCTTTGTATTTATACATACATTTCAGACTTAGACTGCAACCACTATAATTATCTTTATTTACATTTCTTAATCTTTTTTTTTGTTCAATCTGATTGCTGACTGATTTACTATGTGGCAGAACAATCTCCATGAGCTTTGGTCTCTCCTCAACTTTTTGCTGCCTGAAATATTTAGCTCTGCTGAGACCTTTGATGAATGGTTCCAAATTTCTGGTGAAAACGACCAACAAGAGGTTGTTCAGCAGCTTCATAAGGTGAGGGATATAACACTCATGCCCAATCAGTGTTAGTGTGTTTGAATGAGCCCTATATAATTTATGTTATGTAAATTTTGTGAAGGTTCTTCGTCCATTTCTTCTTCGAAGGCTTAAATCAGATGTTGAAAAGGGTTTGCCTCCAAAAAAGGAGACAATACTTAAAGTTGGAATGTCTCAGATGCAAAAGCAGTACTATCGTGCTCTGCTTCAGAAAGATTTGGAGGTTATTAATGCTGGTGGTGAACGCAAGAGATTGCTTAATATAGCCATGCAGTTGCGCAAGTGCTGCAACCATCCATATTTATTCCAAGGTGCAGAACCTGGTCCACCTTACACAACTGGTGAACATCTTGTTGAGAATGCAGGTATATTTTTCATCTTGATGTTTTTTTGGTTGCAAATTCTCATTCTATTCTTCAACCTTACTTCTGTGATTGCTTATTAACAACTCTTTTGATATTTACTGTAGGAAAAATGGTTCTGTTAGATAAATTGCTTCCCAAACTAAAGGACCGTGACTCCAGAGTGCTTATTTTCTCACAGGTGATACTATTTCCCATTTCCATGCAGATATGAATGGCTTCAAGAGTTTAGACATTGCATATTAGGAGATTTTGTGATCTTACTAAGCATGTGCTTCTCATTAGACATTATTTTTCCACAAATTTCACTTTGTTTGACCTATATAAGCATCCTGCAGATGACCAGACTTTTGGATATCTTGGAAGATTATCTTATGTACAGAGGGTATCAATATTGCCGTATAGATGGAAACACAGGTGGAGAAGATCGTGATGCATCCATTGATGCTTTTAACAAACCAGGAAGTGAGAAGTTCATTTTCTTGCTTTCAACCAGGGCAGGTGGCCTTGGTATCAACCTTGCCACTGCTGATGTTGTGATTCTGTATGACAGTGATTGGTATGCCACTTTGTTAGACTGCAAATTATTCTTTGTTTTAACCCATGAAGATGAACCTTACTTCTAATTGGTCCGCAGGAATCCACAAGCTGATCTCCAAGCTCAAGACCGTGCACATAGGATAGGTCAAAAGAAAGAAGTTCAAGTTTTCCGATTTTGCACTGAGGTTTGTTAATAATAGCTTGAGAATATTACAATACCAATTTTAGTTTTGCTATCTAATACGGAATGGTGCAAACAAAACTCCAGTATACCATTGAGGAAAAGGTGATCGAGAGAGCATACAAGAAGCTTGCATTGGATGCTTTGGTCATTCAACAAGGACGATTGGCGGAGCAGAAAAGTATGTTTTTGCTATTTTTCATTGCTATCTGATGAAGGATTTTTCCGTGGTAATAGGATATGGATTGATCTGATCTTCTGTTCTTAATGGTTTTTTTATTCAGCTGTCAATAAGGATGACCTGTTGCAAATGGTGAGATTTGGTGCGGAAATGGTGTTCAGTTCCAAGGACAGCACAATAACAGATGAGGATATTGACCGAATTATAGCAAAAGGAGAAGAGACAACAGCAGAGCTTGACGCGAAAATGAAAAAATTCACAGAGGATGCCATTAAATTTAAAATGGATGATAGTATGCACCCTCTCTCTCTGTGTGTGTGTGTGTGTGTGTGTGTGTGTGTGTGTGTGTCTAACCTCCTTTTTTTTTGTGCAGCTGCTGAATTGTATGATTTTGATGATGATAAGGTAAATGATCCATCTGCTTAGTTATGTGTTGTAAATTTGAAGTTTTAGGTAAATGTTTTGTCCACCACCAACTGAATCCACTTGACTGCTTGAAGGAGGAAAGCAAGCTTGATTTTAAGAAACTGGTCAGTGATAATTGGATTGAGCCACCTAGAAGAGAAAGGAAGAGGAAGTACGTTACTCCTTTTTTTTCTTCTTTGGGTTACAGTGCATTTTGTCTATTAATTGTGTTGACAATTGTGTTGACCTAATTTTGACTTATTATTGTAGCTACTCTGAGTCTGAATACTTTAAACAAGCACTTCGCCAAGGTGCACCCGCAAAACCTAGGGAGCCACGGATTCCAAGAATGCCACACTTGTAAGTTTTTTAGTGTTTACTATCCATTTTCCATTTTGTCAAAATTTTTAATGATTATGACTTATTTATTGGTTGGTAATTGTCAGCTTATCTTGTATTTGTTTATGGCAGGCATGATTTCCAGTTCTTCAACAACCAAAGGCTAAATGAATTGTACGAAAAGGAAGTCCGGTACCTTATGGTATTTTTCAGCTAGAATGCTTTTGTTATTCCAGCTAGATGTTGAGGAACTTGTTAACTCACCCCCCTCTCTTTTTGGGTCTGATACGCCATTCCATGGACATGTACTTCACCATTGCTCTAACTTATTGATGCAGCAAGCAAATCAGAAGAAAGATACCATTGATGGTGAAGATGAAGGTATTACCATTCTTCTCTAAGGTGCATTACAGCATCGAGCTAGATTGTGCTGATGTGCTAATTATATAATTCCGATGCAATGCTCAGATCAGTTGGAGCCTTTGACGGCAGATGAGCAGGAAGAGAAGGAACAGTTATTAGAAGAGGTTAGAGGATACACGATATACCTAAATCATCGATTTCCTGTGGTTTTTTCTATCCGCCTGCTTGTTAGGTAACTATCTTCTCTTTTTTTTTTCTAACTTTGTTTCCATTTTCTATGGTGTGAATCTCAGGGTTTTGCAACATGGACGAGGAGAGACTTCAACACATTTATCCGTGCGTGTGAGAAATATGGTCGCAATGACATCAAGGGTATAGCCTCTGAAATGGAGGGGAAGACAGAAGAGGAAGTTCAACAATATGCTAAAGTTTTCAAGGAGAGATACAAGGAACTCAGTGGTAAGCCAGGAAGTCAATTGATTGTACATGATTAATATATGTGACTGCATATGTGGTGAAAATGGTGAATTGGGAAATCTAGACAGTTTTCATGCTGACCAACCATTTGTGGTTTGTCCCTTTCTAACCAGATTATGATAGAATTATCAAGAACATTGAAAGGGGAGAGGCAAGGATATCCCGGAAGGATGAGATTATGAGAGCCATTGGGAAGAAGTTAGACCGCTATAAGAACCCATGGTTAGAGTTGAAAATTCAGTATGGCCAAAATAAAGGGAAATTCTATAATGAGGAATGTGACCGTTTTATGGTATGCTCCCTCATTTTTTTAGTGCATATTCCTCCCAAGTACGTGACATGATTAACAAGCTGTTGTTACATTTCAGCTATGCATGGTGCATAAGCTTGGTTACGGAAATTGGGATGAACTGAAAGCTGCGTTTCGCATGTCGCCCTTGTTCCGATTTGATTGGTTTGTGAAGTCCAGGACCACCCAAGAGTTGGCTAGGCGATGTGACACCCTTATCCGTCTAGTTGAGAAAGAAAATCAAGAATATGATGAGCAAGAAAGGCAGGCAAGGAAAGACAAAAGGCTTGCCAAGGTAAATCCCGTGGCCATTATCTCCAGCATCACCATTTCATTGTTCTAGAATTCGTGCATGCCCTGTTTTCTTGTTTTTGATTTTACCTTGCTGATCTGATCTTGTATTTTTCTTTTGCGGCACAGAACATGACACCAACAAAGCGAGCCGCATTAAGGGCTTCAGAGGGTGACACGACACCATTGAATTCATCCAAGAGGCGACGGCCGTCCCTTATGGACGATTATGTGGGCTCGGTAAGTCAAGTAATGCATTGTCAAATAATAACCCACATCCATCGGATGATGATCTTAAATAGAATATTACCTAGTAGAATACTTCGAAACAACGACGCCTCAATGCCAGTGCTCATCCATTTACGCCCTAGCTAAACATCCATCTAGTAGGGAGCTGAAAATTAACTTGGTGTATCAGCTGCTCACGAGTTGTAAATGTGTTACAGGGAAGGCGTAAGCGGGGGTGATCTGATGCTGCCTCCTGCTTCCTTTTGGAACCTGTCGGGAGAAGGGAGAGCGAGCTCAGAAAATGCTTCAAGCCTCTTGTCCATGAGCTCAAAGACTCAAAACGGAGGCTCGACTTTGTAGTTTAACTAGCGCAACAATGTAGTATCCACGTGGTATACTTGTTGGAGTGGTATATGTATGTCCTGGGGTCATTTGATCACGACCTCGGTCAGCCCGTGCTGTATTAGGATCGGATGGAATGCTGGAGCGAGCTTAATGGAAGACTCACTACGTTTATTTAGAGTTCCCTTGATTTCAGCTTTCGTGTAGTCCGACGGTAAGTTTGTGGTATCCGTTTGCAGCTTTGTGGGGGGTTCGTTTTTCCGGGCTCCCAACGAATGGACTAACAGTCTATTAACCTTCAGAACCTAAATGGTTTCTTTATTTGGAAGGGGGAAATGAAGCTGATCCGTTTCAAGGGCCCCAACATCGCGTAAGGAATAAACAGTGATTAATTCATTTCACCCAGGGGCCGTAGCGTTGGCAAACAGCAAGCGCCGAACCTAGGTGGATATCGTGGTACGTGATCCAACCGTCACCAGCAACAGTTATCACCGTGGGTGGAGGTCCGGCCCACCTGTGGATGAAATGTAATGCCTCTTTGACTCGGCTACTCAAATCTTCTGACGTCAGACTGATACAACTCTCCAGTTGGAGAAGAAAGTCAAATTTAGGAAAAATAATTAGTAGAGAACAGGAAGGAGATTGAGAGAAAAGAGAGGAATTCATATTCATTTCTCTTAATCCTCACGTTGCTACAGCCGTATCTTATATCAACTCTCACACACACCCTTACATGTGGGCCACTGGCCACACACAAGAAAAACCAGGAACAATCACCTACTTGTTGTCGGTCACTCCTTTCATTGATACGCCATTTCCTTGCACCATACTTTGCCGTGCTTCCCTGGTCTTCTTTCTTGTGGCTTTGCTGATGGGTCTGACACCACCCCCTCCGTAGAACCTGCTTGCCCCCAAGCAAGAGCCGTCGGAAAACGTTGTCGAACAACGTACAAATCTTCCCATGTAGCCATCTCGGCTGGAAAGCCGGTCCACTTGATTAGCGCTTGAGGAATCCAAGAACCATTTTGCGACTTGTGGAGCAGTCGGTTGTTTCTGTCAGAAATCTGAGTTCTGAAGACAGAACGGTTATTAAGATTATGTTGAAATCTGTAGATAGGAAAGAAGATAGCTTTCCTCTCCTCTCGCTATTCTGTCTCCTTGCGTAGTCCTGTTCACAGTCCGGAAATAGGTGTCGTATCCGTCCCAAACAGCTGAGAGTCCAATCCGTTTCTCAATCAATGTTACCTCTTCTTGTAACCTCAAATCATGTACTCTGTGTTATATAAACATGAAGGGATCAAAGAAGATCCTTGCGGCAAATATTATGTTTTCTAACTGTTTCAAGGGTATAAAATGCACATATTTAGAAAAGTTCCCCTGAGGCAACACCAACTACTGGTCTCTGAGATAACATAAGCTGCGGTGGTCAATACGAATGATAAATTCCCCTGCTGCAGATAAGGCCTCCAACAATCAATTACCAAGACAACCGCCATGGACTCCTTTTTGTAAATGGAAAGTTTCTGATGTTGTGGACTCAATGCCTTACTCAAAAATGCAATTGGATGATCCTATTGCGTAAGCAGTACCCCAATGCCATGGTCGCATGCATCTGTCTCAACAATAAATGTCTGATCAAAGTGTGGCATTACGAGGATAGGGGTACGAGTCATCGCCAACTTCAAATTATCAAAAGCCTGCGTTGCCTCTTCATTCCACTGAAATGATTTCTTCGTCAAAAGGTTGGTCAAGGGTCGCGCGATAATACCATAGTTCCAGACAAACTTCTGGTAATAACCTGCAAGGCCCAAAAACCCCGCAACTCCGTCACATTGGTCGGACGAGGCCAATCCACCATTGCCTGAGTCTTTGCTGGGTCTGTGGTGACACCACGATCAAAAATGACATGTCTAAGATAGTCAATACTGGACTGCGCAAAGGAACATTTCGACCTCTTCACAAACAACCGATGCTTAGCTGAAGTCGAGAGGACAGTCTCCAAGTGCTGCACACGCTCCTCCATGACTGTATATGAGTATCGTCAATGAAGACGAGCACAAATTTGCGCTAAAATGGACCCAACGGCATCAAAATTGATGAAACTATGAGCTTCCTGAATCGATCAAAATCAATGAACATGAATTGTCTCGGCATCTTTTGCACTTGACATAGCATGCAATGATAACTTGTACTGCTCCTACTCAAATTCCCTGTAGGACCGGTTTTGAATTTTTACCGGAGGGGCCCGGTAGGACCGGTTGATCCGATTTTAGAAAAATTTCAGTAATTTTCAGGCCAAAAATTTCAAATGAAATTCAAATTTCAAATAAAAATCAGCCGAAATCGCTAAAAATCGGCCGAAAATTGGTTGAAAAAATGGGAGGAATTTCGGCTGATATTCTTACACACGTATATCCATAAAACATCCATGTAAAATCCGGAGAAAAATCATGTAGTACATTCATAAAACATGCATGTAACTTCTGAACTTCTGAGTAGTAGCCTATTGCTCGGTGCTAACAAAATTAAGTTGAATCGTAACAACGAATAATCACAAGCATTCCATGTAATACCAAGTTCAGACAATTGTAAAAGCAATTAACCATGAGCTTAACCATGAGCTAGTGGATCTAAGTTTTCAGTACTAAGATTCAGCCTTAAAAGAAATTAACTGACCAGTAGCAACTAGCAAGAAGATCATGCTGACAAATATTGACAAGATCTGAAGAGTTCTAAATAAGAACAATCAGAGAACTAGTTCGGACTACTAGGAAACAATCAATCAGGGAGGTGAAAGTTTAGCAAGCTCCCATGACCGCCATCCTATCTTAGCTCATATCTTAGCATATCTTCCCTTCTATTTCTCTCTTTTCTTCTTGAATTTGGGCCAGCAAAACAGCCTTCTGAACTGATTCGGGCAACTGAATCTCCACTTCGTATCTTAGCTCAACTTTGAGTCCCATCACAAAGTGATTCACAAAGAATTCCTCAGTGCAAGCCTTGTTGTATGCCCGTACTTTGTACATAGCTGCCTCAAACTGGGATTTATACTCCACTACACACCCCAACTGCCTTACTTGGATAATCTCTCGCATGAACCGCCTGGAATCATACGCACCGAGCTTTGCATCCACTGCCGCCATGAATTGATCCCAATCTCCCAGTGGTCGCTCTTCCTGATAAGCCTACAACCAAAATGCTATGTTGCCCTCCATGCATTGTCACAGCGCTGACCCACAGCGACCCATCCATATGGTACATCTTGAAATACTTCAGACAACAACGATCTTTTCAGATTCTGGCCCGTCTCCCTCAAACTTTGGAAACAACAATTTTAGCACTGGTACTCATTTACCAGCTCATGGCTCCCCTTCAAGTTTGCCATCTCCGACATGTGAGTGGATGAACTGTAAACCAGTGGTGTCGTCGGGCCCTTTTGCCTATTTGGTTGTCTAAATTTTAAATTATTTTTTTACTAAATTTAAAATAAAAGCAAGAGTTATTTGGTTGTCTAAATTTTAGAGATTTTATTTGCCTATTTTCATTCTTTAAAAAGGCTTTTCTTAAAATTAATTTAATTAAAAACATAAAAATATTGTTAAATAAAAGGTAATATGAATTTTGGCAAAAAATGCTATTAAAATTAATTATTTTAAAGCATTTTTATCTAAATTTCCCATGAATTTTGGAGTTTAAAAATCAATTTTAAAATTAAAAAGTATTTTTAGTATTAAAATGAAAAGCCAAATTAAGTTATAAATATTTTTACTAAGTCCAAAATGGTTCCAGGAATTTTTGTGAACTTTTCTGAAACTTTTAAAATTTATTTGCTCGGTCATCCCATCGCCTTCTCTCGCCATCGACCGCCCTCGGTCATCCCCGCCTCGCCCAAGGTATAAATCGGTTCACCTCATCACCCTCTTCCTTTTGCATGCACTACCACCCACCGCTAAGCACCAGAACATCGGTGACCTTTGATCCTATGCGTCTCCCCGCATGACCACCCGGTGGTCGAAAGTCCTTCTGTGACCGTTCGGATGAGAGCCTCTCCATGACTGCTTTGTTGTTGTAAGCCTCCTTACGATCATTGTAGCTACAATTTTGACCGATCACTATAGCTATGACTTCCAATCGATTACTATAGCTACGACTTTCGATTGGTTACTATAGCTACAACTTTTGATCAGATAGTGTAGCTACGACTTTCGACCGGTCACTGTAGCTTTCAACCACACATAACTTTCGACCAGTTACTGTAGCCCACGACCACAGCCTCTTTCGACCACGGCAGTCCATGACTACTATAGCTACGACCACAATCGATACACTTTTAGAAGCTGTTCTCCTTCATCCTATCTCCGATTGATCCTGTTTAAAATTCTAAATCCATATAAAATCAAGATCTATCCAAATCTTTCTTGTTTTCAAATTTATAGTTCACTTGAATTTTATTTGAGCTTGCTAGGTTATTTTCATGCGTAGACTACGACGATTCGAGAGAGTTCTACGTCTACAATTCGCGGAGCAAGGCAAGTTACACATCCTTGACCATGTTGATCCCAGTTTATAAATAAAATTATATTATTTTAAATTATATTGCACACTTAATTTCTATTCCCAATATTTAAATTCTAGTTTTACTTTAGTTATTACCCATTTTCTATGACACCTTTGACTTTGCGAATCCATATATACCTTGTCACTCTAGAATAAAACTCTAGTTGGTACACTAGTATGGGTAGAGAATTTTTGTAACAAATGCTTAGACCTGCATAGATATAACTTAGGCTTGGGATACTTTTTTTTGCATATAATGATAAGCTTTTAACATGTATTCTTGACTTCGGTGAGTCAAGAAGGTCTATAGAATATGTCAAAATAAAATATAAAATTTGGTTTAGACTTAGGCAAATTGTTAGGTGGTGGGTGATTGCTAGCATACGTTGTTGCTCGGTGGCTCAACGTGGATGCTAGGTACGAGGGGCATGTGGGAAGTGATTAAACAATTAAGGATCGGTCTATGAGCTACTGCTACAAAGCTCTATCATACTACTACAAGGCTGGTATGGGACAATCTTGGCTGACTAATTAACATGTCCTAACCTGAGTCTCACTATAGGTTGAATGTGAGTGTGGCGTAGGTCATGAGAAGTCTCACACAATACAAGAAGGAGCCCCGATCTGGTGTATTCCTTATTGGGGCAAAATCTTAGTGGGGGTGTGGCCAGGTTGAAGGCATTGCAAATGCCTTGTTATGATTGCTCAGTCATACGTCTATAGAAGCATGTAGTTCCTGATATCATGAGTTAATCATCTCTTGTAGGTAAAGTTGTACCACCTCTGTAGAGTGTATAAACTATCCTGGATATCTATGCCTACGGTCATGGGCATGTTGAGTAAAGTTTCATGGATTAGACTTTGTTTTTCACAAAATCATTTGACGTGGATATGTGGAATCTTTTTGGAGAAAGATGGTCCGGGTGGGATACCTATGGTTAGGTTAGTGCTAGGTCGGTGCCTGCACTAACGATATTAATTTGTTTAAATTATAGTCTTTACTTATTGTATTAAATTTAGGAATTTCAAATATGATTATTGTATTTCATCAAATGTTGTTTTACGCTCAAATAGCCATATATGCCTTCCTTTGTTAGCCTTGCATCATTATTGTTTTTTTCTGTGTAACTTGTGGAGTATAACTTTGTACTCACTCTTGCTATCACATCTCAGAGGAGGAATGCTTCTACTACAGTGAGGATCAGGATGAATAGGCCATGTCTTACAGTCGTCTGCTTGTGGGCAGTTTCTTGGGCTTCGCTAATATTAGTTGGTCTCTGCTGTTAATTTCCTTTATTATTGTTGCCAATGAGCATTGATGTAAACTTTGGTTATAAGGTCGTACTCTTTTAATCAATAAAGTTTGTCATTATACTTGATATGTGTATCTGTTACTACTGTGTGCATTAGCTGATTCTGAACTAGTGCGATTTACATAGAGGATCTAGGGGTTGTTGCTATGGGGTCCGACACATTAGCTAGTAATCCGATGGTGAATGCCCTGGTCATGCCACCCCTACAGACGACGATGGCTCCTCCGCGGCTGTAAGATCGAGGAGGCCGACTAGAGGGGGGGTGAATAGACGGTTTTAAAATTTTCTTTTAAACTACTATCAAACTTATAATGTGGAAGCGTGAACTATTTGGTTTAACACAAGTAAGGCCTAAAACATCTAAATTTGAATAAGTGCACCAACGATATAATTCTAAATCAATATAAGCAATCCTAGAAAGACAAGTATTCTAATCAATTCAATGAATACAAATGCTTGAATATGAGTTGCTAGAAGGTAAATTGAGCGCAAGATAACAAACCACAATGACATTTGATGTTTTTACCGTGGTGTTCGAAAACTTGCTGGTTTCCCCTAGTCCACGTTGAGGTCAGCCCAAACAAATTGGACCGGCTCCACGAATTAAGCCGAAACACCTCAAATCCACTAATGGAAGCTCTTTCCCGCTCCGGGTAGGTGAGCTCCAACCTTCACACTTCGCCGAAACACCTCCAACGCCGTCTAGGAGTCGGTAAACTCCAAGAATAACAAGTCAAGTCCCTCACTTTACTTTCACCACGTGCAACGAATGCACAAGCTTAATTGGATACTAAGTCCGCCTCTAGATGCAACACATGCAATCTAGATCATCTATCCCTTCTCACAAAGTGAAACACATGCACAATTGAGTGGAGAGCCTCACTCTAGCTTAAGAGTACATAATTAGGTCAAGCAACAATCTCTCCAACCGACCACAAGGGGGTATTTATACCCACACCAAAAAACTAGCCGTTGGAGCCAACTATCTGAAAAATCAGGGCAAGCGGAAGTACCACCGGCCAAAGACCGGTACTTCCGCAACACTTCTTATGCGACTCAGGGCAAGCGGAAGTACCACCGGCCAAATCCCGGTAGTTCCAATCTTTGATAGTACCGTAAAGTCAGCGCGGTACTTCCGTTTGAACTGAGGAAGAGAGTTGGCACTCTCTAGAAAAAAGGTTCCGCTGGAAAATTCAGAGCTTCCGATGTCTGATTGTTCCGCGCAACATATGTCGGTACTTCTGCCTTCCAATAGTACCGCTCACATAGAGCAGGTACTTCTGGTGGCCGGATGAGCTACTCACGCAGAGCCGCCTAGACCACTCACATACGGTAGTACCTTGAAACACATACCGGTACTTTCGATGTCTGGTAGTACCGCTCACACAGGGCCGGTACTTCCGACGTCCAGTAGTACCGCTACACACACTACGGTAGTTCCGATTTTCCTAACAGTGCAGATATCTCAACAGATTTTGTAAAACAAATTTGCAAACTACAATATCATGCACACAAGGATTAGACATGATTTCCAACAAGTTGCAAAACACATTTGCATACTTTTGAAATCATGACACAAGGAATTGGTACATGGACTTCTCATATTTGCAAAACACATTCGCAAACCTAAGTCATATATGAGTTTTAACCATTTGCAAAACATATTTGCAAATATAAGCCTCATATCACAAAGAATGAAAACATGGACTTCAAGCACTTGCAAGACACATTTGCTTGCATAGTCCCATGTTACTAGGATTCAACACATGAGTTTAAACCATTTGTAAAACACATTCGCAAATGTAAGCCTTATGCCAAGATGAGCTATACGAGATGAGGTTGAGCTATCAACACATTATGAGACTCAAACTACTAGACATGACTCTTCTTAATAGTACGACAACCTATACTAGCAATCCGATCTTCCAACCAAACACCAAGACCGGTAAAAGACTATGAACACATTCTTACCCCTAGGTAGTCATACCTTTGCCTTGAGTCATCATCTTGATATGCATCAACTCATGATGTATCTTCTTTCATCAACTCCATCAATATATGATGGTCTTCACTTGATTTGATGATCAACACATGATCATCTCCTCTTGGACATGCATCAACTCATGATGCATCTTCTTCTTGATAGCCTTCAACATATGAAGCTATCTTCTTCTCAAATCTTGACTTGATTATCTTCAACACATGAAGTCAACCCAAGTCATCCTCATTTGTGGAACCTAACCTATTCATCCAACTCATGAAAAATGTTAGTCCACAAAATAATTGTCATCAATTACCAAAGTTCACTATTAACATATAATGGAGGGACTAGATTCAAAATCTTCCCTCTTTGGTAATTCATGACAATCTCAACAAATAATAAGATAAAAATTGATTTATGAGTATACAACTTGTACACAATAATTGTATACTCTAAGCTATGTTTTAAACAAAGCTTACTTATCCGGTTGTCATTGATCATCCAACCATTAACACATAATGGAGAAGTTAGATGACAACCCGATTGCACATGAGTATATATAAACTACACAAGTTATATATACTCAACGGATGTGTTTCAAAGTAAAGATCATAAATATGCATATTAAAAGAAGCATGGATCAATACTCATGAAATTCCAAAACATAGAGAGAGCTCCCCTAAATATGTGCATACAAGTGTATATAATGAAGACATATGCACATATTCATTTTGGACTAATCGAGGAGTTCAATTTATATTTTGGATCTAAGGAATGAATTAGTATATGAGAAAGTGTGATTTCAAATGCATACCTCTTTGAATTCACCTTTCCATCCAAATAAGATGTAACATCCCAAAAAATTTGAATTTAGAATTGTGTAGTGCTTGAATTATTTTGAAGTATATTTTCTCGATTTTAGATTTTAATGGTTTCCCTTTTGAATTTTGGTTCAGGTTCCAATAATTGAAGAAAGTTATGGAAAATAAAACAAATAGAAAGCCAAGAAGGAAATACGAAAATAATAGAAATTCATATTTTAAAAATCGAATCTAAAAAGATGATCCATTAAAAGGGGAGAGGTGCAATTTGAGTGCACAAATTTAAAATGCACTTTGGGCTCAATAATAATAATAATATAAAAAAGGTAAATGAATAAAAAATATATATAAATACATGCACCATACTAAATCAATACAAAGTTGAGTTGAGCAATAAAGAAATAAAAATAAGTAAATAAGCAATTGAGCAAAAACATGAAAATAGATATATACATATAAACAAGAGCATATGTATATAAATAAATAAATAAGAGAAAAACTTTGGCCTGGCCGAGCCGGCCCATCCCTCTTTCTTCTCGATTCGCTTTGGCGAAGCCGAAGCCTCGCCATCGCCGCTCGCCTTTGCTCGCCGCGCCTTGCAAACCCCACTGACCACCGTCACCCACGGTCTCCACCACCCCGCCCACAGCTTCATCGTACTGTCGCGTCACCTCGGCTAGCTCACCGGAAAAAACCGCCGCCCACGTTCTTCATTGCCGCCCACGACTCCACCCGTCGTGTGCCGCCTCGGCCGTGCAAAGACAAAGTTCGCTTACCGCACTATCTTTGTCACACCGAATCCGCTCGCAATCCTGTCGCAGGCACTACTTTGTCGCCACCGCCGAACACCGACACGACCGGACGACCGCCTGTTTGTCGCCGGCCCCTTTCCGCCGGCTATAAAAGCTCGTACGGATCTCCATTCGCACTGCGCTGTTCCCCTCTGTCTTCCACCCCCAAGAATTGGATTTTCGCGCCTCACAGCTCACTGGCGAACCCTTTCTTCCCCAACGCCGGCCGCTGGTCAAGTCGCCGATTGGACTGTGTCGGGTCGATCCCAACGAGTCGGAGCATCCTTAGGGCAGCACGAAGGCACCCCCACCCTTGGCTAGGATTCTCCCCACCTCCTTTTTGCCGGCACCGTGCACCCCCTCTGCTCGCCGTCGCACGTCGCTAGACCGCCACCCTTTTCCCAAGCTTCCCGTGCCCCCGGGGTAGCTTCCTGAGCTCACCGAGATGCTCCCCTTGCCCGCAATCGAACTCTAACCCTTTGTATCATCACGCCTGCTTTTCCCCTGTTCCGCTACCGCCCTCGGTCGCCGCCACCACCAAATTGGCCAGTGGGACCGAGCCCAGGCGTGCGTGTGAGAATGAGCATCCCATTTTTGGAATGCTCATGGCCGGCCGCCACTTCCTCCGCCGGCGGCGAGCTCGCCATTCTTCGACCGGAGGGAGAAGCGACTGTAGAGAGAGAGAGAGAGAGAGAGAGCTTTTAATTAGCTGTTAAGATAGCCATTAATTACCGTTAAGACAGCAGTTAGGGCTAATGATTGGTAGTTAAAACAATGAGTCATTGACGTGTGGGCCATGCCCTTTAATTAAGACCGAACCGGCCCCACCTATCACAGACACAGAGAAAAGGAAATAAAAATAAAAGAAAAATTTAAAAATCGGCTATGGGTCCTACCTGTCAGATTTTAATTATTTTTCGGATTTAATTAAACCGAGAACTTTAAAAGGGCATAACTTATTTATTTTAACTCTAAATTGAGTGAAACAAATTTCTAAATTCATCTAAATTCACCCTCTATACAATGGAACAGAAACCATAATTTTTTAAGCTCATTTGAATTTTTTTAGAATTTGTTTGGTTTGCTAATTTTTATCTAAATTTTTCGTGCAACATAAAAATAGCGTATGAGGCCCAGGAAGTAGAAGCCGAAGCTGAAGCGACACTCAACGATCAAGACCAAGGCAACTACGACCAAGGCGAGTTAATACTTTGATCATGTTGAACCTATATTTTCTACAAAATTAATTCCATTTAAATTATCCAATTTGCATGCTGTTATTTTATGTGTAAATTTATATTGATTTATAGCTTCTAGTTACATACCCCTTTATTTACTTGTTAGCATTACATTCATTTGGAATACTTGAATATCAGAGCCTTGTCACCATAGCAAAAATTATAATGGTACGATTTTTGAAATTAAGTCCGTAATTATACAACATAGCTTAGAATTGCTTAGATAATTGGGGCACCAAAATACCCCAAGGATTACTTTTTAATCATGAGGAACTGATTTGGGAGGTTATGGTGGAAATGAAGGGTGTATTTCAACATGATTATTTTATGCTCTCAAAAACCACAAATTTTGCTTAAATATCTGGGCGGATGGTACGTGGGTTGGTATGTACTGCAATGGAAGCACAGTGTATGGAATGTGGTAGAACCACCCTGATAACCTTAAGAACTGAGCCTTGTCATGATATCCTATGTAAAACAGTACAACCACAAGTCTGCAAAATGCAACCTGGTTAAGTAAAACTATCGAAAACCCTAGACTCATCTAACCGGTAGTGGAAAGGAGGGGAATAATGCAAGGGCAAGGGGAGGCCTAAAGGGACACCGAGTGGAGGGTGACGTAACTAGTCGTGACAGCGTTGTGGAGAGTGGAGTCCGAATGCGTAGTATCCGTGGTTACATCCCGTGAACGTATGGGACCCGCCGCAAGTGGGAGCAGCCCATAGGGTAAGATGACAGAAGGGACTAGATACTTTGAAAAGTTAGCGTGATAGTCTACTCAACCACATGACCAAGAAATCATGTGGGGCAATGGGCGGATTGTCTCTTGTGGGTAAAGTGTGCAAACTCTGAAGAGTCAAAACTATTCGAATAGCCGTGCCCATGGTCAAGGGCAGATATGAGAACTTAACCGGATATAGTCCTATTTCAAAATCTTTGTGGGCGGAGCTGGAAAAGTAGAGGGTGGTGGAAAACCCTGATTTATGTTGCCCTAGGTGTCGCCCTAGTGGTAACGTAAGCGGTTATAACACTGAAAGGTTAGCATGTGGTGTAGAAATCATGTAACGGTGTATGGTATCTGGATCGCTATTAATATCGCCTTCTTTTACACATTATGTTTTAAGTTCAAAACTGTTAGGTTTTAGAAAATTTCTATGTAGCATATTTAAAAGCAATTTATAGCAAATAAAATAGCCCAAGCATGTCCTTGATAAGCCATGCATGTTAATTATTGCATCATGTGTATTGGCTCGCAGAGCACGGTGGATTTGTGCTCACACTCGCATTACCAAAATCAGAAACAAGAACCCAGGACAACTACGCTTATGAAGATACCCCTGCCGCAGATGGAGGAAACAACGAAGGAAATTAGGGCGTTATCTTCGATTTCGGGTCCTAGACAAGTAGAATTAATGGAGAATGTGTGCACATATATTACCTAGGATTAGATAGTATGTGTTGCACACATTTACCCCTAGTCGCTCGCCTGTGGATTATGGTCTTACTTCTGCTTTTGCTTCCACTGTTATTTTGTAATGTAGACATTTGGCCTATTTGGCCATTTTGTAAACTATCGTCCAACGCGGTGTAATTTTAAACTCTGATCTGTAATATTATAGTTTATGCGATGTATGAAATGATGCAATAATGTACCTGTGTGCACTATCTACTGATCCAGGGAATAGTGCAGTGAATCACAGGGGATTCTGGATTGAAAAATCCAGGTCCGACATGAGACTAAGCAATAATATACTTGTACAGACATATTAGTCCCATTAAAGATTTATCATTTAATCATATATTTGGATGTGAGAAATACAACAAGATTAAAAGGAAGATATACTAATACATTTCTCAATGATTTCACCTTTTCATTTAAATAAGACTAAGCATAAATGACCTTAAACAAACATATTAGTCTCATATATACATTTGTCATTATCACTAAAATATTATAATAGTATTTGTAAAACTCTATAATGGTATTTATCATCAACACTAAAACCAACTTAAATGGAGCTTGATCTTTCAACGGCTTCTTCCTCCCTCGGCCTGCTTGATGGCACGCCTATGATTCATTCCACTGCTTGCAACGTGGCCTTCAATTGCTCCATCAAACCTGTGATTGCACTTTGATGTTCACCAAGTTGAGCCTGAAGAGCTGGTATGGCCTCAACCGGTTTAATTTTCTTCACGATTATATCCAAGTTCTATTTCATCTCTTCCCACCGAGCATCCATCACCGCCACTTCTATTCTGCCTGTACTGTCGCTTCACCCATCACCTCCATCACAAATTTGGTGTGAACATATGGTTTTGATGGCACCACGATGCTTTCTCCGATTGGACCAACTAGATGCGGAAGTTAGTGAATGGATGGAACCTTCTGCTACCTGGGACTTTATAGTCCGAATCAAATAATTCCCCTTCGATCGAAACCTGAAACTGATACCAAATATAATGTCTCTTGATTAGGGATGGCAATGAAGCGGGGTCTTAGGGGAGGCCCCCGCAGCCTCACCCCATCCCCCGCTAGCAAGCCTACCGCCCAGCCCCACTATGGCTACCGAGGGGAGATGCCCCTTCCCTTATCCCCGCAAGGACCTGACCCCGTATGGGATAAAAAATAGGTTAAATATTTTTTAAAAATAATAATGTGAATTTGTTTATTAATTTATAATTGTTTAGGCATACTTTTTTTTTTCCAAATATAGCTTCAAAATATATATGCTAACATATACATTCAAGTTTTAGTCAAATATACAAGAAAAGAATATAATCTCTCATATTTTAAAGCTATAATTCATTATTTAAAAGTATTTTTTATATTTATCGGGTCCCATGGGGCCCCACAGGAAGGACGACCCCGTCCCCGCCTCACTAGTGTGCTGGGTCCCGACCCATTCCCCCTATGCGGGGAGATCCCCCGTCCCCACCACCCATAGGGGTATTCCCTACGAGGCCCTGCCCCACGGGGGAATTGCCATCCCTACTCTTGACCGGAGTGACTCAATCACCCGATGTGAGACTGATACAACTCTCCAGTTGGAGAAGAAAGTAAAATTTAGGAAAAAGAATTCAGTAGAGAATAGGAAGGAGATTGAGAGAAAAGAGAGTTGGGGAATTCAAATTCATTTCTTTCTTAATCATCATGTTGCTACAATCGTATCTTATATCAACTCACACACATGCCCTTACTTGTGGGCCACTGGCCACACTCACACACGAAAGCACCAGGAACCAACCACCTACTTTGTCTCCTTGTTGTCGGTCACACCATTCACTGATATGCCATCTCCTTGCACCATACTTTGCTATGCTCCCCTGATCTTCTTTCTTGCGGCTTTGTTGATGGGTCTGATAGGATGTCAGGGTGAGCACACCAACCCTAAGTTCCCTAGTTTGCCAAGAGTTTGGCTGCATTATCATCGAATCCTAAAAAGTACGCAACACTATAAACATTTTCTTGTGCCTTAGGTAGATTTTTTCAAGGGTTTAGGGTTCCTTAAAAAGAGAAACATTGCAAATTTTCTCAAGCAGCACTATTTTACATTTCACTGGAACATTACATCATATAGATAGCTGGGCATAGCTCAGTGTGGTAGATCATGCTAAATTTGGGCGTGATAGGTCCCAATGGCATATGCAAGAGTAGTTAAATCTCAAGCAGATAGGTGAAGTGGGAGAGTACCATACTATACATTGGGTGTTAATTCGTAATAGTGGGATAGATGAAACATCTTTGTTACAAGATTTGTTGATGGACTAAAGATAGACCCAAGGGTAAAATTAGGAGGTGCTAATGAGACAACGCTACGGTCTATTGTGATCCAAAATCATCATAATTAGAAGAGGAACATAGTGAAAATATGAAATACAACAAAGGTAGTACCTCAGCAATGGTTAGTGTGTTTCTAAAAGCCCATAAATATATGTAAATGGCTACATGTACATTAGAATTAGCAAAGTTAGTGACACGATCATAAATTATTATATGCAAATAGTTATACATGTTGAAAAATAAGTTAGTGTCGCGATCATAATTGTGATTTGCCAATAGTTATACATGTTAAAAAAGAATGCAACATATCACTAACGCGCTAGCATTCAATAGTTTGAGTACGAGGCAATGGCATTCTATGTTTCTTCATGGCTTGGAAGCATTTTTGGATTCTATAATCATTAAGGCTTTTAAATATCTCTCGCTTAGTATAGCATATCATCATATCACTGAACCACTCATTTGCCCCTACCGCCCAACCACCAACCACCCTGTGCCCATGTTCGGTGACACCCCTGCCACCCAGTGCCCACATGAGCCTCCATGCACACCACTTGACGCCGCTAGCCCGCCGCCATCTAGTTGGTCATGAGAGCTAGGGCTTGATTGGTTGTCTTGCCTAATTGGGAATTTGGGATGGGGATTAGGGATTGGTAGGTGGTGGGCTTGGGAAGAAAGACATGGGCTTTGGTGAGCTATTGGGCTTGGTGTGTCTTAGTGCGTGTGTGGTGTTGTTGGCCCAACAAGAAAACAAACAAAACCAGGCTTGGAGATAGCTACTTGGCTCAGCCTACACAACGGAGGTAAGCCTCCTTCGACCTTTTCTAAATTAGGCAATGTATCCTATGCACACAACTATCTTGGTGTTCTCATGCACTCGTGAAACCAGCACCCTCTAATTGCAATCTAGCCATCCAGAACCAGGCGAGAAATTTTTTGTAGAAAAGCACCCACACATCACTGTGCATCTTGTGAAAGCCCCACTATCACCTCGCCTCCCTTAGTCCTCCCCATATCCCAAACCTGCAGGCCATAGTAATCCCTCATTCCCCATCCCTATCCTCGTTAGTTCATCATGTGGCCCAACGACGATCGAAGGTAGTGACAAATCTTCTCCCTTCCAACCGCCAGCACACATGTGCCCTGCAATCTAGCTGCGTATTCTCTTGATCTCATCCCCAATCCCTCACATTATGACCGGCGTGGTGGCAAGACTACAACCTCTCTATACGGCGCCACATCAAGCCTCCACCCACGGTGGTGTTGCGACCATTCAGCGTCGCATTGAGCCTCCACCTGCGTGACCACCACAGGTTGCCTCTCTGTGTGGTAGCAACGGTGAGTAGTTCCCCAAGAAGGTTGACAAGGGTGGTGGAGCTAGCGACTAGTTGCTATGCGACAACCCCTTATCAAATCCCTCTAGTTGCTCAGGCTCGTGTGGTGGACAAGCTTAAGGATGTGTCCAGGGATCCCACACAAACCATATCCCATATGGAGGCGGTCGAGTCACTTGATAGTGCAAGTTTGAGTGATTTGTGTGTTCCCAAATTACCAGGATGCAAAAGTTATGTCCAAGAATATGTTGTGAAGCAAGAATTTGGTGTGAGGCTGCCAAGGATTATGCTAAATATTTGTCATTGCATCAAATTAATGGATGGATGTAGTTGGTAGTTTTGTTTTAGTTCTTTGAAATTGTATTGTAATATTATGTAATTTTGATAAGTGAGGTGTTGTTGTAGCACTCCAATGTACTAGCTTGTGTAGATTTATCATTTGTTAACCTAACGCATGTATAGCTTCACATTGTTTGAAATGCAAAATGTTGAGCGAGGTGCCATTTGTTGAATGCAAAATTATTGTGGATAGTTAGTAGCATTTCGGTGCCTATGTTAGGTCATGTTATGCTTGGTATCGAGCGGGCTTTAGGTCCGTGGTAATTAAATTATTAAATTGACACACCGATGCATGGGATGTGATAGGTCAAGCATTGCATTTATGCTTTTGACATATTGTATTGATGATTTACATTATGGGATAATCTTGTATGCTTATCGATAATCTTGTATGATTATTGATTGTGTATTATGTGTGACCCTATATTTATTTTGGTTCCATAGAGATAGCAAGGGTAGAGGAATATGTACCTATGTTTGACTTTGTACTTATTATGAGATGATCTTTTGGGTGCTTATGATGTGACTTTATGACTATTATGTGTGTGGATAGTTGTTGAGAGATAGAGATCGTGGTGCGCCATAAGCATGGCCAAGTTATAGCACTATTCGTGGTATTGAATTTGGTGAGGAGCTTTCCTTGGGCAACTAAATTTCAGAGGTTAGGAATGAGTTCTTTAGAACAGCTTTCTCTTCCTTGAGTTGAATTTGGTCAATTTTTATCCCGTGAAGGATGAATTTATCTTGACATTCATGGTTTATTGTGGTTGATGGTTTGTTGGTCTCTACTCGTTCTTTGAAGCAATTATTGTATTTCAAACTATTGAAACGTTTATCTTGCTTGGGAACATTGTTGATTTGCAAAGTTGGTCCCTTCGTGGGAGTTTTGTCTTGTGGTAAAACATGTCTCATTTGTTCGCTTTATTCTTATTAATGAAAGTTTTATGTTGTAAACTTGTTAACATAGGAAAGCTTTGGATCAATGAATTCTTTGGATTATTACGTGTGTTGAAGCTTAACTCCTCTTCTTTCGGAAGAGAGTGTTAAAACCTTTGTAGAGTTTGCTATGCTTAAGTAGAAGGTGGTGATCATATAAGCTAATTCGTATGGTATGAATTGTCAAGTTGAGAAGTTAGCATGGTGCATAATTAATTCCAACTAGCATCCTTGGAAGTGTAGTTGATTAATTTTGATATTGCTTGTAATAGTTTATTAAAGAATAGTGATTAAGAAATTTCCTACATGATTGTAACCCATGTAGTTATTGAGGAGAGTGCAAAGAGTTACAATGATTATTATGATTGATTAAATTGCTATCATGTTGGATAAATTGCATTATGTTGTCGTTAGTGATTAATCTAACTGGTTGGAATTATTAAGAAGAAGGTGTTGGAATATTGTCTTGGTAATATTAACCTTTAATCTGTCATTTATTTAGAATCTGTATGAGCTTGTTCAATTGCTAGATTCATCTATCCTTCACCATGTCAAATTGTTGAAATATGTATAAAGAAAAAGATGAAGATTGATGTATTGACTTGTAGAATTTTGCCTTACAAAGCTGGTATTATTGAAGTTTAAAGTTATCTCGTTCTATTTTCCGAACTTAAGGTGGGATATTAAATCTATGCTCATGATTATTTTGTGGTTATAAAATGGAGTTAGATCATGAATGTTGATATGATAAAATAATAATCAACTATTGCTAGTAATGACTAGAGTACAATCAATTTGAGTTAAATCAGAGTTGAGCATCAAAAGAATTGAATATATAAACTTAATGAGAGACTTATACTAGCATGTTTGGCAAGAATGCCCTGCTCTAGTATCATCTTGATTAAGAGCTTTGTTCTAATATGGTGGCTTGTGCACTAGGTTTTTCCTAGATCAAGTAGTTGTAATCTTGTTTAGATAATAGAAACATGATGAAGTGAATTAATATGTTTCTTTTGGAAAAGTTTATGAAGGGAGTTGAGGATATGATGATGCTTGTTAAGAATGTAATATTCTGATGTTAGTATGTTGGTCAATTTGTGGTTATGATGGTAATGTTGAAGGTTCATTAAATTCTGGACGTAATCGGAAGTCATTCGGGATGATTACGACCACGCTACGGCATCCTCGGCATTTTTGACTATGATCGGAAGATGTTTCGACCACGTTGAGCGTAGTCGGAAGTCAGTCGGGCGATGTACGACTTCCTTGGCCGTGGTCGGGAGCCAGCCGGACGGCCTACGACCACGTTGGCCGTGGTTGATAGGTCTTACGACCACGTTGAGCGAATTTGAGTACCAGCCGAGTAGCGTACGACCATGTTGTAGAGTCTACGAGTACTTTGGCCATGGTCGGAGGCCTCCAGGGCCATTTACGACCACGACGTGGCGTCTTCGACCACGTTGGAAGTGGTTGGCAGGGAGCGCTTGGGAGCTTCGACCACGTTGAAGGACGTGGGTCTTCGACCACATTGTGCACTCGGAGCCACGACCACGTTGGGGGCTCGGTGGTTCGATCACGTTGGCGCTTGAGACATCGACCACGTTATCACGAGATTGAACGTGGTCGAAACTCGTTCGACCACGCGTTAGCGACGTAAGAGCCGTGGTCGTTTGGCGCTTTGGAGTGGTCGATCACCACCCGAAACGGTCGTTTTGGTCGGAATCGGTCGTAACGATTTGGGATGAGGTCGAGAGCTTTGAGCGGGCTCGTGAGCTCAAGTGTATTTGTGTGCAATAGAGTGCTCGGATGAGGTACTAGACTTTGAGCGATAAAGTTGTATCGGTGTTGTATGTGGTCGTAGCAAGCTAGCGTTGGTCGTAGCTTGTGTCTCGCATGGTCGTAACGAGCTTTGAGATGGTCGTGACGACGTCCGGTGGTCGAAGCTGTGAAGTCTTCGTGGCTTCACCACTTCTTGAGGTGTGCATTGAGTGGTCGGTATGGGGTGTACGATTAGATATTTGCGGTGATTGTGCACGAGATCTTGTTGAACGTGACGATTGATGGTCCTGTGGTTTAGGTGCGGTGCTATGTCTTGGTTTGCTTATGTCGTGGTGCGAGGACTTTGGAGCTATTTCATGGTGAGGCGTGGGAGGACCGGGACAAGGCACGGTGGTGTTGAGGTCCGATGGTCGGAGATGCCAAAGATGATCGAGGTCTGAGGTGGTTGCGAGCCGGAGACGAGGAACAGTCTGTAGCTACCCATGATGGATACGATAGGCAAGGGCGAGGAGGATCGGGACTAGGCTCGTGGAGGAGCTAAGGTCCGAGATGGTCGAGGTCGGGTGCGAGTCGTGTGTGACGAGATGATCTTGGAGACAAGTCTTGGTGAGGCTTGGAGTGGTCGGGACTAGACATGGGAGATGTTGAGGTCCGTAACGACGGGTGAAGCCAAAGAAGACTTGGAGCTCAAGGTGGTGATGAGGAATCGGAGTGGCAGCCGGTGGGAGATAGGTCAGCGAGGCTAGGATGGTCGGGATGAGACATGGGTGGTGTCGGGGTCCGTAGCGACCTGGGAAGCTGAAGGAGACCTAGTCTTCATGGTGGTTGCAAGCATGGACGAAGGCGGTGTGAGGGCATTTTGGAGAAATACCAAAGCTGCAGAAGGCAGCTGCCCCTCCGGTAAAGCACACGAGAAAAGAAGTGGATTCGGATGGCGCTAACGGGCAAGAAGTCTTGGTCAGTTGTTTGGAAAGAAGTGCTATGCATTATACTTGATGAAGAAATGACAGACCTTTATTACACCATATTACTTCCAGTTGATAAGGGAAAATCACATCTTGTTGTTATCTAACAATTGTTAAAAAACATGGTTCTTGCTTTCTATTGCTCCCAGATGACATTATGTATTCCTTTTGTCACCATGTCATCTCGACTGGGACCAATCACATGTTTTCTAAAAAATATTACACCATATTTGGGAACAATTCATGAATGCAAATGAAAAGTTACAAATTCAAGAGGCAAAAAAGGAGACATATACAATTTTAGCCTTGGAACATTTAGACTTTATTATTGTTGGCTCACAACACTGGAACATCGACGAACACCGCGACATGGGAATTTGTAAATTTTAGACCATATCATATCAAATTATTGAATGGTTTTGCTTGGCTAGCATATTCTTTTGACTCTTGCCCACTCTTGTTTTTTTTGTATTTTTAGATTGCAACAGGTGCTAAAATCTTATCAGAATCCATTGTTGATATGTACATAAAAGGTGACATAAATACTAAACATGAACTAGTTCTTGCTTATCAATGCTACGAGGTGCCAAATAATTTTTTGGTAGCATGTCCTCTCAACATGGCTACCAAATGTTATCTACATTTTTGTCATTCGTTTAGAGGATATTCTACACAAAATTTATGTCACAAAGAACATTGCAAGGTTTTAGGAATCTGCATTTGATAATGGCATTCCAATGAACAAAATTACATTGAGAAAACAAAAGCACTTGACCTCAAAACAAAATCACAGACTTTAGCTATCATATTTTCTTAAAGGCCTGTAGAACAGTGACTTACAACTAGAGCATTTTTAGTGGCAAATACATTTCATGGAACATACACTCTGCCCTCTTGCACACAAATTAGCACCCGATTACTACATAGCCAAATGAGACCGATACTCTTTGATATAACTCTTCATGTTCCCTAAAAGGATGAAAAAGCCAAATGAAATGGGCTTCTTCTTTGTTATCCTTGCACACTACGCGAAGAAGAGGTCATTGGTGAGTCATCAATGTTGCTGCAGACCCAAGACCTCTCCTTCGATCCATGCACACATCTGCGTAGTGAGGGTGGAAGGATGACAGGCGATTTAGGCGTGCATGTGTGGAGGCGATTGCAATCACCAGGTGAGCATGGGAGAATACGTAGCTAGATTACAGGGCACATGTGTGTCGACGGTTGGAGGGGAGAAGATTTGTCACCGTCGTGGCTGCACGATGAGCTAATAGGGTTGGGGAATTAGGGATTGTTTTGGCTTGCGGGTTCAAGAGATGTGGAGGGATTGAGGGAGGCGAGGCGATCGTGGGGTTTTGGCAAAATTTAGTGACGTGCGGATGCTTTTCAATAAAAATTGTCTCGCCTACTTCTGGACGGCTAGATAGCAATTGGACGACGCTGGTTTCATGAATGCACGAGTACACCAAGATAGCTATGTGCATAGGATGCATCGCCAATACGTTGTCTCTAACTTCAGCTTTCTTCTTCTACCTCCAATCTCCATGGCCTACATCCGTGGCACCCCATGGAGGGCTGGGGGTGCTAGGGGGTACTTATGGTGCTGCCAATAGTACGGTGTGCCCAACCCCACTTGACCAACCGTTGGGTCCACCTCTGACTAAAAATGAGATATAAGCAGCTATAAAAATGCACAAACCAAGGGCTATTGCTGCTGCCTTGTCATCCGTTCAAACTCAGCACGTACGAAGAATTATCGCAAGGTGGAATTCAAGGAAAACTGCAAGATGTTCACAGAAACACCTCACTAATTCCCTAAAAAAACACCTCACCAATGGTAGAGACCTAGAGAAAACTGATTATTTGCTCACCCTTTAGTTGACTCTCTAGGATTTATCATCATTTTCAATGTAACTGAGGATTTGCCCTTTTATAGTTGAGATTATAAGAAGTGCCCAAAAAGATTTGGATATCATCAAATATTATGATAATTATAGAAACCAATGATGTGGATGGCACCTCTAATGTGTGACTTCAAATTGATTATGCTGAATATTACGCATTGCATCATCCCTTTCCACCTGTAGTTGCTTGGGGGCAAGTGAAGGTATAGATGCATCCAACAAAGCAACGATGGTAGAGGTTGAAGTGATAGTAGAAGTTGAGGAGGTAGAAGACCTACGATGAGAGGTCAACGATGAAGCTGTCGCATATATTAGGATATGGATAGGTTACACTAGCGTAGATTAAAAATTTCTATCACATAAACCAAGAAGCCATGCGAGTAAAAATCATAGATCATTACCACTAGATGCACAATACAACGGAAGTAAAGTTGAAGTGGCTGGTTCAACGAAGCTCGTGTCGGTGTAGTGGAAGTAGTCAATTGTCTTCGGACAACTATCTCCTTCTCGCAATTGCTCTGATCAGCACCACAGTCACAGTAGCACCTCTACCGAGGTCCACACGTCTAGGGATAGAATGCCATATGCGGTGTGCTAGCAATAGCATGCACGGCAGGGGTTATGAGAGGTGGTGGCCAGGGTTTCGATGAGTGTGTCTCGGGATCCCACTCTCATCCCCTACACCTCCCTTTACATAGCCTCCAATCAGATCCTTATCCGATACGATCATATATCGTATCCGACTCAGAAAGCCTCATACTAGATTTTTATCCAATATAAGTAAATATCGTATCACACTTGAAAAACTTCCAATTGAATCCAACATAAATAGATATCGTGTCTCACTCAAAATCTATCATTTGGACTCTTATCGTTTTGGCCTGTTAAGTGTGTGACCCTATAGGTTCATGTATATTTGACCATGGGCGAAAACCCCTTTCTGGTTCATAAGTCGGTAGTGGTCCCTAGCAGAACATAACGACTCCCAAATATAATAAAGATCATATTGAATGAACCTATACAATACTTATGTACGATCCCTTTGTCTCATGATACCAGATCAAACTCAAGGCGAGAAGTGTGCCAACCTATGGTAGTTCAATCTTTCACTCGAACCTGTAGTGGATTACTCAGTTGTGATTGACTCTTCAACCACATTCGGCACGACCATACATTTCCTTAATACAATCACATTGAAGGGTCCAGAGATATCTCAACTGTTATATTGAGGGCAAATTCTATTTTGATCACTCACATTTCTTCGCATGTTTCATAGTAAATCCAAAAGCTACCTTTATGGCCACCCAGTTATGAAGTAGTATTTGATAATCCCTAAGTAAACTATTACACATGTATGAAACCATGACGATCTTATATCTAAGGATCCTATATACACTATGTATAAGACCAACTAATAACACTTAAGAATATAATAATTCTGGCAGTGTCTCATGGTGGGTCAATCTAACACCATATTCTGTAACATGTGTCCACATTATTGATTTGATATCTCATATCTATGATCCGTGAAATATGACCATCGATCAATACATGTGCTAATCTATAAATCATAATTGTCTCACATAATGCCATAAGATCAGGGATAATTTAGAATAACATCGAAACATGAATAAAGAGTTCCACTAAAAAGTCATGTACTTATTGATCAATATGAAAGACATTTATTCAAGTGACAAAATAACATATTATTGAAAAGATCATAATATAAAAGTGATACAATCATCTTCATGATTACCTTTAGGATATATCACTGACAACATCATCGACTTTGGTCCTCAGTATATGATGTTGCACCGAGAAGGCCTTTGTGTAATCAATTTGGCCGAGTTTGAATTTGGAGCAAAAGTAATCCTCGGTCGACATGTCGGTGTGGCATGTGCATGGTTGTGTCAGCGAACCCGTAGGGAAAGGGAGAGGCATGGGATGATACGTGAACTATCCCCAAATTCCAACTCTATCTTGTTGCTTCATCTCAAGTTGATGTTGAAATCTTGCTCTGGTCCATGGCCCTCTATTGTCACCCAAAATTATGTTAGTTACTTCTAGGGCTATAATCTGGTCGGTTTCAAATGGATATTGTTTATACCATATCATAACTTATATGTTTTGGATTCAGAGTTGGATACGGTTAGACCAGATACGAATACCTATTCAGAGTATTTGGGGTTTTGAATACTGTACCATCGAGACGAATATATAACAGATTCGAGTCGATAACAGATAATACATGCGGATAGTGCATGCATGCAACAAGGAATATATATTGAACTGCACCACATCCACTTCTTCAACTATTTAACATGAGTACGGCTGGCCTAGCCTAGCTAAGAGTAGGGGTGGAAAACGGTAACGGATAATTCGTTTTATCCGATATTCGTATCCGAGAAAATGTGAATGTGGTAAGCAAAAATCCGTATTCGAAAATATTCGTATTCGGATTCGACAATATTCGTATCCATATTTGAGAATATTCGTATTCGCATTCGTATTCGAGAATATTCGTATTCGAGAATATTCGTATTCGCATTCGTATTCGAGAATATTCGTATTCGTATTCGCATTCATATTTGAGAAGATGAAGAGCCAAGACCTCAACTAGTACACTCCTCATTTCGCTCAACTAGTACTCAAGACTCAAGACTAACTCCTCAACTCCTCATTTCCAGAATTCCTCAACTAGTACTCAAGACTCAAGAGCCAAGACCCCAAGTCCTCAACTAGTACACTCCGACCGGCGATCGCTACCGCCGCCATTTCGGTGGCAGTCACGCCATTTGTCAGGTCGGATGCGTGCATTACTAAACTATAAAGCGTCTGAATTCCAGAAATCTGAGATCATTGCAGAACGAGGTGATGTTTACAATTTTGGTCGATGGATACAATTGTTACCGTGTAGGCTACATGTGCGAATAAACAATGGTGCCAGAAATATGAACAGTAGAAATCATATTTTGAGAAAATTTCAAATGTCAAAATTTGAATTTAAAACCGCTAATCGGAAAAACCGGTCGATTACAACATTCGTAGGAGGATATTTGTATTCGACCGAATTAAGCATATATCCGATTCGAATTCGTATTCGTTACAACATTCGATTCGTATTCGAGAATGTTCGAATTTGTATCCGTATCCGTTTTAAAAATATGAATCCGTATTCGTATTTGAGACTATTCAACGGTATCCGATCCGTTTCTACCCCTAGCCGAGAGGCAACCCATCTCCCTTGTGGCCTTGCCACCCCACCACAGCTCCACCACAACTCCTCAGGAGTCATGAACGTAGGGCATGCTACCACTGAGAACTCCAAGCAGGCATCTATCTAGATCCAGATAGAGAGAGCTCGAATTCAGAGGAACTTAGAGAGAGAGAGGGGAGGCAAGGGAAGGGATTCAGATCAGCCCTCTGCCAACCATATTCACTCCCTCACCACGACTTTGAGCACTGCCATGTGAGGGAGTCCTCACCTACTATGGCCTCCCTCACAGCCAGTCCATTGCTCGAGCATCGCCGTGTTGTGGTGGAGGCGATAGGCCATGCGACGACAGTTTCATGTGCTACCGGATAATAACCAGATATCCACTGACCAATACTATTCAGGCGGATAGTAGCATTTTTCTATTTCGTTACCGAATCTGAGGTAAACTATCCAGTACCAATGCTGAATCTGCTCAGATACTAAATTTCCTTCCCAAATTCGGCACCAGATCGGTCAGGATCAACCCAACCCGTTTGCACCCCTAGTTACTTCTAAGCCCATTTCGTATTTGTCCCATGTTTGGTTGGTAGCCATAATGTGCCAAGTGTGATATGCTACAGTTTTTGTGGCTCATAAATTGTACACCACAATTGTGGCACAGTATGGTAAAGAACTGTATCTATAATAAGTGGGGCACCAAACTAAGATTTTTGTGACATATCAAAGTGTGATACCAAACCAAACAACAGCCTAAGGAAGTCAAACTTGTCTAACTAGGTTGTGGCACATTGTAGCAACAAACCAAAAACGGATCCTAATTGTCCCTCCTGTTTCTTCCCCAAGCTTCTTTTTCTTTAGAGTACTTGAAGTTGCTCTAACATGATATTTTGGACCCAAATATGGACAAAATCAACCCGTAACACTCCATTTTCGCTTCCTTGATTTCCTTGAGGGGGGAAAATGTCCTTATACGAATTCTTGTTTTTAGGTTCACATAAAACATGAGACCACATTCGTTCTCAGATTCGCCTTAGCTTGAGAAAGAACTTAGGCCCCGTTCCAAACTTAGGTCCGAGAAATTCAATTGAACATCCTTCATTTCCAAACAGAGCCTTGGTTACATGGGAATACTCTTGCTACCTGGATCGAGCAAAAACATATATAATCCATGAAATTTACGTAGACCACCTCCTGCAAACAGAGAAGTCGATGCACCAAGCCAATAATTCCACTGAGATGCACGCATCGTCCGTTTATATACAGAAGAAAGGATACTCCATATATACACAAGGACAACTGAATTGTTGTAACGAGCTTAAATACAAGGGTGGCAAACCCACAATGTCTTTGTCTTGGACAGCAATTTGTTCAGAAGCACCTGAAGTGAAGTGGAACCACTACCACATATACATAATCTGGAAGAATTTTCCCCACAGTAGCAAGTAGCAACACTATTTTACTTGCTTCCAACCACCAAAGGAACAAAACGCAAGGAAAGAATATTCATCTACAGACCGGCCATGAAAAACCTTCCCCCCAAACTCAATAAAAAACATGCTGTAACAGAAACACCATTTTGACATTTTTATCGCGTTTGTATCCCACCCTTCTCCTTTTGGAGCTGTTTTGAATAAGCCGCGGCCTTTGCATCTAAAGCAGTCTGCTTCTTCCGCCTTGATTGCCCAAGAGCTGCTGGATCAACCAACAGTCCAGACCATGTTTGTGAGGTCCCCTTCTGGATGGGGACTACGGTGCTGAAGGAAGCATCCTGGTGCTCATATGTAGGCTCCATATGACGACAGGATCCCAACGGATTACCCATAGCTCCATCCTGATGCGGTGGAGGGAACTTCTCACTTTTGCTCTTGGCATTTGCATGGGTTATCATGCGTCGCCTCTGCTGCCATTGAAAATACTAAATGCTGAGTGCCGCATCATGCAATGTGTCATTTTGAACAGATTAATGATTAAAAATTATGTTTCAACTTGCAATTTTAAAGAACAGTTAAAAATTGTGAAATGCACAGAAACTAGCACTAATTTACTTTCACCACATTGATTAAGCAGCACTGACAATGGATTAAGTATCACTTACAATTGTGACTAATTTCATGCTAAGGAATCATTAATCCTACAGAAAATTATAGTTTCTTACACCCACATGAAAACACAGTTAGATCTGAAGTAAACAGGACTAGTGACATTTCGTAACCTGAAAACAGAGGTCTTCCTCTAACTATGCTCAAAAGGCTTTGGTACAAAATACAAGTCGATGATGGTTAGTAGTGACAAACTATCAAGAGGTGCCATGATTATACACTAAAATTATCAATTTTATCACATTTTACCATTACTTTCGGGGCTATTTGGCTTTTGGGCCCACCACTTGCAAAAAATAGTGATATTTGGCAGGTTTATGCACAATTCGATGGGACAATTCTGGTGGTGAGTTCGAAAATGACTTATGTTTTAGTATTAGATACGGAGTATAATCAACTCAATTGCTTGTATCGCGTCAACAATTTATAGGATAGCAAATTAAACAGGAATATCTACAATCGTAATTAGCTTTGACTTACATCAAGATTTGCTTGAAGCTCTGCATTAGCCTCTGGTACTGGTCCTGCCCTATGAGATCGATCCCGTGTTCGAGTCCTTTTGGCCACCTCTCCTTTGGCCTTTGCAGCAGCTTGTAGCCTGAATAATAATAATACACAAGATACAAACATATAATGTCATGAATGACCAGTAACAAACAATTAGACAGATTAATTCTAATTATATATGTTACTCTTTCATGGTGAGGCACCTCTTAACTGACCAATAAAAGATAATCAGCAGCAATTGAAGCAAGATTGCATGTGGCTGTGTGAGTGCACAAATATGCCCATGCAAGTTTGCAAAAGCATTCCAGACTGGACTCCACCAGGTTGATGGTCTCAATTTCTAGCTAATAGCTAGCTCCTAGTGCTAAAATGTCAAAGCCCTAACTCTAAACCGAAACAGAAAACGGCCAGAAAGTGGCTGCTTTGACCGTTTGCAAAACAAATACAAGCAGTACCATGAGTTAGAAATGATTCCTCCATTTTTTCCCAAAAGAATTACAGAATAATATGATTAACTAAAGGATGATGTGAAGACCAAAATTTGTTCAAAAACTCACCACAAATCATTCATAACTCACATAAATCATTCATAATTTAGTTAAATAGCCCAATTTATCAATTCATGCAACCAGAAAGCACGCAAGATGAAATATGAAATATCATAGGTGGCCTATAGTAATCAACAGGTTCATACAAGTTTACAAACATTGTGCACATGGCCACATGCATGTGATGGACATTACTGGTACTGGTGGACTTTCAAATATTTGAAATAAAGTAAATTCACTTCTACACAAATTGATGAAAGTGCAGAAAGTCAACAAGGCACTGTCATACACTCATAACATGATTTGAATGCAAGTTCTGCAAAAAAGGGAAAAGGGTAGATGCAACACACCTTCTAGCTTCCTCGTCTCTTAACTTGGCATCCATCTCCTTGCTTGGTGGATATGTCGGCAAGCTTGCTGGGTCACATGCATATGGCTCAGTTGCAAAGAACTACAAAGCTCACAGCATAAAAAAAATTAGCACATAGTGACAACCTGAGGATTCTATTCAAGTGCAAACTACACAAATTTTTATGGGAGAGTTTGGTCGATGGAATAATGATTCCATAAGAAAAGCAGCACATAAGTTTTGGTGATATGGAAATACGAAACTGAAGCTAGTGTGCTTTGTCAAGGTCAATGATATTAGAGGCCAAACTTAAGCGAAGTATTCCATACAAAATTCCCCTTTTAGGTTTTAAAAAAATTACCCTTCCCTTTCTTTAGTATATTGCATTAAATCCACCTATAGTTTTTAAAGAAAGCAGATACTTCATCCATACCATTTAAGCGAAGCAATATAATATGCATCTCAAAGTTGATGCTAATCAGTATATGTACCTCTAGTTTTTTACAATTGAGTACCTATACTCCCAAAGACCCAAACCAATGCAAACTAACACAAACCATCTGACAAAATTTGTTGTAAACACGGAAATATGGTCTTGGAGATGATCCAAGTTCTCATAGCCTCATATTAACACATATGACATGCCAAATTTTCCATTCCCCCATGCTAATGAGCAGTTTTCTCAAGACAACACAATATAGTTTGCACTAACAGAATACACGTTCTAAATTATCATAATTAACATGGATATATTGGGCCTAGTGGGAGAGCACTAATTCTTGAACTAGAATATATTAAATAATTCATGCAACGCATAAGAGATTAATATACTTTGGAACTATTATATGTTGCATACAAAATATGTCTGTTTGCTTCAAATAACTGCAACATATGCAATGACATAATTGGAACGTCATACCATACACTACATACTTCTTCCAAGTAATTACTTTGGCATCTTCTATGAGAGGAGAATTTTATACTGAGATCTACTCGAGCTCTATGTTTTTGTAGTTGGGAAAAGTCCCATCTTGGAACAACTTTAAGACCATAGTTTTTCAAATTTAAGGTCCATAATGACATAAGCAGGTGGGCCCAGATCCACATGTGAATGACAGACATTAAATGTTAATTTTAAACAGAAGGCTTCTCTGGACCGAAACTGAAACTTGATGACTTGAGGTGTCCTCTTGGACCTTCAAAAAGTTAAGGTCCTCAATGAGACCTAGATTTTGGATGACCAAAATGGGACTTTTCTCTTTGTAGCTATAATCTTAATTTATCAACTGTTCTTTGATACATGCATTTGCAAAAAAAGCTTGCTATTTGTGTTGCTCCTAAGTATTTTTAATATGTAGTACTGTAATAGCATTGCTCAAGTAGGATTTTTATAACACAAAACATTTACAGCAAAAGCACTAGATTCAACATCATTATTCTATAAAATGTCACACGATTAAACCAGCCGTTTATAATCTAGTTCTAGACAAGTCCTCCCAGACAAGAAAAAGAGTAATATGGTTTATATACTATAAAAATGATAGTCATTTTGAAAATATTCCGAAATACTTTATAATGGCATACTACATGACTTGCTAATTGTTTTTTTGTTTGTTGATTTTTTTCTGGAGTGAATTAAACAACACCATGGAGAGCCAGAGTCTCATGTATGATAGGACTGTACCTCACAGTAACGGGTCAATGACTTTGCTTCATACTAACATTTATGATTAGAATGATAATGATGAAAAGGATATGGACATACTTCATTTTGCAATGCAGCTGTGGCAGTTTGACGCTCAGCTGGATCAATTGCAAGCAGAGTTTCAACCAATGGCAGGGAAGATGGAGGAAAATCTTTAAATGTCTCCTTGATGCAACGTTTATAGGGCTGTTGAGGTTTAAATATTGTAGCATGTGGCAGTTTTGACTTCTTCCAATACTCCTCTGAGGGGGAGCCGCATAGCTTGAAAATCTTGTGCAACTGTTCTACCTGATGAACACAACGTATATTGCAATTTTTAACATTAGAACCAAGTAGTCACCTTTATGTAAGCATATAGCAAGGCAAAATATAAATAAATAAACACTTCATGACTTCGCCCTAGATTACTCAAATTATGATCAGAATATTGTGATCATGGAATGATACAAAATATATGATGGTTTGTTCACTGGTTTGATCACTGGTTGAATTATGATCAAAAACTCCGTGTTTGTGCTGGTTTGATCACTCTGGTTGAATTATGATCAAAAGGATATACGAAAATAAACAAAATAAATGGATGCCCAACCATCCTCATCAACACCATCAAGTAGTCCCATATTCATATCGATCTCCCAGTAAATATCAAAAGATTAAACTCTGGATTTTCTATCATGTTGCTGGGCATACAAAATACTGTTTCATGATTAGTTCTGTCCCATATTCATATCGATCTCCTAGTAAATATAAAAAAATTAAACTCAGAATTCTCAATCATATTGCTGGACCATATATTGCTGAGCAGATAAATACTGTATGATAGTTCTGACTAGTTTCTGGCAGGTTAGAATTTTAGTTTTAGACCAAGCCCACAATTCAGCCTAACAATTGATTTATTTCCCTTACTATTTCAATAAGCCAAAACCCTCCTTCCAATGAGAAGCTGAAGTCTAGGGAGGGTGGTTTATGGAATCTATAGGTTTGCAAGAGATTATAAATTGGTTTTACCAAATATTTCTACAGTTGAACCAATAGCCAGCTTATCTGCTTTACGAGGTATAAGCTCAACAAGCAAGTTTGTGAGTCACCAAACCTATATGTCTCTAAGATTCAGCTAGTCAATCCAAATTATTCATTCATTTTTCTATTCATGTGTTCTACTCATCTAGCATTCTATGTAGAGAATAAATGATTTAGGCAATAATGCGCTGAAATACGGGAGTATTCCATTAACAGAAACAGTTACAAAACAATCAGTTGATTGATGGTGATAGTATGTTTTACGTTTTTGGATGCTACTAATATATGATTGTCCCAAATGAAAATAGTTTCATAGAACTCCCATATCAAAACAAAATTCATATAGACCAATTGTTATCACTAAATTTGAAAACTATTGCAATCACCTCAAACACATTTGAAAAAACTCTACTAGTCTAAATGGCTGTCATATAAAGAAAGCAGAGGTACCCACCAACAAGGAGCCAAACCCTAAACCACAAAATTCAGCTACTCTAAATGGCTGTCGATGAAGAAAGCAAAGGTACCCACCCAACAGTGAGCAAAACATTTAGCCTTTTAAAGTCTAATTATGAATTAAACATGTTCGTGAGGTTCGAACTAATAGTGGTGTGAGTATTCCACTTGTACTAGTTATGTGACTCAGTACGACTTAGGAACACATATTGTATTGGGGGATTTTCATTAACAGACATAATTGCACAAACATCTTATTTTAATGCTAAAAGACACGAGCATGTTTTTCAACAGAAGTTTTCAATAAAGTCATGCTGGTAATCACTGATGACAGTACCTATAGAGATATAAAGTCAGGCATATACAATGAAGTCAACAGATTATTCAAGTCTTTCAATAAATGACAATGACATGGTCATGGATCACTATTTGCCAAAACATAAAAAATAAAAAAACATAAAAGATTAGACAACGTAGAGGCACCACTGTCCTCCGGAGGAACCTAGGATAAAAAGTCAACATTGTCAACAGCCACTACAGAATTATTTATAACGAGTACAAGTAGAATTTTTTAAGTACCTAACAAGGTTTTACCACAGGTTTATAACTAGAAGTATGATCCCCAGGCTACCAACAAAATAACAACAATAAAGAGTTTGACATTGTTTTAAGACTCACCTCGGTGCGCCCAGGCATGATGGGCTTCCCATATAAGAGCTCTGCCAGAATGCACCCAGCACTCCACAAATCCACATCCACACCATAATCGGTCGCACCCAATAGCAATTCAGGTGGCCGATACCACAGTGTGACCACACGGCTCGTCATTGGCCGCTTGTGGCGTGGGTCAAAGAATGTCGCCAGCCCAAAATCGGCGATCTTAAGAATCCCATTATTATCCAACAACAAGTTTGACCCCTTGATATCCCGATGCAGAACATTATTGTCATGACAATGCTCAAGCCCTGACAACAGCTGCTGCATATAACATTTTATCTGCAACAAGTACATTAGCATCAAATTCACATAGTTCCACCAAGTAAATGCCCCCAAGAAGAAGAGCAAGCAAACCTCAAATACCTGTGGCAGAGTAAACTTGACGTCCGGGCTTGCTGCGAGGCCAGCAAGGTCGTGCTCCATGTACTCGAACACCAGGTACAGGCTACATGACATCCTGGAGGTCACCAAGCCCTCTAATTTGATGACATTGGGGTGGTCGAGCCTCCTCAGGATCAGGATCTCCCTGGCCATGAACTTGACGCTCTCGGGCTCGAGGTTGTCAAACCGGACCTTCTTCAGCGCCACGATGCGGCCTGAGACAGTGTCCCTCGCCCGGTACACGTTGCTGTAGGTGCCTGACCCTATCTAAGAGTTCATTGCCCGACAAAAACACCACCACCACGAAATGGCAAAATCAGTATTCGTAGTTCAGGTAATATAGCAGCACGTCGAATTTAGCAGATTTCGCCGGCGGGGGGGCGCTACCCCCCTATACCTTGTTGAGCTTCTCGAAGGTGTCGGCGCGGCGGGGAGTCCACCCGCGGAGGGCCTCCCGGCGACGGCGACGAGCCAGGGCGGCCATCCAGCAGCGAGCTGCTCGGCGGCGGCGGGCGCGGGACGCACCCATGCCTGGGCCCGCCTTGCGCCCGAGCCGCCGCCGCGGCCTCCCGGGCGAGTTATCTCCGTCGCCGCCGGCAACGGCGGCCGTGGGGGAGCCGATCGAGGGCGCGGGCTGCGGGGATGCCCTCTCCTTCTTGTTCCTCCCCATCCTCGGCGCGGCCGGCGAGGACGAGGACGCGCGGCCGAAGACGCAGCCCATCTCTCTCTCTCTACACTTCCGAGGCTTCTTGAAGCATCTAGGCTTCCACTAGGGTCTCTCGCCGGAGGGGAGGGAGAGAGCACGCGCGGGCGCGGCGAGGCGGCGAGAGGGAGTGAGGCGAGGAGAGAAGGAACGGGAGGAATCGATCGATCGATCGATCAATCAATCAACCAACAACCAAGAGAGGAGGGAGGAGGCCCGTGTGGCCGTGGCGGTGTGTGGATGGGCATTTAATACCTCACGTGTCGGGGGGCTGACCGGTGGGCCCGGAGGGTCAGAGCGGGGTCAACAGCTGGCGACTTGTGTAATCTTAATTCGCGCTGCAGCGCTGCCGCTGCCGGTTGTATTATTTGGGTGGGGCCCACCGGTCATGGGAGCGGGGATGTGCGTGAGAAAGGTGGTTTAGTCGTTTTGCGGTTGGCCTCGAGATGCCGAGGCCGTAAAGGCATCTCTGCCTGCTGTTCACTCCACGGGACGGGGGTATCGAACTATCGAACATCCGTGGCGCGGTTGGTTTGCACGCCACGGCGTTGCGGTGGCGCGGACGGGGAAAAAAAAGCTTTGCTAGACTTCGCCTGCTAAAGTACCAGATCCACCGTAGTACAAACGGGTAGCTGTGCAATTGGATACGGACAGATATTATATATTTTGTATTATGCTTGTATTTTTCTCTTGAAATCGAATAGTACAAGATACTAATACAAATATAGATAGTCTTAGTCATGAATATAGAGTAAATATATGTCACATCGAATACGAATAATCTCGATCACAAATATATTAGCCAGATATCGGGTGAAAATAGAAACCATATATATCGCACATGTAAACATTAATCAACCATACAAGATATCCAAATGCAACTACGTTAGCAGTTCAACGAGCAAATTTAACCCATAGACGTAGCAGGAGAACATCGCAGTGCAAATGATGTTCAAAATGCAACTACATTAGCAGTTCAACGAGCAAATTTAACCCATAGACATAGTAGGAGGACATCGCAGTGCAAATGATGTTCAAAATGCAACTGCATTAACAGTTCAACAAGCATTTATGGGCTACCAGGGTTTGACTGCAAAAGTCCAAATATGTATTTATGAATTTTCTTCTTCGATTCTTTGGAGTTCATTTTGTATTTTTTAGAGTTTATTTGGATTTAATTATTTTATGTTCTTTACATTTTGTGTAGCTATGGTATTGGAAGCACATCCATACCATATATTTAGATTTTATTTATAGTGCTCCGATTTTTCCCTTGATGGTGTGATGGAACAAAGAATTAGCTTCTAGAAGAGACGAGCATGATATGTCAAAAGGACATACAGTGTTAGCAAGGTATTGCATTGACTAACATGTTTTCTCGATACTAATCCAAAATAACTTCATGGCTTATAAAAATTTCAAGTCATAATGGATATCAAATGTGATGCTCATGGAGACAAAACCAGGAATCCTCATCGAGAGTACAGGTACTATCTTTCATTCACAATATTTTTTGAAGTTTTTGTTCACAAAGCTCAAATTGTATCTTGTGCAAAAGGAGCACTCAAGACACCTTTGTAAAATTTTAAGAGTGGTGCGAGCAATTGATGCTAAGGTTGACAACTGTGTGATTAGAATCTCTGCTTTGGAGAGGACAGTCAATCTACTTGGTACAAACATTGAGGTAAACTCTTTGTGAACTCATAACTATATTTGTACACATTTGTACTTATTTTAAACTTTATCTATTTCACACTCAGGATATTTGTCAAGAATGACATGCTTCATAGTTCACCCTCATCTGCAAACAAGGAAAGTGCACACAACATGAGTCCTCTTGAAAAGAATGGTAGTATTGATGCATGTGAGTCCACTCCTTTGGGCGAGACAAAAAGCGGAGTGAAAACGGCGATGCGGGAAGGGGAGCTCCAAAAGAACCATGAATACATTGATCTAACAGAGGGCATTGCTCTAACACATTCGTCATCTACATATGACGTAGTTGATGTTACTGTAGCACACAGAGTCAAAGATGAAGCTAGGGTTAGGAAAGGAAATCCTAAGCTAAGATCACCGATGATGCTCCTCCCTAAGACACGTACAAGGATCAGGACAGCAATTGACACCCAAGAGAATGATGGTAATATTTTTTATTATTATGAGTGTTCTTTATAAAATTCTTTGAATTTTTTCAAAAGGATTTTTTTGAATAATTAATGACATCAAATTTGAATTCCAGGAGTGGATGCTGAAGAATTTGTTTCTATTGAGTACGTGAAGCAGTATTCGCGTTCGAGTCCTAATACCATCCTAGTTGACTTGAAGAATGGTGATGATTTCAGAGCAAAGGATTTAAAATGCCTTACAATCCCCTCGTCTAAAGATGATAAAAATAAATATCTGGAAGATCGGGTAAGTCACTAACATTTTTTTTTGTTATAGTAGCCTAATCTTTAAATTTATTGTGTAGTATTCACATCTGTTGTCATCAATTGTGCAGCTAATGGAAACTTATATTAAATTACTTTTGGATCGTCGCATCGAGAAAGTCCTTGAGAAAAGTTTTTGTGTTTAGTCCGCTCTTTCATCGATGGGTACAATCAATTCGCGAAGACTGCTACGTCGATCGCCACAAGGGTCAACTTGACTATTTAATATGTCAAGCACAAGATCTAATAGAGAATCAATTGGTAAAATAGGGAACACATAATGTACTTTAGGATTAACATCAGTATATATTTTAACCATAAATTTTTGTAGGTTTTTATTCCAATGTTGGTCAGGAAACATTGGATCATCTTTATCATTAACAATCGGAAGAGAGAGTTTCAAATTCGGGATTCTCTATGGGATCTTTCGAAGAACAAAGATCATGTTACTGAAGTGGTGAGCCATTTGCTTGTACATTTTTATATAATTATGTTTTAAATCTAACTATGCTGATGTTAACAATGTTTTGCACAATGCAGGTCAATGGAATAAAAAAGTTGCTAGCCATAGCAGGACGTACCGGAGTGAACATGGCAAATGTTAACAATTGGAGTATCAAGCATATTAATAGTGTACCGGCGCAACGTGATGGGTATGTCATATTTATTTTCTATACTAACAATTAACTATCCTATATTGTGGCCTATATGTACTAAAGTACATAGAGTTGTGGAATGGATCTAATTTAATAAAAAACTTCACACAGGTTCGACTACACTAACCACTATGTTACTGACTTATTTTATATTTTTCTAATTAGTTGTTATCAGAATAATAATCCATTACTGCCTCCTACGCAGAATGATATTGATGCTTTTAGAAGAAAATTGTTAGTAAAGTTTATCTTTTCCAAACTGAATCGTATGGAAGATGTCATGGAAGAAACCAACCAATTGTCAGCTAGAATATAAACTAAATTTCAACAAGGAAATCAGCACAGTCCCCATGACTTGGTGTGATTGTGAGCCTCCGGATCCACCATTGTTAGATTTTTCGAACATGTAATAAATGGTACTTTCGGTTTCTATCTTATTATTAAGGTACCTAAGATGAATAATTGTAATTTATTTCACCCTAATTTTTAATCGATGTAATAATTTAAATTTCGAATTATATTTTCGTAACCACATCAAACCTCCATTTATCTCTACTACTCGGGCTAGTTGGTGAAAGCGAAAGCCCACTTCATTGCCAACTCCTCCCCCGCATTCAGCCTTCCTTGCTAACCCAAACTAACTTCTCTTGTGACTGTAGCATTACCACGACAATTGTACAGTGATTCGTCTCGAAACAGTTTTGTTTTCCAGCTTTTACAGGAAACTAATGATCTCGCCTTAACTTTCGTCAATCAAATCCACTAGGTAACCCGGCGAAATGAGGGCGTGGAAAACGTCGGCCAAAAAATTTAACTAATGATGTTGTAGTTAAAAAAGGTGTCTATAAAGCATCAAAATTACGGCGTTGCACAGTAATAAAACATTCATAGACTCACAGAAAGTTTACTATTCATTTCTGATCCCACTACGACTCAGTAGTGTAATCTTTGCACCAGCAGATGTGTCAAGCAATTGTTGTTTGGATGCTCATTTTTTTTCTCTCAACTAAAAGAAAGAGCATAGGATTGCAGCGCACTAAAGCAAGAACACGTGTACTGTCGATGCTGAAAATACTGCACCCTGTAGCTAGCACTTGGCTTCGACTGATACTACCCTGTCCAGTTACACATACTATTTATTTGTATTTTCATGCAAAATCAAGAAGGTATTTTCCTGCAGTTACCAGTTTTTGACCTAGATGGTTAGCCATCAATTAAGAAGCGCAAGAGTGTGCGGTCTCCTTGCAGGAAGCCAATCAAGTGCAAAGCAAACAGCAAGGAAAAGGTAGTGGTGATTATGATCATTTTGCCTATCTCCCTACATGTAATGCCTTAACATGCTGATATAACCCGTACTAGTTGGTAGGTTTGCTGTGGTTGTGCTTGTTCTAATGCCTCCACATTCTGTAAGGTAGATGGAGTGATGTATGCACTTTTGGTGGTATGTGAGTACTCATGTCGAACCAAATGCTAGCTGTTCTTTTGCTAAATGTTTCATGTATGTGCAGCTGTTCAGCTGCAGTCACAAAGTTATGCGAATCAAAAATATTAATCTAGCCGTGCAATTGCAAGTAGAATTCGGCTAGTTCCTTTTATGACTAATTAAACTCTAGTTGGCCAGATGATATTTTTTATAACCTTCACCTTCATAGTTATCCCTAAAATAGTGTACCATATGCCTATTAATAGCATCCAAAGCCTAGCTAGGAAATTTAATAGCAGATAACTGGTAAACAGGAATAGTAGCTAGCAGATAACAGAAAGTAAACGCCATATCCATCCAGCAACTATTTTTCACAATTTTCTCAACTGCTGGTATCCTCTATTCTAAAATTGCTATGATGTAAGGGTATCCCTAGATAATTTAGAGGGAGGTCGCTCACTTTACAACCTACGGTTTGAGCAATAGAGCACACATCCTCATTTGCAACCCTTATTGGAACTAAATCACAATTACGAAAAACAATTCTCATACCAGATAGTTGTTCAAAGAAAGACAGAATCCAAGCTAGGTTTCTAGCATTTTCAACACTATTAATAGATGGCTTTAGATGGACGGTACAAGAGTTAGTTGAGTTCTCTGTTAAACTCCAGAGGTGACAAAGGCCACTAAGTCCTGTCAGTGATGATGTTACTGCCGATTTCGTTACCTTGGTATACAACAATGTCCCGGCACTGTGTTGTCGGATCGACCATCTCTTCCCGAGATTCAGTATTTTCATTATCCCCTGTCACAAAATGTCAGATCCACCATTCCCATAAACTATACATTAGAGATAAATTCTTTTGAAAAAAAATAATCATTTGCAATGCATACATGTACAGTTACCTAGGTTAGCTTCAGCTGTTGAAGCGGTCATCCGGTTGTGTGGTGTAGCTTTCATTTGCAACCTAAGTTGATGTTGCAGATTATAACTTTGCAGAGAACGACACTCCTGTTTAATTAAATGTCCCCAAACGTAAGCAGAAAAGACTAATGCTACAACCTCAGCAATCAAAATTCAGTAATGCAAAGAGGTAACGGAGGAAATTGTTTTGTGAATATAATACCTTCAAACTGTCCTCTTAGATGCCTTGAATTTGTGCAGGAACAATTTGCGTATGACAACTCAGTGAGCCAGATGCAGTGGTTAAGCTGCATTCTTACCTTCTGCGACATTCCGTAGTGTCGGAGAGTTGGTCATCCCAGCGGGCATGCTTACATTCTGCCAAACAAAAAAAAGGGTGCAATCGATGAAAAAGATCAAGACATTACTGCTGTAGACCATTTCAGATATATGACTGGCTACTTGCTCGTTGATCAGTAAATAAAGATGGGGCTTGAGTCCTGAAAGTAACTGCTTGACGGTCCTTGCGTGATCTTCCAATCTTGCACTTTGGATTTGATCAAAGAAAGTTTTTTTTTAGAAAAATGCTTTGACACGCATTCTTCAATCTCCCTTAATGCTGTTTCCCTGCCGCGCCGGGGTGCCGCCTCGGAGTCAGACGTGCAGTTGCAACCCCCCATCTTCAATCTCTGCATCGCGCCGCCCTGTCTTCGTGCGATTGAAAGGATAAGGATCCGAGAGCCGGTTCTTCGTGTCAGGCGCGACGACGCCATGCTCCCTAAGCTTTGCGCCCAGCTCCTCCGCAGAGAGGTCATCCAGCACCGCGAGAACGCGCTTGAACTCCGCCGCCTTCTCCGGGGACAGCGATGCGGTGTCCTTGTCGAGCTTCTGCGTGCAAAAGTCCTTGAGCAGGTGGTCGACACGGTAGCACGCGCCCGTCTTGTCGTCCCTGACCATGAGGTCTGTGAAGTTGTCGACGTGCCCGGATGCCTTGAGGACGACCTCCGGGGTGACGCAGGGGCAATGTAATTATATCAAATAAGCTATCTTCAGCCACAATGTAAGCTACAGTACAATTTTAACCATAAACTACTATTTTTCAGCCTAACCGAGGAGGACCTAAATTACCTTTCAAAAAAACGAGCAAGTGAAAAAAATGTCTTATAATCATAGCCTCTCATTTGCTTTAAAAGTCGTACAGTTTTTAGTAGGAGGACATGAAAACACTTCTATTGAATTAATTGCTTTAACATAATTCTCCCATCCAACAAGGTGTATATGGAAAAGAAGCGGCTACATGTGCGCTCGGCAATTTTGGGCATAAGTATCCCAAGTTCTCGACCTTGGAGCTGTTCAAATGATAAGCCAATCCTCTGCTCAATGATTCACACAAGAAGACCACCTCTCTGTAAGGATCAAATCCAAGGATCGAAATATATCCATCGTAGGGCGTTTCATCCCAGTCTTCAGTGCCGAGAATGTTATCTTCATCATAGTTAACATACCCGTCATAGCTAACATACTCGTTGCCTTTATCGTCATCATAGTTGACATCCTCGTTTTGTTTCAAATAAAAATGATATAAATCATAGTTAACATTCTGTAAGATCCAGGGCGTGTTGATTTGTTCATCATAGTTGCGACGTGCCAGCATGGGCTCAAGGTCGTTGCTGTGCTTCAAGACCCACTCCATTCGACCACACGATTCTTTAAGAAACCAAACCTGCAGTTGGCACCGACCATGAACTAATGCACAGTGTACGCCCTCCTCCGATTTTCCTAGATAAAGTTTTGAATATTCTCTCACTGCAGAACCGACCGGTAGTTTAATTACAGTGTACTTATCATCCGACAAGGATATTCTGCAATGATCAAACCATTGTAAGCAAATATTAATAAATCATATGTAGGCTCAGTTTGGCCGAGCTTATTGTTCACGCCTTATGACTTATACTACGGTAACTAGTTTTTAAACGGTATGTTTTTTTAAAACGAAGTCAATAGGAAGATTATAGAACCAAGTGTACTAAATTCAGCTGTACCGATCAAAATCACATTCAACTATTTTTCTTTGCGTATTACCTTTTGCGACTAACTACAATTTAAAATTTTTAATCATAAACCATAAACTATAGTCTAAAAGAGTCAACCCATAGCATCGAATAGCCTTTTCACCTATGGAGAAACAAAAATCAAATGACGGCGCTCAAGGAGAGTAGCTACCTCATGACGAAATCACTTTGGCAGTGCACGTAGAGCGCTCCGCGCCAATAGACAGCGTAGCGTTGCCCGCCCGGAAAAGCCAATCGTACATCGGCGATGATCCCTGCAGCTTCGCCTTCACGAACAAACAACCTCTCCTCCCACCGGCGAATCCTCGACGAGAAGACACTCATGACGCATGGTGATGGTGGCCATTCCGATTCCAGCATCGTGCGCTCGGGCTCCCAGGGAACACGAGGAACCAAAAACACCTCGTAGTGCGGAGAAACGGTAGGATCAAATACTAGGTATGGGATTCTGCAGAAGGCCTTCACCTCCGTTGGTGGGGGCAAGCGTGCCCACTGTCGTGTGGCAGGGTTAACCACGTAGTCGCGAAGCAAGAGGAGGCCATTGCAGTGATCAGCGGCAGGTTGCGGGTAGGCGAGGTCGAGGGGCAAGCAATCGAGCTTGCCGGAGATTTCGGTGCCTGTCGAGGGGCGTGAGAAGAACTCCGGGAAACTGAGGTCCATGAAGTTGATGAAGATGCCGCCCACCATGTGCGGCAGGAGGTCTGGGAGCAGCAAGCGGTGTTCGTCGATGACGGCGCGCCATGCCTTGCAGACGCACCGGGACGTGGCGAGGCTGCGCGGTGCAAGACGCCGGAGGACCTCCGCGAGCACGCCGTCAGGCAGCAGCTGCACCAGGTCCTCCTGATGCTCCATCTCCGTGATTCCTTCCTAGCTTAGCTGTTCCCTCGCCTGGTGCAAGACACGGACGGATCGATTGATGGACGCGCAACCCTGTGCTGAGTGGAACGGAAGAACATATATATTTATTAAGGATGGAATACCTGTTCGAAATTGTTTCGATTTCCCACTCCGAATCCGCTTCGAATTATAATATCAAATCGAACGATGGATTAAATTGTTGTCGGAGACGAAATCGGTGTGGAGTCGGATCGGAGAGTTGAACCGGAGAGCCGGCGGTTCGGAGAGCATTTGAGTGGGGTCGATTGACTAGTGGGTGGTGCCGACTGCAAGCGCCAACCGCGACGACGGGATCGGATCGCTGGATCCCCGCGGCGGAGCAGATCAACGCCGGATGGGTCTCGACTGCGGATCCTTGCGGTGGAGCTCATCGGAATCGTGGCCACTGGCGGCGTTCCCTCTGTTGTCTTGAACGCCGGAGTGATCTTGCCGGAGTCGGTGAAGAACACTCCCCACAGACCTGAAAGGATTCAAAACACTTGCGAATTGGTTTTGCCCTGAATCACTTCATTCTCTGAAACTGTACTGCTATATAAAAGGAAAATTACAGGCTTGGCCGTGGCCACGATATGCGCACAAATCACGCTCCGAAACAGCCGTGCCATCCCAGGACTTGAAACATGCCGTGCGTTACGCAATCAGACGAAAAAACTGGATCACCTCTGCATGAACGGGCATGCATCAGATGGATACAGAAGTGACCAAAACTCAGGTTATTGTAACAACCTAAAGAACACTACTGCTAACTGAAAGAGCATGAACGTGCCATGATTATCTGGCGCGGTGAGGCGGCGTTGGATCCCCTGCTCGGCGCAATACTCGTCGAAAGCCCATGCCGTGAATTCGCCACCGCCATCGGTGCGCAGCGTCTCCATCTTCCTCCCGGCTTCCACCTCAAGTCGCGTCTAGAGGCGCACAATTGCTGCTGCAGCTTCATTCTTCGACGCCAGCAGTACAAGCCACATGTACCGGCTCTTGTCGACGACCACAAGAAGGAAGAGCTGCTTGCCGCCGGGCGTCTCCAGGGTGATGGGCCCGCACATGTCTGCGTGGACCAGCTCCAGGAGATTCGTGGCCCGATACGTGCTCGCCGCCGGGAATGAATGTCTCCTCTGCTTGCCGGCGAGACAGCTCTCGCAGACCTGCTCGACGTGGTCGATCGGGTGGTAGCCCGCGCACCAGCTGCCCCTGCGCGAGCTGCTTGAGCCCCTAAAAGCCGAGGTGGCCGTACCTGGCGTGCCATCGCCAGGCCGCTTCATTACTCCGTGCAGCGAGGCATACCGGCTCCCCAATGTCAAGGTCGAGGATGTAAAGCCGCTTGGCGAGCGCCGACCTTCTCCATCACCGCCTGTTGATCCCAGATCTTGAGGACCCCGTCTTCGATCTGGATCTTGAAGCCATCCTCATCCAAATGCCCGAGGCTTAAAATATTCGCCGCCAGCCTGGGGATGTGGTAGACTCCGACGAGCTCCCGGTGCTCCCCGCTCTGCGTGTGATGAGCACCGTGCCACGCCCCTCGATGCCGACAAAGGAGCCGTCCCCGAACCGAACAGAGCCACGAATCCCCATGTCGAGCTCGGCAAAAGCGAACCTCACCCCTGTCATATGGTTCGTCGCGCCTGTGTCGAGGATCCATCGGGTGGAGTCATCGTCGCCCATCCCACCGAGCTGAACGAAAAGCTTTTCCTCCTCAAGGTGGACCAAGGAGGAGTCCGTCGGCGATGCAGTCGCAAGTGGAGAAGAGGGATTGGGGACAAGAGTGTTGACTGTCGTTGTCGCCACCAGTAGGGTGGACTCTATCTCCTCTTCAACTTGGGCCGCATGGGCCGCCTCAACCCGTTTCTTCTTACGACAAATCCAGAATCAGGAATCAGATCACTACGCTTCAGCAGTGCTCTTGGTCATAATGGCAAAGAAGGTGAAGATGTCAAGAGCTAGGTTGCCAACCTCCAGTTGGCTGCCTGTGGGCACGTCATGAGGGTTCCCTCTGTGTGCTTCGTTCTTTCGCTGCTGCAACTTAATGATTTCGACCTGATCAGCCCATGAGTAAGTCCATTATTATATTTATGCTTCCTCATGATATGTATTTGATGTTCATTTCTATAATCTGTGAGCACTTTCTACTGATCCAGGGAATAGTGCAATAAATCACAGAGGATTTTAAATAGTAGAATCTGGGTCCCTACATGCATGAAACTCAATAATATCAAGCCTATTGTATTCGTATTCATTTTCGATAAAAAAAATTCGTATTTATTTTTGATCCAATAATTATCTGAAGAAAATCTGATATGATACAATCCGTATTTGTTTTCATCCATTTTCACCCCTACGCAGATGGCGAGGAACTACGTACCGTTTTGTGCTTCGCTCTAGAAAAGAAAAGAGGCTTCTTTCTGTACCTCCCAAAATGACATCACGGGTATCCACAGTTTTGCCTTCTTCTGCTCTGTATATTGGTGCACCCACAGTTTTTATCCCTATTCATCCCCAAACTTCGCTACTTTTGTCTTCGCCAAACAAAGCATCTCATGCTCTCCGCAGCGTAGCGCGCATATCCACCTAGTAATTATTTATAAGATATGAGAATTGACAACAGTGGATCATATGACTGCTGCTCTCCGCAGATTTGCACGATAGATGAATAGGTGCATCCAGATGAGGAAAAACGCTGCAAACAATGTGACGAACAGAGCAGTGGACGAACAGGTGCATCCAGAAGGGATGAACAGCAATGATTCCTTAGCGCAAAGCCAAGTGCAATCTTAACCCTTCGCAACAGCAAGAGATAACTCACAGGTAACAGGATACACCCTAACAGCCAAAGGCCAACACGCATCACACAGTTTAGTTCATAACTAAAACTGAGTTGCATATGGGCACACCCCTGTCCTTTTATAGGCAACACCACACGCATAGGTCTTAGGGGCCAACTCCTATACCTGCATAAGGAAAGGGATACAAACCGACTCACCTTGAGTTCGGCAAAAATTAAAAGGCTCATGGGACTGTCCAGTTTTCTTAAGAAACAAATAAACCAACTCAAAGGAAACTTCCTTTGCGCCATCGATCTGTACTACTAAGTTGCTTCAGTCACTTGGCGGCCCCATCCAACAGCATGCAACGAAAGGAGGTGACGTGGAGAGAAACTCCACAATGCACAGGCTAGCAGATTCCATGCACAAATAACGGGAAAATGTCCCATATATCTTGGGTTGTTGGAGATCTTTTCCTTTTAGTTGGTTTCTTGCAGTTTTTTTTGCTCGTCTTCTTATTAGAAGAGGGGTTCATTGAGTTGCCCATCAATTTAGGTGGTGTTAGACTATATGGCTAGATCTAGGATATTTTGGTGATGAATAATTGACAATGGTTAATTTACGATGACGAATATTAGGTAATATTGCTTAGCGTTGTTATACGAGTTGTGTCGTGTGTGTGCGTATAGACTGATGTTGGTTAAGTTGAGATAAACTTGTGCCGGAAGAATGTTCTTTGGTCTTTATATGTGCAGATTGAGCATGGAAACGATCATGGTCGGTGACGAGGAGGACCGGGACTAGGATGGGGAGATCTGAGGTCCAGACGGTTGAGGATGTCATGCAAGATGGTCGGGCTCATGTTTGGGGCGCATGGAGATCAAAGATGGATGATACGTGTTGGAGATACGGAGGTGCGGTCTAGAGGCTACGACATGTGGTGGATGATGCATGGAGAAGCTACGGGAGGTGCGGTCCTAGAGGCTTCAACACGTGACGTGTTAGAAAAGGCAGGAGTGTGAAAAACCCATTTTAGGAAGGGTTTCGGGTCCCTTGGAAATTAGTGGGCCAAAAGCCTAGTTGAGGTAAAATGCTCATGTCTAGTTGAATGAGTTGGATTAGGATTTTAAGTAGACATTGAATATGATTCGTAGGAGGCTGCATAAAAGGAGACATAAATTGTGATTGAAAGTGTGGCTTTTGGGGATCTGTTAGATAGATGTTGTACACGTTCTCTGGCTCTCCTTAACTATAGCCAGATTAGTTAGTTAGTAGTTGACTGCTTCTCCTATGTACATGTATATTTATGCCAAGGCAAACATCAATACAGAAGAGTTGCGATCCATCTCTCTCTCCATTACTTACATGGTATCAGAAGATCTCCGATCCTCAATTTCCGCGTTCCTTTGCCACCCGCTGCACCGCCATGAGTTCCTCCTCCTCCTCCTCGGCCTCCGACTCGGACGGTGAATCCCCAATCCCCAACTCCCTAAAACTACAGTCTGACCGTGCAGCTCCGACGGTCGTCCACGGCATCAACATTCAGTCTCACGTCCCCATCATCTTGGACCTCAACGAGTACAACTACACCACCTGGGCACGCTCCTTCTCCGCCGTGTTCGGGCAGTACGGGCTCGGCGACCACGTCGACGGCTCTCTAGCCAAAGGTGACTCGGATTGGGTCCAGAACGATTGCGCGATCGTCTCCTGGCTCTACAAACGGATCGCCCCCGAGCTCCTCACCACTGTGTCCACGGATGCTGACACGGCCCTCTCCCTCTGGTGCGGCGTCTGCTCTCTCTTCCGCGACAACAAGGCAACACGATCTGTCTACCTCGGCGCCGAATTCTGCAACTTATATCAAGGTGACCTCACTGTGCTCTAATATTGCACCCGCATGAAGACCATGGCGGATCGCCTCGCCGATCTTGGCGCACCCGTAGCCGAGAAGGATCTCGTCTAAAATGTCATCCGCAGCCTCAACCCTCGACTCCATCACGCTATTCCCCACATCACCCTACGTCAGCGCCTTCCCTCGTTCTTGAAGGCCCGATCCATGCTGCAACTTGAGGAACACCGCATCCACGAGTCCGAAAAACTCCAAGATACAGTGGCCGCTGCTGCCCTGGTCGCTCACGCTCACTCCAGCGACAACTCGTCTTTCTCGACAACTGGCAACACGGGTGGTTTCAACTCCACAACTCGACATCGCCAATCCACACCGCCGTCCTCGACGTACAAGAAAAAGAAGAAGAAGAGCGGCCCGAACGGCCCCTCCAGCTCGCGCCGCTTCTTGCCATCGCGAATGTCAACCCCTGGACCGGCATGGTCCAGGCCTGGCCGTTCCAGCCTCCTCACCACGCCAACACCGGCCACGGCATCCTCGGCGCACATCCTCCTGCGCCACCACCGCAGGCCCACATCGCCAACAATGTGAACGCCACTGGAACTTCCGCACCGCTTGACCCGCAACTCCTCGCGGCGCTGAACAACATCTCCTTCGAGCAGCGTTCCACCGGTGCGTCATCTCACATGGCTACCGGCTCTGGTAAACTTAAATCCACCACTCCCAATTCCACCTCCACATGAATCATCGTGGGCAATGGATCTTCCCTGCCAATTACTCATGTTGGTTCCACCACTGTGCCCACCTCTTCTTCCCCACTTGTTCTTGACAATGTGCTCGTCTCTCCCAACCTCATCAAGAACTTAATTTCCGTACGTACTCTCACCCGTGATAATCCTATTACCATTGAATTTGACAAATTTGGCTTTTCCATCAAGGATCTGCACACGAGACAGTGATACTCCGCAGTGACAGCACCGGCAACCTCTACCCTCTCCTGGCGACCGCATCTTCACCAACACTGTGTTTCACCATCGTGGATACCGCTGCTACGACATGGCGACACGACGCATTATTGTCTCCAGGCATGTCTACTTCGACGAACATGTCTTCCCCTTCCGTGCCGGATCAGGTACAACGACCGCGACAACCACGGGGTACAATCCGTGGCGACCTGACCTGGCCATGTCACCGCCATATCCGATTCTTCCGCCAGCCACATCCCGACAAGCGTCACGTACACGTGTGCCCAACTCTGCTCCACAACATGCTACAACAACGACTAGTCCCTCCTCGGCGCGAACCACCCCGAGCTCCTCCCCGACAATAGGCCCCGCACCCTCGACATCGCCCGCGAGCGCGCCGCCGCCCTCGCCTGTGCCAACGACGATGAACGCGCACGCGCCAACAACGTTACCTGTAACCCCATCCACGACGTTGCCCGCACCAACAACACCAAGCCATCAGTCCATCCCCGTGGTCGATCGCGCACCAATGAGTCACCCGATGATGACTCGATCACAGGCTGGGACGCTCAAACCCAACCCCAAGTACGCGGACATCACGACGACGACAACTATATCTCCCATTCCACGGACAGTTCATGAGGCTATGCGTGATCCGAACTGGCAACAAGCGATGCAAGCCGAGTTCGATGCTCTCGTGGCGAATCAAACTTGGGAACTCATCCCAAGGCCTGTCGGAGCACATGTCGTCAGCGGCAAATGGATCTTTCACCACAAGTTCAAGGATGACGACAGCCTCGCCCGATACAAGGCACGATGGGTCGTCCGCGGATTCACGCAGCGCGCAGTGCGCACCGTGCTCACATTAGCAGCGTCTCGAAGGTGGCCAGTACATCAGCTTGACGTCAACAACGCCTTCCTCCAAGGCGTCCTCGAGGAACAAGTTTATGCACGGCAACCAGCCGGCTTTGTTGAACAATCCAACGAGGACCTTGTCTGTCATCTCTCCAAGAGCCTCTACGGTCTCAAACAAGCCCCACGTGCATGGTACACACGGTTTGCATCCTTCCTCGGTGCTCTTGGCTTCAAACCAACAAGATCAGACAGTTCCCTATTGACCATTCGGCAAGGTAATGGATCGCGCGTAGGCTACGATAGCAGAAAACAAAACTTTTCTACCGCGCACACAAGAACATCATGCTTAAGGAGGATCATGGATCGTTACCACTAGACGCAGCAGCAATGGAAGAAGAGTTGGAGAAGCCGATCCAACCACGCGCCGAGGTAGTAGTGGAAGTAGTCGATCGTCCCGAACCGATCGTCTCCTCCACGCGATCAACCGCACCACGAGCGATCCGATCCGAGGTTGTTGATGCCGATCAACGCCGCAACCAGCAGCCTCCACCGGTATCCACACGTCCGGGTTGGAACGCCGATCGCGAGTGTACCAAAGACTCGCGAGCGGCTAGGGTTTGGCTCGAGGTGGCGGCTACGGATTAGCTCGGGATTATCGTGCATTCCTCACCCCCGCCTCCATATATAGACCTCCTCACTTGGGCCTCGTGGACCGAGGCCCAATAGGAGTCTATCCGGATCTCTATCCGAATTGAGCCCATATCCAATCACATTGAATTAGTGTTCCAACCCGTTAAGTGTGCGACACAGAGGTTCACGTATACTTGGTCGCGACCAAACACCTTTCCGGTCACCGTGTTAATAGCGGCCTCTAGCAAGACATATTAACCCCAAAGTATACGTAAAGATCATATCTACTGAACTCGTAATGTTCTCATGTACTAATCCTTTGCCTCACGATATAGATTAAGCTCAAGGCGAGACTGTGTCATCCTCTTAATAGCTCAATCACTCTCTCGATTCCGTGATGGATTATAAACTCGTGATTGACTCCTCAATCACCTTGGCATGGCCATGCACTTTCATAATCCATTACATCGAGGGGCCCGAGATATCTCTCCCATAAGGAGGGCAAATTCTATCTCGATCATTCACATCCCACTACATGTTTCATGGCAAACCCAAAGACTACTTTTATGACTACCCGCCACGGAGTAGTGTTTAGTAGTCCCAAAGTAAGCTACTAAGCATGTTGGGAACCATGATGATCTCAAGTCTAAGGATTCCACATAAACACTACTTGAGACCAACGATGACATATGGAATCTCTGCAGTGTCTCATGGCGGGTCTATCCAACATATGTTCACTAACACATGTCCATATTATTGATTTGGTATCTCCATACCATGATCCATGAGACATGATCATCAATCAATACATATCTCGATCTTTGAATCATATTTGTTCCCGATATGAAATATAATCGTGGATCATTTAGAAATAGCAACATTTTGGCATTAAGAGTCTCATGAATAAGTCACATACTCATTGATCAATAATGATAATGTCTATTTCAAGGAACAAAGTAATGTATCATAAACATAGTATGTGATATATTCAACATCTCCATGTTGCCTCTAGGGCATATCACCAACACAAGGGGCATGAGAGACCATGTGAGGTCATCCCGTGTGTATGATGAGTAATTGACATCGGATTAGGGAAGTCGAGTTTGAGTTGGATGGTTTGGACCATGTCGTTGCGGGGTGCAACGGGCTCGGTCGAACTTGGTCAAACCTGGTCAATAGGATTAGGACATTTATGAGAGACCATGTGGAGCTCATCCCGTGTGTATGATGAGTAATTGACATCGGTTTAGGAAAGTGGAGTTTGAGTTGGTTGGTTCGCGCCAAGTCGGCGCATGGCGCAGTCTAGTACGTTTGGACTTGGTCAATTGCGGTCGGGTGTGCTTAGGATGGCTGTTCTTATTCTCGATCGGTCGTTTGAGTATTTCATGCATGAGTATGTTTCTTTGATGCTAATGTTGATTATGCTGTTTCGTGCGGTGCTATGTGATGGTTTGCTTGTCTATGTGGTTGTAGAACTTCGGAGCTTGGTCATGGTGAGGCATGGGAGGACCAGACTAGGCAGGAGGTGTTGAGGTCCGCATACCGAGACGCCGAGGATGATCGAGGTGGCCGAGGTGGTTGCGGTGGTAGACAAGGAACAGAGCTGGAGCTACCGGAGGTGGACACGACGGCAACGACGAATGGATCGGGACTAGACTCGGGGAGGAGTCGAGGTTCGACGGCCGGATACCGCTATGGTCGTGTGCGGCGACGGAACAGACCGGGACTAGACTCGTGGAGGAGTCGGAGGTCCAGTCGGTCGGAGTCCGGTGCGGTCATGCGTGAACGACAAGGAGCGCGGAAGCTTCCCGGAAGGTGTAGGAGGGGCGAATCGGTAATTTCGTGAGGCTGCACAAGCGAAAGACGGCTCCGTTCGGGTTTAGCTTTACAGAACGGGTTGGAGACCCGTTAGCCAAGGGCTATAAATAGGTGTTGGGGGCTGCATACCCCTTAATGGTTTTAGAGCTCATTCATCTCTTTGTGTGTGTTGTGTTCCTCCCAAGAAGCATGTGAGGCTCTTGGTGTTCTTGAGGATTGAGAGAGAGATGATGGATTGAGAGTCTTGTAATTACTCCTCTTGTTCTAATGTCCATGCGTATGTGGACTCCTTTGTATTTTTTGGTTGGAATGAAATCTGAAGTTTTTTTTGTTGTTCTTCGTTGTCTTTCTTTGGATGGATTCTATGGATTGGAGAGAGAGAGCTAGGGTTTTATTAAGTCAAAAGAGGCTTTGGGAGTTGGCTTTAGCTTGACTCTTTGGTAGTTGAGGAGAGCAGGGTTTCTTTTGCTTTGTTTCCCTTCTCTACGTGAGTGGGTTGTTTTTCTCCTGTGTGTTGCTCAGGAGAGAACTCAGAGTATGTGTGTTCTTGAGTGTGTGAGCTCTCAGATGGGAATGTATTGTTTGTAGAACTCTTGTGAACTTGATCTCTTCAATATGAGAAGGATTGTGTTGGGTTATTCCTACTCATGAGCTTCTTTTTGTGTTGTGATTTGGGGTACTTTCTTTGTTTGCTGATTCTTATTTCTCTGTTGAGTTTTTATAGTTGTCGCTTGAGAGACCATGTGAGGTCAACCCGTGTGTATGATGAGTAATTAACATCGGCTTAGGGAAGTCGAGTTTGAGCTGGTTGGTTCGGACCATGTCGTTGCGGGGTGCAACGGGCTCGGTCGGACGTGGTCAAACCTGGTCAATAGGATTAGGATGTTTATTATGATGATTTGATAGGCTTTGACTTAATGTGGTTTCATTTATGCTATTACGCTTTCATGTGTCGAGCGGTGCTATTTGATGTGTTTCTTGTCTTTGTTGGCTGCAGGACGTCGAGGCGGAGTCGTGGCGAGACACGGGGTGACCGGACTAGACACAGGCGGTGTCGAGGTCAGAACGGTCGGATGTGTCGAAGACGGCGGAGATTCGATGTGGTTGCGAGTCTTGGACGACAAGGAGCGGAAGCTTCCTGTATAGGTGCGGGAGGGGCGAAATGGTCATTTCATGAGGTCGCACAAGTGGGAGCGGCTCTGCTCGGTTTAGCCGGCAGAACGGGTGGGAGACCCGTTGGCTGTGGGCTATAAATAGTGTTGAAGGGCTGCACTCTTCATGCACTTGAGAGAGAGTTAGGGTTTGCTTTAGTCAAAAGAGCCTTTGGAGAGGCCTTTTGCTTTAGGCTTTAGTGGTTGAAGACTAGAAGAGGGCAGCAAGGGTGTCTCCCTCATTCAGCTCTCCTCGCATGTGTGTGTGTGTGTTCCTCCAAAGAACATGTGAGGTTCTTGGTGTTCTTGAGGATGGAGAGGGAGAGGATGGATTGAGAGTCTTGTAATCTTTCTTCTTATTCGAATGTACATGCGTATCGGGACTCCTTGTAATCCTTCCTTTGAAATGAAAATCTGAAGTTTCTTCTCGGTTATCTTTTTGCTACGATGCTTTCTTGGCTTGATTCTTGATATTTTCGTTTTCTTGTTGATTCTTGCGTTTGGGTGGCAAAATGGGTTGCTCAGGGATGGAATTGCATTTCTAGACCCTTTGGTCATCTAATTCCAAGAGCTATTTGATCAATTTGCAAGAATCATATTTTGAGCTTTTCTTGTTCATCTTTTAGGGTTTTACCCCAAATCTTGATCCCCTCTTTGAGATGGCTTGATTGTTGACTTGAAGAGTCCAGGGGTTATTACTAACATATCTGCAAAGTTTCTTGGCCAGAGGATAAAAGAATCCTTGGGAATTTGGTTTTTGGGTTTCACCGTCTCGATTTTTCACCGCTCTCGGGGTGCTCGAGCAGGGAGCGGTCGACCGCCACTGGTTGGCGGTCTGACCGGTTCACCCATGGTGGTCAGATCGGCTCCTTCCGAGCGGTCAGACCGGCCTCAGCGGTCGACCGCCCCAGCGGTCGACCGGCCGAACCAGGGCGGTCAGACCGGCGACCATGGAGCGGTTTGACCGGCTTCTATGTAGCGGTCTGACCGGCCTCCTCCTGACAGCCTATTTTGTTTTTGTTGTTCTTGGTAGATTTTATTTTGTTTTCTGTTGCGGCCCTTCCTTGGTTGTTCAAGGTTCCAGAGAGATATTTTGAACTCCATCTTAGCTCTCTGTAGCTATTGTTGAGGAGTTTCATTAAGTGGGACCTAAGAGGGGAAAGTTTTTAAAGTCGACATTCACCCCCCTCTGTCGCCATTTCGGTCCTACATCTGTGTTCTTGTCCGGCTCTCTATGGAAATCAGTATCAAGAGTACTTGTTCAGTCCATGTTTCAACGCTAGTCCTGGAAACATTTTCCCTTGAGAATCTCAAGCTTTTGGCTTATGGTCTCACTCTCTGTTATGGCTTGACTGTTCTAGCAGATTTCGGTTTGCTGCTTGATATTTTCGATCAGAATAGCTTCGGGAAATTGTCAAGATCTTGTTGCAGTTCAGTCCATCCTTTTCTATTTTCAGTTCTTTTTGCTTTAGACAGTTTCGACCAGGGTTCATTTCTCTGTTTTGGTAATCATTTTTCTTGAAAAAGGGCACACCGATTGAATTTTGGACGCTTTTGATACTGTTGCTCCCGTTAATTCCCGAAGTAGCCTCCTCCCAAAACAAATTCCTGATCTGGCCCCCTCTCGATCCGGTGGGGCGAGATGATCATACACTTCAGACGTGTCCATGCCGATGTGTCTACCGATCCGTGGTGCAAGCGAGAGTGCCACCCCGTAGCGGCGAATCAAGGTCACCCTAGGTGCCCTGCTCGTGACCCGATCCCGGCCAACAGAAACTGGGTGCCACATTCGTGGCTACGACAGTTCATGACCTGCCTAGGTAAATGCCTTACGATATTACTACTCATTATAAATATTTCATACTTTTCATTGCCTAATTCAACTGTACCATCTCAGCAGGACGTAGACACCTCCTCCGATTGGCTGAGCTCTATTTTTGGCCCTTCATCTCAACTCTCCACGGAGTTGTACCCACCACCGCCCCGATGTAGGCCTCATGAAGACGACCTTCGAGATGCACCACACCCCTAGCAGTGTTCACGTTTCTGAGGATCGATACGACATCGAGGAGGCGAAGACGAGGTGGACAATGAGTTTTTGTGTTTGTAATGTACTTTTGTCGTGTTTGTAATATACTGTTCTTTTCACCTTGCATAATTTAGCCTCCATTCCACGTAACACCTTGCATTACACAAACATACACCAACCCTCCACCAGAAGATGACACGATAACAATAAACACTACGAACATAGAGGAGAACAACGTGCAGCACTACAACTTGATGATAACAATAAACACAAGAAAAAATAACACATAACAAGAATTAATTTTCCACTCGATCATTAAAACGATGTCGCAACTCGACGGGTTGCAACCACCACGACAACTCGCTATTCGAACACTATCGGTCCTAGTCCCCATTTCATCCTCCCACACCCAAAATCGGCAATCACGGGGCTTCGCGATTTCATGACAAGAAAAATTTGTAACTTGCTTGTACGATTTGAACGAACCGAATAATCGTATTTCACCGAGTGAAACGGCACTTGTAGTAGTGACGCCTGTGATTCGCAATGTGTGTGAAGTCTTACGTGCAACAACCAGATTGTATTTTGGGCAAATCACCGTGGTGCCGATGACGAGGTGTCGAATTGACTCATATCGGCGTGTGGGGAGTTAGCACGAATGAAATGTACACACAATCGGAAGAAGTAATTCAGAGGTGAGGGAGAACAATGCGGGGCTAGGTGAGGAATGGCTCCTCTTATAGGCTCGGGGGCCTAAAGTCATGGAGCCCATGTATCACTTAACGGTCACGACCGCCAACAAGAAACATCACATACATTGCACGTACATAAAATATGTCAATTACTACAGACAAGAAATTAAATACGATATATTACTAACTTAATCACTCTGTCTACTTCATATCGTAGAAACTGTTCGTACTGGTTCAAGGTACAACCATACACCTCGTTGCCTATATGTCAAACGAGCCTCGTGGCACCCACATGGAGTATTGCTCAGGGGGCCGTCTGGGACGTGGTTGGCCGTTGTGGAAGTGGCACGCACATACGCAACTAGGGTTCGCGTAGCAACATGTGGGATCATAAGAGCTTCCTATGTTGACGACCTCCTCGTTGCCTCTCGCTGCATCCATTGGCGGAGGTCGTTGTTATCCTCACCGAGAGTCTCGATTCGGTCCTCCAACTCCAATATTCACGCCATAATGTAGCCACATAATGTATAATATACCGCTCGTGAGGAGGGTCAATCCAACGGGAGAAGTCGCATTTTGCCATCGGAAGACAAAAATTGGAAAGGACGGTAAACATGGAGGATCCATAAGCAATAACAAAAATTGTAGTATTACTACTTTCTACCTCAGAGCGTGGGCATCGGAAGAAACGTCGCCCGCCATTGAGCGGACCATCCAGGACCTACACGACAGCGTACTCATTGTGTCTACATTTCAGCCACGCTGGTTGAGCACGCCGCCTTGGTACCAAGCGGTATTGTGCATCAAGATCTCCTCCTTTGAAGGGAAGGTCTTCCTTCGGTGACCCAAATTCGATCGCCCATCCGCTCGACATGATATTTTCACCACGGAAGAGAACGATTGTTGTTCAATTTACGGGTTCTCTCACAGACAATGCCATGGGACCCCAACCGTGTTATTTATACCAAATGGGAATGACTTATCGCAATGACCAAAATTGAGATGGCGCTTTGCTAAAGGACATGACAAAAGAGGCCGCCTTTTGCAAAGGACATGACAAAAAGGCCAGCTTTGCGCAAAGGACATGACAAAGAGGCCAGCTCAAGCAAGGACATGACAAAGAGGCCAGCTCTGCAAAGGACATGACAAAGAGGCCACTTTGCAAAGGACATGACAAAAGAGCCCAGATTTGCTCAAGGAGATGACAAAGAGCCCAGCTTTATGCAAAGGACATGACAAAAGAGCCCGCTTTGCTCAAGGACATGACAAAGAGGCCGCCTTTTTTGCAAAGGACATGACAAAAGAGGCCGCCTTTATGCAAAGGACATGTCAAAGAGGCCAACTTTGCGCAAAGGATCGACAAAGATGGCAGCTTTGCGCAATGCCAAAAATAAACACATGGCTAACCTTCTCCTTATAAATTGAGGTGCAATGCGTCGCAAGAGAACACTACACAATCTAACACTACATCATACATTCCTTCTCCATGTCGAAATGAACAACAAGAATCTAAAGGAATGGCGTAAATTGCGGACAAGATAAATGAAGCTACTCGGAAGGGTAGGGAGGAGTCCCAAGAAGGCACAATGGGAGGAGACACGCAACATAGCAAGGGGCAGCTGCTCGCGAGGAACAAGCAGGCCGCGGCCACGAGGTCGCCTCGCAATGAGCGTCACGTAGCAACAACCCCATCCGGACGCCCCAATGAGCGTCGCCGCAACTCCCACCGAGGGGAGACACCCCTTTGTTAGTGCGGGACACGCAAGTTCATCAAATCAAGGAACGATCACCTGGTATGCGCATGGGGTTGCGCAAACTACTCCAAAGGAATACCCCAACCGCCGCTTTGACACCTCATCCTATCGTGAATCGACAACGAACACATGCACCATTTTTCCCAACATTTTCTCCTTCACATCACGCACTAATAATCTCTCCCTCGCTTTGCGCCTCCGAGCCCCTATGTAGCTACCGCAAATGGATCGTTCTTGAGATCCACCCTGCGGACCAATGGACCCTCGACTTCGAGGACTGGAATGTCAAACAGGATGAGGAGTTGCTGCAGGAGGAGCACTGCAGCCACGAGCACACCCTGCGTATACAACACGAGTCGCAAGCCCATCTCGATGTGTGCACGTGGAGGGAGCGGGAGGCTCGCAAGATGGAACGCGAGAGAAAGAAGGAAATGGCGGCTAAGGCAAAAAAGGCCGCGGAGGAGTTCAATGCCGAGCGGGCAAGGAAGGAAAGTGGCCCCGTCCACACAAGAGGTCATACGAGCGCTGATGGGTTAGTCGATATCATGCTATATGTTATGCATGTAATAAAATGTACACGCCATGTAACTCCCAACCGTATTGTAAAGCTCATTTCTATTCAGCTAAGCTTATTATGTCGTGTTTTCCCATTCAATGATTCCTACATGTTAAATATCACTTTCCTTCCTTTCGTCCAATTGTTTATATCACAGTTGTCCTAAAAATGTTTTTCATTAAAATTCTTCCAATAAAACAACATAACATCATCGAAAAATGTTATTGCTAGTTTAACATATTTTTCACGATCAGCATTGTACAAAAATCACAAATACACTAATCATTACTTCACACAAATATGAGATGTTTTTGCGAAAAAACACTGATCGGTCCAAACCCTAACCCTAATATCAGACAGTTAGTGGTGCGGTCGGCCAAGATGATTAACGGTGGTGCGGTCGGGCACGCACCACTCTGGGTTACATAGGCCCCCTCGAGTCGTGCGGTGGGGACCGCACGACCTCGTGTCGTCGCGTCACGGCCGCACGATCGCCACGTGTCGACACCTGTAAATCGTGCGGCCGGGAGGAGTAAGATCGAATTTGTTTTGGTAGGAGGCTACTGGAATTAACGGAGCAACAAGTGCCAAAAGCGCTCAAAAAGCCGATTAACCTTGATCTTAGTTTTCTCCCACGCTTGAGTATTTATCGTGCCCGCCATCGCCGCTTTCGGTTTCCTTTTGCCGCTAGACCATCTTCTTTTGATCAGGTTTCTCCCTTCAGTGTTTGGCTTCCTATCTATTTTAAAGTCTACTTTTCTTGGCAGTGTTCAGTTGCTCAAAATCTGGTCTGTACTGATTTAGGACCACCAACCTACAACTTGCTGAAAAATTGTTTTTGGCGTAAACTTCGACTTTCCCGCCGCTTGTTGTCGTGAATCGGTTTTCTTTAATGCTTTTGCCTTTTGGTTGACTTGTAGACGCTTTTGCTAAGTCTCGATTACTTGCTCTCTGCAGCTCATTTAGTGTTTCTCCTCCTGCAGGTCCTGCTCCATTAGCAAAGAATCGCTTCAGCTTTTTTCTTTAAGCAAAAGCTTCAGAGTGCAGTCTTTTGCTGTTTTTTTGTTTTGGCTGCAATTTTCAGTATACCATCTGCTGTTCGGACTATTCTCAGTCAAGCAGCCAGCAGTCTGCATTTGCTTCCTGACTGACTGCCTTCTTATTCAGCTTTGCTATCTCTTTTTGGCTCTATTTCTGCATTGCTGTTTTCAGCCCAATGGTGCAGATTTCTTTTGGCTAGGTATTCTCTGCAGATTCAGTCTCCATTTCATGGTGCAAAACTCAGATTTTCTTCTACTTCTTGCCAAGCTTAAACATCTCTCTTTTCAGCAGTGAATTAGCATAATTTGTGGCTGTCCTGTTTTCAGTTTTTGATAGCAAAGACATCTCTCGGCTGGCAGTAGAATTTAGTCTTGTCTTTCAATCGAATGGAGTCTTTGATGTCGGTTTGATCTCTCTGTGTTTGTTCCTTCCGAGTAGACTTTTTGTCAATCTGCCGCTTCGGTCTCTGCAGTAATTTTACTCAATTGTCGGTCCGTTTTTCGGCGTCAAGTGAGCGAACCTCTTCTATCTTCATAGCTTACGTAGCTATCGGAGAAAGAAACTTGTGAGAATACTTGGGCAATTTTTAAGGCACCATTCACCTCCCCTCTGTTGCCATTTCCTATCCTACAATTTATTCTGTTGATTTGACAGTTTGGGCTTAATATTGTGTCACTGATGCTATTTATGCTTTCATGTATCGAGCGGTGCTATTTGATGTGTTTCTTGTCTGTGTTGGCAGCAGGACGTCGAGGCGGAGTTGTGGCGAGTCCCGGAAGGTGCAGGAGGGGCGAAATGGTCATTTCGCGAGGCTGCACAAGTGGGAGCGGGTCTGCTCGGTTTAGCCACAGAACGGTGGGAGACCCGTTGGCTGTGGGCTATAATAGTCATGAAGGGCTGCACTCTTCATGCACTTGAGAGAGAGTTAGGGTTTGCTTTAGTCAAAAGAGCCTTTGGAGATGCCTTTTACTTTAGGCTTTAGTGGTTGGAGACTAGAAGAGGGCAGCAAGGGTGTCTCCCTCATTCAGCTCTCCTCGCATGTGTGTGTGTGTTCCTCCCAAGAACATATGAGGTTCTTGGTGTTCTTGAGGATGGAGAGGGAGAGGATGGATTGAGAGTCTTGTAATCTTTCTTCTTGTTCGAATGTACATGCGTATCGGGACTCCTTGTAATCTTTTCTTTGAAATGAAAATCAAGTTTCTTCTCTCGCACTTTTGCTCGATGCTTTCTAGGCTTGATTCTTGAGATTTTCGCTTCCTTGTTGATTCTTGCTATTGAGTGGCAAAATGGGTTGCTCAGAGATGGAATTGCATTTCTAAACCCTTTGATCATCTAGTTCCGAGAGCAATTTGATCAATTTGCAAGAATCACTTTTTGTGTTCTTCATGTTCATATTCTAGGGTTTTGCTCCAAATCTTGTTTCCCTCTTTGACATGGCTTGATTCTTGACATGCAGAGTCCAGTGGTTATTGCTAACATATCTGCAAAGTCTTTTGGCCAAATGATCAAAGAATCGTTGGGAATTTGGATTTTGGGTCGGTCGTCTGAATTTTCGATTCAGCTCTCGGGCCGCTCGAACAGGGAGCGCCCGACCGATATCGTTGGCGTCCCCGACCAAAATGCACGGCGGTCGACCGCCTTATCCGAGTAGTCAAACCGACTGGCGGTCGACCGGAACACAAGGGCATCAAACCGCGGCTGTGGAGCGGTCTGACCGGCGCATGTGCAGCGGTCTGACCGGCCTCCTCTTAGCAGCCTGTTTTGATTGCTATTTTTGGTAGATATGTTTTTCTTTGTTTTCTGTGCCTTCTTCTTGAGTGCTCTAGGTTCCAGAGAGTTGCCTTGAACTCCTTCATAGCTCTTCGTAGCTATTGTTGAGGAGTTTCATTAAGTGGAACCTTTGTGGGGAAATTTTTTAAAGTTGACATTCACCCCCCCTGTCGTCATTTCGGTCCTTCAATTGGTATCGAGCGGTTAGCTCTTCCTCATAGATATTAACCGGTCTCAAGAGCCATGGTGATGCATAAGTACTCGACCAAGCCTCCCATCTTTGATGGCATCGACACCCTTTCCGAAGAGCCAAATGGAGACATACATCCGTGCTCAAGGGTATGCCATCCGCGGAAGGTGAAGGTGAGATTTACTGTTCCTGCCGATGAGGACATCAATGTGGCGAACATGCCCGATGTTGAGGCAAATGCAAAGGCAAGGTACATCATTATTCAGAGATTGAGCAGAAGCGAATTCGATCGCATCTCTCACTTGTCATCCGCCTTTGATATCTGGGTGACCCTCAATGCATACCATGAGGGCACCACTCAGATCAAGACGGTTCGACAGGACTAGTTCAAGCGAGAATACAACAAATTCGAGATGCTTGTCGGTGAATCCTCGACGAGTGCTTTGCGTTTTTATAAGATCTTGAGCAACCTCCGAGCGGCCGGTCTCACATACCCGACTCGGACAATGCTCATCGATGCTTACAACACTCGATCCACGTGTTTGGGAGATGAAAGTGAACACCATCAAAGACACGATGCACCTCTCGACCTTGACTCTTGACGCGTTGTACTGCTACTCAAGACTCACGAGATTGACGTTGTCTCTCGTAGGTCAAAGTCACAGTCGATGGCCTTGGTCACCGATCCCGTTTCTTCTTCGGGCCCCTCTTCTGATTCGATTTGCGGTTTCTCCCTTGCTCTCTCGTGACGAATCGATGATCGCTAGAGCAGCTATGGATGATCGATTGGCTCTCCTTGCTCGCAAATTTTCTCATGCCTACAAAGAAGGAGGGACGGAAGGAGAGGAGGACCCGTGATTTGCTTCGAGTGTGGTGGCCCCAACCACATTCGGGCAAACTTCCCCAAGCTGGAGAAGGGCAAGAACAGCTACGGCGGTTCGGGCAAGAACGACTACACCGACAAGAACCGCAACAAGAAGCCTCCAGCTCAGATGCAAGGCAAGAAGAAGTTCCGCGACTTTGGGAAGGCCAAGAAACTTTTCCACCGCGTCCTCTCCGCGTTCGACAACCTCGATCTCAGCAAGGTGGAGGGATGGAGCGACGACGACGGACGGGTGACCAAGACCCCAAGGGCGGCGACGACTTCTCCCAAGATGTGCTTCATGGCCCTCGAGAGCGAACTGAGCGATAGCGAGCTGTACTCTGACTCCGACGAGGTGAGCCCTACTTATGACCAGCTTAATGATGCTTTCCTTAAGCTAGGTAGATTCCATGCTAAGTCTAGGGCTAGATGTACTGAGTTGGAGAAGGAAGTAGATAGACTGTCACGGGATCTTACTTCACTTATATCTGCTCCCTCCCGTGACGACTGTGATACATGTTGTGCCTTGCTTGGTGACATGGAGAAATTAAGGACCTCTCATGCTAGTCTGTCTTCTGAGCTTGATATAATTAAGGTGGAGAATATTAGTCTGCTTGCTGAGTTAGAGATGAGTAGGATAGTCGTTGCTTTACCTACTATTGTTGAGACTACTTGCATCTCACGTGAGGATAAAGACAACGCTTTTAGAGGTCTTTATACCATGCTTCTGGATCTGCCCGAGTCTTGTGAAAATTGCAATAATCTGAAAATGAACCTAAAACGGGCAGATCATAAAATTGCTGAATTACAAGCTTCTTTACTAGAGCCAATTGATTCTTGCTTGAACTGTCCTAAGTTAACTGCTGAACTTGAATCTGTCTCAAAACAGTTTCAAAAAATGATTGACTACAATAAGAAAATGGCTCAGTTTGCTTCTAAGGACCCTGTTAGTTCACCTTGTAATCATTGTAACAAACTAAAATCTGACTTGATTGCTTTAGATGAAAAATGTGTGAAGCTAACTAAGGACCTACTAGAGAAGCAATCATCGCTTGTAATGTGTGCTTGGAAGAAGCATGAGGGTTTCAGAGATGCCTCGCGACGTGAACCAATTGGCTAGCGAGGATCGTCCCTTCGAGTAACAGACGTGCACAAGCCATTCGCTCCTCTGCTATTGGTTCTTCTTCGCTCTCTTACCCTCTGCTGTTCCTTCTTCCCCTTGCTCTTCTTGTGCCTCTCTTTTTCGGGAATGTCAGTACCTTATGAACACTCTCGAGAAATTTGTAGGAGGCGAGAAGAAGCTCAATCTTATTCTAGACTAATCTAAAATCTGCAGATTTAATCAGGGTCTAGGATATGATTTCTATGAGGACGTAGGAAGCATCCACCGCCGTGCTCAGACCCATAGCACCAGGTGTGATCGAGACTAAGCCCGGGATCGAGAAGGTCAAATTCAAGTCGCGGGCTTTGTCCAAGGGATTTCGACAAGGGTGATTTCACTGCAGCTTCGCCTCTCGGGCGAAGCCCCATCATGCTACCGCCTCGAGGCGAAGTATCATTGCACATTCTGTCAGAAGGATGGACATTTGATCGATCGATGCTTCAGGCGTGCCAAGATCGCGCGTAGAGACCGTGTTGCAGCTCTTAGGCGTATTCAGGGTCAGCCCCAGACCTTAGTGTACCTAAGGCCAACACGAGGTCTAGGTTTGCCTCAGTTGATTCTGATGGTTTTGGACAGCATCGAGGACTTGGTTTTTCTGAGTCTTCTGGTTTTGGTCCTCATGCTGCCCCTGGTCGTGAGTTCCGTCGTCCTGAGGGTAGATCTCGCTTCCCTCGTCGAGATAGCTACCCGCGGCGTGATCAAGATGTCGCCGGTGCTTCACTCGCTCTCCGTAGCGCCGGACCCAAGAATGACTCAGTGTCCGCACACGGACTTTCTGTTTCTTTGGGTGACAGAGAGCGTAGCGTAGATAGAGGTCAGTCGTGCTTGACTACTTCATTTGCTCGACGTGTTACTCAGTATTGGGTGCCAAAATCACTCTTGATTTACCCTAGTACTGAGATTTTACTCTCTGTTTGACTCAGGTTCGCCAAGGGGGAAGGAAAGGTTTGGCTCAGACTCGGTGTTCACGACACATGACCGGAGATTCCCGCTGGTTTTCTTCCTGCCGTGCTCGGTGATGAGACGATCACCTTCGGAGACGCTTCATCTGGGCGCCATCGCCAAAGGTACAAAGGTACATTAATGATAAATTTATTTTGAGATATGTTGCCTTGGTTAGTAAGTCGAGATAATTTGCTTTCCGTTTCTCACCACCGATGATGACTTTGAGGTGAGCTTTAAGAAAACAATTTCAAAATTCTTGATTCTTGGTAGTCCGGTTTATGGATTTCTCGCTTTGGGAGGATTTTTCGTGCTGATTTTTTGAGTCTTCCGTGATCCTCTCCTGTTTGGTTGCTTCGAGTCCCATGACCTTCCCTTCGCATAGGAGACTTGGTCATATTGATTTGACCATTTGACCCGAAAGTTAGCGCCACGATCTCATTCGTGGTCTCGCGAAACTCAAGATGGTCAAAGATCCGGTTTGTGCTCCATGCCAAGCCGCACGGCAAGATGGTTGCCGCTTCTCATCCTCCCCACAAGCATTATGACCGATGCAACGGGATAGCTGCTCCATATGGACACTGTTGGACCAAATCGAGTGCAACAAGCAGGAGGAAAGTGGTATGTTCTTATCATGGTCGATGACTTCTCGAGGTATTCTTGGGTGTTTTCTTAGCCTCAAGGATGAGACGCTTTACACATTCGAGGTCTTTTAGTAGGCTTTCTGTTGAGCTTCCGGGTGCCTTGCAAGCGATCCACAGAGATAATGGCACGGAGTTCAAGAATTCCTACTTCGAGAGGTTCTGCGATGAGACAAGTGTAGAGCACCAGTTCTCTTCTCCATACGTCCCTCAGCAGAATGACGTAGTGGAGAGGAAGAACCGTACCTTGGTCGAGATGGCCAGGACGATGCTCGATGAATACTCTACACCGCGGAAGTTTTGAGCTGAGGCTATAGCTATCGTGTGCCATGTCTCAAATCGAGTTTTTCTGAGGGCACACTTGCACCGCACTTCTTATGAGCTGAGATATGGGCGAAAGCCCAACGTCTCTCATTTTTGTGTGTTTGGTTGCAAGTGCTTTATCTTGAAGTCTAGGAACCTAGACAAGTTCGAGTCACGTTCTTGTGATGGTATCTTTCTAGGCTACTCGACTTCCTCGCGGGCTTATCAGGTCTGGAACTGCGAGTCTAGTAAGTTGGTAGAGACCTGTGAGGTGACCTTCGATAAGGCCACCCGAGGACTAGGCCCGATATCTCGTGTTCTTTAGAGCGACCGAGACCATCTTCGAGGATGATGAGGAGGATGGAGATGAGGGTTGTTTACCCGATCCAGTCCTTCATCCACCCCTTGAGGTGCCGTCTTCCACCGCACCTCAAGGCGATCAGCCCATGCCTTCTGCTTCCTCTGGAGCTAGTGGCTCTGTTCCTACTTCGTCAGCTCACGAGGTAGAGGCCATTTCTTCATCTCATCCTGGACCTCATAGACACATTCAAAAAGACAATCCTTCTGAGCAGATTATTGGAGATCTCTTTGAGCGAGTCACTCATTCAAAATCTGGTACATCACTTTTCTGTCACCATTCTGCCTTCGTTGCCACCTTTGAGCCCAAGGATGTTTGTCATGCTCTTTCTGACGAGTCTTGGGTCAATGCGACGCATGAAGAGTTAGAAAATTTCGAGAGAAATAAGGTCTGGTCGCTTGTTGAGCCCCCTCGAAGTCACAATGTCATTGGGACCAAGTGGGTGTTCAAGAACAAGCAGAATGAGGAGGGGTTAGTCATTCGAAACAAGGCTAGACTGATAGCTCAGGGCTTCTCTCAGGTTGAGGGTCTCGACTTTGAGGAGACCTTTGCCCCTGTAGCTAGACTTGAGACCATTAGAATACTGCTCTCCTTTGCAGCTTCTAAGGGTTTGAAGCTTTACCAGATGGATGTCAAGTGTGTCTTCCTCAATGGGTTTATTGAGGAAGAAGTTTATGTGAGACAACCTCCAGGTTTCGAGAACCCCAAATACCCAAACCATGTCTACAAACTTTTCAAAGCATTGTATGGACTTAAGCAAGCCCCTAGAGCTTGGTATGAGAGGCTTAAGTCCTATCTGTTGAGTCATGATTTTGAGATGGGTAAGGTGGATAAGACCTTGTTCATTCGTAGGCATGGCCCTGATTTTCTGCTCGTCCAGATTTATGTCGATGACATTATCTTTGATGGCTCTTCTCATGCTCTACTTTCACAGTTCTCGGATGTCATGAGCACCGAGTTTGAGATGAGCATGATGGGTGAGTTGACATTCTTCCTTGGCTTCCAAATCAAGTAGACTCGGGAGGGTACCTTCTTGCATCAAGGCAAGTGTACTCGTGACCTCTTGAGACGCTTTAACATGAGTGATGGTAAGCCTGTGTCAACCCCGATGGCTTCTACAACTTCTCTTGACCCAGATGAGGATGATGAGCCAGTTGATCAGAAGGAGATTCACAGCATGATTGGCTCCCTCTTGTATCTCACTGCCTCGAGACCGACATACACTTCTCTGCGTGTCTTTGTGCCCGGTTTCAGGCTTCTCCTCGTGTGTCTCATCGCCAGGCGGTGAAGCGCATGTTTCGGTACCTTCGAGCTACTATTGACTATGGTATCTGGTACTCTTCCTCTTCTTGTCTTTCCTTGAGAGCCTATTCGGATGCAGACTTTGCTGGTTGTAGGATAGATAGGAAGAGCACTTCGGGCATCTGCTAATTCATTGGCACTTCTCTCGTTTCTCGGTCCTCTAGGAAGCGATCCGGTGTTGCACGCCCACCGCAGCGTCGAGCACGTTGTGCCGCCGCTGTCTTTGCCGTGTACTTTGGATGGCGTCGACCTTTCGAGGCTTTGGGTGAGCTATAGACAGTGTTCCACTCTTTTGTGATAACACTTCTGCCATTAACATTGCTAAGAACCCAGTGCAGCATTCTCGGACCAAGCATATTGATATTCGCTATCACTTCCTTAGAGACCATGTAGAGAAGGGTGACATCGTGCTCAGTTTGGAGAGTGATCACCGTTATCGACATTTTCACCAAGCCTTTGGATAGCTCTAGGTTTTCGACTCACGAGGAGAGCTTGGGGTGATTTGTCCTTATGGACTGTTGTGAGGGGAGCTTGTGCCATCGCTTTACATTATTAATTATGCTCTTACTCCTTTCTGCTTGCATTGCATAAGGGTGCATTAGGTTTTGTCCTTCTAGCATAGGTTAGAGTGGTTCTCTTGCCGAGGTGCTTAGACTTCTTACTCTTATCTTGTGATTCTAGGATGTTGCTTATTAGCTAGTTCTCTTCTCACTAGGTTGAACTTACCCACTGCTTTTAGGTTCTAGCGAGGGTCGGGCCACTCTCGGGTCGATAGGGTACGTGTTTGCTCCTTGGTCTGTTAGATAATTAGTTGATAGTCCTAGAGTCATATGGGGTAGATGAGAGTCAGTCTGAGCCATATTTTACTCTACATCTTATCTATGCTTTAAGGACTGCCTTCTTTGGTTTCTTTACCAGCTTCTCGTTTCTTTTGCTCTGGTTCAGGGGGAGTTCATTTGGGAGCTTCTGGAGCTTAATATTGACATAACTCAACTTGAACTAAAAGTTGCATCACATGTTGAGGGGGAGCTGGATTTTCTGCATGTCATTCTGCATTGTAATATAACTACATTTGAGTCTTGATTATTATCCTATTATGACATGCTTACACTGCTTTACACCTTGCCATGACTTGTGCTCATTTGCTATATTTATCATGTCTTCATATGTGTAAACTAGCTTTTGCCATGATAAGTTAATTAAACCTGCTCAATTTGAACTAAAAACTTGTCATGTTAGCATACGAGACTAGTCTTTCTTGAGCTATCCTTTTATGATCCATGCCATGTCAAATAGGGTGAGTTGAGCGTTGAATCTCTATTGAGACTTAGATTGAGCTGTTTTAGTCTCTTGATGATGCATATGTTAGTACAATCATTTCAAAAGCAAAAAGATCTCTTTTGTGCGAAAAAAACTGATCTCACCAATTCTTTCTCATGAGACGGCTTGCCATTGCACTAGGCATGAACTCAGGGGGGGTTTTGGATGACCAAGATCATTTCCTTAAGCTTTTCGCTTGGAATGATCGCATAAGGCTTGAGATCTAGCACAAGACTTAACAAAAATCTGGTTGTAAAAGACCATAAGTTTCAAAAGAAAAATATATCATTTGTGCTCAATTTGCTTAAGTTACAAAAGAACCAAGTACTTGAACCAATGTTTATTCTTGAGCATAATAGCACTCTATTTGGACTCAGTATTAGCTTCTTGGTTCAGCTTAGTTTATTGACATGGCCTGCATCATCCTTAGATATCTCTAGCTAGACTTTGCTTATTGATGACTTGACATGCTCACAAAATGCATTACACTTCAGTTCGTGATCTATTTGTGCTAGCTAGCTTATACATATTCTGTAATGATCTAGATAGCATTCTATTGAGTTATGGCTTGATGTAATTCTTACTGGTCATTTTGGATAATTCTCATGGCTCTAAATGCTTAAAATAATCAAACTTCAGCCATTTCATCCATTTTCATGACTTATTCTCCTTCTTGCATTCTTGATGTGTTTATTGCCAAAAGAGAGAGATTAGTGGTAGAAAAAGCCATTTTGGGAGCTTTGAGGAAAACTTGTTCTTTCTTTTGCTCCTTCTGTCGACATGGTCATTAGCTTCATTTTTCTTCTTTGGACCATGTTGGATTCTTCAAACTCAACTTCATACTTTTTTGGTGTTTGTCAATATACTCATCAAGGGGGAGATTAAGAGACCATGTGAGGTCATCCCGTGTGTATGATGAGTAATTGACATTGGCTTAGGGAAGTCGAGTTTGAATTGGTTGGTTCGACCATGTCGCTATGGGTGCAACTGCTCGGTCGACTTGGTCAAACCCGTCAATAGGATTAGGACGTTTATTCTGTTGATTTGACCATCTCGTGTGTATGATGAGTAATTGACATCGGCTTAGGGAAGTCGAGTTTGAGTTGGTTGGTTCGGACCATGTCGTTGCGGGGTGCAACGGGCTCGGTCGGACTTGGTCAAACCTGGTCAATAGGATTAGGACGTTTATTCTGTTGATTTGACATGTTTGGGCTTAATATTGTGTCACTGATGCTATTATGCTTTCATGTATCGAGCGGTGCTATTTGATGTGTTTCTTGTCTGTGTTTGCAGCAGGTCGTCGAGGCGGAGTCGTGGCGAGACACGGGGTGACTGGACTAGACGCAGGTGGTGTTGAGGTCAGAACGGTCGAGATGTGTCGAAGACGGCGTGAACTCGAGGTGGTTGCGAGGCTTGGACGACAAGGAGTGCGGAAGCTTCCCAGAAGGTGTAGGAGGGGCGAAATGGTCATTTCGCGAGGCTGCACAAGTGGGAGTGGGAGACCCGTTGGCCAGGGGCTATAAATAGTTGTTGAAGGGCTGCGTACCCCTTCATGCACTTGAGAGAGAGTTAGGTTTGCTTTAGTCAAAAGAGCCTTTGGAGAGGCCTTTTACTTTAGGCTTTAGTGGTTGGAGACTAGAAGAGGGCAGCAAGGGTGTCTCCCTCTTCAGCTCTCCTCTCATATGTGTGTGTTCCTCCCAAGAACATGTGAGGTTCTTGGTGTTCTTGAGGATGGAGATGGAGAGGATGGATTGAGAGTCTTGTAATCTTTCTTCTTTTTCAAATGTACATGCGTATCGAGACTCCTTGTAATCTTTTCTTTGAAATGAAAATCTGAAGTTTCTTCTCTCGTGCACTTTTTGCTTCGATGCTTTCTAGGCTTGATTCTTGAGATTTTCGTTTTCTTGTTGATTCTTGCTATTGAGTGGCAAAATGGGTTGCTCAGGGATGGAATTGCATTTCTAGACCCTTTGGTCATCTAGTTCCAAGAGCAATTTGATCAATTGCAAGAATCACTTTTTGTGTTCTTCGTGTTCATATTCTAGGGTTTTGCTCCAAATCTTGTTTCCCTCTTTGACATGGCTTGATTCATGACTTGCAGAGCCCAGTGGTTATTGCTAACATATCTGCAAAGTCTTTTGGCCAAAGGATCAAAGAATCGTTGGGAATTTGGATTTTGGGTCGTGATGTCTGAATTTTCAGTTCAGCTCTCGGGCCGCTCGAGCAGGGAGCGGTCCGACCGGATCTTGGTTGGCGGTCCGACCGAAAATACATGGCGGTCGACCGGCCTTATCCGAGCGGTCGACCAGACTGGCGGTCGACCGGTGCCACAAGGCAGATCGGGCGGCTGTGGAGCGGTCCGACCGGCGCATGCATGTGATCCGACCGGCCTCCTCTTAGCAGCCTGTTTTGATTGCTATTTTTGGTAGATCTGTTTTTCTTTGTTTTCTGTGCCTTCTTCTTGAGTGCTCTAGGTTCCAGAGAGTTGCCTTGAACTCCTTCATAGCTCTTCGTAGCTATTGTTGAGGAGTTTAGTTAAGTGGAACCTTTGTGGGGAAAGTTTTTAAAGTCGACATTCAGCCCCCTTCTGTCGCTATTTCGGTCCTTCAGGGCAAACTCAGCGTACCTCCTCCTCTACGTTGATGACATTGTGCTCACGGCCTTGTCCCATGACATGCTTCGACGCCTCATACAATCCATCAATGCCGAGTTCACGCTCAAGGACATGGGACCTCTTCATTACTTCACTGGGCATCCAAGTTCAACGAACAACAGACAGCTTCTTCCTTCATCAACATCAGTATGCACTTGATCTACTTGAGCGATTTGGCATGACAAGATGTCGTCCCTGCTCAACTCCAATCGACATGGCCGGCAAATTGTCTGCCACCTCAGGTATACCACTCGATGAAGCTGCTGCATCTAATTGTCGAAGCATTGTCGGCGCTCTTCAGTACTTAACCATGACAAGGCCAGACATCCAGTACGCCGTCCAACAGGCATGCTTGCACATGCATGCATCGACGACCGCACACCAAGCTCTTGTGAAGCAGATCCTCAGATATGCCCGTGGTACACCAGAACTTGGCATTCACTGTGGCAAAGACGCATCTCCGACCACGGCCTATAGCGATGCGGACTGGGCAGGCTGTCCCGACACAAGGCGCTCCACATCAGGGTTTTGCATCTTTCTAGGCGATGCCATGGTCTCCTGGTCATCGAAGCGGCAAACAACCATATCACGTTCGAGCGCGGAAGCTGAATACCGAGGGGTGGTCAATGCCACTGCTGAATGTACCTGGTTACGACATTTACTCGGTGAATTGGACTGTCCCTTGGAGAAGGCCACGGTAATCTTTTGTGATAATGTCTCAGCTTGCTACATAAGCACTAATCCAGTCCATCACAGAAGAACTAAACACATTGAACTTGATGTGCACTTTGTTCGTGAAAAAGTAGCTATCGGTCAGTGCAAAGTTCTACATGTACCCACAAACAAGCAGTTTGCAGATATCATGACTAAAGGACTGACCACTACAAGCTTTTAGAACTTCAGAGACAGTATATGCGTTTGCAAGCCACCGACCCTCACACTGCCGGGGGGTGTCAGATAGATGCTGTACACGTTCTCTGGCTCTTCTTAACTATAGCCAGATTAGTTAGTTAGTAGTTGACTGCTTCTCCTATGTACATGTATATTTATACCAAGACAAACATCAATACAGAAGAGTTGCGATCCATTTCTCTCTCCATTACTTACAGGACCGAACGTGATATTTTTGTTTGGAGAAAAAAATAGATTGCGGCGGAGTCTTTTTCTTCAGATCGATCGACGGCGTCTCGATTCGTATCTCGTTCATGCTTGCCACGTTCACGCAGAGGACGTGACGGCGACGTCTTGGTTTTCTCGTCTTCTCGTGCGCAGGCATCGCTAGAAAATCGATCGGGTTTGTTGATATGATGATTCAATGGCGAAGGCAGTAGAGATGAGATTGCTGCATGTACTAGCATCACATGAAGACAAAAGTAAGAAGAGGCAGTGCATGTCCATTGCGTGAAGACCAGAGAAGCGGTGCTGTTTTGGTTGTCCCATGGTGAGTCACATCAAGGCTGGGTTGGTACATCAACAGAGGTAAGTGCAGCTGCTTTGTTTTTGATTCATCAGTTCCTATTGATTGGATAGTAAGTCCAGGAGAGATATTTGGTAAATCTGCTACTCGCTGGATTTCTGTTTGCATCTGAACATCGACTACTTGGTCCGGCTAGCTATTCTCTACCGAATTAAGGATTTAGGTCCTGGTGAATTTTCTGTGTTATTTATTCTCTACAGATTGGTTTGAACAACCATTGGTTCAGGATGTGCAAAGATACTACTTGGGTTATCAATCCGACAAGTGTTTTATTGTTCCTAAACGGTGCCACCAGATTGTATTACTACTGCTGCTAGTTTCTGTATCTTTGAAGATCCGGTTCGCTAATTTGTGCCATATCACAGTGGTTTTGATCATGAGACAACATAACCATTGGTTTAATAAATGGTTGAATGCACGATTCACTAAGAAGTCATTAAGTGAAACACTGCAATGGTTGTCAAAAGGGCTAAAATTTACAACTGTGATATGACAAGGATACGACATTATTGGGTAAACATTTGATACAACAGATCAGAATAGAAAGAGCACAGTTCAGAATTCAGGTGTCCGTATAGATGTATTTTGTGAGTAGCTCAATACCGTTGGGCGGAAGTCATACTATAGGCTTGTAAAGGAGATTTGAGAGCTTGACTATATAATTTTTAAGATTCCTTTCTTTCGGTGCCGTTGGGTCCAACTACCACAAGGTGTAAATGTCAATAAGTATGATGTCACTACTGTTGACCTCGAACGTGTAGGATCAAAGATAAACCATTCGTACTTACGATGCAAGTTGTTCAAGTTTTTTATGTAATTGACTGTAAGTTCAAGCTCCATTAAATTGGTTTTGGTGATAATAATAAATACAAGTACGAGACTAATGTGTAAATGTCAATTTGAATTTTTTCAAAAGGATTTTTGTGAATAATTAATGATATCAAATTTGAATTCCAGGAGTGGATGCTGAAGAATTTGTTTCTATTGAGTACGTGAAGCAGTATTCGCGTTCGAGTCCTAATACCATCCTAGTTGCTTGAAGAATGGTGATGATTTCAGAGCAAAGGATTTAAAATGCCTTACAATCCCCTCGTCTAAAGATGATAAAAATAAATATCTGGAAGATCGGGTAAGTCACTAACAATTTGTTTTTGTCACTAACAATTTGTTTTTGTTATAGTAGCATAATCTTTGAATTTATTGTGTAGTATTCACATCTGATGTCATCAATTGTGCAGCTAATGGAAGCTTATATTAAATTTACGAATTTTGTTTTTACTGAATTTTTTGTTTTGTTGAGTTTTTTGCCGGTTTTTTTGGGTATTCATTTGTGTTATCCGTAAAGAGCTAACATATTTTTTTCTATTTTTAATTTTTTTAAATTTAATTATGCCAAATAAGTCATCTTCACCTACGGTGTAATTTCAGCTAGCTACAATGCAATTTTAACCATAAATCACTATTTTTTAGTCTAACCGAGCATGGCGTAAATTACCTTTCTAAAAAACGAGCTGGTGAAAAAAAATGTCTTATAATCATAGCCTCTCATTTGCTTCTCATTTGCTTTAAAAGTCGTACAGTTTTTTAGTAGGACATGAGAACACTTCTATTGAATGAATTGCTTTAACAGAGTTCTCCCATCCAACAAGGTGTATATGGAAAAGAAGCGTCTACATGTGCGCCGTACAATTTTGGGCATAAGTTTCCCAAGTGCTCGACCTTGGAGCTGTTCAAATGATAAGCCAATCCTCTGCTCAATGATTCACATAAGAAGACCACCTCTCTGTAAGGATCAAATCCAAGGATTGAAATATCTCCATCGTAGGGCGCTTCATCTCTGTCTTCAGTGCCGAGAATGTTATCACTGCCAAAGTTCCATCCAAACATACCTTCCACTAGTGCTCCGTTGTTGTCATCTTCATCATAGCTAACATACTCGTTGCCTTTATCGTCATCATAGTTGACATCCTTGTTTTGTTTCAAATAAAAATGATATAAATCATAGTTAACATTCTGTAAGATCCAGGGCGTGTTGATTTGTTCATCATAGTTGCGACGTGCCAGCATGGGCTCAAGGTCGTTGCTGTGCTTCAAGACCCACTCCATCCGACCACACGATTCTTTAAGAAACCAAACCTGCAGTTGGCACCGACCATGAACTAATGCACAGTGTACGCCCTCCTCCGATTTTCCTAGATAAAGTTCTGAATATTCTCTCACTGCAGTACCGACCGGTAGTTTAATTACAGTGTACTTATCATCCGACAAGGATATTCTGCAATGATCAAACCATTGTAAGCAAATATTAATAAATCATATATAGGCTCAGTTCGGCCGGGCTTATTGCTCACGCCTTATAACTTATACTACGGTAACTAGTTTTTAAACGGTATGTTTTTTTTAAAAAAATGGAGTCAACGCCGGATGGGTCTCGACTGCGGATCCCTGCGGTGGAGCTCATCGGAATCGTGGCCACTGGCGGCGTTCCCTCTGTTGTCTTGAACGCCGGAGTGATCTTGCCGGAGTCGATGAAGAACACTCCCCACAGACCTGAAAGGATTCAAAACACTTGCAAATTGATTTTGCCCTGAATCACTTCATTCTCTGAAACTGTATTGCTATATAAAAGGAAAATTACAGGCTTGATCGTGGCCACGATATGCGCACAAATCACGCTCCAAAACAGCCGTGCCATCCCACGACTTGGAAACATGCCGTGCGTTACGCAATTAGACGAAAAAACAAGATCACCTCTGCATGAACGGGCATGCATCAGATGGATACAGAAGTGACCAAAACTCAGGTTATTGTAACAACCTAAAGAACACTACTGCTAACTGAAAGAGCATGAACGTGTCAGTATTATCTGGCGCGGTGAGGTGGCGTTGGATCCCCTGCTCAGTGCAATACTCGCCGAAAGCCCGTGCCGTGAATTCGCCACCGCGATCGGTGCGCAGCGTCTCCATCTTCCTCCCGGCTTCCACCTCAAGCCGCGTCTAGAGGCGCACAATTGCTGCTGCAGCTTCGTTCTTCGACGCCAGCAGTACAAGCCACATGTACCAGCTCTTGTCGATGACCACAAGAAGGAAGAGCTGCTTGTCGCCGGGCGTCTCCGGGGTGATGGGCCCGCACAGGTCTACGTGGACCAGCTCCACGAGATTCGTGGCCCGATACGTGCTCACCGCCGGAAATGAATGTCTCCTCTGCTTGCCGGCGAGACAGCTCTTGCAGACCTGCTCGACGTGGTCGATCGGTGGTAGCCCGCGCACCACCTGCGCGAGCTGCTTGAGCCCCTGAAAGCCGAGGTGGCCATACCTGGCGTTCCATCGCCAGGCCGCTTCATTACTCCGTGCAACGAGGCATACCGGCTTCCCGATGTCAAGGTCGAGGATGTAAAGCCAGCTTGGCGAGCGCTGGACCTTCTCCATCAACCGCCGCTGTCGATCCCAGATCTTGAGGACCCCGTCTTCGATCTGGATCTTGAAGCCGTCCTCATCCAACTGCCCGAGGCTTATAATATTCGCCACCAGCTTGGGGATGTGGTAGACTCCGCCGAGTTCCTGGTGCTCCCCGTTCTTGCAGGTGATGAGCACCGTGCCACGCCCCTCGATGCCGACAACGGAGCCATCCCGAATCGAACAGAGCCACGAATCCCCGTGTCGAGCTCGGCAAAAGTGAACCTCACCCCTGTCATATGGTTCGTCGCGCCGGTGTCAAGGATCCATCGGGTGGAGTCGTCGTCGCCCATCCCGCCGAGCTGAACGAAAAGCTTTTCCTCCTCAAGGTGGACCAAGGAGGAGTCCGCCGCCGATGCAGTCGCAAGTGGAGAAGAGGGATTGGGGACAAGAGTGTTGACTGTCGTTGTCGCCACCAGTAGGGTGGACTCTATCTCCTCTTCAACTTGGGCCGCATGGGCTGCCTCGTCCCGTTTCTTCTTACGACATTTGCGGGCCTAGTGCCCGTCTTGCCATAATACTTGCATTTGTCCCTGCCGACTAAGTTAGCGCCATTTCCACCGCCGCCTGAAACCTTGGGTGGTCTAGAACCTCCGTATGCGCCACCTTCCTTGCCACACCCAGGGCCACGTCCCCTCCTCTGGCTCGACGATGACCCTTTCGCGTGTGTGGAGGACCCCTCACCGGAGAGCTGCATCTTCGCCGCCACGCGTGCGATCAGCTCATCCTCTGTGAGATTCAGCTTGGCGATGGAACTGGATCCACCACCTAGATCGTGCCTCTCCTCCGCAGATTTGAGCCGGCCGATGAGTTCTTCGACGGAGACCTCGCTTAGGTCAAGGAGTGTCTCGATCGCCATTGCGATCTGCGAGTACCTCAGTGGAAGTGCCTGGAGGAATTTGCGAACGATCTCCTCCTTAGTGCAGCCGTCGTTGAGGACCGCGAGTTGATGCGCAATTCTGTTGATGCAAACGTCGAACTTGTCCACCGTCTCGCCGTCACAGAACTTGAGCCCGTCGAACTCACGTCGAAGCGTGTTTGCCTTTGCCTTGTGCACGCGCTCCATGCCAACGTGCATTGTCCTGATCGCGTCCCACGCGATCTTGGCGGTCTCCTTGCTGGCGATGGTACCCATCATCTCCGTCGGGACCGCTTTGGCGATAACCTCCAGCGCCATCCGGTCTCCAACGTAGTCGGTGGTGCCGACGCTCACCGCGACCCACAGACTGCGCGCCTGCAGCATCACCCGCATGAGCGCCGCCCAGTCGTAATAGTTCGTCTTTGTGAGTGTCGGGAACACGCCGCTGCTGGTGATCTCCTTGGTGAGCCGGTGGATCACCAGACCACGCTCCGTTCCACCGCTGCTGCCCCCATTCCCCGATGGCAGCGGCGTCGTCTCTTCTCGAGACCACCGTGGCGGCGAAACTGATCGATGACGCAGCATGATTCCCTACTCGGCCACTCGATCGCGCTCCTAGGTCCGATCGGCTCTGATACCAAATGTTGTCTTGAACGCCGGAGTGATCTTGCCGGAGTCGATGAAGAACACTCCCCACAGACCTGAAAGGATTCAAAACACTTGCGAATTGGTTTTACCCTGAATCACTTCATTCTCTGAAACTGTATTGCTATATAAAAGGAAAATTACAGGCTTGGCCGTGGCCACGATATACGCACAAATCACGCTTCGAAACAACCGTGCCATCCCACGACTTGGAAACATGCCGTGCGTTAGGCAATCAGACGAAAAAACATGATCACCTCTGCATGAACAAGCATGCATCAGATGGATACAGAAGTGACCAAAACTCAGGTTATTGTAACAACCTAAAGAACACTACTGCTAACTGAAAGAGCATGAACGTGCCAGGATTATCTAACACCCTCGTTCTCCGCGATGACAACGCGGTGGAGTTGTTGCGGTGGCGCGCTGGCAAGCTGGTGGTGGCGGCGGCTGAATGAAGGTGTGCGGCGGCGCTCGGGGTTTGGGAATGCAGAAGGACATGCGGCGGCGCGAGATGGGAGGCGCGGTGGAGGGAGAGGAGAGGATAGATGGCGGCCTGGTCTCGGTGGCGAGCTGATCCAGAGTGGCAAGGTGGTGGTAATGAGCAGAGGAGACGGTGGTGGAGATGGAGAGGTGAAGGGGGCGGTGACGAGGACATCTCCATTGGATGATTCCATAAACATAAGTTAAAAGGATTAGTTAACAGGTAAAGTATTCTTAGTTGAGTTTAGATTTAATTTATATGAGAATTAGTTATTATCTAATGTTGGTATCCTAATTATTCTTAACTTTATCTGTGTGGAGATTTTAGGACCTAAAAAGATTATTTGTTGTCTAGAGTATGTGCTCAGTGGAAGATGCGGGAGGACGGAGACGCCAAAAGAAATCATTCGTTGCTGCCAAGAAGAAAGGAAGGTGCACGCATGCTGCATGCAGACCGAAGTCAGAAGAAATCAACCAAGCAAGGAAGGTGTTGGTTCCATGTCAATAGTTTGCGAGTTCTTCAAGGTTGGCCAGCGTCAGAATGGTTTTAGAGGGCAAGTTCTCACATGATCCGAATGTCCAGATGAAGGGTGAAAAGATTGATATTTACACTGACAAGCGTTATGTAGAAACCATGGAGGACTAGGATCAGGAGACTGTTGAGAAGGTTCTTGAGTCAAGGACACAGTACCAGCAGAACAAGCCTACTCATATTGTTTGCAAGTACTTTCTCGATGCCCGCACAAGAATCGCTATTGAAGATCAGCGCAAAGAACCTTCAAGTAAGAAATTTTATTGTGTCATCATGGTATACATATGTTTATATAACAATCTAATTAATTATTGACATATGTAAAATAGAAGACTCCATCCAGAATAGACCAAGACCGCAAGTTAGTCTAGAGGAGGATAAGCTTCCTTCCCGAGATCTCTCCGCCTCCGCTTCTCCTGTCCCGCACCTCGCCACTGCACCGTGCCTTCACCGCCCGCCGTCTCGCCCTAGCCCCACCTCCTCTACTGAGTCAACCTTATCAAGATCTCTCAAAAAAGGGAAAAGAGCTTATGGGCTCAATTCGACTTGATTGTTCAGCTGAAGGGTGTTCGGGAGACACTTGAACGAGCGCATCAGTGGATGGACGCATTTCGGGCTTCGTTTGTTGATGATCCCGAACCCTCCGATGCTGACCATGTCACCTACAAAGTTATGGAGACGGAGATAGCACACTACCTTCGCCACTAGAAAAAACTTCGAAGCATCTAGATTTCTACTTTTTTTGTTATCTTTTGTAAGAAGCGACTGGCCACACTGTTTGGCCATATGTAAAATCAAATAGTTGAATTTATATTTACTGTCTTCTACATATGTAAACGGTCTCAACATAACGACATAACGACATTCTTGACCAGTAAAAAACAACTAAGTAATACATATTTACTCTTGAGCCATTACTAGATTTGCATTTATGTATATGAGAATAAATTTAGAACTATATGTAGTATTTATCACAGATGGTTCAACTTTAGAACCTTCTGTGATGTGTATTTACAGACATTTATTAACATGAACCGTCTATGATAAGTAATTATCACAGACGGTTATTAATAAGAACCGTCTGTGATAATTATGTATCATAGGCGGTTCGCGGTTGGACGTGTCTGGGATATGTTGCATTAGTAAATACCTAGCCAGTGGGGTCCTGACAGATCTGTCTTCATTGTCGCTGTATTGAAGGAGGCGGCCGGCTTTGGGGAGTTTAGTGAAAGAATACCGCTTGTAGATCTATTTGTTCTAGGTGATTAGAGCTTATTATTTGCTTCTAATTATATACCTTGTAATAAAGAGAGATGATAACTAGATTTAGACCTAGCTTAATTGGTAGTTTGCTCTAATTTAAGAATGTGTTACTATTCCTAGTTTACTTCAATACATTCTTGCTTGATATAACTATATATATATATATATATATATATATATATATATATATATATATATATATATATATGGGAACATATCTAGTGCTAATGGGTATTTGGGTGATAACATGCTAATACCACCCAGGATCGTTAGATTTGCTCCCTACGGTCTAGATCTTTGAAGGCGGAAACACTCAATCCACTTATACAATTTTACAAAAATCCCCCCGCCTCCCCATCGTTTTTCTTCCGCCTCCCGATCCTTTTTTTATCCTCGCGCGACGTCTGAACTCCCCTTGCGGCTCCCTCCCTGTCCCCGCCGCTTGCCCGCCGCCTCGCTCCGCCTCCCCCACTCGCCTTCCGCTGCCGCCTCTCTCAGCCTCCCTCACTCGCCTTCCGCTGCCGCCTCGCTCTGCCTTCCGCACCTCCCCCACTCTCCTTGCTCCGCCTCCTATGCCTCACCCACCGCCTCGGCCGCCGCCCGCCTCGCCTCCACCGCCTCCCCGTCGCGCCCTCGGCGCTCGACGCCGCCGCCTCCCTCCACGGCTGCCCCCCAACCCTCTGGGCTGCCGCCTCGCTCCTTTAGCGCCGGTCGCCTCAACTCCCATCCTCCGTGGTTAGGTTTACGTGAAAGGGGCGGCGACTCGCCTGCAGCGCCGCCTCCGCCTTCCTCAAGCCGGCCTCCACCCCGAGCGCCGCGCCTCCCTCCGACCGGGCCTCCTCCCTCAGCGCCGACGCCTCCAACCCGGCCTCCTCCCCGAACGTCGACGCCTCCCTCCGACCCGGCCTCCTCCCCAAGCTTCACGACACTGACCCCTCAGCTAGGTTGTACTGTGGATGCGTGTTGTTCGATGGTCGCAAGGGTTTTCTCCCAGTGTGTAAAGCATCCCAATACAAGCGTAAGAATGACTCCGATGATGGCGAGGGCATCGAGGTGAAGGATTTCCTGCTAAGATGTTGTGGTATCTGCCTGTAATTCCCTATTTAAAACATTTATTTGCAAACCAAAAAGATGCAAGATTGTTGTGTTGGCACTCGGAGGAGCGTAAGAATGATGGAATGATAAGACACACTGCTGATTCTGCCCAATGGATGAACATCGATAGGATGTTTGTAGACCTCAGTGCGGAACCGAGGAATATAAGATTTGAGATGAGTACAAATTTAATGAATCCTTTCGATAACATGATCAGCCGACATAGCACCTGGCCTGTGAATGTATGCATGTACAACCTTCCTTCTTGGCTATGTATGAAGCGTAAATATATTTTGATGTCACTACTTATCCAAGAGTTGAAGTAACCTAGGAACGATATTGATGTGTACTTAGCTGATTGTGCAAAAATAGTACACCCACAAGTGCACGGGTGACCACTGCAATAACGGCGAGTGTCGTGTTCTCCATAGGGACTAGACTAAGGCTAACGATGCGTAGTTAAATCTAGGTCAATCGAAATGGGGGGAGAGAACTAAACCTAAAACAACTATCGAACCGACCGAACGAACTAACTATCGAACAAACTCTAAATGATTGAACAAAGAAAGAACGATGGGATGAACGATCGTATGAATTGAAGTCGCACTACCAAATGAACAACACAATGAAAGATACATGAACGAACACGCACAAACTATAATGACTACATGAACGACGACTAAAGGAACGAATACGACTACCGACTGATGATCTAACTAGCTACTGACCGCAAGAATGAAGAAGGGAATTGAGAAGCACTAGGGGAGTCCAGAAGCACGGAGGGAGTCAGGAGAGAAGGGGGGAAGATGGTCAACGGCTAACTAGACGATGGTGGTAGGACAACAAATAACTACGATGAACACACTCACGACTTAACTATCGAACGACTATGGAAAGGAGAAAAGAGGGAGTTGAGAAGCACTAGGTGGGTCGAGATAGCAAGGGGAAGGGAATGGTCGCTGACTAGCTAAATTGCGCTAGACAATGCATAAACACAGATACCAATACTGATAATTGCATAAACACAGGGCAGACCCTACACAAGCACTGATCACAGACACACAGTCACTAACCTAACATCACATTAATGCTAATCAATCTAACACATATAACCACTTAACATATCTAAACAAAATCACAATTGACAAGTACTAACACAGATGACTAACAACTACCACTAAATGACTAACACAAAGATTGCAACACCACAAGTACTAATAGATGAATAACTAAACAAAATCATATGGGCTGAACCAATAACTAAGCAAAATCATATGATCTGGAGGGGCAGCGCCGCTTGGTGGGCGAGCAGCAGATGGATGAGGGGAGGCAGCAGTAGGGCGGCATGGTTGAGGTAACCAGTTGGTGGCGCAGAGGAAAGGGTGAGGCGCAGTGCTGTGGGTGGCCGATGGAAGAAGATGGCAGTCGGCGGTGGTGAGTGGAGGGATGTGGTGGAAGGCGAGGAGACGTAGCTCACCGGTGAGCTGGCGGCCAGTGGAGAGGAGAGGCAACATGGCGATGGGCGAGTAAGAGACGACGGCACCTTATGGAAGTGGCGGAGGGAGAGCAGAAAAGGAGTGGAGATAGAGGCGCGGTGGAGGTGATCGGCCAGTGGTGGCTCACCGGATTGGAGCAAGAAGAAGGTGGCAGGCTACGGGTAGAGAAGCAGAGGCATGTGAGGGAGGTGCGGCCGCTGGAGGTAAGGTGAGTAGGGAGCAGTGGAGTAGTAAAGGGGAGTAGACGGCGGTGCCGTAGAGCAGCAGAGAGAAGATCGAGGCTGCGCATGATGGCCGGAGGGTGGCATAGTAGATGACTGCTGGCGCCGATCTGGTCTATGGAGAGGAAGAGGAAGGCGAGGTAGGGTGGTGGTGTTGGCGCGCCGGCAAGCTGGTCTGACCTCGCCGGCGGCCGGAGGTGGAAGAGATGGGGGTTGGGGAGAAGCACACAGGGGCAAGGGAAGAAGAAAGCTGGGCTCACTGATTTTTAATGGCAGCTAGGGTTCTTGAGGTCGAATGGGGAATTCGTAATTTTACGATTTAGTCCTCGTAGTTTTTGAAATTTGCAATCAAGTCCTTCCTCATTTGATTTCTTTTGTTCTGGCCCCCTCTAGAAGTCCGATTTCATCGCAAGAAGATTCTACGTGTTCATAGAAATGCGCACATCTGTACGGAGCAGTCCTGAAAGTCCAAATTTATTGTTTATGTGCCTTGATTGCGCCGACCTATAAAAATTACGAAAAATGTAAAATTATCCAAATTGGGAAATTAATTATATAAAAGCATGTAAATGATGATAAATGATCTCGAAATGTGAAAAATACGAGGGTAAAATGATGGGTAAATATATACAAAAATGACGCATGTCACTAGCACCATTGGTGGAAGATCTTGTGACACTATGGAACAAAACGATATAGGTATGGGATGCAGACAAACGAGAGAACTTCACTCTGCGCGTCACGTTGTTCTGTACCATCAAGGATTTTTCTACCCTGGATAACCTATCGGGGTTGAGTAGAAAAGGAGACAAAGTCTCTTCGCACTACTTAGATTATACTGAGAGTGTGTGGTTGAATAATTCGAGCAAAACTGTGTACATGCATCACCATAGGTTCCTTCCAAAATATTGCCCATACCGCAAGTTGAAGAAATAATTTGATAGAAAAAAGAGGATGACTTAGTACCAAGGCCTTTTAGCGGGAAAGAGGTCTACTATATGGTCAAGGATATCAATGTTGTGGTTAGAAAGAGACGTAAGTTGAGGACCCGTCAAAAGAACATGTGGACGAAGAGGTCAGTGTTTTGGGACTTACCTTATTGGGAGCACTTAGAAGTTTACAATTGCATTGATGTCATGCACGTAGAGAAGAATGTATATGATAGTTTGATTGATCTCTTTCTGAACATTCATGAAAAAACAAAGGATGGTGTTAATACATGGCAAAACTTGGTCACTATAAACATCAGGATCAAGTTAGCATCGATAGAGATTGATAAAGGCCAGACGTACATTCCCCCAGCTTGCTAAACTCTGTCTAATTCTAAGAAAACTGAACTGTGTCAATGCTTCCATGGTGTGAAAGTTCTGTCTGGTCACTCCGCCAGCATGAAGAAATTTGTTTCTATAGAAGATTTGAAATTAATTGGCATGAAGTCTCATAACTATCATATGCTAATGACACAATTATTTTTTGTTGCAATTAGATGTATTTTGCCAAACAAAGTTCGAGTGACAATCATGAGGTTGCGTTATTTCTTTAACACAATTGCTCAGAAGGTCATCAATCCCGATGGACTAGATGCTCTACAGACCAAGGTGGTGACAACTCTATGACATCTTGAGATGTGTTTCTCTCCGTCATTTTTCAATATCATGGTCTATGTCGTTGTCCACCTTTTGAAAGAGATAAAGATATACGGCCCCGTGTTTCTACGTCATATGTAACCATTCGAGAAGTACATGGGAATTCTCAAGTCCTGTGTACGGAATCGATATCGGCCAGAGGGTAGCATTGTCGATGGTTATATATGTAATATACGGAAGAGATTCGACAATTAATCGATTAAATAAAGAGAGTGACCTTAAAGGAAAGAAGGAAATAGCGTTTTCTCGAGGGGTTTTCTGAATTTTCTGGACAACCTGGGCCTGGGCCTTGGCCCAAGTGGGATTTTCGGCCAAGGGGGGAGGGGAGGCGCCCACCCCTCCAACCCTAACCGCCCCCTCCCTCCATGCGCCGCCCCCTGCACTCCCCCTTACGCCGCCCCCTGCACTCCTCCTTGCACCGCCTCCCTGCCCCTTACGCACCCCCAGCAGCACCTCTTCCTCCCCTCTCCTCCATTGCCGGTGATCAAGACCTCCATTCGCTACCGGGCGAGCGAGAGAAGGAAATCAATCGCAGCAAGGCGATTGGATTCGGAGGAAGGGAAGAAGAAGGGAATGAGAGGAAAAGGAGAAGAGGTGGAGTTCGTGGGGTGTTCGTCATGTTCTACAGCGATTCGTCAAGGGTAATCCCTGTTTTGCCCCAAGTAGATGTATATTTTAATTGTGCTAGCAATGTCGGTATTATGGACTGGTAGAATAGATTGTGTTAGACGGCTGTTTTGGGGTAGATTCATGGGGATTCAGGTCTGGACTTTTCCTAGAGAGTTGTATAGGACGTCATTATCTTTCCATGAAGTTCTAGAACGCGTCATTCGGACCTTTGTAACAAAAGTTATGATTTTTCTAGTAGGACTGCTCTGCAGATCGGGGGGATTTTTGTCAGGTTTCGGTAGATTGGTTTGGGCGATTAGAAAATGGAAGAATCAGAGGATCTCCATATTATCAAAGTTGTAGATAATTTCTGTAGCTTTCCAGAAAGGTCAAGAAATCATGAATCGGACACTCGTGCTGAAGGTTATGATAATTTTAGTGCACTGTCCAGAGAACCCGATATGAAACTGTTGTTTTTAGAAAATTGGATGGTGCGGGTAGAAGATGGCCGAATTAGGGAGGCCCACCAAGTAGTTTTAGTTGGATAATTTAATTATATTTCCAGAAAGTCTGTGAATGCCTTATTGGACTTCTATACCAATAGATATGAATTTTTGAAGTTGACTATCCGTAGAGGGGGACAGGATGGCCGAAAGGATTTAGGGTTTTGAATCAAGCTAAACATGTTGGGTTAGTTTGGGGTGTTTTTATTTAATCTAAAGACCCGCTACTGTTGTCTTAGTAATCGTTATAATTATTATTCAGGAGGAGGACAGATCCCAGGGGCCGCACCTTCTGCTCATCCCCCGTTTTTTCGTGGTTAAGGCAAGTATAATGATGGTTTAAACTTTATAGTGTTGGTTGTTGATGATTGTTGGTTTGTAGATGTTTGATCTATATTATGAGTATATGTGATCTTGATTATGATAATAATATGTTGGTACTGTTTATGGTCGATTGCAATTGAAAGTGTTCATGAGAATTTCTGGTGCATATATATTGTGAATGCAAGTTTTATTTGTTAAGACATTCACGTATGTGCATCATGCTGATTTATTGAAGTCTTGGTCATGAGATGACCAAGCGCCGAGGTCCCCGTCATGTTGATGACATGACGGGCTAAAGGTCCCCATACTTGTGGAGTATGGGCAATTGGTCCCTGTACCAGATGGTACAGGCATGGGTGTGCATTGACGGATGCACACTCTGCATTACCGGTAAAATACAAAAGAGAAGAGATAAAGAGATTTTTGATCATGTTGCATAGCATGGTTTATTTATATGATTGATGGATGAATTTGTGAAATGATGTTCACTTTTGTTCTTGTTACTACTTATTATATTTGCTGAGACGTTGGACTCACGCTTGTTGTTGTTGTTTGTTTAGGTACCTACATGAGATCGGCATGCATGGGGAAAAAGAAAGATTAGTTTTGTTGCACTTGCACGATTTACTCACCATGGAAGAAAGGAAGAACATTAAATATTATTCGTTGAATAGCTCAAGTGGTATTTGATTAATGATTATCAAGTTTAAAATGTAATAAAAGATTAGAACTATTTCATATTGATTCCGTTCTTTATCCAATATTATCCGCATAGATATATTTTGTGAGTTGTTTAGTACTACTGGCCTGAACTCCTACTACATGCTTGTAGAGTACATTTGAGAGCTTGACTATATAATTTTCAAGATTCCTCTCTTTCGGTGCCATTGGGTCCACCTTCCACAAGGTGTAAATGTCGATAAGTATGGCGTCACTACTGTTGACCTCGAACGTGTAGGATACAAAGATAAACCATTCATACTTACGAGTCAAGTTATGTAACACCCCAGGACCCACATTACCCTGGGATGCTACTAAAACCACTCCACAACTAGCCAATTTACAAGATAAATTAAACTGGCAACAATTACTAAACAAGATAGTATAAGCGGAAGCATAAACAACTAAGGAATAACAGGATAGTGATAGCAGTTCAATGTCTAAAACGTCCTCCAACATTTTAATCTAAAACATAGTTCACAAATTTAATATTTATTAAGATAATGTAAACAAAGCCATGCAAAGGTCTAGAATCCTTCCAACTTTATTACAGCATAAAAATATGATTCACATGCATCAGTGTGGTGCCGCTCTACCCTTCCCATGCATGCTCAAAGTCCACCTGTAGGGAGGGGGAAACAAGGGTGAGATAAAATCTTAGCAAGCAAACAGTTTAATAGGCTATTCAAACTACAAACAATTATACATCATCATTTATAATTCTATACAACCACAACCACAATTCATGTCCACCATTATTAAACCACCACAAACTTGCATGAATCATACCTCTTCAATTTCAGATTTAATTGACATATGAATGCAGTCATTTTATCCACAATTAAATGCAAATGAAACATTTAATCTACCACAATCCACAATAGATTAATCATCAACATTTAATCTTCCACCATTAACAATGTTTATAACGTCAACCTCAAATCACCATTAATGACGGTAAAGCATTAGCAAATAAACCTTGTTTGACTACTTTAAAACCTCAACCACTATCACCACCAAAGACAATAAAACATATGTATGTTGTACTTCAATACTTTATCATTTCTCGCATCTACAACTGCTATCAACAATTACCACAAGAGAATAATCTCGTGCCACAACCACAACCCTTACCATACACAAGGGATGAATCCCATTTCACGAGCACATCCACATTCCTCATACCACAAGTAGCTCACATGAGCCAATACCACACTACAACTATGAAGTTGTATATTCCACAAAATAACTTCACCACAATACATCGCATATGTATGTAAATAATCTTTCCACAATGCAATGCATATGAATGTGTATGCTCCACATCACTCTTTCCCAGCGGGATAAGAGGTGCATCGACACGACAATATACGATGTTTGTGCAGACTGGTCGCAGCTAGGTGCGGCGACATCCACATATGCAAATGACATGATATAATATGAATGATATGATAATCATAAATCACATTAATCCATTCTCAAAGGAGCATCATCATGCTCACAACATATCCACATCCACCACATATTATTTTCATGTTCTGCATTATCACATTAAGCAAGAACTTCACAAGACTACTAGCAATTTATCCAACATGTCAATTGATCAATAATTGCTACCATCACCACATTTAGAATATCATGCAACCATGGCATAATGTATCAAAGTACGATAATAATGTAAATTGCAAGTAGAAGGAATAACGAGTTAAACGGTAGCAACCACCACTACGTTTACTTGTCTCAACCGACGAAGCGAAGCAAATCAAGAGCGCTCAGGGACAAGACCACCTGTCCAAAAGGCATCTCTCAGCACAAAGCCACAGCATACAAACACGACTAAAATAATTAAAGACGTCGCTAGAACCCCGAACCTGCACAAACTCCTCTCCGCTCAACAATTCAGCAAACTTCCCACTGCAGCAGCGCTGCTTAACATTTTCGTATCTTTAAAAATATTGATCCAATTACAGCAAACAATACCTCTCTGGATTCATCACTTAAAAGCCTATATTTTTCATGTAGCACACATATTTTTATTTTGACCAATGCTAGGTGTAATTTAATGCCCAAAATAGAGGAAGATTTCTGTTCTGGCAGACTGGATAACAACATTCAGATGCGTGCTAACAACAGTACAAGTGTCCAAAAACTCTGAATTTTTTATAGCAGCTATATTTCGGAATTACCTACAACTTTCTCAATTACGGCCATGATCATAAAAATTATTTACTATCTCTAAATCACAGTTTAATAGCAGTCTGTCCAATTCTGCTCTCCTGATGAACAGCGGTATTCCCGACCCTGTAACTCCCAGATCCCACGGCCAAACATTCCAAAAAACATACAAGTGATGTGTTTCGACGTCCTCTACAGATTTACTTTTGGGAGGGTCTGCACGAGGTCTAAACCGCACGAACAGACGTGCTGCGCAAATCAATCTACTGGCAGACAGCAGGTAATCTCTAATCGGGCAATTAATCTATAATCTCCCTTCAAAATCCGTGCCAAGAACCCTAATTACTCAGAAAACAGAGGGTTTGGGATGAGAAAAAAATTACCTAGATGATGGATCACCCCACTTTTTTCCTCCTCCTCTTCTCCTTCCTTCTCCTTTCTTCTTCTCCTTCCTTCTCCCTTCTTCTCCTTCCAATGGCAGCAGCAATGGGGGGCACCAATCACCTGGAAGGGGCGGCCTGTGGGGGAGAAAGGGAGGGAGGGTGGTGGCTGGCTTGGGGAAAAGGGGTAGGGGTTAGGGTTAAGGGGAGGGGGGTGCGGCTTAGGGGGTTGCGGCCACCCCCTTGGGCCTTGGCCCAGGGCGATCGGCCCACTCCCTAGGCAGCCCACTCTGGATTTTTAATTTAATTTTTAATGTTTTTTATTCATTTTATACTGTTCTATAATTTTTATTTTTTCCTTCCCGTGATTTACCGAAAAACCGGCGACTCCGTGATTGTTTTAAAAACTTACACCGTAACGACGTGCAGGATATTACAAGTTATTCAAATCTTTTATGTAACCAACTGTAAGTTCAAACTCCATTAAATTGGTTTTGATGATAATGACAAATACAAGTATGCGACTAATATGTTTATTAGCTATGCTATTATCTAGTCTCATTTGGATGTAATGAATGACAAATGCTTTTGTGAGACTAACTTGTTTTATTGATTTTGATATCGTAAGTATCACTTGGATGAAACGGTGAAATTATACAAGTATATATTTGACACTCACTCTTTATATCTTAGTGCATTTCTCGGATCCAAAGTATAGATTGAACTCCATAAATAGTCAAACATGAATGTGTGTATATGTTTTCCATTACACATTCTTATATGCACACATATAGGAGGAATTTGCTCTATGTTTTGAGGTTTCATTAGTATTGATGCATGGTCCTCTTTTCACGTATTAAGGATCTTTACTTTGTAACATATCTTTTGAGTATATATAGCTTATGTAGTTCATATATACTCATAATCGGGTTATCATCTAGTTCCTCTATTATGTGTTAATGGTTGGATGATTAACGACAACCGGATGTATAAGCTTTGGTAGCAATTAATCTTAAAGATAAACACTCACACTCAAAATGAGTTAATTGCTTGAGAACCTTATCCTAGAGTATACAAGTGTTGTGTACATGTTGTATACTCGCAAATCAATATTTATCTCATTATTTGTTGAGATTGTAATGAATTACCAAAAAGAAAATATTGTGGAATCTAGTCCCTCTATTATGAATTAATGGTAAAGTTTTGGTAATTGATGATAATTGATTTGTGGACCAACTATTTTCATGAGTTAGATGAATAGATTAGGTTCCACAAATGAGCATGACTTGGGATAACTTTATATGTTGAATTTTATCAAGTCAAGATGCAAAATGAAGGATGACTTCATGTGTTAAAGATCATCAAATTCAAGAAGCAGATGCATCATGAGTTGATGCATGTCCACGAGGAGATGATCATGTGTTAATCAACAAGTCAAGAGAAGATCCATCATATGTTGGTGGAGTTCAAGTGATAATGACCCGTACTTGAAGTAAAAGATGTGCGTCATCAAGCTTCAAGAGGTTGATCAAATCAAAGGTATGACTAACTAGGGTTAAGAATTATTCCCAGTCTTTTACCAGTCTTGATGTTTGGTTGGAAGATCGGATTGGTAGTATAAGTTACCATACTATTATAAGGGGTCATGTATAGTAGCTTAAGTTTCATCATATGTTAGTAACTCAACCTCATTTGCTTTAGCTCTCCGTAACATGATGCTTATAATTGTGAATGTGTTTTACAAATAGTTGAAGCTCATATGTTGAATCCTTGTAATATGGGACTATATATTGCAAATGTATTTTGCAAGTGTTTGAAGTCCATGTTTTCTACTCCTTATGGTATAAGACTTATATTTGCAAATTTGTTTTGCAAATGGTTAAAGCTCATACACAATCCTTCGCATGTGATTAGGTTTACGAATGTGTTTTGCAAATGTGCTAAGTTCATATATCTATACCTTGTGTCATGATTTTAAAAGTATGCAAATATGTTTTGCGGCTTGTTGGGAATCATGATTAATCCTTGTGTGTATGATACTATAATTTACAAATGTATTTTGCAAGATTTATTGAAGTATATGCACTTGTCAGGATAATCGGAACTACTGACGTATATGACGCGGTAGTACTGGACTTCGTAACTATCGGCATGTGTTACGCGGTACTACCGGAAGTCGGAACTACTAGATCTGTGTGAGCGGTTCAAGTGGTGTGTGGAAGTACCGGCTCTATGTGAGTGGTACTACTGGCTAGCGGAAGTACTAGCCCAGTGTGAGCGGTATGACCAGAAGTCGGTTGTACCAACATGTGTTGCATGGTACTACCGGACCCTGGAAGTTCCGAATTTTCCGCAGTACATTTTTTCTAGAGTGACACCTGTGTGGTGGTCTTCTCCTCCCTAGCGAAGCGATAGTTCCACATGTGTAGACTGGTAGTACAGGACTTTTTCTTGCAGTACTTCCAGATTTGCTGAATAGCAGCTAGTTTTCTGACCGTTGCAAGGGGAGCGAATGTACCGGCATTTTGCCTACAGTACTACCGATTTCGCTAATTTTTCAGGGGTTTAGCTCCAACAGCTAGTTTTATTGTGTGGGGTATAAATACTCCCTTGTATCTGGTTAGAGAGTATGTTGCTGGACTCTATTTCATTCCTCTGAGCTAGTGTGAGGTCTTCCTCTCGTTGTGCATGTGTTGCACCTTATGAGCAAGGAGGAATGCTCTAGATTGTATGTGTTGCATCTAAAGGTAAATTGTGTATCCACTTAAGCTTGTGCATTCGTTGCATATGGTGAGAGTCAAGCAAAGGACTTAATTTATTACTTTTGGAGTTTGTCGACTCTTAGAAGGCGTTGGAGGCGTTGTGCACGGTGATCTTCTCAAGAAGATTGTGAGAAGACCCGGCAAAGTTGTGAAGGTTGGAGCTCACCTACCCGGAGTAGGAAAGAGCTACCATTAGTGGATTGAGGTGTTTTGGCTTAATTTGTGGAGCCGGTCCAATTCATTTGGGCTAAACTCAACGTGGACTAGGGGAGACCGGCAAGTCTCCGAACACCATGGTAAAAAGATATTGTGTCTATTGTGATTTTTTGTGCTAAATTTATATTCAAATAATTAATATTTATAGAATTAAATTGATTACTTGTCATCCTAGGATTGCAAACCTTTGACATAGACTTAGGGTATTAATGCACTTAGGTGAACTTAGGTGTAACAGTCCAGTTGTTTATTTCAATTTAAATAAAATAAAATAAAATAATATAATATAATTTTTATTAAGTTAAATTAATTTGGTTTAAAATAAAATAAAGAGTTTTGGAGGCGTGAAGTTTGAATTTTGTTGTGCCTTGATTTTCTGCTTTTAAAAAGGCTGGATATGAAAAGTAATTTAAGTAAAAACATAAAAATATTATTAAATAAAATGATATTTTGATTTTCTGTAAAAATCCTATGTCAACTTAATTATTTGGATTTATTCGGTTTTCATTTGGTTTTTCTGTTTTTCTGGAGTTTAAAATCTATTTTGAAATTAATTTTTTTTGAAAATATATATACCAAAATAAGTTGGAAATATTTTATTGAAGTCCAAAATATCTCCAGGAATTTCTTTGAATGTTTCTGGAATTTTTGAAATTTATTTTATTTTTCGGAAAAAAATTATTCTTTTATTATTATTTTCTCTCTCCTCGCACTGTTCATCTTCCAGTCGCGACGCAGACCCGAGCGACGCCCGACGCGCTCGCCATGGCTGAGAAATTTGGAAGCTTCTAGAACTCGAGATTTTCTCCACCATTTTTTTGCGTAATCAAAGGCATTCAAATCCTCTCATTAAGACCTTTCCATCCTCGGCCTTATCCCCCAATTTTATGCGCCAATTTCGCAGGAATATGCCATGCCACCGAAAGACATTCCCTCGCAAATCTCCCTCTTGGTCCACCTCCGCGCCTATAAAAGGGAGCACCGGGTGCCTCTCCTCATCCTCATTCACCACCAAAAATACCAAAGCCTCTCTCCCTTCCTCCTCGCCGCAATCGGCATTTTCTCTCACCAACCAATCGGCGTTCTTGACCGATTGCGCCGCCTACAGTGGATTTCGGTCACCTTTGGCCACACCATTAGCTTTGCCTTCGCGCGTTCTACATGGTGCTCCACTCGCCTTCGCCGGAGCGCCATGGCCAAACCATGCCGCCGCTTCTCTCCTCGCTGTGAGCCGACCGTGCATGTTTCACCACAACCGAGGTGAGCACTGTGTTCCCCATGTTCTCCTCTTCGTTTCGCCGCAAACCTCACCCGAAACGCCGATGTCAACCCGCTAGTCGCCGAATGTCTTCTCCGCCGCATTCCGCTACCATCCGATATCCTTTGGCCGAGCCGTCTGTACCGTTGAGTTCGTCTCAACGCGTTCTACGTCATGCTTCCATCGTTGTCAATTGAAGATTCCCCGAGTCCTCGTCGACTTGTCGAGCCAGACGCTGAAACCGTGCCTTCGCGCGTACACCACTTTTTGGTAAGCGCTTTGATTTTTGTTTCTGTCAAATCGTGTCCTTGCCTCCAAGAAACTTATCCAGCATTTTTATTTAATTTTCCGTGGAACCAATTATCAGAAATTGAGCTTTCCGCGTAATCGGCCAAGCCTCCGGTAAGATTTAGGCCATGCCGTAAATTTTCTTAGACTTGCCTCGCCGCGTTCTATTCCATGCTTCCTTCCATTTGCCCGAAAAGCCTCCACAAATTTTTGCCTCCGACACCTCGCCATGGCCGTCAATGGCATCTCGTGTCCCGATCTATCCGGTGGTGTTTTCCCCAATCCGTTCACGTCATATCGTGCCAAATCATCCTAGGTAGCTACCTGTCAAATGGTTTTGGATTCGCTTCACCGAGCACCAACATACCAAGTGTTTTCTTTTTCTCTACCGTCGTCGTTCAAACGTCGATTGTATCGTCTCCGATGAAGTTTCAGCTTAGACAATAATTTTTCTAGCTTCATCATACCGTATTCTAGCCTATGCTCACCTTACATCTCCACGTTCTATACCCGGTAGTATCTCTCTCCAACCTATCGTTGTCGCCGCCACGCCGTCACTATCGTTTTCTCTCACCGCCAGTGGTTGCCGCTGTTCCTCACCGCCATAACCGTGTCACCACCTTCGCCTCATCGCCAGGGTTCCAGTTTGCCCATTCGCCAGCCACCTCGTAGCCAATCGACACTGCACTATTTAAAAAAGTAATTCGCAGATTTTGTTATCATTTCATGTGATATCCAAATCTTCCAGATATTCGTTCTCCCTCATTCGAACTCCGAATCCATTGATTCTTTCTCCTAAATTCATCCAAAATCATAATCTATCCCTCAATATATATTTTTTATAATTTTTGGATTTTATTTGAGTTTATTCGCTTTGGTTCTTCGCGTGTAGACTGCGACGATTCGGAAGAATTTCTCGACGAAAGTTTGAACCCACTTGAAGAGCAAGGCAAGTCACACTCCTTGACCATGTTGATCCCAGATTGCAAATAAAATTATGTTGTTTAAATTATTCTGCATGCATAATTTTATTCAACGTATTTTAATTCAGTTTTAAATTTAGTTATTGCCTAAATTGTTAAATTCATCCATTGATATTGAATTCCTCAACACCTTGTCACCTTAGATTAAAACTCTAGTTAGTACACTAGTATTGGCTAGAGAATTTTATATTAAATGGTTAGACCTGTTTAGACATAATCTTTGTTTTGGGATACTGTTTCACATAAAATGATAAGCTTTTGAAATGTATTCTTAACTTCGGTGAGTCAAGAAGGATTATGAAACATTTGAAAATAAAATATAAAATCTGGTTTGGACTTGGGCTAATGGATAGGTGGTGGGTGCAGGCATGCACTGTTCTATGGATTTTGTGGTCGCGTTGCCTCGGTCGCCGAGAGGCAAGGACGCAGTTTGGGTTGTTGTGGATCGATTCAGCAAGTTAGCGTACTTCATTCCTATCCGCACAACCAACTCAGCGAGTGATCTGACTCCTATTTATGTGCGGGAGATTGTGAGGCTTCATGGTGTGCCTAAGACCATAATTTCTGACAGAGATGCCAAGTTTGTTTTCAAGTTTTGGGAGAGTTTACAAAGTGCTTTGGGCACTCAGCTTCGTTTGAGCACGGCTTTTCACCCCAGCATGATGGGCGGTCGAGCGGACCATTCAGACTCTGGAGGACATGCTGAGGTCTTGTGTATTGTCTTGGAAGAGTAGTTGGGAGGATCAATTACCTTTGGCGGAGTTTGCCTATAATAACAGTTACCACTCAAGTATCAAGGCCATTTGAAGTTTTGTATGGTCGTAAGTGCAGGTCGCCCTTTGCTGGGAAGCGGTGGGCGAGAAGGCAGTCTTGGGACCGGATTGGGTCCAGAAGACCATTGAGAGATTGGCTTTGGTGAGGCAGAACCTTTTGGCCTCCCAGAGCAGGCAGAAAAGTTATGCAGATGTGAGAAGGAGGGACTTGGAGTTTGCAGTGGGAGATCAGGTGCTCTTGAGAGTATTTCCTACCAAGGGGGTGGTGAGGTTCGGTACCAAAGGGAAGCTTAGCCCGAGGTATGTTGGACCTTTCACCATACTAGCGCGGATTGGGAAGTTGGCCTACCGTTTGGATCTTCCTGAGGCTATGCGCAGAGTGCATAACGTGTTTCATGTGTCTATGTTGAGGAAGTACCTGCGAGATCCAGAACATCACATCACTCTGGAGCCATTGATAATTGAGCAAGATCTCTTTTGAATCCAAGCGGTGCGACTCGGAAAGGTCGAAAAAGTGTTGAGGAATAAGACCTTGCAGATGTCAAAGTGCTTTGGTCGCAGAGACGAGAGAGAAGCAACTTGGGAGTTGGAGTCTCGTCATGCGAGCAATACCCGAGTTGTTCTCGCCAAAAGCGTTTTTTTGCTAGTTGGTTGAATTTATTTCCTGTTGTGGGTGCAGTTAGAATTCGGGGTCGAATTCTGTTTAAGGGGGGTAGAATGTAATATCCCGGAAAAGTTGTATTAAATAATTAATTGAATCGGAGAGAGGGACCTTAAGGAAAAGTGTAAATATCAAATCTTTGAGGGGTTTTCTGAACTTTTAAGACAACCTGGGCCTAGGTCTTGACCCAAGAGGGAGTTCTTGGCCCAAGAGGGGGGAGGCCACCTCTTAACCTAGCCCCCACCCTCCTGCGCCTCCCACCACCTAGCAGCCGCCGTCCCTGCCGTGGCAGCCGTTTCGCCCGCCGCCCGCCGTGGCAGCCGTTTCGCTCTGCCGTCCCACCGCGCCGCCGGCAGCAGCGCGCCGCCGTGGCAGCCGTTTCGCCCGCCTCCCTGCCGTGGCAGCCGTCTCGCTCGCCATCCCGCCGCCCTGCCGTGGCAGCCGCCGCCTACGTCTACATCGCCGCCACCGTCCTCTTGCGCCGTGTCATCGCCGGTGTGCTGCGCCGCTGCTGCCCCGACTTCTCCTCCTTCCCGGTGCGCCGACGTCGTCGTCCGTCGCTGCACCGCGTAGATCCGGGGGGAAGGAGAGGAGGATTTCGTGGAGGAGATCACGGGCGTGTTCATCGAGTTCGTCGTGTTCTTCGTCATGTCATCAAGGGTAATCCCTGTTAGCCTCCTAGATGAGTTTTTAATCGAGTTAGTCGTGTTCTGGGCTGCCGGGACAGAAGTTGTTAGTCGGCAATTTTGGGGTAGATCCGTCGGGATTCAGGTCTGGACCCCTTCTATAAAATTGTAGAGGACGTGATTATCTTTCCAGGGAGTACTAGAACACGTTATTCGGATCTGTGTAGCGAAAGTTATGAATTTTCTAGTGCGGCTGTTCTGCACATCGGGTTAGTTCTGGACATATTTTAGTAGATCGGTTTGGGTGACGGGAATTATGACGATTCAGGAGTCCTTCAAATTGGTAACGTTGTAGATAAGTTTCTTAGCTTTCCAGAGAGGTAAAGAAGTCCGAATTCTGAGTTTATGGGTGGAAGTTATGATCGTTTTAGTGCGCTGTCCAGAGAGTCCGTCGTGATTATTGATGTTTTAGAAAAAGGTTTGGATCGGGTAGAAAATTGTAGAATCTGAGAGGCTCCCCAACTAAGTTTATTTTGATAATTTAATTATATTTCCAAAAATTCTGATAACGCTTAATTTTGATTTACGTACTGGAAGTTATGAGTTTTTGAAGTCGGCTGTTTGTGGGTGGGCAGAGTTGGCCGAGGGGAGTTGGGGATTTAATTGAGGTAAATTGTTGGGGTAATTGAGGTTGTTGATATTTTTGTATCTAAATACCCATTACTGTCACGTTAGTAATTATTAATTAATTATTCAGGAGGAGAGCGGATTCCGGGGGTTTCACCTTCTGCTCGTTCTTCGTTTTCTCGCGGTTGAGGCAAGTATAACTTTGATGTGGATAATCTGTATGGTTTAATGTTGTTGATTGTTTGATGATGATTGAGCAATGAATGTTTACTTGTGAATTCGAGTATGTTATGGAATGATTTTGCTATTTATGTTTATTTACATTATGGCACATATGGAATTAAATTGATGCATGGTATGTTGAATGCCTGTTATCTTGTTGATACATTCACATATATGCATCATGTTGAGAATTGTTGAAGTCTTGGTCATGTGGTGATCAAGCGTCGAGGTCCCCATACTTGTGGAGTGTGGGCAATTGGTCCCTGTACCTGAGGGTACAGGCATGGGTGTGCATTGACGGATGCACACTCCGCATTACCGGTAAAATGCGAAGAGATGAGAAAAGGAACTTTTGATCATATTGCATAGCATGAAATTCATATGTCATATGTTTAACTTGTCAGTTAATGATCATGCTTGCTTTAATTACTGTTTATACTTGCTGAGTCGTTGGACTCATGCTTGTTGTTGTTTGTTTATTTTAGGTACCAATATGAGATCAGCATACATGGGATCATGAAAGGGCTAGTCCGGTTGCATGTGCACTACTCATTCAACCAAAAATAAAGACATTTATTATGACCATTTTGTTGGTTAGCTTAATTGGTTCTTTTATCTATTGACGGGTTAAATGTAATAATGATTAGAACTATTTGTTATCGCTTCCGTTCATTATTTTGGAGTTAGAACTATTTCTGTTTATCTAGAGTTGCTATTAAGAAATAAATTGATAAGACTTTGTCGAATTTTTATGGAATAATTATTAGAAGTTTTATTATTAGTTAGAAGATGGTAGCATTTCAGGCCATTGTTTGGCTGGGGTGTTACAGTTGTTATCAGAGCGGGCTGTAGGTCCGTGGTAGTGAAAATATTAAATTTGACACACTGTGCACAGTAGATGGGGACGAGTTTTGCATCGCATCTATAAATATTGCTGTTGATTATGAATATTGATTGTGTGTTATGTGTGACCCTATATTTATTTACGTTCTATAGAGATGGCAAGGGGTAGAGGTCGTGGTCGTGGTCGTGGCGGCAGAGGCGCGAGGCGAGGCAGCCGTGCCCCGCTCGAGGAATGTAACTCGCTGCTAGAGAGGCCAGTTCTGTGGGATCGGAGGAAGAGGTTGCTTCAGCGGTTTAGGGGAACCAGTCTCCACCCTCGCACCCAGAGCGCGCTGCGTATTCCTGTGGCCTTGCTGCAATGGGTGTGATGAGTTTGCATCAGTGGAATGCTTTGCGCTTGGACACCTTTGATGGATTGGGGACGCCAGTTGATGCTGCTAACTGGTTGCGTCACATAGAGAGGCATCTGGAGGTGTTGGGACTGACATCTGAGCAAGAGAGGCTCGGTTTAGGCCCTTCATTTGAAAGGGCAAAGCGGTTCGGTGGGAAGGAGTCTTGTCAGCCAGATCTGCTGCCCTTGGGCCAGCGACTTGGGAGGTGTTTTCGGAGCAGTTCAGAAAGAGGTTTTACCCTGCTTCATTTGTGGAGAGGATGGAGGTGTCTTTGAACAACTACAAGCAGGGCAAGATGTCGGTGTCTGAGTATGAGGTGGGATTCCATAACATAATCCGCTTCGTACCCTTTGTGGCTACCAATGATGTGGAGAAAGCCAAGAGGTTTCGCAGAGGGCTTAGGCAGGAGTTTCGCCAGGTGTTGGGAGCTTTGGAGCTTCGTGACTTTAGCTCTTTGGTGGAGCAAGCGAGAGGCATGGAGTTAGAGATGCAGCTTGGGGAAGGACTGCAGGGGACTAGTGGTAATGCGTCTCCTGAGGGTACAGAGAGCAGTCAGAAGAAGAGTTTTGGCAGTGGTGGATCGGCGCTGAAGCCAGTTCACAAGAAGTTCAAAGGGTCGCAGAATTCTTTCAAGCCTAAGTTCAACAAGTCCCAGGCGTCTTCCACTTTTCGTCCTTCAGCTGGTGCTCCGTTGGTACGTCCGGTCCCGGGTCAGGGAATGAAATGCTTCAAGTGTGGTGATGGGCATCGGGCGTCGGAGTGTGCTTGGTCGGGAGCTTGCCGCCATTGTGGTCAGGAGGGCCACAAAGCTTTGGTCTGTAAGCGTAACCCCGCCAGTATCATCAAGTGGGAACCGTTCAGCAAAGACCTTGACTCCACCGCTTCTTCCCGGGGGTCAGTGCAGATGCTAGCAGCTGCCCCTACTCAGACTTGGGCGCCGACCCAGTCTCACTACCCTTCGCCTGGAGGGATGCCACCAGGGTACTATTGGCCGCCTCCTCCTGCGGTGATGTTTCCAGCAGTGGCGCCTTCAGCTCCTCCTGCAGCGGCTCCGCCAGATCCGGTCTTCTGCGCCCGGCACTCAGCGTCGGCCTCCCACGCCTTGCCGACTACCGAGCTGAGTTGTCCCGATGTGGTGACAGGTACACTTTTGGTGAACTCAGTGGAGGCTTTTGTTCTATTTGATTCTGGAGCTACTTTTTCCTTTTCATCTGTAGAGTTTGCTAGCCGGGCCAGGTTGAGTTTGCAGTCTATAGCTCAGTTTGTTTTGGTTCATTCACCTGGGGGAGTTCTTTCTAGTTCCATAGTCTGTCCGGGTTGTGTGATTACTATAGATGGAGAAAACTTTGTTGCTAATCTGCTGGTTATGAGGATGGAGCCGTTCGATGTTATTTTGGGGATGGATTGGTTGCATAGTTACCATGCTGTCATATCTTGTTTCTGGAAGACAGTAACTCTGCAATCGCCGTCAGGCCAAAAGATAGTGTTTCAGGGTAGTGCACCCTCCTATTCACCCAATGTGTTGGCTAGTCTTTTTCCTGGTGGTAGAGCGGTAAAGAGTGGATTTCTTTTATCCCTTGTGGAAAAGCCAGATTCCGGTGGTCCGGGAATTCTTGGATGTTTTTCCGGCAGAATTGCCAGGGATGCCTCCTCCGCGTCCGGTGGAGTTCAGAATTGATTTGGTGCCGGGAGCACAACCAGTTTCTATAACTCCGCACCGATTGGCTCGACTGCTCCAAGAAGAGTCAAGAAGCGGTTGGATGATCCGAAAGCAAAGGATCTTATTCACCGGCGTGTCTCGATGGGGAGCACCGGTGCTTTTTGTCAAGAAGAAAGATGGGAGTTGGCGCATGTGTATTGATTACCATGCTCTCAATCAGCTAACTATCAAGAATAAGTATCCTTTACCCCGTATTGAGGATTTATTTGATCAGTTGAGGGGAGCTAAGGTGTTTTCAAAGATTGATCTCCAGTCGGGATACAATCAAATTCCTGTCCGAGAGGAGGACATTGAGAAAACAGCGTTCTCCACGAGGTATGGGCATTTTGAATTTAAAGTTATGTCTTTTGGACTAACAAATGCCCCTGCCGCTTTCATGGAGACAATGAACAGGATGTTGCATGAATATTTGGACGACTTTGTGGTCGTATTCATTGATGATATCTTGATTTATTCAAAGAGTGAGGCAGATCATGAACGGCATCTGAGGCAAGTGTTGGCAACACTAAGAGAGCATAAGTTCTATGCGAAGCTCAAGAAGTGTGAGTTCTGGGTGACTCAAGTGGGGTTCTTGGGTCACATCATCAGTGATAAGGGAGTATCAGTTGATCCAAGTAAAGTTTCTTCGGTGGTGGATTGGGAGAGGCCGACCAATGTCAAGGAGGTGAGGAGCTTCCTCGGGTTGGCGGGTTATTATCGGCGCTTTGTGCAAGATTTCTCCATCATCGCCAAGCCCTTGTCGAGGCTTACTTAGAAGGACATGAGGTTTCAGTGGGATGATGATTGTGAGCGCAGTTTTCAGATTTTGAAGGAAAAGCTGGTGACCGCTCCTGTTCTCTCCATTCCGGAGCCAGGGAAGCGATTCACGGTTTTCTCTGATGCATCAAGAGTTGGGCTGGGATGTGTGCTTACGCAAGATGGTAAGGTTTTAGCTTACGCATCGAGGCAACTGAAGAAGCATGAGCAGAATTACCCTACCCATGATCTAGAGCTGGCTGCGGTTGTATTTGCATTGAAGCTTTGGAGGCACTACTTGTATGGCGAGACTTGTGATGTGTTTACCGATCACAAGAGTCTCAAGTACATCTTTACCCAAAATGATCTGAATTTGAGGCAGCGCAGGTGGTTAGAGTTGATCAAGGACTATGATCTAACCATTCAGTATCATCCGGGCAAGGCCAATGTGGTGGCCGATGCTCTGAGTCGCAAGGCGACGCCTGCTACCCTGGATTGTTTGATTGCTGATTTTGATCGCATGAGGATATCTTCATCGCTATGCGGTACGGCTCGAGTGGAGACCCAGTTGATCCTAGAGTCAGCTATACCAGAGCGAGTGCGGGAGGCACAACAGACCGATCAGCTGCTTCAGAGGATTATGAAACGGTTGGAGATGGGAAAAGAAGGGGATGTCAGCTTGGATGTGTTAGGAGCATTGCGCTTTAAAGGGCGTTTATGCGTGCCGCAGAAAGCGGAGGTTAAGGATGACATTTTGAGAGAAGCTCATCGCACCCCGTATACAGTTCATCTGGGAGAGACCAAGATGTATCGTGATCTGAAACAGAATTTCTGGTGGAAAAGGATGAAGGTGGATATAGCCAACTATGTGGCCTCGTGTGGTATCTGTCAGCAAGTGAAGGCTGAACATAAAAGACCAGCAGGGTTATTGCAGCCATTAGAGGTTCCTCAATGGCCATGGGATAATATTTCTATGGATTTTGTGGTCGCGTTGCCTCGGTCGCCGAGAGGCAAGGACGCAGTTTGGGTTGTTGTGGATCGATTCAGCAAGTCAGCGCACTTCATTCCTATCCGCACAACCAACTCAGCGAGTGATCTGGCTCCTATTTATGTGCGGGAGATTGTGAGGCTTCATGGTGTGCCTAAGACTATAATTTCTGACAGAGATGCCAAGTTTGTTTCCAAGTTTTGGGAGAGTTTACAAAGTGCTTTGGGCACTCAGCTTCGTTTGAGCACGGCTTTTCACCCGTAGACAGATGGGCAGTCAGAGCGGACCATTCAGACTCTGGAGGACATGCTGAGGTCTTGTGTATTGTCTTGGAAGGGTAGTTGGGAGGATCAATTACCTTTGGCGGAGTTTGCCTATAATAACAGTTACCACTCAAGTATCAATGCCATTTGAAGTTTTGTATGGCCGTAAGTGCAGGTCGCCCCTTTGCTGGGAAGCGGTGGTGAGAAGGCAGTCTTGGGACCGGATTGGGTCCAAAAGACCGTTGAGAGAGTGGCTTTGGTGAGGCAGAACCTTTTGGCCGCCCAGAGCAGGCAGAAAAGTTATGCAGATGTGAGAAGGAGGGACTTGGAGTTTGCAGTGGGAGATCAGGTGCTCTTGAGAGTATTTCCTACCAAGGGGGTGGTGAGGTTCGGTACCAAAGGGAAGCTTAGCCCGAGGTATGTTGGACCTTTCACCATACTAGCGCGGATTGGGAAGTTGGCCTACCGTTTGGATCTTCCTGAGGCTACGCGCAGAGTGCATAACGTGTTTCATGTGTCTATGTTGAGAAAGTACCTGCAAGATCCAGAACATCACATCACTCTGGAGCCATTGATAATTGAGCAAGATCTGTCTTTTGAATCCAAGCCGGTGCGAATTCTGGAGAGGTCAGAAAAAGTGTTGAGGAATAAGACCTTGCAGTATGTCAAAGTGCTTTGGTCGCAGCAGACCGAGAGAGAAGCAACTTGGGAGTTGGAGTCTCGCATGCGCGAGCAATACCCGGAGTTGTTCTCGTCAGGTGTGTGTTTTTTTTGCTAGTTGGTTGAATTTATTTCCTGTTGTGGGTGCAGTTAAAATTCGGGGTCGAATTCTGTTTAAGGGGGGTAGAATGTAATATCCCGGAAAAGTTGTATTAAATAATTAATTGAATTGGAGAGAGGGACCTTAAGGAAAAGTGTAAATATCAAATCTTTGAGGGGTTTTCTAAACTTTTAAGACAACCTGGGCCTAGGCCTTGGCCCAAGAGGGAGTTCTTGGCCCAAGAGGGGGGAGGCCACCTCTTAACCTAGCCCACACCCTTCCCTGCGCCTCCCACACCTAGCAGCAGCCGCCCCTGCCGTGGCAGCCGTTTCGCCCGCCGCCTTGCCGTGGCAGCCGTTTCGCCCGCCGCCCTGCCGTGGCAGCCGTTTGCTCTGCCATCCCACCGCGCCCGCCGTGGCAGCCCGCCCCGCGCCCCGCCGTGGCAGCCGCCTCGCTCTGCCATCCCGCCGCGCCCTGCCGTGGCAGCCGCCGCCCTGCGTCTCCATCGCCGGCCGCCGTCCTCTTGCGCCGTGTCGTCGCCGGTGTGCTGCGCCGCTGCTGCCCCGACGTCTCCTCCTTCCCGGTGCGCCGACGTTGTCGTCCGTCGCTGCACCGCGTAGATCCGGGGGGAAGGAGAGGAGGATTTCGCGGAGGAGATCACGGGCATGTTCGTCGAGTTTGTCGTGTTCTTCGTCGTGTCATCAAGGGTAATCCCTGTTAGCCTCCTAGATGAGTTTTTAATCGAGTTAGATTCGTCGGTTTTCTGGGCTGCCGGGACAGAAGTTGTTAGTCGGCAATTTTGGGGTAGATCCGTCGGGATTCAGGTCTATACCCCTTCTAGAAAATTATAGAGGACGTGATTATCTTTCCAGTGAGTACTAGAACATGTTATTCAGATTTGTGTAGCGAAAGTTATGAATTTTCTAGTGCGGCTGTTCTGCAGATCGGGGTAGTTCTGGACATATTTTAGTAGATCGGTTTGGGTGACGGGAATTATAGCGATTCAGGAGTCCTTCAAATTGGGAAAGTTGTAGATAAGTTTCTTAGATTTCCAGAGAGGTAAAGAAGTCCGACTTCCGAGTTTCTGGGTGGAAGTTATGATCGTTTTAGTGCGCTGTCCAGAGAGTCCGTCGTGATTATTGATGTTTTAGAAAAAGGTTTGGATCGGGTAGAAAATGGCAGAATCTGAGAGGCTCCCCAACTAAGTTTATTTAGATAATTTAATTATATTTCCAGAAAGTTTGATAACGCTTAATTGGATTTACGTATTGGAAGTTATGAATTTTTGAAGTCGGCGGTCTGTGGGTGGGCAGAGTTGGCCGAGGGGAGTTGGGGATTTAATTGAGGTAAATTGTTGGGGTAATTGAGGTTGTTGATATTTTTGTATCTAAATACCCGTTACTGTCACGTTAGTAATTATTAATTAATTATTCAGGAGGATAGCGGATTCCGGGGGTTTCACCTTCTGCTCGTTCTTCGTTTTCTCGCGGTTGAGGCAAGTATAACTTTGATGTGGATAATCTGTATGGTTTAATGTTGTTGATTGTTTGATGATGATTGAGCAATGAATGTTTACTTGTGAATTCGAGTATGTTATGGAATGATGTTGCTATTTATGTTTATTTACATTATGGCACATATGGAATTAAATTGATGCATGGTATGTTGAATGCCTGTTTATCTTGTTGATACATTCACATATATGCATCATGTTGAGAATTGTTGAAGTCTTGGTCATGTGGTGATCAAGCGTCGAGGTCCCTATACTTGTGGAGTGTGGGCAATTGGTCCCTGTACCTGAGGGTACAGGCATGGGTGTGCATTGACGGATGCACACCGACACGGTAAAATGCGAAGAGATGAGAAAAGGAACTTTTGATCATACTGCATAGCATGAAATTCATATGTCATATGTTTAACTTGTCAGTTAATGATCATGCTTGCTTTAATTATTGTTTATACTTGCTGAGTCGTTGGACTCACCCTTGTTGTTGCTTGTTTATTTTAGGTACCAATATGAGATCAGCATAGATGGGATCATGAAAGGGCTAGTCCGGTTGCACGTGCACTACTCATTCAACCAGAAATAAAGACATTTATTATGATCATTTTGTTGGTTAGCTTAATTGGTTCTTTTATCTATTGACGGGTTAAATGTAATAATGATTAGAAATATTTGTTATCGCTTTCGTTCTGTTTATCTAGAGTTGCTATTAAGAAATAAATTGATAAGACTTTGTCGAATTTTTATGGAATAATTATTAGAAGTTTTATTATTAGTTAGAAGATGGTAGCATTTCAGGCCATTGTTTGACTGGGGTGTTACACTAACCCTACAAGCCTTCCATTGAAGCCGTTATCATTATGATGCATTTTGTCCGTGTGACTTGCATGCGGAGTACAAGTTTGTACTCACCTTACGATTTTCACACAGAGGAAGACGACTTCGACTTCGGTGAAGATCTGGACGAGTAGGCCGTGTCTTACTGTCGTTTGCCTGTGGGCAGGCTCAGTGGGCTTCTTCCGCTTCGATGTTTTTCTTCCATTGCTATTATTTAAATTTTGGCTTATGTGCCGTGGATGTAAACTTTGGCATTCATGGCCATATTTAGTTAATAAATGTCATTGTGGTTGATATTTATCTTTGTTATTCACTGTGTGCACTAACTGATCCTGGACTAGTGCGATTTACATAGAGGATCCAGGAGTCGTTGCTCCGGGTCCCGACATTAGGTGATTTATGCCTTATTTGTACTAAACTAAATTATTTTAAGCTTCCACATTATATACTTAGTTTTAGCCAAATGGAAAGAAAATAAATAAGAAGAGAAATTTTAGAAATGACTAGAGAAATTTTAGAAATGACTATTCACCCCCTCTACTTGGCCTCTTCGATCTTACAAGTGGTATCAGAGCTTGTTCTCTCATTTATTAGGCTTCACTGCCTAGAGTGTATAAAGGATGGCGACTAGTAATATAGTGCATCTAGATGACACATCTCTATTTGGTGGCACCAATTATGCAAATTGGAAAATCCGCATGATATGCTATTTTAAGGCCATGAGCCCGAAAATATGGAGGATTGCAAATGTGGGGTTTCTCCTCCAAAGGATCCTCTTGCTCCAACAATTGCGGAAGAGAAATGCTCAATCTCGACACTCAAGCAACTAAAGCTCTATTTAGTGCTTTGAGTGTAGAGGTTTTCAGTACCATATGAAATCTTGAGAGCACTCATGATACGTGGACCAAAATTCAATATGAGTATGAAATGTCGACCTTAACTGATGAGGATTGCATATAAGAGTAGATGTGGGAAAAGAATTCTCAACCTTTAGCTCCAACGAAGAAGAATCCACAAGTCCCTCCACATCAACTCATTACTTTATGGCAAAAGGTGACAAGAAGGTAAATAATGATAATGATGATGAACCTTTTTATGATGAGTTGATGGATATTAGAAGAGCTTAATGAATATCTTGGAAAGGAGAAGGTCAAATATAAGATTTTGAAGAAAGAGCATGTCTCTCTTCAAAATGATTATAACGTGCTAAAAGATGAGTATGAGATTCTCTTTTTCAAAGAATATTCTAAGCCAAAGGTGGATATAGACATTACACGTGATTTATTAGATTATGTGCCATAGCTCCTAATTCTTGCATTTTATTTAAGGTTAGCATATCCACCTCTTGTGATGATTTAATTGATGTGCCTTGTTGCTTAAAAATAGATACTTCTACTTTCTCTATGCATTGCAATACTAACATTGTAGGGGAAAACAAAGAGCTCAAGGCCCAAGTCACAAGATTGAGAAATAACTTGGAAAGAAGCTATAAAAGGAATGTCTCTCTTGACAAAATATTGGAAAGTCAAAGAAAGTTAAGTAACAAAAGAGCTATCGGTTTCACCTCTAAGAAAAAGGTGAAGAGCATTCTAAAGTAACATGGAAATAATTCAATAAGGTCAAATGCTTTGGATGCAATAAGGCGGGTCACTTCGCCTCTGTGTGCCCTAATAAGGTGGATGACAAGCAAAGTCATCAATAAAGAAGTAAACCGGTAATGAGCAAGATAAGAAGATAAGAATGAGTAATAATTGTCAAACTTACTACAATTACCGAGAAAACGGATATTTTAGTAAGGAGTGTCCTAAAGTTATCATTTCTAAGCCATCGCTTTATAGTGAACAATATTAGCTTAGGAAGGATAAATATGGCATGCGTTTGCTAGAAATATTAGTTCACAAAATTTTAATGTTAGGACCATTTGGGTGCCCAAATTCATTGTGACTAACCTTCATGAGCCCAACTATGTTTTGGGTACTAAAATGCATTTAAATGCTCAATAGGTACTTGAAGAGACAATAGAGGCTTGGTTTATTCGTGAAGAGGTAAATTCCACTGTATGCAAAATAGAAGCCAAGTTTGAGGATGATCATGAAACATCATAAACCAGTGTCATCTCGATAACAAGTATCTACATTTGATGTATTTAGCACTTGCCTTGCATAGGTTGCATTACATGAATATCCTTTAAAAGGGTGCTCTTTCTCTTGTCCTAAAAGTTCATTATTGTAATCATACGCAAATTATTAGTGGCATATTAAGGGGGAGTGCTTAAATTATAATCATGTACATCACATCGCTAAGTGTACCCAAATTAATTAAGTGATAGTATTGATTTTTAAAAAAATTCAATCATTTAGCCAAAAGTCAAAAATTAAAATTATTAGTATATATTTGAAAAACTAGTTAAAAATGTGTAAAAATGCATTTCAAATATTTTCCAAAGGTTTTGGCTTTAGAAAACTTATTTCAAATAAAATTGAATTTCTAACCCAAAACTAGCAATCTAGTATCTTGTTTTTGCCTTTAAAATCAAAAATTGGATAAATTCAATTCTAAAGGGAATTTGAAAAGTGTTCAATAGCAAAAACCTATAGTTAGCTATTTCAAAAATTATTGGTGTTCAAAAGTTTTCCAAAAAGCCAACCAATTCAAAGTCATTTAGTTTTGATACTCATCCAAAATCTTTAGTTGACCTAAGTGGTCATAATCTGGCACTTAAGTGAGTTTCGCCATTTGAGCTAAATCTGTTGACATATATTAGCTCACAAGGGTATTTACAATAGATACATGAAATAGGTTGCTTAATATACCCTCCAATGCTCATTCTTGCAATCTTGAAATTTCCTTTGAAAATGAGCATGTTTTTTGAAAAATAAAAGCCTAATTATTAAAAATTATATTGAAAGGAGTTTTTAATCTTGGCATATAGTTGGGAAAGCTTCACAAGTGGTTTATGCTTCTTTGTAAAAAACATTGAAGTAAGGTACAACATTATAACCTTTCTCTCCTCTGAAATCCAACTCTTGGCATGCTTCTAATAAAATTAGAACTACCGGTGGTCATTTTGTAGTACTTTAGCTTTCTAGAACTACCGGCAGTGAAACTGCGGTACTTCCGATGTTTCTGAAAATGGTGGATATGTTTCAAAATTTGTTGATTCCAATTCTCTCAGCCATTCTCTTTGCTCCTCAAAGTCAAGTTAATCTTTCTTATCATTGCTAGCTACCCTTGAGTTATTTCTTGACTCCATATGTCATTTTGATCTTTTTGTGATGCTTATTCATAAAATGGCATTCTCTCTAAAGTGATAGCCTTCTTTGATCATCTTGGTCTCGGCATGAGTTTCAATGCTATCTTTTCAAGTGATATCATCTTTTCTTTTTCAAAGTGGTACCTAATCTTTCCTCTTGCTGAGCAATATCTTTTCTTAACCAAGCTCTTTCATATAATATCTCTCTTATCTTTTCAATTTGTATTTTTCTACAAGAAGTATGCCCTTCATAACATCAAGTGAAAATCATTGAAGATCTCTCAAGGTTATGGGATACTAGTTGATCACAGGAGTAGCATCAAGCTTTTACAAATGGAATCAATCACACTTGGTGTCATGTATTCTCACAAGTAGTACAAACGGTGTCAAGTCTTTACAAATGGACTTAATCATACTTGACATTGTTTAAGCTCATGAGTGGTATCAAGTTTCTACATTTGGAATTAATTATACCTAGCATCATTTATGTTTACAAGTGGTACTTTTCATAAGTGATATCTAATGTCATCCTAAGTGGAGAATATCAAAGTGGTATATGCTTTTATGGAAAAGACAAAAGAACTACAAAAGTTAACAACACCTATTATGAAGAAAATAAAAAATCTATGATTCTTGGTGCTAGATGACATAAGGAGAGAAAGTTCAAATGAAAGGGATTAGTTTTGAAAAGAGAAGAAAAATAAGAAAGAGAAGAATCCTTTGTGTGTCAAAGAAGAAGAAGAAAGAAATGCCAAGTGGACCCTTTGTGTAAGGGATAGTTTTTCTTTGTGAAAAACTTATATAGTATTTTGGCCCTACTTAAACAAAAGGGGTAAAAGTATTATTATTGGGAAAACTATTTTACCTAATTTGCCCAAAATATTTTATGAATCATGTGAATGAATGTGTTTCATTCTCACTTGCTTCAATTTGGTATCATGGTATTGTAATATCCTGGAAGAGATTCATCAGTTAAGCGATTGAATAAAGAGAGGGACCTTAAAGAAAAGAATAAAAATATCAAATCTTAGAGGGTTTTTCTAAATTTTTAGGACAACCTGGGCCTGGGCCTTGGCCCAGGTGGGATTTTTGGCCCAAAGGGGGAGGGGAGGCGCCACCCCTCCCAACCCTAACCGCCCCTCACCCCTTCATTCGCCCCTCACCCCTCCCGTGCGCCGCCCCTGCTGCCCTGCGCGCCGCCTCCTCCCTCCCTTGCGCACCTCCCCAGCAGCACCCCTCCCTCCCCTCGCCTCCATTGCCGGTGATCAAGACCTCCATTCGCTGCCGGACGAACGGGAGAAGGAAATCAATCGTAGCAAGGCGATTGGATCCGGAGTAAGGGAAGGAGAAGGGGAAAGAGGATCAAGAGAAGAGGAGGAGTTCGTGGGGTGTTCGTCGTGTTCTACAATGTTCCGTCAAGGGTAATCCCTGTTTTTCCCATTTAGAATAATATTTTGATCATGGTAGCAATGTCGGTAATCTGGACTGTTAGAACAGATCGTGTTAGACAGCTGTTTTGGGATAGATCTGTCAGACCCCAGATTTTACATCCGGAATCCTCTGTGATTTATTGCACTATTCCCTGGATCAGTAGATAGTGCTCACAGCTACAGAAATGAATATCAAATACATATCAAGCGGAAGCGTAAATAATATAGTAAACTTACACAGGGGCCGATTAGGCCGAAATCAGAAAATTGCAGCAGCGGAAGAACGAAGCACACAGGGGAACCCTCAAGACTTGCCCACAGGCAGCCAACTGGAGGTTCGCGACCTAGCCCTTGACATCTTCACCTTCTCTGCCGTCGTCATGATCTGTAGTGTTGCTGATGCACAAAACTGATGAGGACATCACTTCTTCGGATACACACAACACTCCTCCACTTGATATTCAAGGACCAATCACTAGAGCTCGCGCCCGACAATTGAATTTAGAGGTGAGCTCGTTCCTAAGTACTTCTTTTGGTTCATTTAAGAATCGATTGCTACCTAATGATTTAATTATGATTAGGAACCATGGAGAGGATCAAGAAGTACTTGGAGAAGGGCTACGAGGCGCACAAGTCCAGCAAGGGCGGACGAATCATGTTGGATGTCCAACTCAAACCGACTTCGAATCCAATTCGGAGTCCAGGACCAGGCTGCACTAAACGGACGCCCAGATCGCATCCGACTCCGTTTTGGACGTTCCACATATGTATGGAAAGCTGAGAAGATAAACTTTCCAATGGCTCTGGTCTCATATCAAAATTTTTTTGAGTCAACGGGAATCGTCGAAACAAGTGGACGTCCAGAATCTGTCAGGGTGCTGCGACACCGTCTTTTGGGCCGCTCGCTTTGTATCGTGTTGAGTCCATTAAGGACACGTCCAGGGTTTTGCATGCCCTTACTCCTTTATATACAGCCGCCACCCCCACCATTAGGGTTGGGTTTTGCTTAGATTAATTCTGTCTTTGAACAGTTTCGCCGTCATCGGTTTGTGAAACCCCAATTTTCGAGTGCTTCATCAATATATCTGCAATTTGGTTGTGTTCTTCCTTGTTCTTGCTTGTGTTCTTTGATTCGCAGCGAGGATTAGCCTTCTTGGCAAGGTCAACCGGCAGCGCACGGTTGATAACCCGAGGAGACGTGGTGCTGCGATTGCGGGTTCGAACGTGTCGTTCGGAAGCCGGATCGATTGTGTCGCGCCCACCAAAAATCGAACATATCCAGAACCTGTTGGAAGATCGGGACCCCGTTCCCATCAAAAACATCCTTGACTCTGTATTTATTGTGAGAGCGAGTGTGAGCACACTAACCACCTTGCTCCGCGAGTCAATACACAGAATGCAAATAAATAGTATGCAAGGCTTATCAAGGAAAGGCTCAAGTTGTTTTATTTGCCAGCAACTTCTCTTTTTGGTAGCATTATCATTATTGAACCCTAGTGTTACAGTTGCAGCTCAGGACTCCACACGGTGGTTGCCATAATTGACTTAATCCACCAAAGACATATTTTCTTTACTAATTGCTGTCTAAGACTCCAAACAGCGGGTGACATCAATTATTTAATCCACCAAGCGTATCGACATCATTTATTTAATCCACCGAACATACGCTTTCTATGTTGATTGCCGTCTAAACTCCAAACAGCAGGTGACATCATTTAGTTAATCCACCGATCATATATTTTCTTTAAACATATAACTATTCGGATCCTCCCATACCTTTGTATTCCGGATTCCTAATAATCCAATCTTACAATCACTAATCACCAACTCCACTTCTGAATTCTAATAATTCTCTAACATGATCACTTTTTAAACCTCCGAATTCATTTATATCAGAATACTCTAACAATTCAACCCTTTGGTTAATGACCCAATTCCGTAATTTACTCTGCCCATATTTAATCCTTACTATCCATCATCTATCTCTAGCTATTTCATCGGTATTTCTCCACCAAGATTGAATCAAGTTTACATCACAATTCTCATATCTCCAAATTTTCATCAATTCAATTCATCCAACTGGATCAAGTCCTATTAATCCCATTAATTCCAACAATTACCTTTATACCCTTCTAATCCTTCAAAACCACTTAAATCATCTATCTAGCCTATCTATTTGTTTAGACTCCAATTTATTTCTCCTAGACTCCTTTCTATCATTCCCTTATCTACACGAATCCACCAAGCATTGTTTAGCATTTACCCTCGACCGCCATTTTCTTTTCTTACGACCGTATTTGTTTTTCTTGGCATTTAGTTTAGGAGAAGCATTGCCATTATTTGCTTTTGAAATATAATACATAGAAACATCCTGAGACTTAGCAGTTTGAATAAAACATAATGTGAACATGCAATAGTAATAACGATCCAGATTCCATCCACCATTTCCATAGTCTCTGCATCATATGCTTAACCTTTCAGCGTTATAGCCGCTTAACTTACCACTGGGACGACACCCAGGACAACTCAATAAGGGCCTTTCTCTGCCCTCCACTTTTCCATTTCCACCCACAAAGTTTTTAAAACAGAACTATATCTAGTTAAGTTCCCATGTCCGCCCTTGACCGTGGGCACGGCTATTCGAATAGTTTTGACTCTGCAGAGTATGTACACTTTACCCACATGAGATAGATCTGCTCATTGCCCCACACGATTCCTTAGTCATGCGGTTGAGTAGACTATCACAGAGCTTTTACGATGCATTTTCCTAGCAGAGTTACGACCGCTAAGGTTTCCACTTCCTCCTGCACGACCACCCTTCCGAAGCCCCTCTGCGCCATCACGCCGGAGGATGTGGCCATCCTCTACCCGCCCGTGTTCACACCGACGCAACTCTTACTAAGTCAATGCAAATTAGATAGCTCTGTCTACACTTTGCCAGCATGTGGTTGTACTTGTTGTACCTTGGGAGGTTATCACAAGATTCAGTCCTTAATGGTTATCTGGGCGGTTCTACCACAATCCCCTTTGTGCTATCACGGCACCACTTCATCACAATTTGTGCTATCACGGCACCATTCAACACTCACACCCTCCAACCATCCGCCCAGATAATTAAGCATGTGGGGTTCTTTGAGAACATAAAATATTCATACCAACATATACCAGTCATCATCACAATGACCGCCCAACCAAATTCTCACATGTTTGAAAGTGATGCATGCTCACGCCCATGAATATCTAAGCAATACTAAGCATGGCATATAGTTATGGACTTACTTTCAAAAGGTTACTGCTATAAATTTGCTAGGGTGACAAGGTTCACATAATCAAGTATTCAAAAGAGGATGTAATATTAGTCAAGGAAAACCTGGTCACATAACTAGGATCTTAAATTAAACATGTACTTGCATATAAAATATAGCATGCAATTTGATAATTTAAATAAAACTAATTTGCAGAAAAGTAGGTTCAGATGATCAAAGTATTGACTCACCGGCGCGGTTTATCATGGTCCCGAGCTCACACAATGCGCTCTCGGAGCTTCGGTCTTTATCTACACTTTGCTCTTGTTCATGCTCGATTTCGATTCTTGAACTCCGTTCTAATTACTTGCTAAGCAACTGAATTCAATATAAAGGCAAATAACTCAAAAGATCCAATAAATCCGAATAAACTCAATTTAGTTTTATTATGAGTTAATGGGTGATCCGGGTGGTTTGAGGCAAGGTCGGTGGCAGCATACGACGATTCGGTCTTTTTATTAATAATCTCTTTTTATTATTTGTATATTTATTTGTAGGACCGAAATGGCGACAGAGGGGGGGTGAATGTCGTTCTCTTTTAAAATCGCCCCCGAGAATTCGTACACTGATATTTCAGACAGATGTAGTACAAGGCAACTCACAGAAAATTAATTCTGCTGAAAACTGGAACGCATGCGATACTACAAAATTCAGCATAAATCAGAGAGTAATCAGTAAAAATTTTAGCTGAAAACAATGCCGTTTGATCTGCATGTAAAATGGTCAAAGATCAGCAAAGGAAGTAAAGAAAATGAATCTCTACAGATTTGACCATTTGCCAAAAACTGTCTGGGAGAAATCAATTGACTGCACACGACTGAACATCAAAACGTTGGCTAAATAAAATCAGATATAGCAGCCGAAGGAGCAGAACAATATAACTTCCAGAGCTTGAAACCAAATGCTGAAATCTGCTACTGCCGAACTATGCCGAAGTATCAAACTTCTGCTAACAGAGAGCATCAAGCAAAACTGAAAAGAGAATCGGCTGTAGCACCCAAAAGACCGAGAACAAAATGTCGGCTGACAATAAAAACAGAAAGAAGGCTTGAAGACTGAACAGGCAAAGAAAAAGCAAAGAGTACTGAAAAGAGGAAACTACTACTGCTTTGTCAAAAGTATACGTGCTGTGCAGCACAAACGGCAAGAAGCAAGATACTGCCCAGAAATTACAAGCACAGAGAAGAACAGCAAGCTGCTGCTGCCAACTACCACCAACAGAACTGAAACCAAGCACTGCTGCCGCCGAAACTAGCTGCTCCTTGCAGTCGGCACAGGAAGAGAAATAAATGGCAACCAACTGCTACAAAGTTCGGCACCGCTAAAGAAAATAGTTCAGCACTGTTGAAGACAATTGTTCGGCAAAGGAAGGAGGCAGTAAATAGCCTCGGGTCGTCCTCCAACTCTGTCACCCGGGTCCCGTCGAACCTGGCGTGCTCCGTCCGCAGTGGGTGGTAGGTGAACGGTGACTCTAACACCAACGTCGCGTGGATGTCGCAAAGTCGGGCCGCGGCCAGACGAGCGGCATCCTGTAGTGCTGCTGCCACCAGGCTCCTCCGGTGGGTGGTCTGAAACACGTGAGACTGGTCTCCCTCGCGGCGGGGGTAGATGAAGATCTCCACCAACCAGGACTCGTCTCCTCCTATCCTGGTCCTCCGACCGCGGTAGATGGGCGCGTCCTCGTAGCCCAAGTAGTGGAGTAGTTTATAAGTATATCCATAAACTCTCCTCACGCATCTCGTGAGCGAAGAAGTCCCAGTGTCCAACGCCGGCAACTCCCGCCATCCGTAATTAAATAATATCGTTAGTAATTTTTCAAATAACAACCGAAAGGTAGATCGAGTAGAGCTAGGAAGGATGCGGGAAGAAATATTACGCTATATTTTTAAGAAATTCCTTTTATACATTTTTAGATATACAACAGCCTAAGTGCTAACGGCCAACTAAGGTTTTTACCCTACAGTCGTATGCTCTGATACCAGCTCTGTCGGACCCGGATTTTGCAATCCAGACCCTGCTGTGCCTTACCGCATTATTCCCTGGATCAGTAGATAATGCACACAGATACATTGCCGAATCATTTCATACACGCGGAATTCACAACAAGCCATAATAATATTACATTGCAAAAGTGAAGTTAGGCCTTCACAAAGTGCGGTAGTTACAATAGGGCCAAGCAGGCCAAATATTTACATTACAAAAGTCTAGCAGCGGAATAGATACAAAGTAGGCCTTTAAACCACAAGCAGAGACTGAGGGCAAAAGTGGTCATACAAATATTCAAGGGCTCTAGAATATCTGGATGAAGCCACACCTTAGTCTAAATGCCTAAGGTTCTAAGCGCGGATTATTCGTCCTAATTCCCGGCGCGGTCTTCTCCATCTGCAGCAGGTGCTTCCTCGTAGGCATACGGATCTTGAGCTCCCGAATCTGGATTTTTGGTATTGCGAGAGTGAGCACACTAACCACCGTGCTCAGCGAGTCAACACACAGAATGCAGTAGGTAGTATGCAAGGCTTTTAACAAGGGAAGGCTCAATCTGTTTTGTTTGCGGAAATATGCTTTTTGAACTATGATACTTAAAATCTCCTAGGACCTAGCCAGTAAATTTTTAAACATGATACTTAATGACATATACCTTTATTTTTATCGAATCAGAGATCATCCACCATTACATGATCTCTGCTCCTCATATCATACCTTCAGCGTATAAACGCTTACATTACCACTGGGACGACACCCAGGACAACTCAAATGAGGGCCTTACTCTGCCTTCCCATAAAGGCCTTTCTCGCCTTTTTTCGGCCCAAGAGGGAGCCCCTCCCAACCCTAAAGCCCTCCCCTTGCGCCCACCCCATGCGCCCACCCCATTGCAGCCGCCGCCTGCTGCTGCCACGCCGCCCAGCGCCGCCCTGCTGCTGCTGCGCTGCCCCGGTGTTTCCCTGCAGCGCCGCGCCGCCCCGGTGTCTCCCTGCAGCGCCGCCTCCTCTCCGTTGCGCCGTGGGATCGGGAGACCAAGGAAGAAGAAAGGAAAGGAGGAGATCGCGGTGTGTTCGCCGAGTTCGTCGTGTTCGCCGACGTGTTCGCCATCGTGTCGCCAAGGGTAATCCCTGCTAATCTCTAGATGAGTTTTAATCGAGTTAGATTCGTCGGTTTTCTGGGCTGCCGGGACAGAAGTTGTTAGTCGGCAGTTTTGGGGTAGATTCGTCGGGATTCAGGTCTGGACCCCTTCTAGAAAATTGTAGAGGACGTGATTATCTTTCCAGGGAGTACAAGAACACGTGATTCGGATTTGTGTAGCGAAAGTTATGAATTTTCTAGTGCTGCTGTTCTGCAGATCGGGGTAGTTCTGGACAGATTTTAGTAGATCGGTTTGTGCGACGGGTATTGTGGCGATTCAGGAGTCCTTCAAATTGGGAAAGTTGTAGATAAGTTTCTTAGCTTTCCAGAGAGGTAAAGAAGTCCGGATTCCGAGTTTCTGGGTGGAAGTTATGATCGTTTTAGTGCGCTGTCCAGAGAGTCCGACGTGATTGTTGATGTTTTAGAAAAGAGTTTGGTTCGGTAGAAAACTGCAGAATCTGGAAGGATCCCCAACTAAGTTTATTTAGATAATTTAATTATCTTTCCAGAGAGTCCGAGAACACTTAATTTGGATTTACGTACTGGAAGTTATGAATTTTGAAGGCGGCTGTCTGTGGATGGGCAGATTTGGCCGAGGGAGTTGGGGATTTTAATTGAGATAAATTGTTGGGGTAATTGGGGTTGCTGATATTTTGTATCTAGAAACCCGCTACTGTCATGTTAGTAATTATTAATTAATTATTCAGGAGGAGAGCGGATTCGGGGTTTCGCCGCTCGTTCTTCGTTGTCTCGCGGTTGAGGCAAGTATAACCTTGCTATGATTAACTGTGTGATTGAATGATTTGGATGATATGAGTGGTGTTTGAGTTATGGATGCTTTACTTATGAATTTGAGTAATGTTATGAGTTGTTAATGCTATGAATGGCTTTACTTATGAATTTGAGTAATGTTATGAGTTGTTAATGCTATGAATGTTCTGTTTACATTATAGCATTTATTTGAGATGGAATTGATGCATAGTATGTTGAATGCCTGTTTATCTTGTTGATACATTCACATATATGCATCATGCTGAGAATTGTTGAAGTCTTGGTCACATGGTGATCTGTTCGAGATCCCCACACTTGTAGGAGTGTGGGCATTGGTCCCCATGCACCGGTACAGTGCATGGGTGGGCATTGACGGATGCTCACTCCGCATTACCGTAAAATGCGAAGAGAGAATGTACTTTTGATCATAATGCATAGCGTGAAATTCATATGTAATATGTTTAACTTGAGAGTTAATGTTCATGCTTGCATTTGATACAGTTATACTTGCTGAGTCGTTGGACTCACCCTTGTTGTTGTTTGTTTATTTTAGGTACCAATGTGAGATCAGCATACATGGGGACATGAATGACTAGTTCAGATTCACGTGCACAATTCCTTCATTAAGAAATAAAGACAGTCTTTATTAGTTTGTTGGTGGTTAGCTTAATTGGTTCATTTATCGCTCATCGCTTTAATTGTAATAATGATTAGAACTATTTGTTATCGCTCACTGCTTATTATGGAACTAGAACTGTTTCGCTTATCCGATTTATTATTAAGCGTTGTTTAGTTAAACTCGTTTAATTATTATGGATTAAATGTTAGAAGTTTTATTATTAGCTAGAATATGGTAGCATTTCAGGCCATTGTTTGGCTGGGGTGTTACAGTTGGTATCAGAGCGGGCTTTAGGTCCGTGGTAATTAAACTATTAAATTGACACACTGGTGCACATAGGATGGGATGGGTCAAGCAATGCATTTATGCTTTTGACATGTTATATTGACGATTTACATTATGAGATAATCTTGTATGCTTATTGATAATCTTGTATGATTATGATTTGCTCCTATGAATGTTATGACTGAGAATAGTCAATGATATGATGTAGATGTTGTGATGTGCTACCTTGGCATTGCCAGATTATATCATTGTTTGTAGTATGAGGATTAGCAATGTAGTTACCTCGGTAACTTAATTGCAGTGTTATGGTGAGTTTCTTAGAAAAGTGGTTATTATCCTTAAGTTGATTTTGGCCAATTCTTGCCTAATTGCAGTTAATGAATTTCTTTTGAGATTGTGGTTCTTGCAGTTGAGGGTATGCAATTGGTCTCTACCTGTTCCTTGAAGCAGTTATTGTTTCTTTCCGGACTACTGAGATACTGTGCTACCTGTGCTTATTGTTGATTTGTAAGGTTAGTTCCTTAGTGGGACTTTTGTCTTGTTGTGAATCATGACTTATGGGTTCGCTTGGTATTTTCTCTTGTTAATGCAAGTTTTGAGTTGCAAAACTCATTGATATGTGAAAGTCTTGGATCTATGTATTTCTTTTAGATTATTTCGAGCATTGAAGTTTGTCTTTCCTCTTCTTTTTGAAAGAGAGTGTTAAAATCCTATATGGTGTTTTGCTATGCTTAAGTGGAAGGAGGTAATCATATAAACTAATTCATAAGGTATGAATTATCAAGTTGAGGTGTTAGCGTAGTGGATAATTAATTTCTTTTTACTAGTATCCTTGGAAGTGTAGTTGTTTAATTTGATATTGCTCTGTAATAGTTTTTAGAAGAACTATGATTAAAAGTTTGTGTATGCATGATAGTAACTCATGGTATTATTGAGGAGTGTGCAAAAGAGAATTAGAATGATTATTATGATTGTTTGAATTCTATCACATTGGATAAATTGAATTATCTAAGGGGGTGTTGGAATATTGCCTTGCTAATATTAACATTTAATATGTCTTTTAATTAGACACTTTATGAGCATGCACAATTGCTAGTTTCATCTATCTTTTACCATGTTAGATTGTTGAAATATGTATAAAGAAATAGATGAAGGTTGATGTATAGACTTGCATAATCTAGTCTTACAAAGCTGGTATTATTGAAGATTAAAGTCATTCCTGTTCTAATTTCTGAATGTAAGGTAGGATACAGAATCTATGCTCATGATTGTTTTATGATTGTAAAATGAAGTTAGGATCATGAATGCCGTTGTAATAAAATAATAATCAATTATTGCCAGTAATGACTAGAGTACAATTAATTTGTGCTAAATTAGAGTTGAGCATCCACAAGAATTGAATATACAAAATCTAGTAAGAGATTTATGCTAGAATGTTTTGTAAGATTGTCATGTTCTAGTATCATCTTGTTTAAGAGCTTTGTTCTATTTATGTGGCTTATGCACTAGGTTCTCCTAGATTAAGTAGTTGCAATCTTATTTAGATATTTGAAACATAATGAAGTGATTTCTTATGTTTCTTTTGGAAAAGTTTATGAAGGGAGTTGAAGATAAGATGATGCTTGTTAAGAATGTACTATTCTGATGTTAGTATGTTGGTCAATTTGTGGTTATGTTGGTAATGTTGAAGGTTCATTAAATAGAAGAATTTGAATAAATTCCATGATAGTATTTAAATCAAAAGTTTTGATAGTGTGTATGCGATCTTTGATCTCATGACTTATGTGGTAGCTGAAATTGTTTTAAGCAAAGTGTCGTGTTGAGGGGTTTTATTAGTTCTTAAAGAATTAATGTGTTGTGGTCTTCAACTCTTCTTTGTTGGAATTGTTAAGGTGATACCGTAATCAAGGAAGGTTGTTCTCTTTGTTAAAAGGAAAAAGTTTGATAAAAGTTTTGGAGGTTGAAGTCAAGTTGTGTAATCCTTGTGAAGTGTGTTTGACTTCTTATTTTCGCCGCTTAAGAGTTTCTTGAGCTCAAATGATAATCTTGTATTCGTATTGGTTGAGATTTGATGTTTTCTTCTCGAGGAGGCATGCGCCTTCACCGTGGTCTTAACGCTTGCTTTGTACAAGATCTTTGCTTTTTCCTTGGTCTAGTGTTTATTGCGATTGGTAACACCTTTCCATGTGTTGAATTTACTTCTTCTTGCCTCTTCTAAGAAAAGGGGTAACTGATTTGGGTTACGAGCCCTTTTAGGTTATGTATGGCAACTGGTTGGTGTGGTTATGTGATTGGTTTGGTGGAATTGTGGGTGTCTAGTTGTTTGAGATTCATGGAGTGATAAATTGATTTTGTCGAATAATTCTCGGTGAGGATTTGATTTAAAGAAGATGTTGTCCTTGGGGTTAACTAGTTATACTGTTGCAACTAGAAGAACCTAGTCGTGGTTCATGAGTGTTACGTTCATTTTGCTGGAACGTTAGAATTATTGCAAGTATGTGAATCTTGATCAATTTTATTGGAGCATCATGATTGGGTACTTTGCAAGGATTAGTAGGATGATTATGATGGTGTAGTTAATGAGTTTATAACTGTGAAGAAGCCCAACCGTTACAAGAATTATTGGGATAGTAAGAATTGTTGAAAATTATTGCCATGTATGACTTGGCTTCAGAAAATAACCATGTACTTTGCATGGTTGATTGTGGAGATGTTAGTCACCGAATTCGAGAGCCTTGTGTCAAATATATCAAGTACATATATATAATAGCCCTAGAGATGGAAAATTTGGGTGGATGTTCTATACTAGAACCTTGGAGGCTAATGATGTGGTGTGAAAATAGTGAAAGGAGTGGATTCTGAATATTATGATGTTCCTTGATAGTATCCTTTGGATGTAGTAAAATGAGTGTGTGAGCTGAGAATTTCAAGTTGATTATCCTTAAGGGATTGTGGTGAAGTGATGGTGGGTGAAAATAACGATGAGGTGCAATGGAATTTATTCGTTAAAGTAACATGTGGGTATAGGAGTTGACTAGAGTATGTTATTATGAGAATAGTAGAGTCCTCTACAAAAGTGTGTAGGAAGCACTCGGTTTGAACATAGAGTTGTTGTTGCCAATTTAAGAGAATTGAGCTAGTATGGTATGGGATGATTTGGAACCTTGTGATTCAAGAGGAAGTTTATTCATAAAAGAAAAAAATTCGGTAGTAAAATGCTCTCTGATTCTTGTTTGAGCTACGTGATGAGAGAAAAGTCTTTGTGGTTTGAGTTGACTTTTGTTGGCTTGTGAGGTTTTTCCGGTTTAGGGAAAAAAAATAATGGACGGGTTTGGCATTTGAGTGATTCCCCTTTGACGTATGTGTTGTTTATTTACAAACCACCTACTTGGAAGGTGGAGAGGTTCTTATGTTGAATCCTCGATTTTCTTTTATGATTTGACCCTTTGGTGGGGAGTGGGTGATGCGTGATTGCAATAAGAATCTCTTATTCTCATCAGATACGTGTGTAAAAGAGTTTGTTTACCTTGAGCACTTTTGTGCATCCAAAGTTAAAAGAAGTACTCATTGCTAAGGTAAAGAGAACGATTGAGAGTGCAAAGCACGAGATTTATGTGTTGTGCAGATTGTGTGGGTTGATACTAAAGGGAGTGATAACCCGATGTGTATTTAATCGCTTTTGTTAATTGTGAAGTTTTAGGGGTTTGTGTATCACTAGGACTACCTTGGGTTCTAGCGTGGGATACACAGCGCTTTGTACGACCCGGTATCGAGGGAGAACTTGAAAGATCTGGAGCGTGGGTTTCATTAAAACCGTTGACCAACGAGTAAGACCAGCCACCATTCAAGAATTAAAGTTGCACCATTCGAAGTGTTTTGGTGCGTAAGTTGAACGAGTGGCCTTGGCGAGGCGAGTTCATTACGCCCAGCGGGCTAAAAAGTTATGCAGATGTGAGGAGCAAGGATCGGGAAGTTGGTAAACCACTTGGATCTTCTAAAATCTATGCGCGAGGTGCAAGCATTTAGAAAAAAAATTATGTCAAAGTGCTTTGGTCGCAGCAGACTGAGAGAGAAGCAACTTGGGAGTTGGAGTCTCGCATGCGCGAGTAGTACCCGGCGTTGTTCACGTCAGGTGCGTGTTCATTGCTAGTTGGTTGTTTTTGGTTTCCATTAGTGTAAGCACGGAAAGAATTCGGGGTCGAATTCTGTTTAAGGGGGGTAGAATGTAATACCCCGAAAACGATTCGAAAGATAGTCTATTAATTGGAGGGAGGGACCTTTTCGAAAGGAATTAAAATAACCAGTCTTAGGGGGAGTTTTCTGCAAAATTAGGACAACCTGGGCCTGGGCCTTGGCCCAGGTGGGATTTTTCTGGCCCAAGAGGGGAGCCCCCTCCCAACCCTAAAGCCCTCCCCCTTGCGCCTCCACCCCCCATGCGCCTCCACCCCATTGCAGCCGCCGCCCCTGCTGCTGCCACGCCGCCCCAGCGCCGCCCTGCTGCTGCTGCGCTGCCCCGGTGTTTCCCTGCAGCACCGCGCCGCCCCGGTGTCTCCCTGCAGCGCCGCCTCCTCTCCGTTGCGCCGTGGGATCGGGAGACCAAGGAAGAAGAAGGGAAAGGAGGAGATCGCGGGTGTGTTCATCGAGTTCGTCGTGTTCGTCGACGTGTTCGTCATCGTGTCGTCAAGGGTAATCCCTGCTAATCTCTAGATGAGTTTTTAATCGAGTTAGATTCGTCGGTTTTCTGGGCTGCCGGGACAGAAGTTGTTAGTCGGCAGTTTTGGGGTAGATTCGTCGGGATTCAGGTCTGGACCCCTTCTAGAAAATTGTAGAGGACGTGATTATCTTTCCAGGGAGTACAAGAACACGTGATTCGGATTTGTGTAGCGAAAGTTATGAATTTTCTAGTGCTGCTGTTCTGCAGATCGGGGTAGTTCTGGACAGATTTTAGTAGATCGGTTTGTGCGACGGGTATTGTGGCGATTCAGGAGTCCTTCAAATTGGGAAAGTTGTAGATAAGTTTCTTAGCTTTCCAGAGAGGTAAAGAAGTCCGGATTCCGAGTTTCTGGGTGGAAGTTATGATCGTTTTAGTGCGCTGTCCAGAGAGTCCGACGTGATTGTTGATGTTTTAGAAAAGAGTTTGGTTCGGGTAGAAAACTGCAGAATCTGGAAGGATCCCCAACTAAGTTTATTTAGATAATTTAATTATCTTTCCAGAGAGTCCGAGAACGCTTAATTTGGATTTACGTACTGGAAGTTATGAATTTTTGAAGGCGGCTGTCTGTGGATGGGCAGATTTGGCCGAGGGGAGTTGGGGATTTTAATTGAGATAAATTGTTGGGGTAATTGGGGTTGCTGATATTTTGTATCTAGAAACCCGCTACTGTCATGTTAGTAATTATTAATTAATTATTCAGGAGGAGAGCGGATTCCGGGGGTTTCGCCTTCTGCTCGTTCTTCGTTGTCTCGCGGTTGAGGCAAGTATAACCTTGCTATGATTAATCTGTGTGATTGAATGATTTGGATGATATGAGTGGTGTTTGAGTTATGGATGCTTTACTTATGAATTTGAGTAATGTTATGAGTTGTTAATGCTATGAATGGCTTTACTTATGAATTTGAGTAATGTTATGAGTTGTTAATGCTATGAATGTTCTGTTTACATTATAGCATTTATTTGAGATGGAATTGATGCATAGTATGTTGAATGCCTGTTTATCTTGTTGATACATTCACATATATGCATCATGCTGAGAATTGTTGAAGTCTTGGTCACATGGTGATCAAGCGTCGAGATCCCCACACTTGTAGGAGTGTGGGCAATTGGTCCCTGCACTGGAGGTGCAGGCATGGGTGGGCATTGACGGATGCTCACTCCGCATTACCGGTAAAATGCGAGAGAGAATGGACTTTGATCATAATGCATAGCGTGAAATTCATATGTAATATGTTTAACTTGAGAGTTAATGTTCATGCTTGCATTTGATACTGATTATACTTGCTGAGTCGTTGGACTCACCCTTGTTGTTGTTTGTTTATTTTAGGTACCAATGTGAGATCAGCATACATGGGGACATGAATGACTAGTTCAGATTCACGTGCACAATTCCTTCATTAAGAAATAAAGATGTCTTTATTAGTTTGCTGGTGGTTAGCTTAATTGGTTCATTTATCGTTCATCGCTTTAATTGTAATAATGATTAGAACTATTTGTTATCGTTTCACTGCTTATTATGGAACTAGAACTGTTTCGTTTATCCGCATTTATTATTAAGCGTTGTTTAGTTAAACTCGTTTAATTATTATGGATTAAATGTTAGAAGTTTTATTATTAGCTAGAATATGGTAGCATTTCAGGCCATTGTTTGGCTGGGGTGTTACATTTACAGTGCATTTTCCTAGCAGAGTTGCAACCGCTAAGGTTTCCACTTCCTCCGGGTACGACCACCCTTCCAGAAGCCCCCTCTTGCGCCATCACGTCGGAGGATGTGGCCATCCTCTACCCGCCCGTGTTCACACCGACGCAACTCTTACTAAGTCCATGCAAATTACTTGGCCCTGCCTACACTTTGCCAGCATGTGGTTGTACTTGTTGTATCGTGGGAGATTATCACAAGATTCGGTCCTTAAGTTATATCGGGCGGTTCTACCACAATCTCTTGTGCTATCACGGCACCACTTTACCACAAATCTGTGCTATCACGGCACCATTCAACACTCCCGCCCTCAACCATCCGCCCAGATAATTAAGCATGTGAGGTTCTTTCGAAAAATACTCTTATGCCCACATAAACCAGTCATCATCACAAGGACTGCCCAATACTGCTTTCTTTAATTTACAAGATATGCTAGGGTGCTCTCACACCCTTGTTTATCTAAAACAACTCTAAGCATGCATTTATAATTATAGACTTAGTTTCAAAAGAGTTGTAGTATTATTACTTTTACTAGGGTGACAAGGATCACATAGCAAAAGTATTGCAAGGGACATATACTAAATCAAGAGAACATGGGCGTATGTCTAAAAACTGAAATTAACATGTATTGCAACATAGACATAAGCATGCAACTTGTAATACTTAAACCAAAATACTTTATTGAAAACGAGGCTCAAAATGATCAAAGCATTGACTCGCCTTGTTATCGAGGTCCGGTTTTGAACGTTGATTCTCAGCAATGCAGCTTCTTCCTCTTGAGTCTCGAAAGCTACGTTTTTATACGCGCGAAAATTTAGATAAAAACATTACAACAATCAAATAACACAATGAAAATTTAAACAAGCTTCAAAAGTGTTGGTTCTGGTTTCATTAAGTAGCCCTTGATTTTAGATGAATTTAGAAATTGATTTCACTAAATTTGGAGCTAAAATGAACAAGTTATACACATTTGAATACTTTCGGTTTGAATAAATCCCAAAAATAATAAAATCTGACGAGTGGGGCCCATTGTCGGTGACCGCATCGCGCATGGGCCGACACGTGGGACCCAGCGGCAGGGCTCACGCCCGCTCAGCGGCCACGACAAAGCGGGGCCCGGAGGCGCTGGCCGGCTCAAGCGCGGACCCACCTGTCGCCGACGGTTTTAAAAGAATGGCTCAACCTCGGGCTGCGCGAGCGGGGCTCGAACGCGCCGAGGGAGCCAGGGGGGAATAGAGGGGTGAGCGACGGTAGCCAACCCGCCGCTCGTTTTATCTCACCCTTTAAGGGGCGATATATCCTCTTAAGGGGGAGCGCGCGGGGGTGGAACAGAGGCGGCCCGAGGCCGGGGAAGGCGGTGGTCGCCGCCGGCGAGGGAAGCTCACCGAGGTCCGGGAGCTTCGTGAAATGCAAAGCTGGGCTTGCGGCGAAGCTATTGGTGGCGACGAGGAGGGCCGGGGGTCACCGGAGGTGGGTCGGCGACGAGCAGCAGCGGCGGCTCCGGGAGGGCTCACAGCGCCGGCGAGCTACTACCACGGAAGCTCGGGGGAGGCCGGCAAAAGCTCGGCGACGGTCTGGAGATGGTGTGGGAGCAAGGAATTTAGCTCCCACGGTGAGGATCGGCGGAATTGCGGAGAGGAGCCGTCGGCCGGAGTTGGGGAAGAAAGGTAGTCGCCGGCGATCGGGGGGGTCTTGAGGGCAATGGGCGGCTGGGAATTGACCAGGGGAGCACGGTGAACCTTTTGGGCTGCTCCTCGGGCTTTATAGCCAGAAACGGCCTGCCTCGGGAGCCGGGCGGCGGGCGGCTGGCGACGGTGGGTGGGCGGCGGACACAGGCGGCGGAAGGCGTGGGTTCGGGACGACGTGGGGTCTTTTCCCATAACGCTGTCCCCTGAGGGGTCTCCAGAGGGCGCAGCACGGCCGCGAGAGGGGGGTCCGGCGCGGGAGGAGGAGGAAGAAAGGGGCACGCCACCGCAAGCGGGCCCGCTGCTGAGAGAGAGAGGCGCGGAGAGGCGACCGCGGGTGGCCGAGATGGCGCCGGGTGGGACGTGGCGCCATCCGGACCGGACGCGCGTCGACGAGAGAGGGGAGGGCGGGTCGGGCGGCGTGGGCGGATCCGCCCGCCCACGCGTCACGGGTGGGATTTTGGGTTTTTATTTTGATTTTGCATTTTCAGGAATGCTAGAAGGCGTAATATAATTCGAAAAAATATGAAATTACTTCCAAAAATTCTAGAAAAATTCACAGAAGTTCTCAGACATATTTTTGGGTTTAACAAAATTAATCCCCACTGAGATGACCATTTTATTTACAAACTATGGGCCCACAACGGAACCTTTTTCTCTTTCTTCTTATTTTTCTCCTCTCTTCTTTTACAAGATTTGTGATATTACTATTGTGTGTACTAATATTCCTTTGACACTGTGACCAACTTATTTATGCTACCTTTGAAAGTCTTTATCATGGATCATCTTTTCAGATTCTATTTCAAATTTAGAATTTACTATAATTAACAGGCGGATTCTTTCACAAAATTCTTCAGGTAAACACCTTCACCCATCTTAACACAATATCCTACAAAATTTTCTACAATACTTTATTACACAGAGACTCTAAGTTTTTAGGATGTTACAAACCTACCCCCCTAAAAAGAATCTCGACCTCGAGATTTAACTTAACTAGGAAACAAGGTAGGGTAATCTCTGCGCAGCTGATCTTCACGTTCCCAAGTAGCTTCTTTCTTTGAATGGTGACTCCACTGCACTCTGCACATGCGAATGGATTGGATCCTGGTTTTCTTTTCCACTGTGTCCAAAATTTTGATGGGTCGCTCTTTGTAAGTTAAGTCCTCCTCGAGCTCGATTGCTTCTAATGGGGCTCGGTCTTCTGGCACTCGCAAGCATTTCTTCAGCTGGGACACATGGAAGACATCGTGAACTTCAGACATGCTTGGGGGTAAGGTTAGCTGATATGCAACCTCCCCTTTCTTGGCTACAATAGGGAATGGCCCAACATAGCGCGGGGTGAGCTTGCCTTTGACCTTAAATCTCTTGACTCCCCGCAAGGGCGACACCTTCAAGTACACGTGATCTCCAACTTCAAAACTTAGGGGCCTCCTCCTTTTATCCGCGTAGCTTTTCTGCCTGGATTGGGCTGCCAGCAACCGATCTCTAATCAGCTGAACTTTTTCTTCTGCTTGCCTCAGGGTTTCGGGACCAAACACATAGTTTTCTCCCACCTCGGACCAATGGAGTGGGGTCCGACATTTTCTGCCGTACAAAGCTTCAAAGGGTGACATCTTCAGGCTGGACTGGTAACTGTTGTTGTAGGCAAACTCGGCATAGGGCAGACATTTATCCCATTCCTTCGAGAAGTCTAGAGCACATGCCCGGAGCATATCTTCTAATATTTGGTTCACTCTTTCAGTTTGTCCATCGGTCTGAGGATGGTAGGCAGTGCTGAAATCTAAATGGGTACCCAGGGCTTCATGCAGACTTGCCCAAAAATGTGAGGTAAATTAGGAACCTCGATCTGAAACAATTCGCTTGGGTATGCCATGTAGGCACACAATGCGGGACATGTACAGCTCAGCTAACTTATCTCCCTTGTACGTTGTTTTGACGGGAATGAAGTGGGCAACCTTGGTTAATCTATCAACGATGACCCAGACTGAGTCACAACCTGACCTCGTTGGCGGAAATCCGGTGATGAAATCCATGCCAACTTCCTCCCATTTCCATTGGGGTATCTGCAGAGGCTGTAGTAGTCCTGCCGGCCTTTGGTGCTCCGCTTTTACTCTTTGACAGACATCACAGCAGGCGACGTGCTCAGCAATGTCTCTCTTCATGCCTGGCCACCAGTAGTATTACTTCATGTCTTGGTACATCTTAGTACTACCAGGATGAAGGGAATATGCGGAGCTATGTGCTTCCCGAAGCATTAGATCCCTAAGGTTCTTTTGAGGGGGTACGAAAGTATGATTCCCGTACTTTAGAATTCCTTGATGATCCAGATTCATTTTAGGGGCTTTCCCTTCTTCTATCGATTTCTTTCATTTCATAACAGCTGGGTCTCCTTTTGTGCAGCTTCTATCATTTCTTCAATACTTGTTTGTTCTTCAAAGGCGGTCAGGGCTCCTTCTTCTACAATCCCTAGGTTCAGGGCTGTTAGCTCTTTATATAATTCAGGTTGGTGCTCCCGAGCCATAAGGTGATTGCAGTAGGCCTTCCGACTCGAGGCCCGCCACCACGTTAGATTTTCGGGGTGGTAGTGGACACTCAAGTCATAATCTTTAATCAACTCCACCCACCTTCTTTGCCTCGATTCGAGATGCGATGGGTGAAGAAGTACTTGAGGCTCTTGTGGTCCGTGTAGATATCAGTGATTGCCAATAAGATAGTGCCTCCGGATCTTGTGGCATGTACCACGGAAGCTAATTCCGTGTCATGGGTGGGGTAGTTGGCTTCGTGAGGCTTAAGTCGCCGGATGCATACGCCACCACCTTGCCTTCTTGCATAAGCACACCCCCAAGCCCTTGATGTGACGCATCACAGTATACTTCAAAGTCCTTACGCACATCGGGCAGAACTAGCACTGGGGTGGTAGTCAACCTCTTCTTCAATTCTTGAAAACTCTCTTCACATGTCTTAGTCCATCCAAAGGCTTGCTCTTTCTTGAGCAATTGTGTCATCGGCCTGGCAATTCGGGAGAACCCTTCAATAAATCGCCTGTAGTATCCCGCTAATCCGAGAAAGCTCCTCACCTCGTTGATCGATGTAGGTGCGCCACTCGTTATCGCAGCAATTTTAGCGGGGTCCATGAGACACCCTTTTTCGCACACAATATGGCCCAGAAGTCGATGTCCTGCAACCAGAACTCACACTTGCTGAACTTGGCATAGAGTTGATGTTCCTTCAATCTTGTCAGTACCAAGCGTAAATGCTCGGCATGCTCATCCGCGGTTTTGGAGTAGATGAGAATATCATCGATGAACACTACCACAAACTTATCCAGGTAGTCCATGAAGACCTTGTTCATGAGGTTCATGAAATAGGCAGGAGCATTGGTCAGCCCAAAAGACATAATCAGAACTCGACGACCCATATCTAGTGGTGAAGGCAGTCTTCGGGATGTCTTCCGGCCTAATCTTCAGTTGGTGATAACCCGACCTTAAATCAATCTTGGAGAATACTGTGGCTCCCCCAAGCTGATCAAACAGGTCATCGATCCTGGGCAGTGGGTACTTGTTTTTGATGGTTACTTCATTTAAGGCCCGATAATCTACGCACATCCTGGAGGTGCCGTCCTTCTTCTTTACAAAGATCACCGGGGATCCCCAAGGTGAGGAACTCGGCCTGATAAAACCTTTGTCCTGTAGCTCATGGAGTTGCTTCTTCAATTCCTCTAGCTCATCTACGGTCATCCGGTAGGGTCTCTTGGAGGTGGGGGCAGCACCAGGCTTCAAGTTGATAACAAACTTGAGATCTCATGCGGTGGCATGCCGTGCGTTCATCGTGAAAGACTTGAGATAGTCTTGCACCACCATCATCCCTTCTAGCGGTACATCTTCGCAATAATATATTTCTCGGCCCCATCTATACGGTCGGTCCACCTTCACCACAATGGTCAATCCTGGGCCCTTGGTCAACTTAACTTGCCTCAAGGCACAATCTAATATTCCTTGGTGTTTAGCTAACCAATCCATTCCTAGTATAATATCCAAGGTCTGGGAGGTTAGCACGACTAAATCTGCTAGGAATATAAACCTTTCCATGACAATTTCTACTCCCGGACACACTAAGGTGGCCTTAATCATCCCTGCGGGTGAACTAAGCATTAATGCTTTCTTCAATAGGTGGATAGGCAGCTTAAGTTTATCCACATACCCTTTTGCTATAAATGAATGCGAGGCTCCAGAATAAAAAAGGACGCGTGCTGGTAGTGTCTTGACAGAGAACGTACCCAATAAGACTCCAGCAGCCTCCTCAGCTTCTTCAGCGGTGATATGATTAACCCTTCCCCGATTTGGAGTCGACGCAGCCCGATTGGATTGAGGAGCCTGATTCCCTCTGCTGGGTGCTGAAGGTTGACCTCGGGAGGGGGTGGTGCCCAAGTTGAACTTCACCGGAGTGGTCTCGCCGAGGGCGCGATAGGCGAGTGCCCCTTCTCTCCACAGTTGAAGCAATTGAAGGGGGTCGTAGGATTTGTTCCTGCAGCCTGGCCCAAGGGGCGAGGAGTCTGGAACGTGCTACCACCCGGACGAGGTGCTGGGTTTGGGCTCTGAGACGGGGCTGCCCCAGAGAAGGGGGAATTGTTGAAGAACCTCTGGATGAACCTTCCTTGCGGGCGCTGAACCACCTGCTTCCGTTTGCGACTAGCCTCCAGGTTCTTTTTCTCATTTTCCAGGACCAATGCCTTATTCACTAGCTGATGAAAGCTGGAGAAGTCCTGCGTGATGAGCTGTACACGAAGTTCTTCATTCATCCCTTCGAAGAACCGATCAATTTTCTCCTCTTCATCAGCAACATCCTTGGGGGCGTAACAGGCCAGTTGATTAAACTTAGTGAGATAATCATTGACTGACTGGCCGCCCTGCTTCAAGGTCCTGAACTCATTCTTCTTTATTCGCATTACTCCAGCTGGGACGAAATTGGCCTTAAAGGCCGCCTTGAATTCTGTCCAGGTTATGATTGCTGCGCTAGCTCCGGTGGGGGTATCTTCATATCCTTTGGTGGCTAGGTAATTCTCCCACCAGGCAGCCGCGGCCCCTTGGAGTTGATGGGTTGCGAAGAGTACTTGGTCATCCTCCGCCGATTTGGCCAAACAGAGCTTCCTTTCTGTCTCCCGCAGCCAATCTTCTGCCTCTAGGGGCTCATCTGCCCCGGCAAAGGTAAGGGGCCGGGTCCTGATGAAGTCGCCCATGTCGGAGGCATGAACATTGGTGTGGGTCTCATTGGCTGCGAAGATGGCTCAAGTATCTGCGCGCTTTCGGGCCATTACTTGTGCCATAGATGGGTTAGCGGTGGGGTGGGAGGTTTACCCTTGACCGGCCTCTACCCTTCCCCGCTTGTGTGCCTCTTGGTGGCTTCGACTTCTGCCTGCATGTCCGGGTTTGCTCCAGCTTGGGCACGGGTAACCCTATGGCTAGCCATCTGTAGATAATTTAACATTCTTTTAGACCCTTGTTCTAACCTCCCTATAAGAGTTAATAACCCACGACCAGCACATTAAAGAACCAACACAAACATCAAACAACAAGAATAAACACAAGGCGGTTTCATTAAACATGACGGTACATCACATAGCCGACTTTTTATGGTTTACGTACAGCTACTGGCTTTACAAACATACACATACTTAACGATACTAAGGTGCGGCATAAGTCGCTACTAGTGGGTGGGGCCTATGCTTGCTACTACTAGCCAAACTCTAGCAAGCATCGCACTAATCGACCCACGACCGCCTACTCCTCCATGTCACCGACACGGGACCGGAGGGTGTAGTCCGACATCGAGAACGGGACCGCTACCACTAAACTCGACGGGTCGGTGTCGGAGTGAGAGCGTGAACGGCTGCGCCGAGTCTCTCCATGGCGAGCGGATCGAGGCTCAGGGGCCGCACGCTTGCGTCTTCGTGAGCTGGTGCGAGTCCCGAACTCGTGGAGGTGCCAAACCGGAGTCGGTGTAGGAGTCTGCTGAGTGCAGGTGCGGGCAGCCGCCTTTGCCTTGGCTCGCCAAGGCCCGCCACACCGGGTGAGCTGCCACGCAAGGAGTCCACCTCGATGTGGCGGCGAGGAGGCGCCCCGGTGCGTGATCTCCTCCCGAGCCACCACATGGGCTGTACCCATGACCCGAGTGAGGTCCACCTGGTAGGTAAGCCTCGGGTCGTCCTCCAACTCTGTCACCCGGGTCCCGTCGAACCTGGCGTGCTCCGTCCGCAGTGGGTGGTATGTGAACGGTGACTCTAACACCAACGTCGCGTGGATGTCGCAAAGTCGGGCCGCGGCCAGACGAGCGGCATCCTGTAGTGCTGCTGCCACCAGGCTCCTCCGGTGGGTGGTTTGAAACACGTGAGACTGGTCTCCCTCGCGGCGGGGGTAGATGAAGATCTCCACCAACCAGGACTCGTCTCCTCCTATCCTGGTCCTCCGACCGCGGTAGATGGGCGCGTCCTCGTAGCCCAAGTAGTGGAGTAGTTTGCGAAGTATATCCGCAAACTCTCCCTCACGTACTCCGTGAGCGAAGAAGTCCTAGTGTCCAACGTCGGCAACTCCTGCCATCTGTAATTAAATAATATCGTTAGTAATTTTTCGAAATAACAACTGAAAGGTAGATCAGAGTAGAGCTAGGAAGGATGCGGGAAGAAATATTACGCTATATTTTTAAGAAATTCCTTTTATACATTTTTAGATATACAACAGCCTAAGTGCTAACGGCCAACTAAGGTTTTTACCCTACAGTCGTATGCTCTGATACCAGCTCTGTCGGACCCGGATTTTGCAATCCAGACCCTGCTGTGCCTTACCGCATTATTCCCTGGATCAGTAGATAATGCACACAGATACATTGCCGAATCATTTCATACACGCGGAATTCACAACAAGCCATAATAATATTACATTGCAAAAGTGAAGTTAGGCCTTCACAAAGTGCGGTAGTTACAATAGGGCCAAGCAGGCCAAATATTTACATTACAAAAGTCTAGCAATGAATAGATACAAAGTAGGCCTTTAAACCACAAGCAGAGACTGAGGGCAAAAGTGGTCATACAAATATTCAAGGGCTCTAGAATATCTGGATGAAGCCACACCTTAGTCTAAATGCCTAAGGTTCTAAGCGCGGATTATTCGTCCTAATTCCCTGCGGTCTTCTCCATCTGCAGCAGTGCTTCCTCGTGAGGCATACGGATCTTGAGCTCCCGAATCTGGATTTTTGGTATTGCGAGAGTGAGCACACTAACCACCGTGCTCAGCGAGTCAACACACAGAATGCAATAGGTAGTATGCAAGGCTTTTAACAAGGGAAGGCTCAATCTGTTTTGTTTGCGGAAATATGCTTTTTGAACTATGATACTTAAAATCTCCTAGGACCTAGCCAGTAAATTTTTAAACATGATACTTAATGACATATATCTTTATTTTTATCGAATCAGAGATCATCCATCATTACATGATCTCTGCTCCTCATATCATACCTTCAGCGTATAGACGCTTACATTACCACTGGGACGACACCCAGGACAACTCAAATGAGGGCCTTACTCTGCCTTCCCATAAAGGCCTTTCTCTGCCATTTTTAAAAGATTTTGAAACAGAACTATATCTAGTTAAGTCCCCATGTCTGTCCATAACCGTGGGCACGGCTATTCGAATAGTTTTGACTCTGCAGAGTGTGTACACTTTACCCACACGAGATAGATCTGCTCATTGCCCCACATGATTCCTTGGCCATGCAGTTGAGTAGACTACCACAAGGCTTTTACAGTGCATTTTCCTAGCAGAGTTGCGACCGCTAAGGTTTCCACTTCCTCCGGGTACGACCACCCTTCCAGAAGCCACCTCTTGCGCTTATCACGCCGGAGGATGTGGCCATCCTCACCCGCCCGTGTTCACACCGACGCAACTCTTACTAAGTCCATGCAAATTAGTTGGCCCTGCCAACACTTTGCAAAGATGTGGTTGTACTTGTTGTATCGTGGGAGAAGACTTGAGCAATATAACTTATATGTTTTGAAATTAAGTATTGAGGAAATACTTCTAATCATGAGACTAACGGCCGGGCTAACTAGGTCACGACTGCGGTCAATATGCTCGATACCATGCCCGCCGGACCCAGCATTTTACATCCGTAATCCTCTCGTGATTTATTGCACTATTCCCGGATTAGTAGATGGTGCTCACAGCTACGTAAATGAATATCAAATACATATCAAGCGGAGCGTAAATAATATAGTAAACTTACAGGGGCCGATTAGGCGAAATCGAAAAATTGCGGCGGAAGAACGAAGCACTGTGGGAACCCTCAAGACTTGCCCAGTGCACCAAGCGGAGGTTCGCGATCTAGCCCTTGACATCTTCACCTTCTCTGCCGTCGTCATGATCTGTAGTGTTGTTGATGCACAAAACATCCTTGACTCTGGATTTGTTGTGAGAGCGAGTGTGAGCACACTAACCACCGTGCTCCGCGAGTCAATACACAGAATGCAAATAAATAGTATGCAAGGCTTATCAAGGAAAGGCTCAAGTTGTTTTATTTGCCAGCAGCTTCTCTTTTTGGTAGCATTATCATTATTGAACCCTAGTGTTACAGTTGCAGCTTAGGACTCCACACGGCGATTGCCATAATTGACTTAATCCACCAAAGACATATTTTCTTTACTAATTGCTGTCTAAGACTCCAAACAGCGGGTGACATCAATTATTTAATCCACCAAGCGTATCGACATCATTTATTTAATCCACCGAACATACGCTTTCTATGTTGATTGCCGTCTAAACTCCAAACAAGCGGTGACATCATTTAGTTAATCCACCGATCATATATTTTCTTTAAACATATAACTATTCGGATCCTCCCATACCTTTGTATTCGGATTCCTAATAATCCAATCTTACAATCACTAATCACCAACTCCACTTCAATTCTAATAATTCTCTAACATGATCACTTTTAAACCTCCGAATTCATTTATATCGAATACTCTAACAATTCTTATCACAAGATTCTAAGTCCTTAGTTAGCTCGCCTACACTTTGCCAAAGATGTGGTTGTACTTGTTGTACCTTGTTATTCGGGCGGTTCTACCACAATCCCCTTTGTGCTATCACGGCACTACTTCATCACAATTTGTGCTATCACGGCACCATTCAACACTCACACCCTCCAACCATCCGCCCAGATAATTAAGCATGTGGGGTTCTTTGAGAACATAAAATATTCATACCAACATATACCAGTCATCATCACAATGACTGCCCAACCAAATTCTCACATGTTTGAAAGTGATGCTTGGGCGTTCTCACGCCCATGAATATCTAAGCAATACTAAGCATGGCATATAGTTATGGACTTACTTTCAAAAGGTTACTGCTATAATTTTGCTAGGGTGACAAGGTTCACATAATCAAGTATTCAAAAGAGGATGTAATATTAGTCAAGGAAAACCTGGTCACATAACTAGGATCTTAAATTAAACATGTACTTGCATATAAAATATAGCATGCAATTTGATAATTTAAATAAAACTAATTTGCAGAAAAGTAGGTTCAGCATGATCAAAGTATTGACTCACCTGGCGCGGTTTACCGTGGTCCTGAGCTCACACAATGCGTTCTCTGGAGCTTCTGGTCTTTATCTACACTTTGCTCTTGTTCACGCTCGATTTCTCGATTCTTCAGAACTCCAGTTCTAATTACTTGCTAAGCAACTGAATTCAATATAAAGGCAAATAACTCAAAAGATCCAATAAATCCGAATAAACTCAATTTAGTTTTATTATGAGTTAATGGGTGATCCGGGTGGTTTGAGGCAAGGTCGGTGGCAACATCTGACGATTCGGTCTTTTTATTAATAATCTCTTTTTATTATTTGTATATTTATTTGTAGGACCGAAATGGCGACAAAGGGGGGGTGAATGTCGTTCTCTTTTAAAATCGCCCGAGAATTGTGACACCGATATTTCGCATGATGTAGTACGAGGCAACTCACAGAAAATTAATTCTGCTGAAAACTGGAACGCATGCGATACTACAAAATTCAGCATAAATCAGAGAGTAATCAGTAAAAATTTTAGCTGAAAACAATGCCGTTTGATCTGCATGTAAAATGGTCAAAGATCAGCAAAGGAAGTAAAAGAAAAATGAATCTCTACAGATTTGACCATTTGCCAAAAACTGTCTGGGAGAAATCAATTGACTGCACACGACTGAACATCAAAACGTTGGCTAAATAAAATCAGATATAGCAGCCGAAGGAGCAGAACAATATAACTTCCAGAGCTTGAAACCAAATGCTGAAATCTGCTACTGCCGAACTATGCCGAAGTATCAAACTTCTGCTAACAGAGAGCATCAAGCAAAACTGAAAAGAGAATCGGCTGTAGCACCCAAAAGACCGAGAACAAAATGTCGGCTGACAATAAAAACAGAAAGAAGGCTTGAAGACTGAACAGGCAAAGAAAAAGCAAAGAGTACTGAAAAGAGGAAACTACTGCTGCTTTGTCAAAAGTATACGTGCTGTGCAGCACAAACGGCAAGAAGCAAGATACTGCCCAGAAATTACAAGCACAGAGAAGAACAGCAAGCTGCTGCTGCCAACTACCACCAACAGAACTGAAACCAAGCACTGCTGCCGCCGAAACTAGCTGCTCCTTGCAGTCGGCACAGGAAGAGAAATAAATGGCAACCAACTGCTACAAAGTTCGGCACCGCTAAAGAAAATAGTTCAGCACTGTTGAAGACAATTGTTCGGCAAAGGAAGGAGGCAGTAAATACCAGCTAGACCAAAGAACACTCTCGGCTGGAAGTACTAAATGCTGTTCTTGCTGCCGAAACACAACTAATAAATCAACATAGTGAACTACTGCTGCCTCTGCAGGATAAAGAAGGAACAGCCAAAAACACTGCTGCCGATTACCACCAAAGGAACCAAATACTGCTGCAGCCCAGGGTGCACTGTAACCAGTCAAGAGCAGTAGATGCTAGCAGCAAAACAGAAAATGGTTGTTCGGCACAGGAAGGAAAAAGAATGGCAAAGTGGCGATTGTAGTCTACTACTAATGCAGAAATAAAAGAACAGAAGATTGGATACACTTTTATGAATATGAAGTCTTTTGATTTCAGCAGGAAATAGACTTTAGATCAAGGAGTCAGAAATGAAATCCAACTCTTTGCCCAGGTAAAAAGATTTACCAAGTCATAAAAGAGAAGAAATCAATAGAGCAAGAACATAGAACAAATCATAAGAAAACTTCATATTTCCATTCATTGAATCAAGAGAAGAAATTACATGAAGGATCAAACAACTCTCACTCTCTCCATCTCTTAATCCTCAAAAACACCAAGAGCCTCACAAGCTTCTTGGGAGGAACACAACACACAAGGAATGAACTCTTGAAACCCTAACTCACTCTATTGTGTCCTAAGGGTATGCAGCCCTCACCTCTATTTATAGCCCTTGGCTAATGGGTCTCCAACCCGTTACGCGGCTAAACCCTAACGGAGCTGTCTCCGCTTGTGCAGCCTTGCGAAATTACCGATTCGCCCCCCCGCACTTTCCGGAAGCTTCCGCTCCTTGTCTTGCACGCCCGCAACCACCTCGAGTCCACGTCGCCTTCGACACATCCCGACTGTTCGACCTCGGCGCCACCGCGCCTAGTCCGTCCATCGTGTCTCGCCACGACTCCGCCTCGACGTCCTGCAGACACACAGACAAGAAACACGTCAAATAGCACCGCTCGATACATGAAAGCATAAATAGAGACCAAACCTGTCGAGTCATCAGAATATACATCCTAAACCCATACGACTAGGTTCGACCAAGTCCGACCGAGCCCGTTACGCCACGCAACGTCTAGGTCCGAACCAACCGACTTAAACTCGACTTTTCTAAACCGATGTCAATTACTCATCATACACAACGGGATGACCTCCACATGGTCTCTCAATCTCCCCCTTGATGAGTATATTGACAAACCCAGAAAAAGCATGAAGTTGAGTTTGAAGAGTCCAACATGGTCCAAAGAAAGAAATGAAACTCATGACCATGTCGACAGAAAGAGCAAAAGAAAGAACAAGTTTTCCTCAAAGCTCCCAAAGTGGCTTTTTCTACCACTATTCTCCCCCTTTTGGCAATAAACGCATCAAGAAAGAAGGAAGGAGAAAAAGTCATGAAAATGGATGAAATGGCTGATTTGATCATTTTTAAGCATGTGGAGCCATGAGAATTATCCAAAATGACCATTTATTTATTTCATCATGCTACAAAGATCATGACTAAGTATGTAAAGTGAAGCTAAGCAACAGAAGGTATAATCTGAATTTTAATTGAAGTGCTTAGCAAGTCAAGTCAAATATGATTTTAGTCTAGCTAATGGTATCCACAAATGATGCAGGCCATGTCAATAAGCTAAATGGAACCGAGATGCTAGTGTTGAGTCAACTAGAGTGCTACTAGTTCAAGAATGAGACATTTGTTTAAGTACTTGTAGCTTTTAGCAATTGAGCACATTTGACAAATTTGGACTTTAGAAATCACATGATTGTTTCCAACCATTTTTTGTTTAGTCATGTGCTAGACCTCAAGCCTTATGCGACCACTTCAAGCAATGAGCTTAAGAAGATGATCTTGGTCATCCAAATCTCCCCTGAGTTCATGCCTTGTGCAATGGCAAGCCGTCTCATGAGAAGGAATTGGTGAGATCAGTTTTTTCGCACAAAAGAGATCTTTTTGCTTTTAATAGATTGTACTAACTTATGTGTCATCAAGAAACTAATATAGCTCAATCTATTGCTCAACAATGATTCAAGACTCAACTCAGCCTATTTGACATGACATGAACCATAAAAAGATAACACAAAGCTGACTAGTCTCAAATATGAACATGACATGAATTAGGTCAAATTTAGCATTTTAATTAACCTATCATGGCAAAGACTTGACTACACATATAAAGTCATGATCAAATTAGCAATGGAGCACAAATCATGGCAAGATGTAATATAAGTGAAAACATGTCATGAATGGATAATAATCAAGGCTCCATTAAGTTATGTTACAAATCAAATGAAGAAAATCCAGCCCCACCTTAACTTGAGATACAACTTTTAGTTCAAGTTGAGTTATGTCAACATTAATATCTAGAAGTTCCCAAATGAACTCCCCCTGAACCAAAGCAATTTGAAGTAAGAGCTGGCAAATAAATTAAGAAAGGCAGTCCTTAAAGCATAGATAGGGTAGAGAATACTAATGACTCAGACTAACTCTTATCTACCCCATATGACTCCAGGACAGCAGCTGTCGAGAAAACACACACTAGAGAGCAAACACGCACTGCTCACCCGAGGGTAGCCCAACCTCGCTAGAACCTAGAAGAAGTGAGTGAGCTCAACCTAGTGAGATAAGAAACAGCTATCCTGAAAGCATAAGATAAGAGCAAGAAGTCTAAGCACTCAGCAAGAGACACACTCTAACCTATGCTAGAAGGACTAACCCCAATGCACCCGAAAATGCGATGCAATAGTAAGGATACAGAAGCATAATAACATGATAAAGCAATAAATCCCAAAGCTCCCCCTCACAACAGTCCGTAAGGACAAACCACCCCAAGCTCTCCCCGTAGAGCTGAAAACCTCGAGCTGTCCAAAGGCTTGGTGAAGATATCAGCCAACTGGTGGTCACTCTCCACAAACTGGAGCACTATGTCACCCTTCTCCACATGGTCTCGAAGGAAGTGATATCTGATATCGATGTGCTTGGTCCGAGAGTGCTGCACTAGGTTCTTAGCAATGCTAATCGCAGACATGTTATCGCAAAAGAGCGGAACACAGTCGATAGCTAACCCAAAGTCTCGCAGAGTCGAGACCATCCAGCACTTGGCTACAAGAATCGGCCGCAAAGAACGCACTCGGCCTCTGCGGTGGACTGTGCAACACCGGACTGCTTCCTCGAAGACCAGGAAACGAGAGAAGTGCCAATGAACTGGCAGGTCCCCGAAGTGCTCTTCCTATCTATCCTACAGCCGGCAAAGTCTGCATCCGAATAGGCTCTAAGGGATAGACAGGATGAGGAAGAGTACCAGATACCATAGTCAATGGTAGCTCGAAGGTACCGAAAGATGCGCTTCACCGCCTGGCGGTGAGACACGCGAGGAGAAGCCTGAAACCGAGCACATAGACACACAGAGAAGTGTATGTCCGGTCTCGAGGCAGTGAGATACAAGAGGGAGCCAATCATGCTGCGGTACTCCTTCTGATCAACTGACTCACCATCCTCATCGTGGTCAAGAGAAGTCAGAGAAGCCATCGGAGTTGACACCGCCACCATCACTCATGTCAAAGCGTCTCAGAGGTCTCGAGTGTACTTGCCTTGATGCAAGAAAGTACCCTCCCGAGTCTGCTTGATTTGGAAGCCAAGAAAAAAGGTCAACTCACCCATCATGCTCATCTCAAACTCGGTGCTCATGACATCCGAGAACTATGAAACTAGAGCATGAGAAGAGGCGCCAAAGATAATGTCATCGACATAAATTTGGACGAGCAGAAGGTCATTGCCAAGCCGGCGAATGAACAAGGTCTTGTCAACTTTACCCATCTCGAAATCATGCCTCAAAAGATAGGACTTAAGCCTCTCATACCAAGCTCTAGGGGCCTGCTTAAGTCCATACAACGCTTTGGAAAGCTTGTAGACATGATTAGGTATTTGGGGTTCTCGAAACACGAGGTCGTCTCGACATAGACTTCTTCCTCAATGTAGTCATTGAGAAAGGCGCTCTTAACGTCCATCTGGTAAAGCTTGAAACCCTTAGAAGCTGCAAAGGCAAGCAGAATTCTAATGGCCTCAAGACGAGCTACAGGGGCGAAGGTCTCCTCGAAGTCTAGACCCTCGATCTGGGAGTACCCCTGAGCAACCAGTCTAGCCTTATTTCGAATGACTACCCCATCCTCGCTCTGCTTGTTCTTGAACACCCACTTGATTCCAATGATATTGTGACCTTGAGGGGGCTCAACAAGCGTCCAAACCTTGTTTCTTTCGAAACTTTCGAGCTCCTCATGCATGGCATTGACCCAAGACTCATCAGATAAAGCATGACAAACGTCCTTGGGCTCAAAAGAAGCTACGAAGGCAGAGTGGAGACAGAAAAGCGTCACGCCAGACTTGGAGCATGTGACTCGTTCAAAGAGATCTCCAATCATCTGCTCAGAAGGATGAGATTTTGAATATGTCTTGGAGGTCTGGATGAGATGAAGAAGTGACCTCACCTCGTTACCGACGGGTAGGAACAGAGCCACTAGCTCCGAAGAAGCGAAGGTAAGGGCGATCACCCGAGGAGCGGTGGAAGAAGGCACCTCAAGGGGTGGATGAGGGACCGGATCGGGTAGACAACCTCATCTCCATCATCCTCATCATCCACGAAGATGGTCTCGGACCGCTCTAGTGAACTCGAGATATCGGGCCTAGTCCCTGACCGCCTCATCGAATGTTACCTCACGTGTTTCTACCATTTTGCTAGACTCGCAGCCTGCACCCTATAGGCCCGCCAAGAAGTCGAGTAGCCTAGAAAGAGTCCATCACAAGAACGTGACTCAAACTTATCCATTCCCGCACTTGTAATAAAACACTTGCAACCAAACACGCGAAAATGGAAACACCGGGCTTTCGCCGTATCTCAACTCATAAGAAGTGCGGTGCAAATGTGCCCAAGAAAACTCGTTCAAATATGGCACGCGGTGGCTATGGCTTCATCCAAAACTTCCGTGGTGTAGAGTACTCATCAAGCATCATCCCGCCATCTCGACTAAGGTACGGTTCTTCCTCTCCACAACGCCATTCGCCGAGGGACGATGGAGAAGAGAACGGTGCTCTACACTGCCTCACCACGAAACTCTCAAAGTAGGTATTCTTGAACTCCGTGCTATTGTCATCTGCGGATCGCTCGTAAGGCACGGAAGCTCAACAGAAAGCCTCTTGAAAAGACCTCGAAATGTAAACGTCTCATCCTTCGAGGCCAAGAAAACACCCAAGAGTACCTCGAGAAGTCATCGACCACGACAAGGACATACCACTTCCTCCCGCCGACCGCACTCGAGCTGGTCCAACCGTATCCATATGGAGCAGGTGTGTCCTGCATCGGTCATAGTAACTGTGGTGGGAGGATGAGAAGCGGCAACCATCTTGCCATGCCGGCATGGAGCGCAAACAAGATCTTTGACCATCTTGAGTTTCGCAGACCATGAATGAGATCGTGGCGCTAACTCGAGTCAAATGGTCAAATCCAATATGACCAAGTCTCCTATGCCGAAGGAAAGGTCGCGGGACTCGAAGCAACCAAACACCGGAGAGGATCACCGAAGACTCGGAAAAATCAGCACGAAAGATCCTCCCAAAATGAGAAATCCATAAACCGGACTCACCAAGAATCAAGAATTTTGCAATTGTTTTTCTTAAAACTCACCTCAAAGCCGTCATCGGTAAGCTGAGAAACGGAAAGCAAATTATACTGCAGCTTACTAACCAAGGCAATATCTTTCAAAATGAAAGAATCATTAATACGCACTGTACCTTTGGCGATGACGCGCCCAGATGAAGCATCTCCGAAGGTGATCATCTCATCACCTGGAGCACAGGCAAGGGAAGAAAACCAACGGGAATCTCCGGTCATGTGTCATGAACACCCGGAGTCTACGAGCCAAACCTTTCCCTTCCCTGCCCGACGAGCCTCATCGGAGTCGGAGTACAACTCGCTGTCGCTCAGTTCGCCCTCGAGGGCCATGAAGCACATGCCGGAGAAGTCGTCGCCGCCATCCTTGGGCTCTTGGTCCCCCGTCCCGTCGTCGTCGCTCCATCCCTCCACCTCGCTGAGGTCGAGGTCGTCGAAGGCGGTGAGGACGCGGTGGAAGAGCTTCTTAGCCTTCCCAAAGTTGCGGAACTTCTTCTTGCCTTGGACAGGTGCAGAGGGCTTCGTGTTGCGGTTCTTATCGATGTAGTCGTTCTTGCTCGAACCGCCGTAGTCGCCTTTGCCCTTCCCCAGCTTGGGGCAGTTTGCTCGGATGTGGTTGGGGCCACCACACTCGAAGCAAATCACGGGTCCTCCTCTTTTTCCGTCCCTCCTTCTCTTGTAGGCATGAGAAAATTTCCGAGCAAGGAGAGCCAACTGATCATCCGCAAGCTGCTCTAACTGATCATCAGTTACGTCACAGAGAGCAGCAAGGGAGAAACCGCAAATCGAATCAGAAGAGAGGCCCGAAGAAGAAACAGGATCGGTGACCAAGGCCATCGACTGTGACTTCGACCTACGAGAGACAACGTCAATCTCGTGAGTCTTGAGGCGCGAGTACAGCGCGTCAAGAGTCAGGGTCGAGAGGTCTGTCGTGTCTTTAATGGTGGTCACTTTCATTTCCCAAACACGCAGATCGAGTGTAGTGAGCATCTGACGAGCGTTGTCCGAGTCGGGGTACGTGAGACCGACCGCTCGGAGGTTGCTCAAGATCTTGTGAAAACGCGCAAAACATTCATCAAGGGACTCACCGTGAGCATTTCAAACTTGTTGTAATCTTGCTTGAACTGGTCTGTCGCACCGCCTTTATTTGGGTGGTGCCCTCATGGTAAGCATTGAGGGTCGCCCAAATATCAAGGCGACGGAAGATGAGATATGCGGTCAAACTCACTACGACTCGTGCCCCGGGTTATGATGTTCATTGCCTTAGCGTTTGCCTCAACGTCGAGCCATGTTTCCGCATTGACGCCCTCATCGGCAGAACAAACAAACCGAACCTTGACCTTTCGCCAGATGGCGTAGCCCTGAGCCTGGATGTAGGTCTCCATCCGACTCTTCCAGAAAGGATAGTCCATCCCATCGAAGATCGGGGGCTTGGTCGAGTACTTGTCCGTCGCCATGGCTCTTGAGACCGGTTAAGATCTATGAGGAAGAGCTAACCGGCTCTGATACCAATTGTAGGACCGAAATGGCGACAGAGGGGGGGTGAATGTCGTTCTCTTTTAAAATCGTCCCCGAGAATTCGTACACTGATATTTCAGACAGATATAGTACGAGGCAACTCACAGAAAATTAATTCTGCTGAAAACTGGAACGCATGCGATACTACAAAATTCAGCATAAATCAGAGAGTAATCAGTAAAAATTTCAGCTGAAAACAATACCGTTTGATCTGCATGCAAAATAGTCAAAGATCAGCAAAGGAAATAAAAGAAAAATGAATCTCTACAGATTTGACCATTTGCCAAAAACTGTCTGGGAGAAATCAATTGACTGCACACGACTGAACATCAAAACGTTGGCTAAATAAAATCAGATATAGCAGCCGAAGGAGCAGAACAATATAACTTCCAGAGCTTGAAACCAAATGCTGAAATCTGCTACTGCCGAACTATGCCGAAGTATCAAACTTCTGCTAACAGAGAGCATCAAGCAAAACTGAAAAGAGAATCGGCTGTAGCACCCAAAAGACCGAGAACAAAATGTCGGCTGACAATAAAAACAGAAAGAAGGCTTGAAGACTGAACAGGCAAAGAAAAAGCAAAGAGTACTGAAAAGAGGAAACTACTGCTGCTTTGTCAAAAGTATACGTGCTGTGCAGCACAAACGGCAAGAAGCAAGATACTGCCCAGAAATTACAAGCACAGAGAAGAACAGCAAGCTGCTGCTGCCAACTACCACCAACAGAACTGAAACCAAGCACTGCTGCTGCCGAAACTAGCTGCTCCTTGCAATCGGCACAGAAGAGAAATAAATGGCAACCAACTGCTACAAAGTTCGCACCGCTAAAGAAAATAGTTCAGCACTGTTGAAGACAATTGTTCGGCAAAGGAAGGAGGCAGTAAATACCAGCTAGACCAAAGAACACTCTCGGCTGGAAGTACTAAATGCTGTTCTTGCTGCCGAAACACAACTAATAAATCAACATAGTGAACTACTGCTGCCTCTGCAGGATAAAGAAGGAACAGCCAAAAACACTGCTGCCGATTACCACCAAAGGAACCAAATACTGCTGCAGCCCAGGGTGCACCAGAATCAAACAAGAGCAGTAGATGCTAGCAGCAAAACAGAAAATGGTTGTTCGGCACAGGAAGGAAAAAGAATGGCAAAGTGGCGATTGTAGTCTACTACTAATGCAGAAATAAAAGAACAGAAGATTGGATACACTTTTATGAATATGAAGTCTTTTGATTTCAGCAGGAAATAGACTTTAGATCAAGGAGTCAGAAATGAAATCCAACTCTTTGCCGTGTAAAAGATTTACCAAGTCATAAAAGAGAAGAAATCAATAGAGCAAGAACATAGAACAAATCATAAGAAAACTTCATATTTCCATTCATTGAATCAAGAGAAGAAATTACATGAAGGATCAAACAACTCTCACTCTCTCCATCTCTTAATCCTCAAAAACACCAAGTGCCTCACAAGCTTCTTGGGAGGAACACAACACACAAGGAATGAACTCTTGAAACCCTAACTCACTCTATTGTGTCCTAAGGGGTATGCAGCCCCTCACCTCTATTTATAGCCCTTGGCTAACGGGTCTCCAACCCGTTACGGCTAAACCCTAACGGAGCCGTCTCCGCTTGTGCAGCCTTGCGAATTACCGATTCGCCCCTCCCGCACCTTCCGGAAGCTTCCGCTCCTTGTCTTGCACGCCCGCAACCACCTCGAGTCCACGCCGCCTTCGACACATCCCGACCGTTCTGACCTCAGCGCCACCTGCGCCTAGTCCGGTCCACCGTGTCTCGCCACGACTCCGCCTCGACGCCCCGCACACACACGACAAGAAACACGCCAAATAGCACCGCTCGATACATGAAAGCATAAATAGAGACCAAACCTGTCGAGTCATCAGAATATACATCCTAAACCCATACGACTAGGTTCGACCAAGTCCGACCGAGCCCGTTACGCCACACAACGTCTAGTTCCGAACCAACCGACTTAAACTCGACTTTTCTAAACCGATGTCAATTACTCATCATACACAACGGGATGACCTCCACATGGTCTCTCATTATTTAGGAAGTTCCATGAGTTAGGTTAGACTCATGATTCAAGGTACGAGATTAGTGTAACATTATTTTGTCGAGTGCTATATTCGGGGCTCATGTTTTATTTAAGCAACACTTACAACGTTTAGCTTTATTTCTAGTTCATATTTTATTTGCTTTTAATTTGATAATTAGCCCTTTTAGATGATTGCTCAAATCATATTAATTAGCCATTTATGGTCTAATTCTAAATTTACATCTTTCAATAATCTCATTTGCAACCTAGTTAAATTTATTAGTTCTTTTCTAAATTACTTACTAAATTCAAAGCTGCTTCAAAAATCACAATTTCGGTTTCATTAGACAGATCTTGAATTTAGATAAATTTAGAAATTTGTTTCATTCAATTTGGAGTTAAAATGAATAAGTTATACTCATTTAAAGCCTTTCGGTTTAATAAAATCTAAAAATTATTAAAACCTGACATGTGGGGCCCAATGCCAGCCGGACGCCGCGCACACGGGGTCGACACGCGGGGCCGGTGGTGGCGCCTTTCTCCACGCTGGCGCCGACAGCGGGCTCACTGGCAGCGTGCTCACCATCTCTCCCTTACCGCCTATGACAGCCGGGCCCGTGTCGGTCACCGAACAAAGCGCGGCGGTCGGCCGACAGTGGGGCCCACCTGTCAGCCGGCGTTTTAAAAGAAATGGCTCAACCTCAGGCGCTGCGTGAGCGGGGGCTCGAACGCGCGCCGAGGGAGCGAGGGGGGAGAAGAGAATCAGCCGCGATAACCAAGTGGTCTTCGAGGCTTTGCCTACCATATATGCACGATAATACCACTTAAGGTATGCGGCGGAGGTGGCTGAGCAGAGGAGGCCGAGGCCGATGAAGGGCGGTGGCGCCGGCGGCGAAGGGTGGCCGGAGGGGTTCGGGGGTCCACTGAAATGGGTTGCCCTCGGGTCGGTGAAGGTTCTGGGAGCGTCGGCGGGGTCCGGGGTGCGCCGTGGAGGGCTGGCGGCGCGCGGCGGCGGAGGCAGAAGAGGAGCGCCGACGCCGGCGAGGTACGGTCCCCGGTGAGGAAATTGGACGGGTGTGGGAGCATCAGGGAGTAAAGGGATGCTCCCATAGAAATGGCCGAAATGGAGGGGACCACGGCGAGCCGGCGGCGGTGATGGCGAGCGGAGGGGAACACGGCTACTGTGAAGGGAGCCGGGAGAAGCTTGGCCGATGGTGGGGATGTCTTCACCGTGCTCTAAGGGAGCTCGAGGGCAAAGGAATTGGGCGGTGGCGGCCTGGTGCGATGGCGAGCCCGGCAGCCGACCGTGGGGAAGAAGGGGGCGCCGGCGAGCTATGAGGCATGGGAGCTGGATTGCTCGCAGAGGGAGGAAGAGGGAAAGGTGGCGACACGCTTGGGAGCTTCAGGGTTCTTATAGGCGGCAGTGCGGCTAGCCACGGCGGCGGGCGCGGGCGCACGACGTGTCGAGGCGGCGATGGCGGAGGCGCGCAGGCATGGTGCCGCGTGGGAAGGAACACCGGCGGTGCAGACGGAGGCGAGGACACAGGCGCGGGTGCGCCGGACAGGAGGAGAAGGGGGCGGTGTTGAGGAAAGAGGAGGGGTCCCGTGCTGGGAATGAAGGAGGAGGAGGTCACACAATGGGCCCATGCGAGAGAGAGAGAAGGGAGGAGAGAGGGAGAGAAAAGAAAAGGAGGGGGGCCCACATGGAAGAGAGAGGGAGGAATATAAAATGATAAGGAAAATAAAAGCTTCAAGCAACGCTTTAAAGTTTGGATTTTTAGTTTACATTTCTATTTCACTTTTAAGATTATTGCTCTCTATTTTTGCACATCATTTACAAGTTAAGCTTTTAAATTTTTAGCTATTAAACAAGTTTCTATTATCATTATTATTTAGGTTATATGTGCATATACAAACATACATATTTTGTTTCTTATATGGCTAACTTTTCTTTGCATAATTTGTAGATATATATATATCTATGTATTTTAGTTATTCACTTTTATTGCTCTTTATGCCATTACTCCCAAATATGAGATTTTATATTTTAATTCAAATTTCTCCCTCCTTATGATGGATCATCTTTTCAGATTCGTATTTAAATTTTTTGTTATTTACATTTGGGCTACTCTTTTGAAATTTAATTTGTATGCCACAAATTTCAAAAAGATTTCAGCTAAATATTCAAAAGAAACTCAAATGCCAACAAAATGCAGAAAATGATTTTAATATTCCACATTTTTGAAGTAATCCAATTTCGGGATGTTACAAGATCCGTGGGGAATCAGGTTTGGACCTCTCCTAGAGAATTGTAGAGGACGTAATTATCTTTCGATGAAGTGCTAGAATGCACTATTTGGACCTGTGTAGCAAAAGTTATGATATTTCTAGTGGGACTTCCTGACAGGTTTCGGTAGATTAGGTTGGGCGACCGGAAAACGGGAGAATCAGAAGATCTTCATATTAGGAAAGTTGTAGATAATTTTCTTAGCTTTCCATAAGGTCAAGAAATCCTCATTCCGACTCTCGGGGTGAAAGTTATGGCCATTTTAGTGCGCTGTCCAGAGAGGCCGTTGTGATTGCTGATGTTTTAGAAAAGGGAATGGTACGGGTAGAAAATGGCCGAATCTGGGAGGCTCACCAACTAAGTTTAGTTAAATAATTTAATTATATTTCTAGAAAGTCTGAGAACGCCCTATTGGACTTCTGTACCAATAGTTATGAATTTTTGAATGTGACTGTCCGTAGAGGGGCAGAGATTGGCCGAGAAAAATTAGGGATTAAGTCAAGCTAAACGTATTGGGTTAGTTTGGGGGTGTTGTTATTTTATCTAAAGACACGCTACTGTTTTCTTAGCAATTATTATAATTATGGTTCAGGAGGAGGACGGATCCCAGGAGCCGCACCTTCTGCTCATCCCCTGTTTTCTCGTGGTATAAGATTGATGCTTTGAAGATGATTGTTCCAAATTATGGAATTGTGAGTTTATAATTATGTTAATGTTTGTTGGTATTGTTTATGGTCAAATGCTATTGTACTATTCATGAGAATTTATGATGCTTATATATTGTGAATGCAAGTTTATTTATCGAGATATTCACGTACATACATCATGCTGATTTATTGAAGTCTTGGTCACGAGATGACCAAGCACCGAGGTCCCCGTCCTGTTGATGACATGACGGGCTAAGGTCCCCATACTTGTGGAGTATGGGCAATTGGTCCATGTACCATATGATACAGGCATGGGTGAGCATTGACGGATGCTCACTCCGCATTACCGGTAAAAATGCGAAAGACAAGAGAAAAAGAGATTTTTGATCATCTTGCATAGCATGGTTGTTTATATGATTAAAATGATGTTCATGGTTGTTCATGTTACTATCTTTTAATACTTGCTGAGTCGTCGGACTCACTCTTGTTGTTGTTGTTTGTTATTTGTTTTAGGTACCTTCATGAAATCAGCTTGCATGGGAATAAAGAAGGATTAGTGTTGTTGCACTTGCACGAATTCTCCACCATAGAAGAAATAGAGAACTTTAAATATTATTCATTGATTAGTTCATGTGGTATTTGATTTATGATTATCATGTTTAAAATGTAATAATGGATTAGAACTCTTTTAAATTGCTTCCGCGCTTTAATTAAGTTTTATAGTTGTTTTGCTTAGTATTGATTATATTGCTTACGGTTGATTATATCTTTTGATTATACTTGTTGGAACTTCAGTTTTAGACAATAAACAAAGGCGACTCTACCGAAATTTTGTGGAATGCAAACATTTTAGCTTTGTTATGTTGTTAGTTTAGGAGCATTCCAGGCCAAATTTTGGCTGGGCTATTACAGGTATAAAATTGTCAATGATATGCAAGATTAGCTTTTCAAGAGAATCATTTTGGTCAAAAATCAAATATCCTATTTATAAGGATAAAATTTATGAAAAACTAGATAAAAGCACTTAAATATGTATTTCAAGTGTTTTCAATGCCTTTCAAGTAAAATTTTCTATTTTAAAAATCAAAAGGATAATTTGGCCTCAAAATATTCTTATGTGATCTTGATTCATATTAAATGTCTTATCTTTATAAATCAAAATCTATTGAGTATTTGAAAAAGCGATGAATACAAAACTTAAAGGGTTGGTCATTTCAAACATTTTCCTAGTTCAGAGTTTTTGCAAAAGACCAATCATTGAAAAGTTATACTTATTTGAATCCCATCCAAAAACCAGTATTGACCTAAAACGATATATTCTTGCATATAGTGAGTTTTGCTATTTTAGCAAGAATTCTTTGTGAATCTTGGCTTGAAATAGTATTTTAACTCATACAAAGCCATGTAAGTTCAAAACTCCATAAATTTCAAATTGATTTGCATTTTGAGCTCTAGTTGAAAAATCAATCTACTCTCATGCCAATAAAATTCATTTTGGCATAACTTTTAAATGGAGACACCTATTTTGAAAATTCTTGTTGGAAAAATTTCTGAGGAGTCCAATGTTTATTTGTGCAAAGTTTGAAAGCATTACAACTTCATTTGAGAAAGTTGTGTACATTTCTCATTTTGACAAAAAAATGTTGAAATTTCAGAGTTCTACTTGGTTTTGAGCAATTTTGTGATTTTCATATATCTTTTAGTTTGCTCATAATCTGAGATAATTACTATTATGACTTTTAATCCTCAGTTGTTAATCTATGCTGATAAAGTTTCTTAGATTTATTGGTCATTTGTCAGTTAGTTTTTCAGGTAGCTTTTGAAGGCCAATTAGAATGTCAAAATCTGAAACTTAAATTGGAGTGTGGTTCAAGTGCCAAAAGGAGAATTCCAAACTGAAACTTCAGTTGGAATGAAAGGCCTTCAAGGATCTATAAAGAGTAAGATTATTTGAATGCATTTCAAATATCTTTTCCTTTAAGTCCCCTCAAATTTCCTCTTGGTGATATGTATTTACTTTCATACTCTTTACGACCAAAAATTAAGGCAAATCAATTGGTATTAAGCTCTATATGTTAGGAAATCTCCATTTTTGCTAAATTTATTTTTTCCTTGCTTTTTAGTGGTAAATGCCAAAAGGGGGAGAAGAATGAATAAGAATGAATAATAGCATTGTTATTGTATTGTATAATGTATAATTGTATAATGCTAAAAGGGGGAGAATAACATTGATGCCAAAAAAAGGGAGAATATAATTAATGTGAAAATAGCTAAAAATAGGAAATTCTTTATGTCTATGCTTTCACCTTAATTGAATTTCTTATCATATATTCATTTTCATCCAAATGCTATTATTGTTAATGGATATGTCATTCATTACCAAAAAGGAGAGATTGCAAGTTCAATCTACATTAAATTGGTTTTGATGATAATGACGAATACAAGTATGAGACTAATATGTTTATTAGCTATGCTATTATCTATTCTAATTCGGATGTAATGAATGACAAATTCTTTTGCGAGACTAACATGTTTGATTGATTTTGATCTCTTGGCATATTTTATAGTCATTTATTATTACTAGGGCTTATCAAGGTGAATATGGCTATCAAATAAAATATGGCTTTTCTAGTGGTAGGACATAGTTAAATTATCATGTTATTCTAAATAATTATTTGAAACAAATAACAGTGCACAAATAAGGAATAATGAAAATACTAGTAATTAAATAATTAAATGATGTAGATTCAACATGATAAAACATATGACTTACTTCTTTGTCCAAAGTTTAGTTGAATAAAGTTGAAAATATGTTAAATGGGCTTGAGATGGTGGAAATGGGCATATTTCTGATGAATGGGTTTTTGTGAATAGTAACGGTATGAACAGTATTGAGCCTAGGTTTGAAATAGTATTTGGGCTAGGTAGGGTTTTATCAGAATCTATTTAGGCTAAATGAAGTTGAAAATGAGCTTCACGGGGTCAAAATGGTCAATATAGGTATAAATATGCTAATTGGGTTTTGGTGAATAGTAACAGATTATTTCTATTCACACTGGGTCGAGTTCAAGAAGGGTAATGGGTTTATAAAGGTATTTGGGTTTGGGTTTGAATAGTAGCGGTTCGAGTTATGAACATTGTTCGCTATATTAATGGGCTCGGGCCGATATAGGTTTTGGCCTTTGGGCTGGTTGGTTTGGCCCAAGCGCATGTGCGAGTGAATGGCCCAATCAACTCACGTTTTTTCTTAGTCTGGCCTTACGTGCGTGTCCCAGGCCTGCCTTGGCCTTCTCCTTCCTCAGGCCCATGGTTGGAAGAAGAGCAAACGATGCATGGTGAAATCAGATTCTAGCAAATATTGTCGACCGCAACTAAGCATAGGATCAACTCAGGGGAGTGAAAGGTTTCCATTTTTAGGGTTTATGAACACCAAAATCCACTAGGGATGGTAAGCTATGAGGAAGGCTTGCTGGTGTTCTACCATGGCACATTGAGACTCTATTAGTTAATTGGTATGGTTAAGGGGCTTTGAGCATCTAGGATGAATGGGGGTAGGTATTGGCAGTGGCCATTCGAGCTTTGGTGGCTCAAGGCGAGCTGTCCTAATGAAGCTAGCTCGAATGGTGGTAATGCATGTCATTAGTGGCCTTGGGACCCAGGGATGGAGAGGCATGGTTGATGTTGGGTTTGGGAGAGCATGAGGAAGCTTCAGTTAAGAGGAATTGAAGATTGGTTACCTACGACGAAGAATCAAACTCAGGGCTTCTCTAGTGCAGGACACGGTGATGGCAGTGAGGCCTTAGCCGGAGGTGGAAGGGAGCAGGTTGGGGATGTAATTGAGTGTCAAAGGAGTCTAGTGGCCGGCATGGCTTTGTACCTCACGGAGGGTGGTGGGAGTAGGGAATTGCTTGATGCGCTGGTGGTGCGTGGTTAACAACGGTGGCGCACTCGAAGGTGTTCGGCAATCTTCAGGGCATGGCTGGCATTGCAGCGTGTCGGGACCCCGGATTTCCAAATTCGGACCCTCTGTGTATTACAGCACTAGTCCCAGATCAAAGCTAGTGCACACAGTTAAACAGTGATGATTACATTGCCAACAACGAATATTACAATAATAAAGAGTACAGACCAAAAGGTCTTTTCATTACAACTGAGGTTTCAAGACCTCGCAAATAAACAAAACACAGCGGAAGCAAAATAAACTTGATAAAGACCCATCAATACACCACAGGCAATTGACTAGGGAAGCGCAACCTAGTACTTCGGAAATCCTTCGTCGAATCCACACGCAAAGTAGTCGTAGTCTCCTTCCTGAGCTTCGTATTCCTCTAAGATTTTATTTTTAAGTGTAGCATGTGAGTACATAAAGTACTCCGCAAGTCTTGGGAAAATGCAATAGATGTAATGCTTTAACAAAGATGGTTATATGGTTTTTTTGCACAAAGCAATATTTTATTTTTAATACCATTAAATATTTTTGAAGGCAAGAATTTAACAAAGTAATTATCTTGACTGAAACTATGCAACATTTTTATAGTGAAAGTTCTATCCACCATCACTAGATAACTGGCTTCATTCACCAAAATTTAAATCTACGGGTTCCAACCACCCACACTGGCTTCATTTGCCCAAATTTAACAAAGGGGTTTACTGGAAATAAAATATTTGAGTTCAAAAAAAATAAAATAAACTTTCTGAGGATTTTACAAAGTTTGAATTTGAATTTTGGGAGTGCATAGAAAAGTTGAAATGAAACTGAGATTTTGAAAGTGAACTATGTGTTTGACATTTGCAATTTGAATTTTAAAATACTAAATAAATTTCAAAATTTTAAAAGGATGGCTGAAATGAATAGTTTGGAATATTTTATGAATTTAGAAATTTGAATGGACCAAATCGGAGTTAGGATGAAAAAGTACGGGTCCTTGGAAGTTTAAAATTAAAGAAAATAAATAAATTGGATTTTTGGAATTATTTTTCTAAAGGAAATTCGGAATTATGACATCAGCACCGAATTTCTTTTCAGCCGAATTGTTTTTCTACTGAAAAATCAAGATTATGACCTTGAGATGACGTCGACCCTAAGGTGCTTGTGGTGACAGTGGGCCCTGGTCCATAGGCCGAGTCCACGGAGGGGGAAAACGACTGAGGTGGCACGGGTGGGGGGCTGGCGCTGACGCGGCTGAGGGGACGCCGAGGTGGCCTAGGCGTGGCGCCGCGTGGATGCCTAGAGCTGCTGGTCCTTTTAAGATAGTTGAGAAGATAAATGATAATGCATATAAACTTGAGTTGCCTCCCGAGTTTGGGGTTAGTCCCACCTTTAACATTTCAGATTTGAAGCCATACTTGGGAGAAGAAGATGAGGCTGAGTTGAGGACAACTCCGCTTCAAGAGGGGGAGGATGATGAGGACATCACTTCTTCGGATATACACAACACTCCTCCACTTGATATTCAAGGACCAATCACTAGAGCTCGCTACCGACAATTGAATTTAGATGAGCTCGTTCCTAAGTACTTCTTTTTGTTCATTTGAGAATCGATTGCTACCTAATGATTTAATTATGATAGGAACCATGGAGAGGACCAAGAAGTACTTGGAGACGGGCTACGAGGCGCACAAGTCCAGCAAGGGCGGTCGAATCATGTGGGATGTCCAACTCAAGCCGACTTCGAATCCAATTCGGAGTCCAGTACCAGGCCGCACTAAAACGGACACCCAGATCACATCCGGACTCCGTTTTGGACGTTCTATATATGTATGGAAAGCTGAGAAGACGACCTTTCCAATGGCTCTGGTCCCATGTCAAAATTCCTTCTGAGTCAACAGAAATCGTTGAAATAATTGGGCATTCAGAATCTGTCAGGGTGCTGCGACACCGTCTTTTGGGCCGTTCGGCTTTGTATCGTGTTGGAGCCCATTAGGGCGCGTCCAAGGGTTTTGCACGCCCCTTACTCCTTTATATACAGCCGCCACCCCCACCATTAGGGTTGGGTTTTGCTTAGATTAATCTGTCTTCGAAATGGTTAGAATTATATTAGATGAACATGTAACTCCTAGGAAGTATTGGGCATAAGCTATTTTGACTGCTTGTTACATTCCAAATAGAGTATTCTTGTGTGCTAAACTACATCAGACCTCTTATGAGTTTCGGTTTGGTCGGTCTCCTAGTGTTTCTCATATGAGGGTGTGTGGATGTCATTACTTCATACTTAAATATGTCAATCTTGATAAATTTGAATCTAGATCCCTAGATGGTATCCTTCTTGGATATGTTGTTCACACTCAGGGTTATCGTGTACTCAACTTAAAATCTAACAAAATTAGTGAGACTTGTGAGGTCATTTTTGATGAGGCTAGTCTAGGAACTAGGCTAGATAATGCAGGTATATAGGTCTCAGACGTACTCAAGGATATCTTCTACAATTCCGACAATGACAATAGAGAGTTCCTGAGTCACACTATGACACCTATGATCACTTCCACGAATATTCCTTCTGAGGTTACTGCTACGACCACTCATGAGGTAGAGACCACTACGTCCTCATCGACTTCATCTATGACCACTCATGCGACCACCTCATAGGTACGTCTACATATTCCACCTGAACAAGTGATCGGTGAGTTAAATAAGAGAGTTTTGTACAGCAGGTATAACTCCAATGCCTCATATGCTCATTCTACCTTTGTCTCCTCTTTTGAAGCCCAAGATGTAAGTCACACTTTATCTGATGAGTCTTGGATTAATGCCATTCATGAGGAATTAGAAAACTTTGAGCGTAATAAAGTAGGTCTTTGGTTTCACCTCCTCATGGTCATAATATTATTGGAACAAAATGGGTCTTTAAGAACAAATAAAGTGAGTATGGTGTTGTTGTTCGAAATAAAGCTAAACTTGTGGCTCAAGATTTCACCCAGATAGAAGGTCTTGACTTTGGTGAAACTTTTACCCTTGTTAGCATCTTGTTAGAAGCCATTAGAATCTTGTTAGCATTTGCTAGTTCAAAAGGTTTTAGACTAATATCAAATGGATGTAAAAAGTGCTTTTCTTAATGCTATATTGAAGAGGAAGTTTATGTTATACAACCACCTAGATTCAAGAATCCTAAGTTTGCTGATCATATCTACAAATTGTCCAAAGTTCTTTATGGTCTAAAACAAGCACCCAGAGCATGGTATGATAGATTTAAATCCTATTTGCTAAAAAATAACATCTAAATGGGAAAGGTAGATAACACTTTGTTTACCCTTAAGCATGGCAATAATCTTTTACTCGTACAGATCTATATGGATGATATCATCTTTGGTGGTTCCTCTCATGCTCTTGTTTCCATGTTTTCATATAGTATGAGTAGGGAATTCAAGATGAGCATGATGGGAGAGCTCAAATTCTTCCTAGGCTTTCAAATCAAGCAATCAAAGTTAGGAACATTTGTACATCAAACTAAGTTCACCAAAGATCTACTTCACCACTTTGACATGGGGACAGTCAAACCAATTTCCACACCCATGGGATCCACGGCTGTGTTGGATCCTAACTAAAATGGAGAGCCTGTTGATCAAAAGGAATATATAAGCATGATTAGCTCTCTTTTGTATCTCACTGCTTCAAGGCTAGATATACACTTTGCTATGTGTTTGTGCACTCACTTTCAAGTTTCCCCATGTGCTCCACATCGTCAAGCGGTAAAGAGAATTTTTAGGTACCTCCAGTCAACTTTGAAATTTAGCTTATGATACTCTTCTTACTCATGTCTTACCCTTAGAACTTATTCAGATGCTAATTGTAGAGGGTGTAGAATTGATAGGAAGAGTATTTCTGTCACGTGTCACTTTTTAAGCACATCTCATGTTTCATGGGCTTCTAGGAAATATGTGTCTGTTGCACTTTCCACTGCTGAGGCTGAATATGGAGCTGCTGCTTCATATTGCTCTCAATTGCTATGGATGACAGCTACTCTTAGGGATGTTGGCTTAGAATTGGATAATGTTCCACTTTTCTATGATAATACTAGTGCAATTATTATTGCTAAAAATCCTACACAACATTCATGAACCAAACACATTGATATTTGCTATCATTTTCTTAGAGACCATATGGAAAAGGAAGATGTTGTCTTGCACTTCATTGATTCTCATTCTCAAGTTGCTGATATTTTTACCAAACCGCTTGATTCTTCTCGCTTTGCACGGTTGCGAAGTGGGTTAGGTGTGTTGCATCCTATGGAATTATTCTAAAGGGGAGCTTCTTGTTTGAAGTGGTGTTAGAAGGTTTGTTTGTCATACCTGTCACACAATTCATCAAGTCCAAGCCTTGAAATTTGTAGGACCGGATGAGGCAACAGAGGGGGGGGTGAATGGTGCCCATAAAGTTTTCCTCTAAATATTCACATATTCCTTATTCTCCAATAGCTACAAAGCTATGAAGATCCAAGATATGAGGTCTAGTAGAAGATGAGGAATTGGACTATCTAATGACCAAATCAGAGCACTGTGTGGTTAGATTACGACCACTTGGCGGAAGCTCAAACGTAGTCGAATACATCTACTCCGCAGAGACAGGGCTGTCGGTAACAGGCGACGTTTGTTGGGAAGACAACGTGGTCTAGACCGACACCATGGACGAAACCGACAACTTGGTTGATAGCACATGCGATGGTCGTAACTTTGACCACTCGATCAAGAGCATCTTGGTAGGCAATCGATGATCAAATGTAATTCAATGGAGTCGATAGCCACCAAAACAAGACCGACAAGATCGAAGATGAGTCCGGTCGGAACCGTCGTGATCGTAAGCCAATGGCATGGTCGCACGATCAACATGGTCGAAGACCGACTTGCACCTATAACCGACTGCGGTCGCAGACACCTCATGAGACCGTGGGGGCACACGACTACGAGATCTACAACCATCAAGCACTCGGAAACCAGTGCAAAAGAAAGCAGATGATCTATGTCTTGGTCGGTCGAAAATCGAGAAGAGCGTAAGGCCAAGACTTCGTGATCGCAAGTCGTGGTCAAATCTCCAAAGGAAAGCCGGTCGACCGATGAAACCCGAGAAGACCAGCGACTTCACACTAAGTCTTTTCCGTGATCGATACCGACCGGGACCGAGTCACTTGACAACAGAGAACCGAAAGTAGAATCGGTCGTGAGGTCTTAGCCGTGGCCGATCGCCAACTTGTGGTCGATAACCAAAGCCGAGAAGATATCTGCGCAATCGAATCCGATCGTCGCCGACCACACAACCGAAAGACTCGATTCAACAACCTTGGTTGTAAAACCGAAAATCGGATGACGAACGTTGAATACTCTATTTTGTCAACACGACATCAGCAGAGCAAAGTTTGAGGAATCTTTTTGCACGAGGTCGAAACCAACCGAGACTTGAACTCTAACTTGTATATGATCTCTAGAAGTGAATTTACCAAGAAAAGGAAAGTCTTTGTTTCGCCAAAGAAAATTGATGCAATCGAAAAATAGAACAGAGACTCATCAAGGCAGATCGAAGACACGAGATTTTTCCAAATCAACTTCCGCTCTCGGGAATGAACTGGCCAACTAGCCTTGAGACAGATTCCCAGTTCTGAGCAAAACAAATATAAGCCAACTCTCAAAGGAAATACAGAAGGAACTAAGAATGAAGAGATGGCAAATAAATCAATGAAAACATCTCAAGAACAGCCTCTCAACCCAGATCACAAACACAGACCCATCTCATAGATAAACTCTAACAAGTACAGAGAGATGAGTCCTCTCAAATCATAACACGGAGGTTTCTGCAACCACTCCCCCAGGAGGACAAGCTCTAGCCCTAGAGCACACACACACAGATACACTCCCAAGGGAGGGAGGCGGTCGCCCAAGGCCTAGCCGACCAACTCAACCCTAACTCTTGCCTCCCTCTCCTTTATAGCCTCACATCCGAGACTAACCCTAATGGATCCATCCATTAGTCCACACTAGGATAACCCGTAAACCCCACCTAACACGGGTTTTATCACTCACTTTGCCCGCTAACTCAAATGCTTTGCTCGCTATCTATGAGACTCACACTTTGCCCGTTAGCGCCAACAGAATCCACTTCTTTTCTCGGTGCTTTACGGAGGGACAGCTTCCTTTGCGCTTTGGCATTTCTCCAAAATGCCCTCCCACGCCTTCCCGCCCACGCTTGCACCTACTGCATGAGACCTCGTTGTCTTGGCACCTCTCGGTCGTTTCGGACCCCGACACGGCCGTGTCTCGTCCCAACCGCCCATGCCTCGCCACAACCGAGCTCGCCTCCGATCGACCGACCACACCGATCAAGCGCCATCTCCGACCGGCTGGACTTTGACTTCTCCTAAGTCTAGTCCCGGTCCATCTCGCCACACAACGACTGCACCCGACCTCCTGACCATCTGAACCTCAGCTCCTCCCTGAGCCTAGTCCTGGTCCTCCACGTCGTTGCACGTCGTGACCATCACGGGTAGCTACAGCTTTGGTTCCTCGTCTCCCGGCTCGCAACCACCTCACCAGCCTCGATCATCTTCGGCGTCTCCGACCGTCGGACCTCAACACCTCCGTGCCTAGTCCGGTCCTCCCACGCCTCACCATGAAATAGCTCAAGTCCGCAGCCACACGGACAAGCAAACCATCACATAGCACCGCCAAAACAGACTGACGACTCAACAGAGCTCACACCTTTTCCTCAGAAAATAGACATTGACAAACCCTGTCAAGAAGATGAACCAACAAGTCCACAAGGTCCACAACATCACCAGAAACCCAACCGACCGATTCCCACCATAATCGGACACCATATGTGCCCACACGACCGGTTTTAATGAGCTCCATCGACCACGGTCGACATCCGCTAACGTGGTCGAAACAAGTGGCCCAACGTGATCGAACGCCCGATCTCCCAACGTGGTCGAAGACCCACGCGCCACAACGTGGTCGAACGCCAGCGCCCAACGTGGTCGACGCTCCCAAGCGCCAACGTGGTCGTAAACCCGGCGCCGACTACCGATCACGACCAGCGCGTCGAAACTTCACAACGTGGTCGTAGATGGCCCTAGAGACCTCCGACCACGCCAACGAGTCGTAGAGACCACAACGTGGTCGTACGCTACCTCCTGGTTATCGATATCACCAACGTGGTCGTAGCCTTCCGACCATGGTCATAGTACTCGAACGCCTCGCGGCCGACAGCGTGGTCGATAACCTATCGACCACGACCAACGTGGTCGTATGACATCCGAAACAACCCGATTGCTCTCAACGTGGTAATAAGTGTCGACTCGCTTCGACCACGCCAATCTGATCGATGAAGCCGTAACGTGGTCGTAGACTCCCCGAGAGACTTCCGATCACGCCCAGAATGGTCATACGTATCCCTATAGACCTCCGATCGGTTCCAAAACGGTCGTACACCATTTGATCATGGTCTAAATGGTCTTAAACACTTCCGATCACCATCAAACCTGGTTGTACGGACAAAGTCATGGTCGTAGATCTCCCAGCCGACCTCCAACCACGCCCAAAGTGGTCGTATACGCCAGCTCAAACCTCAAAAACCAAACTCAATCTTTCTAGATCATGAGTCAATTACTCATCACAACCATGGGGTGACCTCCACATGGTCTCACAAAATTAAATGAGTAGAAGCGCTTTATTTGTCATATTTACTCATATGTTGTGTAGCCTGATCATGATTGGTTATAATTAATTTGCAACAATTGAGCTAAAGCATGACATGGCAGAACACTTTGACTGGATTGATTATAGATAATACTTTGCGATCTTCATCTAGAAGGATTAGCATGATTGTGAATCTTATTTTAAATCTTGGCTATAAGGCTCATATGTTTCATATCGTAATCTTTTTATGTTCACTCAATTGGCATGTTACATAAAAAAGGGCATAAAAGTGCACAAATGTAAAGATGTATGTTTCAAGCACACCATGGTCAAACAAAAGAAAAGGCACAAAATTATGCAAGTACAAAGAAGTATGCTTCAAACATGCCACCATTAAAAAAAATGCTTCAAGCGTGTTATTATGAAAAGAAGTATGCTACACGCATGTCACGTGCCTAAGATTCGAGTGTGTAGCAATAGGTTGCTATATGAGACTGCTAGCTCGTCTAGACTTAAAGTTTACTTCACTTTTAGGCTTTGATATTATGACGTGATATCTCATTGTGCTCTTTTTAAGCAACAAACACCTAAATATGATTATGGACAAATCAAAAATAAGTGACAAAAACACCGATCTTGGGTTTAATGCTGCTAATTATGCTAAGAATAATCCACCTAAGTTTGTCAAAGTCATTGGAAGTAAGCTAATTGAAACAAAAGATAAGCCTCATAAAACTATGTTTAAATCTGCTGATTTTGTGCAAAGTTCATTGAATAATGTTGTAGGCACTAGCTCATCATCTCAAAAGAATTCTAATTTTGTTAAATTTCAACACTCCTTCAGATATACACAACACCCCTCCACTTGATATTCAAGGACCAATCACTAGAGCTCACGCCCGACAATTGAATTTACAGGTGAGCTCGTTCCTAAGTACTTCTTTTTGTTCATTTGAGAATCGATTGCTACCTAATGATTTAATTATGATTAGGAACCATGGAGAGGATCAGGAAGTACTTGGAGAAGGGCTACGAGGCGCACAAGGCCAGCAAGGGCGGTCGAATCATGTTGGATGTCCAACTCAAGCCGACTTCGAATCCAATTCGGAGTCCAGGACCAGGCCGCACTAAAATGGACGCCCAGATCGCATCCGGACTCCGTTTTGGACGTTCCACATATGTATGGAAAGCTGAGAAGACGTCCTTTCCAACGGCTCTGGTCCCATATCAAAATTCCTTAAGTCACTTTTGGCGTACTCTATGGAACAAGTTGGGTACAAAGCTGTTGTTCTCTACCACATGTCACCCACAAACTGATGGCCAAACCGAGATGGTGAACCGCACATTGTCTACCATGTTGAGAGCTGTTTTGAAGAACAATTTGAAGCTGTGGGAAGAGTGTTTACCGCATGTTGAGTTCGCATATAATCGAGCGGAACACTCAACCACCAAGGTAAGTCCTTTTCAGGTAGTGTATGGATTCAATCCCCGTGCTCCTATTGATATTTTACCTTTGCCTACTAGTGAGAGAGTTCATAATGATGCTAAGGAGCGTGCTGATTTTATTATCAAAATGCATGAGACTACTAAGGCAAACATTGCAAAGATGAATGAAAAATATAGGATTACTGGTAGTAAAGGTACAAAGGAAGTTAAACTTGAACCGGGTGATTTTGTTTGGATGCACTTGCGAAAGGATAGATTTCCTGAGTTAATAAAGTCAAAATTGATGCCTAGAGCTGCTGGTCCTTTTAAGATAGTTGAGAAGATAAATGATAATACATATAAACTTGAGTTGCCTCCCGAGTTCGGGGAGAAGAAGATGAGGCTGAGTTGAGAACAACTCCGCTTCAAGAGGGGGAGGATGATGAGGACATCACTTCTTCGGATATACACAACACTCCTCCACTTGATATTCAAGGACTAATAACTAGAGCTCGCGCCCGACAATTGAATTTACAGGTGAGCTCGTTCCTAAGTATTTCTTTTTGTTCATTTGAGAATCGATTGCTACCTAATGATTTAATTATGATTAGGAACCATGGAGAGGACCAGGAAGTACTTGGAGACGGGCTACGAGGCGCACAAGTCCAGCAAGGGCGGTCGAATCATGTGGGATATCCAACTCAAGCCGACTTCGAATCCAATTCGGAGTCCAGGACCAGTCCGCACTAAAACGGACACCCAGATCGCATCCAGACTCCGTTTTGGACATTCTACATATGTATGGAAAGCTGAGAAGACGACCTTTCCAATGGCTCTAGTCCCATGTCAAAACTCCTTCTGAGTCAACAGGAATTGTCGAAATAATTGGGCGTTCAGAATCTGTCAGGGTGCTGCGACACTGTCTTTTGGGCCGTTCGGCTTTGTATCGTGTTGGAGTCCATTAAGGACGCGTCCAGGGGTTTTGCATGCCTCTTACTCCTTTATATACAGCCGCCACCCCCACCATTAGGGTTGGGTTTTGCTTAGATTAATCTGTCTTTGAACAGTTTCGTCGTTCATCGGTTTGTGAGACCCCAACTTTCGAGTGCTAAATCAATACATCTGCAATTCAGTTGTGATCTTTCTTGTACTTGCTTGTGCCCTTCGATTCGCAGGCGAGGATTAGCCTTCTTGGCGAGGTCAACCGGGCTGCGCACGGTTGATAACCTGAGGAGACGTGGTGCTGCGATTGCGGGGTTCGGGGAGTGTTGTTCGGAAGCCGGATCGATTTGTGTCGCGCCTCCACCAAATTGAACATATCCAGAACCTATTGGAAGATCGGGACCCCGTTCCAATCAAATTATTTGTCAAGAACAATAAACAAAGCTTTTGAAATCTTTAAACCATAATCTCCCCCTCAGAATAACCACAAAAGATGCAACATACCAAATTTTCTTCTCAATCGAGCACAAAGATAAGACTTAAGAGACTAAGAGACGACAAGCAATCTAAAAAAGGTACTCAACTAGGTGTAAGACAACATCACATTTGCACAAATTGTAGTCATAGGTTATTTCCTGTCCTAGATCTCATTTAGCCTTTTGCACAATTTGATTCCAGAGTCCGTAGTGTTGAGTTTGTGTCCTTAGTCGAGTTGTGTTGCTGGTTTAGATCGTGTTTTGTTTCGGGTTGTCTTGCTTCTGCTACCTCTCATACAAACCCTAGCCGGATTGTCTTACTTCCGCTACCTCTTATACAAACCCTAGCCGTCAATTTTTGTTTTCCCACCCATTGTTTGAGTCATCCATCGCGTCTCGTGATCTCCCAGCACCATCCCCCACCTTTCCCCGAGCTTCCACCCCCACTTTCCACCACCCGATTTTCGTTTCGGCCTCCACAACAACCATAACTCGGAGGCCCTTCTTCAAACGGCCATAACTTTCGCATACGGACTCGAAATCAGGCGATTTTTTTTCAAGTTGGGTGAAATAAAATTTTACATCCGAATCTCCCCAACGTTGTTGCATTCGGCGAATTTATTTTGCCCAAATTCGGCCCGGAAAGTGAAGTACTCGAGCTCCGAAATTTCATCACCAAATGTTTAGCACATTCATCATTTTATGTAGGCCACACCTTACATCAGATTGACGTGAAACTTTGTGTGGTTCCTATTCTGCTGCTTGCGAAAAAATACAAAAAATAAAAGAAAAAGAAATTTTTGGCACCTAGAATAGTGCTGCGAGTGCTATCCGTGGCCAAAAAAACCGTGACAGAGCACAATTTTAGGTGACAGAGCTTCATTTGTTTTGTGCTTATTGCCTGGCCATGCTTATTGCTATCTTTGCTTTACTATTCTGTTATTGACTCCTTGTTCTTCATATCATACCTGCTATAGGACACATTTAGACCAGCAACTAGGACCAGTGCTTTGGACGTTTATTCACCATTACTATCTGTTATTGCTTTGTGTTCCACTCATATATTTGGCCTTCCAAGCTCCATATACCTACTTCCGGATAGCACAGTTTTGACCCTTGCAATCGCTGGATCACACTCTCCAGGTATCCTTTGCCATGCTTTGGTAAGAACACTTGCAATCGCACTGCCCTTCCTTTGTAGTTGATAGGGATAATCCTTTTGTTTTCCCTGTGTTTCCACTAACCATGGCAGGAGACAAAGGGACGGACACCGGTCGATTTCAACGAGTGTGTTAGTCGCGGCCGGCTACAAGTCTGCGCCGACAAACAAAACGCTTCACTCACCGATCTCGCGAGATTGGACACCATCGTCGCCGCCATTGCCCAGTTGAACACCACGGAAGGAATTGAGTGGGTGGAGCGGCGGATGGCTGACCTCACTGGTCGGATGGACACATTGGAGGCACGCCTGCCACCTGTCAATGACGGCCATCATCATGATGAAGCCATAGAGTATGATGCAGATGGCAACATTGATCGGCGGGCGACACAAGATGCACGGCTACGTCGTCGTCTTCAGCAAAACCGACATGGTATGGGAGGTAATAACCAGAACCGTCATGGTAACGACGACCCTTTGCTAAAGTCAAGTTTACCATTCCATCTTTTTCTCGGTCTTTATGATGCTGAAATATATCTTGATTGGGAGATGATGGTAGAGCGTAAGTTTAACTCTCACTTAGTTCCTGAGCAACATAGAGTTAGACAAGCTAGTAGTGAGTTTAAGGACTTTGCTATTATCGGTGGAATGAACTAAGTACCATGCGCTACAACCCGATACATGGGAGCGGTTAAAAGAAGCTATGCGTAATCGCTTTGTTCCTCCCTCATATAAACTTGAATTGAGAAAAATTGCAGCGCTTAGAACAAGGTGATAGTTCATTCAAGACTATTATGCCGAGCTTCAAAAGGGTATGGTGCGTTGTGGGGTTGTTGAGGACACGGAGGATAAGATTTGTCGTTTCTACGGGGGTTGCGGTATGAAATTCGTGACATTGTTGATTATAAAGAATTTACTATCATCAACCGCTTGTTCCATCTTGCTATGCTTGCGAAAAAGAATTGCGGGACTACGAATCAACTAAGGCACGCACCGGATGACCCTTCTACACGCCATGAACGACTACATCAATGGGACCGCCCAAGTCTTCTTGAGTTTCGTTCTCCTCCACCACCGTGAACAAGATGGCAGCAGCGCCACCAAGCCACCTTCCATGACACGCCTTGCAGATTCTACAAAAAATTCTTTGCAGGGTCCAGCCAAGAGTTCTTCTTCCGTGGCTTCAACGGGCCGCTCTTCCGGCATTCAGTGCCACCGCTACCATGGACTTGGTCATGTGCAAAAGAATTGCCCTAGCCAATGGGCATACATCGCCACAGAAGATGGAGGCTACATCGCGCCGGATGTCGAGGAGGATGATGATGTTGCTGCCGCCTCGGACGACAATGGCGGTGGTGATGACAACCTCGTCCTTGGTGGGCGCCCCACGACGCTACGGAGCATTATTGTGCAGCGAGTCCTCAAGACGCAGTACAACAACCCGATAAACTTCAACGCCATAATTTGTTTCAGACCTTCTTTGCAATCAAGAACCGGCGTGCACGTGTCATCATTGATGGAGGAAGTTGCAACAACTTGGTGAGTTCTGATTTGGTCAAGAAGCTTGGCTTGACCACGCGACCGCATCCACATCCATACCATATTCAATGGTTAAATGACTCTGGAAAAGCTAAGGTAACGCAAACATGCCAAATCCATTTTTCCATTGGTGCTAATGTTGATCATGTTGATTGTGATGTGGTTCCCATGCAAGCATGCTCTCTTTTATTGGGTCGACCTTGGGAATTTGATAATGATGCTTTACACCATGGTAGTAGTAACACATACACTTTTATACATAAGGGAAAGAAAGTTACTTTATTGCCTTTGACCCCAGCTGAGATTATAGAGGCCGATAGGGCGAGAGCTGCTGCTGCTAATGATCCAAAGGAACATGATAAATCTGAAAAACAGCAAGTAATCCATTTGAAAAATTCTGTTATGCTTGCCACAAAATCAAGCCTTGCTGCAATTGATGATGTTAATGATACATGCTATGCTTTTGTGTACAAAGATGCTTTATTTTCTCTTCATAATATGCCTTGCACTTTGCCTGCTCCTGTCACTAACCTTTTGCAGGAGTTTAGAGATGTTTTCCCTGATGAGATACCTCCAGGACTTCCACCCATTCGAGGGATTGAGCACCAGATTGATTTGATCCCTGGAGCGAGCTTGCCAAACCGTGCGGCGTACAGGACCAATCCCGAAGAGACTAAGGAGATTCAGCACCAAGTCCAAGACCTTTTGGACCGTGGGTACGTACGTGAGGGCCTTAGTCGTTGTGTTGTTCCTGTTCTTTTGGTTCTCAAAAAAGATGGTTCTTGGCGTATGTGTGTAGATTGTAGAGCCATTAACAACATTACTATAAGGTATCGTCATCCTATTCCTAGGCTAGACAACATGCTTGATGAGTTATGTGGTGCTATAATTTTCACAAAGATTGACTTGCGTCGTGGATACCACCAAATAAGAATGAAACTTGGTGATGAATGGAAAACTGCTTTTAAAACTAAGTTCGGCTTGTATGAGTGGTTAGTCATGTCTTTTGGTTTAACTAATGCACCAGCACTTTCATGAGATTAATGAACGAAGTTTTACGTCCTTTCATTGGCAAATTTGTGGTCGTTTACTTTGATGATATCTTGATTTATAGCAAGTCCATGGATGAACATTCGACTCACTTACGTGCTGTTTTTAATGCTTTGAGAGATGCACGTTTATTTGGTAACCTTGAGAAGTGCACCTTTGCACGGATCGAGTCTCTTTCTTGGCTATGTTGTGACTCCACAGGAATTGAGGTTGATAGAGCCAAGGTGGAGGCGATATGGAGTTGGCCCACGCCCACCACGTCTCCCAAGTGCGAGTTTTCTTGGCCTTGCAGGATTTTATCGCCGCTTTGTCAAAGAATTCAGCACCATTGCGACACCGTTGATTGAGTTGACAAAGAAGGGAGTTGTGTTCCATTGGGGACCATCACAAGAGGAGTCCTTTAATCTTTTGAAGGACAAGCTTACACACGCACCATTGCTCCAACTTCCGGATTTTGGTAAGACTTTTGAGCTGGAATGTGATGCTAGCGGAATTGGTATTGGTGGTGTTTTGATGCAAGAAGGCAAACCTGTTGCCTACTTTAGCGAAAAATTGAATGGTCCTGTTCTTAATTATTCCACGTATGATAAAGAATTATATGCTCTTGTTCGTTCTTTAGAGACGTGGCAATATTATTTATGGCCTAAAGAATTTGTCATTCATTCCGATCAAGAATCACTTAAGCATATTCGTAGTCAAACCAATTTGAATCGTAGACATGCTAAGTGGGTTAAATTTATTGAATCTTTTCCTTATATCATTAAACACAAGAAAGGGAAGGATAATGTGATTGCTGATGCTTTGTCTCGACGCTATACCATGTTGTCTCAACTTGATTGTCGCATTTTTGGTCTTGAAATTATTAAAGAACAATATGCTTTTGATGCTGATTTTAAGGATGTGTTGTTGCATTGTAAAGAGGGACAAGTATGGAATAAATTCGTGATCAATGATGGGTTTTTGTTTAGAGCTAACCGCCTATGCATTCCAGTTGGATCCGTTCGTCTTTTGTTGTTGCAGGAGGCGCATGCAGACGGTTTGATGGGACATTTTGGTGCTAAGAAGACGGAGGACGTTCTGGCCACACACTTCTTTTGGCCAAAGATGAGACGAGATGTTGAGTGGTTTGTGGCTCGCTGCACTACATGTCAAAAAGCTAAGTCTCGCTTGAATCCACATGGTTTATATATGTCACTTCCTGTTCCTTCTATTCCGTGGGCTGATATTTCTATGGACTTTATTTTAGGATTGCCCAGGACTAAGAGGGGGAGGGATATCATTTTTGTTGTTGTGGATCATTTTTTCAAAGAGATAGTTCGTTTGCATGGTATGCCTTCTACTATTGTTTCAGATCGTGATGCCAAGTTCTTGAGTCACTTTTGGCGTACTCTATGGAACAAGTTGGGTACAAAGCTGTTGTTCTCTACCACATCTCACCCACAAACTGATGGCCAAACCGAGGTGGTGAACCGCACATTGTCTACCATGTTGAGAGCTGTTTTGAAGAACAATTTGAAGCTGTGGGAAGAGTGTTTGCCGCATGTTGAGTTCGCATATAATCGAGCGGAACACTCAACCACCAAGGTAAGTCCTTTTCAGGTAGTGTATGGATTCAATCCCCGTGCTCCTATTGATATTTTACCTTTGCCTACTAGTGAGAGAGTTCATAATGATGCTAAGGAGCGTGCTGATTTTATTATCAAAATGCATGAGACTACTAAGGCAAACATTGCAAAGATGAATGAAAAATATAGGATTACTAGTAGTAAAAGTAGAAAGGAAGTTAAACTTGAACCGGGTGATTTTATTTGGTTACACTTGCGAAAGGATAGATTTCCTGAGTTAATAAAGTCAAAATTGATGCCTAGAGCTGCTGGTCCTTTTAAGATAGTTGAGAAGATAAATGATAATGCATATAAACTTGAGTTGCCTCCCGAGTTTGGGGTTAGTCCCACCTTTAACATTTCAGATTTGAAGCCATACTTGGGAGAAGAAGATGAGGCTGAGTTGAGGACAACTCCGCTTCAAGAGGGGGAGGATGATGAGGACATCACTTCTTCAGATATACACAACACTCCTCAACTTGATATTCAAGGACTAATAACTAGAGCTCGCGCCCGACAATTGAATTTACAGGTGAGCTCGTTCCTAAGTATTTCTTTTTGTTCATTTGAGAATCGATTGCTACCTAATGATTTAATTATGATTAGGAACCATGGAGAGGACCAGGAAGTACTTGGAGACGGGCTACAAGGCGCACAAGTCCAGCAAGGGTGGTCGAATCATGTGGGATGTCCAACTCAAGCTGACTTCGAATCAAATTCGGAGTCCAGGACCAGGCCGTACTAAAACGAACACCCAGATCACATCCAGACTCCATTTTGGACGTTCTACATATGTATGGAAAGCTGAGAAGACGACCTTTCCAATGGCTCTAGTCCCATGTCAAAATTCCTTCTGAGTCAATGGGAATCGTCTTTTGGGTCGTTCGGCTTTGTATCGTGTTGGAGTCCATTAAGGACGCGTCCAGGGGTTTTGCACGCCCCTTACTCCTTTATATACAGCCGCCACCCCCACCATTAGGGTTGGGTTTTGCTTAGATTAATCTATCTTTGAACAGTTTCACCGTTCATCGGTTTGTGAGACCCCAACTTTCAAGTGCCAAATCAATACATCTGCAATTCAGTTGTGATCTTCCTTGTTCTTACTTGTGTTCTTCGATTCGCAGGCGAGGATTAGCCTTCTTGGCGAGGTCAACCGGGCTGCGCACGGTTGATAACCTGAGGAGACGTGGTGCTGCGATTGCGGGGTTCGGGGAGTGTTGTTCGGAAGCCGGATCGATTTGTGTCGCGCCTCCACCAAATTGAAAATATCCAGAACCTGTTAGAAGATCGGGACCCTGTTCCTATCAAAAGGATACCTTCTTCATCTTCTGAAAATCCTGGTGCTCTGCCTTTCTTCATATTTTCTTTGATTTCTTTGACGTAATTGTCTTCTCTTTGAGCTGCCTTGATCTGGTCTTCTAGAGTTGGTTGAACCTCCAAAGTGGCTAGAAATCCTTCATTTACCACTTCTAAATTGAGTCGCTGAAACTCTTCACGAAGTGCAGGTTGACTGTATTTAATCATCAGATTATTGCAATGGCTTTTTCTGCTCAAGGCATCCGCTACTACATTAGCTTTTCCTGGATGATAATGGATTCCAACATCATAATCCTTTATTAACTCTATTCATCTTCGCTGTCTCAGATTGAGGTCAGGTTGGGTAAATATATACTTCAAACTTTTGTGATCCGTGTAAATCTCACAACGATTACTGATCAGATAATGCCTCCATATTTTTAGAGCATGCACAACGGTAGCTAGCTCTTAATCATGGGTTGGATAGTTCTGCTCATATGGGCGTAATTGCCTTGAAGCATAGGCTACTACCTTTCCTTCTTGCATCAAAACACAACCTAGACCTTGTCTAGATGCATCATGAAAACTTCAAAATCCTTCCTAATATCTGGAAGTGTTAGCACTGGTGCAGAAGTTAACCTCCTTTTCAGCTCTTGAAAACTGTCCTCACAAGATTTACTCCATTCAAACTTCTTTTCTTTCTTTAGTAACTGAGTAAGAGGTCTTGCAAGTTTGAAAAATCCTTCGATGAAGCGAGATAGTATCCGGTTAGACCCAGAAAACTTCTGATCTCTGTTACTGACTTGGGTTGTGCCCAATTGAGTACATATGTTACCTGTTCAGGATCTACAGACACTCCTCCTGTAGAAATCACGTGTCCCAAGAAAGCTACTTTCTTCAACCAGAACTCACACTTGCTAAACTTGGCATACAAATGATGTTTTCTGAGCTTTTCCAACACTATCCTCAGATGTTTAGCATGTTCTTCCTCATTCTGGGAGTATATCAGGATGTCATCAATGAACACGATAACAAACTTATCCAAATACTCCATGAACACTTTGTTCATCAGATTCATAAAGTATGCAGGTGCATTGGTCAAGCCAAAAGACATCACTGTAACTCGTATAATCAATAACGAGTGGCAAATGTTGTCTTTGGTATATCTTCCGGTCTAATCTTCATTTGATGATAACCTGATCGGAGATCAATCTTTGAGAAGACACATGATCCTTTTAATTGATCAAATAAATCATCTATCTTGGGCAAAGGATACTTGTTCTTGATTGTCACATCATTCAAGGATCTGTAGTCTACACACATACGAAGACTGCCATCCTTCTTCTTTACTAGAAGTACTGGTGCTCCCCATGGTGAAGAACTTGGTCTAACAAAACATTTCTCTTGCAGTTCCTGAATCTGCTTTTTAACTTCCGCTAGGTCATTTGCAGACATACGGTAGGGTCTCTTGAAATTGGGAGTTGCGGTACCAGGTTAATGACAAATTCAACTTCTCTATCTGGTGGCATTCCTGGCAGATCTTCAGGGAACACATCTGGACACTCACTTACTATAGGTACCTTTTCCAGAGTTATTCCTTTCAAGCTGTTCAGCCCACATCCATTCCTCGAGGACATGCTCGGCTTATACTCTACTTGGATTCCTTCAGAGTTGGTAAGAGTGACGGCACGATTGGCACAATCTATCTGTCCTTTATACTTGGTTAACCAGTCCATACCAAGTATTACACCTAGGCTATTGGAATCTATTATAATAAGATTCGCTAGGAATTTGACTCCATTTATTTATATCTACAGTTGCTCTAGGGCAAACTGTATTAGTCCTCATTTCCTTTCCCGGTGATTGGACTAACATATGGTTCTTTAACAAATGTGCATCACAATTATATCTTTCAATAAATCCTTTGGAAATAAAAGAATGCGAAGCTCCATAATCGAAAAATACTGATGCAGGTACTGAGTTGACAAGAAACTTTCCCAGAACCACGTCTGGTGCATCCTGGGCTGCTTCGTAATAACATGATTAACATGTCCTCTATTCATCCTTGCGGAGTCCTTGGAACTTGAGGTGTCCCACGGCCTTGTCCTGCAGGTGGGGCTCGTGCTGGTGTAGTCCCCAAGTTAAAACGAACAGGGGTCACAGCTGGGCGTTTTTTAGGAGAATTATTGGCATAATGTCCCATGTTCTTGCAATTGAAACATTGCACTCCTGCAGTTGAAGTCTTGTTCTGCTGAGGCTGGCCCCCATTATTAGCTGTGGAGCTTGTGGAATCGGGTGAGCTCCACTGAATGGTGTCCTTGGCACACTTGGCGCTGGAGGCCTACTGAAATGAGATTGATTAGGACGATGACGGGAACTGCTTGCACCCTGTTGGGCTTGGAATTTCCTCTTACGAATCTCATATAACTGGCGTTGAGCATCTTCTTGTATAATAGCCTTGTTTATCATATGCTGAAATGTTGGATAATCATTGGACACCAGTTGCACTTTGAGGTTGGGGTCAAGTCCTTGCATGAATCGCCAAATCTTTGCTGCATCTGTTGCAACATCATCTGGTGCATACCTGGCCAATTGTGTGAACTTATTCAGGTATTCAGTAACACTAAGGTTTCCTTGCTGCAGCTTGTGAAATTCCATTTTCTTCATGTCCATTATCCCCGTAGGAATATGTGCAGTGCGGAAAGCTTCATCAAATTCAGCCCAAGTGATAGCTTGCACATTTTGATGAGCCGCACAATAATTATCCCACCAATTAGTTGCAATCCCTTTTAGTTGATGGGCAGCATACAACACTTTCTCACGATCATTGCACTGAGCCAAGGTCAATTTCCTTTCCACATCCTTAATCCATCATCAGTTTTCATTGGATCCACTGAATCAGTAAAGGTTGGCGATCGAGTTCTCATAAATTCTCCTAGCTTGTACTGCGGTGCAGGCATTGGGGCCTGTGGAGCTGGCTGGACTTAATTCTGAGCAAGAGCTTGCAGAAGTTGTAGTTGCATAGCCATCATTTGTTCCAAGTTAGGGGCCTGAACAGGAGGTGGTGGGATTGGTTCATTGGCTTCTGGTTGAGCATTGGCACCACGGCTGTTGCCAGCGTTGTTCCTTGTGTTCACCATCTGAAGAGGTAACTGGGTTTAGCAAAAGATAAGAGGGAAGTAGGCATAGGTAAGAGATCAGGGGAGACTAAACAACATCACAAACCAACACACAAGAAAGAACACAAACAACAATTTGGAAAAACTCAACTTTGAATTCAAATTAAATTTTGAAAATGGATGTACCACAAGTGCACAAGTGCTTTGGTACAGTCCATCTAGTACACCAAGATATAATAATAAATCATTTTAAGGAAATAAACTTCCATTTGGATACTACTGTCTCAACAACTACTCGTCCTCCTCGAAGATGCGCTCCTCAGGATCCTCCTCTGGGTCCTCTTCTGGGTCCTCCTCTGAGATGCCCACGTGGAGCTGCCTACAACCACACATAGGACGATTGCAAGATGCGCGGGTGTGGGGATGGCTATGGCTGGAGGCAGTCGACCGAGAGCAGGAACGGGAACGAGAGAGATTGTGTCTTTTGCTGGAATCTCCAAGGTTGATGTCGGGTGGAGGACTAGGGCGCCGCACATTCTTGCGTGCTGTGAGCAAGGTGCGGGGTCCTATGCGTCGGGTCGGCACTTGGCTGTTGGGAACGACAGCTGGTACAGGTGAAGATGGTGTGTAGTCTTTGGGAGACTGCTGTCTGGCTCTGAGTTGTCCTAGCTCGAACTCTGCTGCCTGGCACTGAAGAAGTTGAGCACGGATAGTGTCGGAGTGCTGGTAGCTAGAAGTAAGAAGCATCCGAAGCTGTCCAATCTCCTCCAAGGCACTGGTGTAGGTGGCTACCATCGCCTGAGTAAACTGCACCTGATGCGATAGTCGAAGATCATCCACTGAGATCTCAAAGGGCTGCGGATAACTCTGTCCCGCTCTAGTGGATGAAAAGAAGCAGTAAGGTGACTGTAGTAGGATCTTCTTGTGAATCTGGCACAAGTCAGCTATAGCCAAACGAGCTGCATCCTGGAGGGCGTCAGAGCGGTCAGTCCGAGGATGATCGATAGGGTATCTGTGGGAGTTGAATTCCCTTTCCCGTGCATATAGGAATGCTTCCATCGACCAAGAATCTTGATCCAAGATTCTAACTTTCTGCCCCCTGAAAATAGGCGGTTGACGATACCTCAGGTATTGCATGAGTTGACGAAGAAGTTCAACAAATGCACCCTCATTCTCGCCGTGAGAGATGAAGTCCCACGAGTCAAAGGAGGAAGAACCGGCCATCTACAAGTTGAAATAATGGAAAAGATTAGTAAGAAATTTTGAACAAGAGAATATAAATAGAGTAGGGGTAAAGAGATATAGAAAATTTTCAAAAATATAAATTTTTAATAAATATAGATCCTTAAGGTTTTTGCCATTCTAAACTAGGTCACGTCCTGCAGTCAAGTTGGCTCTGATACCATCTCTGTTGGGACCCTGGATTTCCAAATCCGGACACACTGTGTATTATAGTACTAGTCCCAGATCAAAGCTAGTGCACAAAGTTAAATAATGATGATTACATTGCCAACAACGAATATTACAATAATAAAGAGTACAAACCAAAAGGTCTTTTCATTATAACTGAGGTTTCAACACCTCGCAAATAAACAAAACACAGCGGAAGCAAAATAAACTTGATAAAGACCCATCAATACGCCACAGGCAATTGACTGGGGAAGCGCAACCTAGTACTCCAAAAATCCTTCGTCGAATCCACACGCAAAGTAGTCGTAGTCTCCTTCCTGAGCTTCGTATTCCTCTGAGATTTTATTTTTAAGTGTAGCATGTGAGTACGTAAAGTACTCCGTAAGTCTTGGGAAAATGCAATAGATGTAATGCTTTAACAAAGAGGGTTATATGGTTCTTTTGCACAAAGCAATATTTTATTTTTAATACCATTAAATATTTTTGAAGGCAAGAATTTAACAAAGTAATTATCTTGACTGAAACTATGCAACATTTTTATAGTGAAAGTTCTATCCACCATCACTAGATAACTGGCTTCATTCACCAAAATTTAAATCTACGAGTTCCAACCACCCACACTGGCTTCATTTGCCAGAACAACCCCGAGAGTTCCTTCCACTCTCGGATTCCCAAAACTTTATTTTAAAGTCAAAGTTCTACCATGTGAATGCAATCCTTGCCCACCCTTGACCGTGGGCACGGCTATTCGAATAGTTTTTAACACTCTGCAGAGGTTGTACAACTTTACCCACAAGAGACAAGCTATCTTAATAGCCAACATGCTTCCTTTGGCATGAGACACAGATAATTTGTCACAAAGCCTTTTCATTACTCTAGTCTAGCTAGTTACCACGCGCTGAGGTTTCATCGCTGAAGGGTTAAATCCACCACATTCAGAAGCCCCCTCTTTCGCCGTATGAGTATAGTAAACCCTGTCCCTCACTATGAATAACCAGTGCACCCTGGCATCTATTTTCCACTGGTGGTACCTAAACCAGTCTATTGTAAGTTAATCAGCTAGGTCATACCCATTTAGACATGTGGTTGTACGGTAGTGCTCAGTTTAGACAATCACAAGAGTCAGTCCTTAATTGACTTGGGTGAAACATACACTTTTCAAGTTCTCGTGCTAGACAGCACCAATCCAATCTTGTCATCCACCCAAGTCTAAAACATCTTTCACCATCTTAACAATAACAACAACAATATTGATTGCTACTAGATGAAATCATTCATATCTATTTTCCACCCGAAGGTTATTCTGACCGACTAGCTTGTCTAAGCATTTTCTACCGTTCTAAAAATTATCAAACTCATAATAATCTCAATATTGACGCAAAAGAGTTCTATGGTGACAAAGGTACAAGGTTATCAATGTCAAATGAGGGTATAACAATTATCAGTTTAACTATTATCCTTACAACATAAGTTATCATTTTATGTAACATAGCACATGTAATAAATATAAAATAATCGAAAACATTTCACAAACATAGGTTCAAAATGTTCAAAGGAGACTTGCCTTCGTGTGCGATATCTTGACTTTCTTGCTGCGGGTCTTCGAATTCTTCAACAACGTTGGGTTCTACGCGCAAAATGATAAAACAAATGAATAAATAAATACAAATAATATAATGTAACTACTGGAAAGGAGTTTATAATTTTATAAAAATTTAGGAGAAAGTTTCAACGGATTCGGAGTTCAAACGAGGGAGAAAAGGTATTTGGAATATTAATTGAAAAAGGGGTTTACTGGAAATAAAATATTTGAGTTCGAAAAAATAAAATAAACTTTCTGAGGATTTTACAAAGTTTGAATTCGAATTTTGGGAGTGCATAGAAAAGTTGAAATGAGACTGAGATTTTGAAAGTGAACTGTGTGTTTGAAATTTGAAATTTGAATTTTAAAATACTAAATACATTTCAAAAATTTAAAAGGATGGTAGAAATGAATAGTTTGGAATATTTGATGAATTTAGAAATTTGAATGGACCAAATCGAAGTTAGGATGAAAAAGTACGGGTCCTTGGAAGTTTAAAATTAAAGAAAATAAATAAACTAGATTTTTGGAATTATTTTTCTAAAGGAAATTCGGAATTATGATGTCAGACCGAATTTCTTTTCAATTAATTGTTTTCTCTTGAAAAATCGAGATTATGACCTTGACATGACGTCGACCCTAAGGTGGGCGGTGACGGTGGGCCCCGGTCCATAGACCGAGTCCACGGAGGGGGAAAACGGCTGAGGTGGCACGGGTGGGGGCTGGCCGACGCGGTGAGGGATGCCGAGGTTGCCGAGGCGTGGCGCGCGTGGATGCCACGTGGGCACGGGTGGCGGTGGCCCGGCGGCGCTCGGGCCGGGGCTCGCCGGTGCTCCGACAGGCGATGGCCGGCCATGAGTGCAGAGATGGAAAGAGGGGTGAGGAGAACTCGGAGGTGGCTCGGGCTTTCTGGGGCGCGTCGGCGGCGAGGAGGCGGTGGTGCGACTCGGTCGACGACGGCGAGTGGGCTCGGTGGCGGTCGCGGTAGAGGAGTTGCGGGACCCCTTTATTACAATAATAGAGTCTGAGACCAAAAGGCCTCTTTATTACAGGCGAGGTTTCAAGACCTCACACACACAAAACAAAAACAAAACAGTGAGCAAAATAAATCCGGCGGATGAAGACCCATCAATCGCCACGGGCAATTGGTAGGGAGCGCAACCTAGTACTCAGGAAAGCCTTCGTCGAATCCATACACGCCGTAGTCGAAGTTTCCTTCTTGAGCTTCATATTCCTCCGGTTATTATTTTAAGTGTAGCATGTGAGTACATAAAGTACTCATAAGTCTTGGGAAAATGCAATAGATGCAAGGCTTAACAAAGGAGGGTCATATGGTTCTTTTGCACAAAGCCACATTTTATTTCAAATACCATTAATTATTTTTAAAGGCATCACTTTAGCAAAGTGATTGTTTTCTGAGAATCTATCAATAATTTTATAGTGAAGGTTCCAACCACCAACACTTGAATCTTGGCTCAACCGCAAAGCTCAAAACCACGGGTTAAACCACCCACACTAAACCAGCGGCTAACCGCCAAAGTTCAAAACCACGGTTAAACCACCCACACTAAAGAGCGGCTAACCGCCAAAGTTCAAGAAAACGGATTACACCACCCACCGGCTACATCCGCCGGGACACAAATCGAGAGTTCCAACCACTCCGGTTTTCAAAACTTTTATTTTAAAACCAAAACCAAAGATCTACCATGTGAATGCATTCCTTGCCGCCCTTGACCGTGGGCACGGCTATTCGAATAGTTTTACACTCTGCAGAGGTTGTATGCGACTTTACCCACAAGAGATAAGTCATCTTAATAGCCAACATGCTTCCTTAGGCATGAGACCCGGATAAAATATCACAAAGCCTTTACCTTACTCTAGTCTAGCAGGACACCACCGCGAGGTTTCACCGTGAAGGGTTAAACCACCATCGAGAAACCCCTCTTCTTGCAGTATGAGTACGATAAACCACTGTCCCTCACTTGTGGATAACCGGTACACCACAGCACCCACTTTCCTTTGGTGGTACCTAGACTAAACTATCGTAAGTTAGTCGGCTAGGTCATACCCATATAGACTTGTGGTTGTGCGGTGGTGCTCGATCCGGACAAACACAAGCGTCGGTCCTTAATTGACTAGGCGGAACATACACATTACAAGTTCTCGTGCTAACCGCACCAAACCAATCTTACCATCCGCCCTAGTCTAAACCAACTCTCACATTTTATTTTAGTTTTTAAAGAACGGTGGCAACTCAATCACCACTAAATTCGAACAAAATCGGTTCCACAAAATATAATTTCCCAATTCAAAAGGTACCAAAGGGTATATAGCATGACTAAGCATTTTACTACCGATACAACATTTACCAAAGTGTAATAATAATCTCATTATTGAGACAAAGGAAATCCTAGGGTATCAAAGGTACATGGTTGTCAATGCCAAATGAGGGTATAACAATTGTCGGTTTAACTACTATCTCTAAAACTTGAATTATCATTTTATGTAACATAGCAATGCAATAATTTAAAATAATCAAACATTTCTCAAACATGGGTTCAAGATGTTCAAAGGAGACTTGCCTTCTTGCACGCTGTCTGGACCTTCTTGGTGCGGATCGGAAAATTCTTCTAGCAAGAAACTCCTTTGTTGAAGACCACATGGACCAGAGCTTGGAGGTGGCGGCCAATGGACAAAATAGAACCCGGTGGCGAGGCGAAGGTGATGACATGAGTGCGGCGTCGAGGCGGCGGCAATCAGCGGTGAGGAAAAGCAGCGGTGGCAAAGGACAACGGCAAGTTGGAAGGAGATAGTACCGGGTATGGAACATGGAGATGTAGGGTGAGCACAGGGGTAGAACACGACATGGTGAAGCTAGGAAAAGTATTGGCTAGCTGAAACTTCATCGGAGGCGATACAATCGACGTTTGAGCGACGACGGTAGAAAAAGGAAAAACTTGATATCTTGGTGCTCGGTGAAGCGAATCCAAAACCATTTGAAAAGTAGCTACGGGATGGTTTGGCACGATATGACGCGAACGGATTGGGAAAACACCAGCGGATAAGCGAAAACACGAGATGCCATTGGCGGCCATGGCGAGGTGTCGGAGGCAAAAATTTGTGGAGGCTTTTGGGAAGCGGAAGGAAGCACGGCGAGCAGCAGTGAGGCAAGTCTAAGAAAAATTACAGCCTGGGCTAAAACTCAGCGAGCAGCAGAATCGGCGTCGGAGTCAAAACGACCATTTCGCGGAAAGTTCAATTTCGATAATTGGATCCACGAAAAATTAAATAAAAATGATAGATAAATTTCTTGGAGACTAGGACACGATATGGCGCGAGCAATCAAAGCGCTTACCGAAAAAGTGGTGTGCAGCGAAGGCACGGTTTCGCGTGCGGCTCGACCGGTCGACGACGCCTCGGAGTCTTGGTGATGGCGATGGGAGCATGGCGTGAAACGCGTCGGCGAACTCAACGGTACAGGCGGCTCGGCCAACGGACATCGGATGGTGACGAAACATGGCGGAGAAGACATTAGGCGACCGGCGGGTTGACATCGGCGTTCGGACAAGCGGAGAGAGTTAGCGGGTGAGGTTTGTGGCGAAAGCGAAGAGGAGAATATGGGAACACAATGCTAACCTCGGTTTTGACGGAACACGACGGTCGGCCGCGGCGGGAGAAAGCGTCGGTGTGGTTTGGCCACGGTGGTCGGCGATGCTCGGTGATGCTCCGAGGCGAGGTGAGCACCGCGAGAACGCGAAGGCAAAGCTAACGGTGTGGTCAAAAGTGACGGGCTCCACTGTTGGGCGCAAATGGCGAAGAACACCACTCGGTTCACAAAGAGAAATGGCTATTGCGGAGAGAAGAATGGGAGAGAGGCTTTGAGATTTCGGGGGTTGAGTGAGGTTGAGAAGGGGCACCCGGTGCTCCCTTTTATAGGGGTGGAGGTGGACGGAGAGAGAGATCATGGCCATGCCATTTAGAGCACGGTTTCAATTAGAGTAAATACTCATAAATGGGAGGAAGCGGTGGGAAATGAAAGCCCTTGATGAGAGGATTTGAATGCACTTAATTTTGCTAAAACCGTTGAGAAAATCAAAAGTTATTAAAGTTTTTAATGGAGAGGCCATGCCTTGCGGCGTCATGGCTCGGGACGCAACTACGAGAAGATGAGCAGTGCCCACGGGCACTGTTCCTCTCTCCTTTTTTTTTTTTGTATTTTTGTTTAAGATTTTGAAATTGAGCTCAAACAAACTCCGAAAATTCTAAAATAAATTTTGAAACTTCCTTGAGACTCAAAGAACTCAAATAAAATATTTTAGCAAATATTAATATTTAATTTTATTTTATTAAATAAAATTATAATTAAGATTTAGTTTAAACCAAATAAATTCAAAATTTTCAAAAATTTGAAAATAGGGTATAAATGGATAGATTAGGATTTTATATGAATTTAGAAATTTGAATGGGCTCAATCGGAGTTAAAACGAAAAAGAACGGGCTCTCGGAAGTTTGAAAAGAGAGAAAAGAATAAACCGATTTTCTGGAATTATTTTTGAACTGAAAAATCAAATTATGACGTCATCAAGGAAATGATTTTTAAATGAATTATTTTTCTGTGGAAAATAAATTTATGACGTCAGCAAGGATTTTGATTTTCGGCCAAATTATTTTGTAAAGAAAAATAATTTTATTCACGCAGTGTGGGACGGTTTATCAACGAGAGAGAGAGAGGAAAGAGCGGATGATCGGATGAGCGATGTGGTGCAAGGAGAAATCGGGATCATCGGATGGAGAGTGAAGGGTTTAAGTGAAGATGGGCCTTGCGAGATTAGCTCGGGCGGAGGATTAAATTTGATTTAGATTTTGACGCCGGAAGATTGATGAAAGCTCGGAAAAAAAATGAAATTACATCCAAAATTCGAGACAAATTCAAACAACTTCACGGAGACATTTTGGACTTAATAAAATATTTCCAACTACTGTTGGTATTTTAATTCTCATACTTAAAATACTTTTATTTTCAAAATAGAATTTTAAAACTCGGAAAAACTCGAACACAAATAAATAAGCAATTTGGGTATTCTGATGACAAAGGTGCCAGGGAGGAGGAGGTGGTGGGGAAGATAGGCGGGGCGGTTGGGGGGGGGAGGGAGGCGGAGGGAGAGAGACAGGTGGGGGCAGGCGTCGGATGGTGATCGGCGGAGAGGAGAGAAGAGGAGGCGGCGTGAATCGGGCAGTGGCGTGGCGCCGTCGGCCGTCACGTGGCGGCGAGGAGAGGGGCAAGGCGGGATCCCGAGGCGGCGATGTGGGCGGATCCCGGCGTCCACGTGGCACCCGGAGGAAGGAGAGAAAATAAAATTTCTTTTTAGTTTTTGATTTTCAGAAAATCCTAGAAAATTAAATATAGCTCAGAACAATACAAAATAAACTTCAAAAATTCTAGAAAAATTCATATAAGTTTCTGTGGGTATTTTGAGCTTAGATAAAATATTTCCAAGTTATTTTGGTATTATATTTTTCAAACTAAGATTTCTTTTTAATTTTAGAAATTAATTTTAAAATCTGGAAAATCTCAGAAAAATTCAAATAAGATCCAATTTCTTTAAAGTAATTAATTTGAATTTAAATTTTCAAAAATCACAAATTTTGGGATATTACACAGCGGCTCTTCGGTCTCAGTGTTCTTTCTCTCTCTTGGCACAAGTGAGTTTGTGAATGGCATGGTCTAAGAGTGCGGGCACGTGTCAAGCTGAAGGCGTAAGATCTGGTGGCGGCACGTGGTCATGGTGCATCCTTGGATGATGTGACAGGCACAGAAGAGAGTGGTAGAGCATGGCAGGGTAGGGTACAACCTTTGAAGAGTGCGGTTGTGATGTGGGGCTTTGCTGTGGCGGTAGTGAGCAGAAACTTCTGGGTGGCATAGGCTGCACAGGGGGAAAACGAGAAAGGAAGAAAGTGCTAGTGCAAAAGGGAAGATAGGAAGCCAATTAAGGAAAACGAATTTGGCTGAAAACTTCCGAATTTGGCAAGAAAATGAATTCAACTGAAATTCAAAAATTTAAAAAAAATTGGTTTATTTCATCGAATTCCTCCAACCATCGCTTAAACCAGTTTAAAAAAACTGCAGGCTACTCAAGCAGTTTTGCCATTGGTCATGCCTCTTCCCCCCTTCCTTGTAGCCCAAAAGAGCCGATCCCAATGGCTTGAAACCCTAAACCCTAGTCCACACCACATCGTTGCCCTCTCCCTGCCATAGCCCACCTCCTTGTTTGCATGGGAGTCGTCCGGTCTAGGGGTGTCACTGGGTACGGTATGGGTAACCCAAATCCATATCCAATTTTATCCATACCTATTTGAAATGATATTACCCATACCAAAATGAAAAGAGTATACCCAATGGGTTTGGGTAACCCAGTGGGTAAAGGAGAAGGAAAATGAGGGGCTAAGTCAAAGAGGCTTATGAAGGAAGTTTTTGTAAAACTTCATTATTTAGAATTTCAACATCGCGTTCACACCATAAAAGTTTTCCAAAATTAACTAAAATTTGTTGGAGATGATTCTGCGTGTAGATGAGCTATTCTATGCAAATTGGCAGGGCTAGGCGCACACATGGGCCCACATACTTTTATACGAAGTTTTTGTAAAACTTCGGTATTTGAAATTTCAACCTTGCATTCACACTACAAAAGTTTTACGAAATCAACTGAAATTTGTTGAAAATGATTATGTGTGTAGGGGATCTACTATGTGCAAATTGGCGGGCACAGTTGCACAGGTGGCTCCCACATGTTTTTATAGAAAGCTATAACTGAGTATGGGTAGTCCAACCCATGAATAGTCTAAGTACATCCTCTGCCTTATATTTGAATGGATATGAGTAAAGATGGGTAAGTGGATATTACTCTCCCCATACCTAATCTAAATGGGTATTTTATTTCTTACCCATACCCTACCCAATAGTGTGGGTATGGGTTTGGATAAAGGCAATGGACACCTGATGGCAGCCCTAGTCAGTCAACCAGTCTTCGAGTAGATGAACATCTCGATCAACCAGGACTCCTCTCCTCCTGCCGTGGTCTTGAGTCCACGACACAGGCTGGTGCAGGTAGCCCCTGTAGTGCAGGAGCTTGCGCAGGATACTGGCAAACTCCCCCTCGTAGACTCCGTGGGCCAAGTAGTCCCAGTCACCCTCCTCTCCAACTCGGGCCATCTGTAATTTAAATTCCTAGTGTTAGTAACTTTTCAAAATATTAATGAAAAGATAGAACAGAACAGATCTAAGAAGGATAGAGAAAGAAGTAATACGCTATATTTTTAGAAATTCTTTTTATAAGCTTTGCAAATTGTAATCCTACCTCTTGTCTAACGTCCATACTAAGGTCTTTACCCTACAGTCGTATGCTCGATACCGACTGCTCGGACCGGATTTTTCAATCCAGAATCTCCTGTGATTACTGCATTATTCCCTGGATCAGTAGATAATGCGCACAGGTACATTGCTGTATCATTTCATACATCACTTAAACAGTAATATTACAGACCATGGTTCAAATTACACCACGTCGGGCGATAATTTACAAAAGGGCACTTAGGCCGAATGTCATCATTACATACAAGCAGCGGAAGAGAAAGCAAAAGTAGGACCATAACCTCAGGCAAGCGACTGGGGGTAATGTGTGCAGTATATATTACCTAGATGTAGTTAATATACGTGCACACAATGCCTTAGGTCTAACTTGTCTAAGTTCGGAAAAATACGAACGATGACCTAATTCCCATCGTTCTTCCCTCCTTCTGTGGTGGGGCATCTTCATATTCATAATGACCCTGCGTCCCTATCTCTGTTTTGATAATGCGAGTGTGAGCACACTAACCACCGTGCTCAGCGAATCATCACACAGAATGCAGTAATAGTATGTTGGGCTGATCAAGGGAAGGCTTAGGTTTATTTTATTTTGCCAAAAATTGTCTTTTCAATACATTACTTAGAAATTCCTACGACCTAGTAGTTTTTGAAGGACACAAGTTTAATGGAAATAATTGTCTTAATAGTGTACAGAGCTCATCCACCATTACATGGCCTCTGCACCTTACAGCATCTTCCAGCATTATAGTTGCCTATCTTACCTTTGGGACGACACCCGTGACAATTCCAAACTAGGGCCTTTCAACATCCTACATTTTCCCATTTCACCCACAAATTATTTTGAAAGCAGAACTATATCTAGTTAAGTCCCCATGTCTGCCCATGACCGCGGGCATGGCTATTCGAATAGTTTTGACTCTGCAGAGTTCGTACACATTCCCCACAAGAGACTGCCAACTCATTGCCCCACATGATTCCTTAGTCATATGGTTGAGCAGACCGTCATAGTGACTTTTCGAAATATCTAGCCTCTTTCGTCATCTCACCCTATGGGCTTATCCCACTTGCGGTGGGTCCCATATGTTGCACAGGATGTTTTCCACAATCACTAACGTAGCCGGGCTCCACTTCCCGCAGCGCTAGGACAGCTGGAAAACTTCACCCTCCCCTTTGTGTCCCTTTAGGCCTTCCCTTGCCCTTGCAGATCCACTCCTATCCACTACCAGTGAGATGAGTCCGGGGGTTTCGATAAATTTACTTAGCCAGGTTGTAATTTACAGACTTGTGGTTGTACTATTTTACACGGGCTAACATGACAAGATTCGGTCCTTAGGGTTATCTGAGTGGTTATACCATATCCCGTACTCTTTGTGCTTCCCCGGCACCACATACCAGCCCCCAAATCATCGACCCAGATACTAAGCAAGTTTGAGGCTTTTTGGAGCATAAAATAACATTTCCAAATTTTTCTCCAGTCATTCCCATCATGATTGCCCAAATCAATGTCATATTTGCAAGTGAGATATTTTGGGACAGCTAAGCGTCCCCGTTTAACTAGCAATATTAAGCAATACGACATATTATAACTCTAATTCTGAAAACTACATTATGATGGTTTTACTAGGGTGACAAGGTTCACATATCCCAAGAGTTTCAACAGGTAATACTAACAAGTATAATAATGGGTGTATATGTAAATTCTATAAAACTTGAATATACTTTAGCACATAAAATAATAGCATGCACATGGATAATTTAAAGGAACTTAATTTGCATAAACATGGGTTCAACATGATCAAAGTGATAACTCGCCTTGGTCACAAAGTTCTGGGGGTTGGGAGCTGGGATCTACTGCTGCTTCTGCTTCTTCTTCTTGTGCCTCGTACGCTAATTTAACCGTGCGCGAAAATTTGCATAAAAAGAAATGCAACAAATCAATCCAAATAACACCAGAAATTCAAATCAACTCTAAAAATTATGATTCTAGTTCCATTTAATAGATCTTGAATTTAGATGAATTTAGAAATTTGTTTCACCCAATTTGGAGTTAAAATGAAGAAGTTATGGCATTTTAAAGATCTCAGTCTAAATAAATTCCAAAATTTATTAATTTCTGACAGGTGGGGTCCACACGTTTTATTTTATTTTTCTTTTTCTTTTACTGTTTTCTCCTTCTGTGCCGCTGACCGGTGGGGTCCACTGGTCGATGGCTCGGCCCCTTGCGCTGGCGGCGGGTGGGGCCGCGGTCGATAATCTTGCCCGGGTGATCAGCGGCGGTGGGTCCCCTCGGGCGGTGGACCCATTTGTCGATGGCTTTGCTCGGCGGTGGGACCCATCCGCGATGGCCCCTCGATCGCAGCACCGCTAACAGTGGGGCCCACGTGTCAGCGCGCAAAATCAAAAGAAATGGCTCAACCCGGTAGCGGGCGGGGCTCGAGCCACGGGGAGCCGAGAGGGAGGAAGAGCTATGGTAACCAATTGGGCGGGAGGCTTTGCCTACCCTTATACACGCTAATACCTCTTAAGGTATCCATGAGGAGTCAAGGAGGTGCCGAGGCCGAAGTGGTTGGCGGTGGCGTGGCGGGGTGGCGGGAGGGTTGGGGTCCTCTGAAATGCGTTCTGGCGCCGAGGGAGGTCGGTGAGGCGCGGCGGGGTCGGGAGGTCGGAGTGAGCCGGTGGCGGCGGCTGCGGCTCGGGGAGGTCTCCGGCCGTGAGGTACGACCGATGGGAGGTGCGGGAGGCCGGGATGGGTTTGTGGGGTTCCGGGTGGTGTATGAGCTTGGAATCGAGCTCGGGTGGCGCGAGTTGGCGAGGAGGCGTCGCCGGCGTTGGGGAAGAAAGTGGAGGGCGGCTATTCGGGATTTCAGGCGATGGCTAGCGGGAGAGGGAGCCGGGCGAGGAAGGATGGAGGGAGCTCGGGGGGGCTTTATGGGCACGTGGGTAGGGCGGATCGAGTGCCTCCCCGAGTGGTCGTGTCGGCGAGCGGCGGAGGGGGTAGGCGGCGGGGCCCTCAGGGTGCTCGAGCACCTGTGGCTCGAGGCACTGTGGCGGCAGGGAGGCAGGACCGAGCGCAAGCAAAGAGGGGGAAAAAAAGAGAGGCGGCGGGGGTTGGCGCCGGACGAGGCCGGCGGGCGCCGGAGGCGGCGGCCGGCTGGTCCGAAGGGGGACCGATGGTCCGAACGCCCGTCGGGGTGGGCTGGCGAGGCGAGCGCGGAGGGCGGGCGTGGCCTGTGGAGGGCGCGAGGGAGGGGGAGGAGGAAGAAGAACAGTGGGTGGGGGCGGGGTGGGGTGGTCTTGTGGGGTGGGTCGGTTGGTAGTGGGCGGCCGGTCTCTGTGGGTCTTTACTTTCTTTATTTTATTTAATTCATATATAAGCATATATATATATTCCTAATTTTAAGAGGAGTTTGTCTACACATATTTCTTCATTAAAACCCTTTTGTTATTACCATTTTTCATATGTAAATATTTATATATATATATATATGTATTTATTTCTATTTTATTCCTCCTCTCATCTCTTTATCAAAACTTTAACCAAATTATTATTCTTAAATTTTAGGGCCACTATATCCCTTTTGCCTTGGATCATCTTTTAAGATTCTCATTTTAAAATCTTATTTTCTATTACTTCATTTCTTCTGCCTTTTGGAACCTTAGTCCTTATTTAAGAACTGCTTTAAAAATCAAATTCAAACCAAAATGTCAGCAATTAATGCAAAAAAATTTATAATTCAAATTTCAACTTTTCAGGATGTTACAAACCTACCCCTTAAAAAGAATCTCGACCCCGAGATTCAGCCTAACTGGTGAACAACTCTGGGTAATCTCTTCTTAGCTGGTCTTCGCGTTCCCAGGTGGCCTCCTTCTTTGAGTGATGACTCCACTGCACTCTGCAGGTGCGAATGGTTTGATTTCTGGTCTTCTTTTCCACGGTGTCCAGGATTTTAATTGGACGCTCCTTGTAGGTCAGGTCGCTCTCGATCTCAATTGCCTCCATCGGGGTTTGATCTTCCGGTACCCGAAGGCACTTCTTGAGTTGTGATACATGGAAAACACTGTGCACATCTGCTAGGCTTGCGGGCAGATCTAGCTGATAAGCTACTTCTCCTTTCTTGGCTATAATTGGGAATGACCCAACATAGCGAGGGGCCAGTTTGCCTTTGACTTTAAACCGTCTAACTCCTCGTAGGGGTGACACCTTCAAGTAGACATGGTCTCCGACCTCGAAACTTAATGGCCTTCTTCTCTTATCCGCATAGCTCTTCTGTCTGGACTGGGCGGCTAATAATCGATCTCTGATCAGGCAAACTTTCTCTTCCGCCTGTTTTAGAGTATCAGGCCCAAATATGTAGCTTTCCCCTACTTCCGACCAGTGTAAAGGGGTGCGGCACTTTCTCCCGTACAGTACTTCAAAAGGGGACATTTGAAGGCTAGCCTGGTAGCTATTGTTATAGGCGAACTCTGCATACGGCAGACACCGTCCCGATCTTTAGAAATTCCAGGCACAAGCCGAAGCATGTCCTCTAGTATTTGGTTCACTCTCTGCTTGACCATCCATCTGGGGTGATATGCGATCGAAATCCAGATGGGTGCCGAGAGCTTCATGTAGGCTAGCCCAGAAGTGCGAGGTGAAATGGGATCCTCGATCTGAGACTATCCGTTTTGGCACGCCATGCAAGCACACGATGCGTGACATATATAATTCTGCCCGCTTGTCTCCTTTGTAAGTTGTTTTGACGGGATAAAATGTGCGACCTTTGTCAGCCTATCTATTACGACCCAGATGGAGTCGTATCCTGACCTAGTTCTGGGAAGTCCTGTGATGAAGTCCATTCCTACTTCTTCCCACTTCCACTGGGGAACTTGCAATGGCTGCAATAGCCCTGCTGGCCTTTGATGTTCTGCCTTCACCCTTTGACACACATCACAGCAGGCTACGTCTTCAGCGATGTCTCTCTTCATACGTGGCCACCAGTACCACTGTCTCATGTCTCCTCTCTGAGTATTAGGTCCTTAAGGTCCTTCTGGTGGGGCACAAAGATACGTGTCCCATACGTCAAAACCCCTTGTTGATCCACAGATATCTTAGGTGCCTTTCCGGCTTCCATTGAGCTCTTCAACCTCAAAGTGGTTGGGTCTTCTTGTTGTGCCGCGATAATCCTTTCTTCTATGCTTGGTTGCAATTCCATTGCTGCTAAGGTGCCTTCTTCCACTATTTCCAAATTCAAAGCCATCAATTCTTTGTATAGCTCAGGTTGTTGCTCCTCTATCATGAGGGTATTACAATAGACCTTATGGCTTAGGGCATCGGCCACCACATTGGCTATGCCTGGATGGTAGTGGACACTCAGGTCATAATCCTTGATTAACTCTAACCATCTCCTTTGCCTCAGATTAAGGTGTGACTGGGTAAAGAAATACTTGAGGCTCTTGTGATCCGTGTATATATCACAGTGGTTACCAATCAGATAATGCCTCCAAATTTTTAAGGCATATACTACTGAAGCTAATTCCAGGTCATGGGTGGGATAGTTAGCTTCATGGGGGCGGAGTTGCCTAGATGCATATGCCACAACCTTGCCTCCTTGCATCAGTACGCATCCCAGTCCTTGATGGGAAGCATCACAGTATACTTCAAAATCCTTGCGTACATCAGGTAGAACTAGCACCGGGGTGGTAGTCAATCTTTTCTTAAGCTCTTGAAAGCTTCCTTCACAGGTTTTGGTCCATTCAAACTTCTATTCCTTCTTGAGTAGGCGGGTCAATGGCACGCTACTCTAGAGAATCCTCTATGAATCTTCTATAATATCCCGCTAATCCCAGAAAACTTCGCACTTCAGTGACGGAGGAGGGTTGCTTCCATTCTGTCACTGCGGCAATCTTGGCGGGATCAACTGATACTCCTTCTGCGGACACTATATGCCCCAAGAAGCTGATGTCACTTAGCCAAAATTCACACTTGCTATACTTAGCATATAACTGATGTTCTCTTAGCTTCTCTAACACTAGGCATAGATGTTCTGCATGCTCGTCTGCAGTCTTGGAGTAGATAAGGATGTCATCGATGAACACTACTACAAACTTGTCCAAATACTCCATGAATACCTTGTTCATGAGGTTCATGAAGTAGGCCGGTGCATTTGTCAGACCGAAGGACATGACCGTAAACTCGTCTGATCCATATCTAGTGGTAAAAGTTGTCTTGGGTATGTCCTCACCTAATTTTCATTTGGTGGTAACCCGATCTCAGATCTATTTTAGAGAAGATGGTGGCTCCACCAAGTTGGTCAAATAGATCATCGATCCGGGAACGGGTATTTATTCTTGATGGTTACTTCATTTAACGCCCAGTAATCCACACACATCCTAGCTGTACCATCCTTCTTCTTTACAAATATCTAGGAGATCCCTGTAGGCGAGGAACGGGTCTAATAAATCCTTTTCCTGCAGTTCATGGAGTTGGGTCTTTAGCTCTTCCAGTTCTTCCACCGTCATCCTATATGGTCTCTTGAAATGGGAGCAGCTCACGGTTTCAAGTTAATAACAAACTGTGTCTCGATGCGGGGCATGCCGGGTAGGTCTTGGAAACACTTCCTGATAATCTTGCACCACCATCATTCCTTCCAGGGGTACATCTTCGCAATAATATATTGCACGGCCCCATCGGTATGATCGGTCTACTTTTACATCTATGATCATTCCGGGCACTTGGTCGACTTCAACATCACGGTGGCACGATCTATAACTCCTCGATATCGGCTAACGGTCCATTCCTAATATAATATCCGAGTGCGTGAGCTTAGTACTATCAAGTGCGCTAGGAAGTCGCACCTTTCCATGGTAAAGGTACCCTGGACATACTAAGGTAGCGGTAATCATGCCGGTGGCGACTTAAGTACTCTTGGCCTCTTTAGAGGATAAATAGGTAACCCCATCTTATCAAGATACCCTTGGATATAAATGAATGTGAAGCTCCTGAGTCAAATAAAGTTTGTGCTGGTATTGACTTGACAGAGAACGTACCCATAAGGACTCCCGCAGCTTCCTCAGCTTCCTCCGCCGTGATATGGTTGACTCTACCACAATTGTGAGTTGGGGTACTCCTGCTAGCTTGGGAGGTCTGAGGCCCCTTGCTGGGCACTGAAGCTTGGCTACGGACAGGGGCGTTTTGTTTGTGTGGGCACTGGTTGGCGAAATGCCCTTTCTCACCACACAGTATGTGATTAAAGTTGGTGCGGGGTTTATCTGGGTGTCTTGACTCCACATGCGTGGAGTTTGGAAAGAACCCCACTTGATCGGGTCTTTGAGTGAGCCACGGGTTGATTGGGTCTTGAGGATGAGGGGTTGTTGAAGAACTTCTGAATAAATCTCTCTTGCGGCCGCTGAGTCGTTAGCTTGCGTTTACGGCTGGCCTCCAGATTCTTCTTTTCATTTTCTAGAATTAGAGCCTTGTTCACCAGCTGGTGGAAGCTGGTGAAGTCCTGCACAATTAGCTGCAACCTTAACTCCTCATTCATGCCTTCAAGAAATCTATCAATCTTTTCTTCTTCATCGGCCACGTCCGTTGAAGCGTAGCGAGCAAGCTGAGTAAATTTTGTGAGATATTCATTAATTGTCATGCCTCTCTGCTTGAGAGTGCGGAATTCGTTCTTCTTCATTCTCATGACTCCCGCTGGGACGAAGTTGGCCTTAAAAGCCGTCCTGAACTCTGACCATGGTATGACGTCCATGTCACTGTCCGTGGAGGTCTCTTCCTGGCCTCTGGCGGCAAGATAGTTCTCCCACCAATTTGCTGCTGCTCCCTGGAGCTGATGAGCTGCAAATATCACTTTGTCCTCCTCGGCAAGACTTAGCCAAGCGCAGCTTCCTTCCGTATCTCAAGCCAATCCTCGGCCGAGAGGTTCATCTACGAGGAAAAGTGAGGGCCGGGTCCTCTGAAAGTCGGCCAGTCGACTCTAGACCTGCTGAGCCACCTTGTTGCCCTAAGAATAATAGCCTGCAGCAATTGGGTCTGCTGCACCATGACTTGCGCCATGGTGGGGTTGGTTGGAGGGGGCGGAAGGTTGGCTTCCTGATCGTGGGCTTGCTCACGCCCCGCTGGCATAACACCGGGTGTGGAGTCTACCACTCCTTGGTTGAGGGTGGCATTAGCCTGGGCCCTGGTCACCCTTTGGCTGGCCATCTGCAGTCATAGTTTTATGACTTAATACTATTATTAGGCAATTAAAAGAATAAAAGAAGGTTGCCTCCTCAGAAAATAAAAGCCAACAAGATAAACGACAAAAACAACTTTAAACACAAGGCCGGTTTCTTTAAGCATAAACTAAAACATCACATAGCCAGCTTCTAGGCTGGACTTACTATTACAACACATTAATTAAAGTCTGATCGAATAGCAACTACGATACAGAAGGTCTGGCACAACATACTGGATACATCAACTAGTACTCACGCTACACCGGGCAAGTACGGCACCACCCACCTACTCCTCCATATCGCCAACTCCGGATTGGAGGGCCGTAGTCCCGCACCGAGAGCGGGACCTCCGCCGAACTCGAGGGGTCGGTGTCGAGTCGAGTGTGAGCGGCCGCGGGCGCGCGGCGGCGACCCTCCTGGCGAAGAGCCGATCGTGGTCTCGAGGTCGCACGCTCTTGCGTGCGGTCAGCAAAAGTGAGTCCACTGGGTCTTGTGGGGCCGGCGGCAAGGCGGTGGGGCGCAGGAGCGGGACCTGCTGGGTGCGCCCGTCTTGCTGGCCGCCTCGCCTTGGTCTTTGCCAAGGCTCGCCAAGACCGGGCGAAGCCTCGCAGAGGGTCGCCACCTCGTGTGTGTAGCGACGAGGTGAACCCGGCGGTGATCTCCTCCAGCGGCTTGTGTGGGCCGATCCCATGGCCTCGTCAGTCAACCCGATGCGTAAGCATCGGGTTGTTCTCGCCGTAGGCATGTAGGTCTCATTATATCGCGCATTCTCCCAGCGCGATGGGTAGTAGCAGAAGGGGTGCGCGTGGCGGGTTTTGTAAATGTCGTGCACTGCGGCGGCAAGCGTCTTGCGTCCGGAGTGCCACGGTCACGATGGTCCACCGATGCTCGTCCGAAAACGTGAGGCGGGTCGTGCGCGGTCTTTGGGTAGATGAACACCTCGATCAACCAGACTCCTCTCCTCCTGCCGTGGTCTTGAGTCCACGGTACAGGGCTGGTCAGGTAGCCCTGTAGTGCAGAGCTTTGCAGATCTTGGCAAACTCCCCTCGTGACTCGTGGGCCAAGTAGTCAGTCACACCTCCTCTCCACTCCGCCATCCGTAATTTAAATTCCTAGTGTTAGTAACTTTTCATGATCTAAGAAGGATAGAGAAAGAAGTAATACGCTATATTTTTAGAAATTCTTTTATAAGCTTTGCAAATTGTAATCCTACCTCTTGTCTAACGTCCATACTAAGGCCTTTACCCTACAACAGATGCTCGATACCACTCTGCGGACCCAGATTTTTCAATCCGAGAATCTCCTGTGATTATCGTGATTATTCCCTAGATCAAGAGATAATACTCTTGTATCATTTCATACATCGCTATGAGAGATCATGTGGAGATGATCTCATCTTTATGATGAGTAATTGACCCTTGGTTGAAGGTAAATTGAGTTTGTTTTGGGCTTTTATTGCAAAGTCTTAACTCGACGAAATGAAGTCGGCGACTTGTCCTCGTTCGTACCACGTTTGGTCGTGGTCGAAACTCTTCCGAGTCTTTGACGACCATGGTGGTCGTGGTCGGAAGGTTATACGACCACGCTGAACTCAATCGGTAGCGTTTTCGAATTTGAACGTGAAATCGGGTAGCGACGACCACGTTGTGGCGCCCCGGCGAATTTGAACGTGATCGAAGACCGGTAGCGCACGACCACGCTGGTGGTAATCGGATCTCACCGAGCAGCAGCATTCACGAGTACTTTGGCCGTGGTCGGAAGGGTTTACCACCACGCTGGCAAAGCGCTCGATCAAGCGCCAAAGCTTCACCATAGAGCCCTCAAGATTTGACCGTGGTCGGCACTCGGCGCTAGGGTTTACGACCACGTTGTGGGATCGGAGCCCTCGACCACGCTATCGACCACTTTGGCCGTGGTCGGTGGGCGCCTCGACCACGCCAGGGAAAGGAGCCACGACGCTATGGCATTCGGTGGTGCGACCACGCTATTGGAGAGCTACGACCACGTTAGCGAGAATTGAATGTGGTCGAAATTGCTCGACCACGTTATCGGTTGGATGACCGTGGTCTTGATCACTAAAATTGGTCGTGAGGTGCATTTCATGTCCGATTACGGTGAGGTTTGGTCGGTTGGGTTCCTTGTGAAGTCATGGACCTTGTGGACTGGTTTGTTCACTATTTTGACAAGGTTTGGTAAAGTCTATTTTACGTGGAAAGACTTGAGCTCGGCTTGAGCCGAGCGAGTTGTGTTTTCTGTATGGATCTGCTATGTGATGGTTTTGTTGTCTTTGTTGGTTGCGGAACCGTGAGACGCCTTGGTGAGGCTTAGGAGGTCCGGACTAGACAAGGGAGTTGTTGAGGTCCGAACGACGTGGAAAAGCCGAAGAGGACGTGTCGTGCGGGTGGTCGACAAAGATGGATAGCAAAGCGGTGGAGGAAGCTTCACGGAAGGCGCGGAGGGGCATTTTGGAGAAATGTCAAAGTGCGGGGAAGCCGCCCACGGGAAAGCACTGTGACCACCGGAGAGGCTCTGTGAGAGCTCAGGAGTTGGTGGCGCTAACGGCAAAGCGGTGGAGCCGTTGCTCGAGAGGAACAGGTAAAGCAATCAAGGCCCGCAGCTTAACCACTCGGTTAGCGGGTTGTCTCGTGTGGAGACCCGTTAGTGAGACTATAAATAGAGAGGTTAGGTCTCGTGAGCAAAGTGAGGTTGTCCCCGAGTTGCTCCGAGCTTTTCTTTCTATTTGTGTGAGTTGTCTCTGGTAAGAGCATGGATGCTCGTGTACCTCCGATGGAGTGGTCAGAAACCTCCATGTGCAATAGAAAAGATTGGATTCATCTCTCGTATCTTTCTCGCTTTTTGTTCTTGAGATGATTTGTTTGATCCGTTTGCCCTCTCTGTGTTCTTTTCGATCATATGTGTTTTATCCGAGAGTTGGCTTGTGCTTCACTTGCTCAGGCCTGGAAATTGTTTTGAGACCTTCGGGTCATTTCATTCCCGAGAGCAAAGTCAAAATCGAGAAGTCTCGTGATTCTTATTCTTCCGCCTCCAAAGGTTTCATTACGTTTTTCGACTTTGCCGTCTTTGCCGACCATCGCTTAGATCTCTCTTTTCTTGGTATATTCACTTCTAGAGATCTTATACGAGCTAGAGTTCAAGTTTCTTTGGTTTTGACCTCGAGCAAAAGTTCTTCAAAATCTTGCTCTACGGTCGCGTGCGCCCGACAACGAGTATTTCTTGTATATGTTACGTTGTCTGATCGTGAATTTATTTGACCACGCAGCCTTTGGTCTTTCGACCACGCTGATTTCGAGGGCCGATCGTTTCTAGCTCTCGACCACAAGAGTAGTATCTCTGTTGTCGGTTGATCGACTACGGCATAAGTTTTCTCGGTTCACGATTACGACTACGGTTGTCTTGATTCGACTTCTTGTTTCATTGTTCTTGTTTCGGTTGAGCTTTGTTTTTCGACTTCTTAGCTCTCTAGCTAAAGGAGAAGAAGAACTTGGGAGGAAGTTTTAAGGCACCATTCACCCCTCTGTTGCCATTTCGGTCCTTCAATTGGTATCGAGCGGTTAGCTCTTCTTCATAGATCTTAACCGGTCTCAAAGAGCCATGGCAACAGACAAGTATTCCACCGCCGCCTATTTTCGATGGCTGGATTACCCTTCCGAAGAGCCGAATGGAAACATATATCCGTGCTCGTGGGTATGCTATTTGGCGGAAGGTGAAAATACAATTTGTTGTTCCCGCCGATGAGAACATCAATGCCGGAATATGGTCGATGTTGAGGCAAATGCAAAGGCAAGGAACATCATCATATTGTGGATTGAGCGTGTTTAATTTGATCGCATCTCTCACCGTCGTCCATTCATGACATCCGGGTGACCCTCGATGCATACCATGAGGGCACCTCCCGCATCAAGACGGCTCGACAGATCGCCTCAGCGAATACAAAGAAATTCGAGATGCTTGTCGGAAAGTCCCTGACGAGTGCTTTTCACGCTTTCACAAGATTTTGAGCAATCTCCGAGCGGTCGGTCTCACATACCCCGACTCGGATAACGCCGACAGATGCTTTTCGCACTCGATCTTCGGGTTTGGGAGATGAAGGTGACTACCATCAAGGACACCACGGACCTCGACCTTGACTCTTGATGCGCTTTACGCTCAAGACTCACGAGATTGACATAGTCTCGCGTCGGTCAAGTCACAATCGATGGCTCTAGTCACGGATCCCACTTGCACGGTTCTTCTCGCCGATTCTCTTTGCGGGTTCTCCCTAGTCGCTCTCTCGTGACGAATCGATGATCGCTAGAGCAGCCTAGAGGACGAACAGTAGCCCTCCTAGCTCGGAAGTTCTCCCATGCTTACAAGAGAAGGAGGGACGGAAAAGAAGAGGACCAAGGATTTGCTTTGAGTGTGGTGGCTCCAACCACATTCTGCAACCGCCCCAAACCGGAGAAGGGCAAATCGACGTTGGCGGTTCCAAGAAGAACGACTACATCGACAAGAACCGCAACAAGAAGCCTCCACTGACGCAAGGCAAGAAGAAGTACCGCGACTTTGGGAAGGCCAAAAGCTCGCCCACCGTCCTCACCGCTGCTCGACGACCTCGACCTCGCCGAGGTGGAGGGATGGAGCGACGACGACGGACGGGTGATCAAGACCCCAAGAGCGGCGACGACTTCTCCCAAGATGTGCTTCATGGCCTCGAGGGCTAACCGAGCGACGCCGAGATGTACTCCGACTCGGATGAGGTTCGGCGGTGGAAGGAAAGGTTTGGCTTGTAGACTCCGGTGTTCACGACACATGACCGGAGATTCCGCTGGTTTTCTTCCCTTGCCCGAGCTCCTGTGATGAGACGATCACCTTCGGAGCGCCTCTTCGAGCGAGTCACACGCTCCAAGTCCGGGCGTGTCACTTTCTCGTCTCCACTCGCCTCAGAGCTTCCTTTGAGCCCAAGGACGCTTGTCATGCTTTATCCGACGAGTCTTGGGTCAATGCTATGCATGAGGAGCTAGAGAGTTTCGAGAGAAACAAGGTCTGGACGCTTGTTGAGCCCCCTCGAGATCACAATATCATTGGAACCAAATGGGTGTTCAAGAACAAGCAAAGTGAGGATGGGGTAGTCATTGAAACAAGGCTAGGTTGGTTGCAGAGGTACTCCTGTGTTGAGGGTCCGGATTTCGAGGAGACCTTGCCCTCGTAGCTCGCCTTGAGGCCATTAGAATTTCGCTTGCCTTTGCGCTTCTAAGGGTTTTAAGCTCTACCAGATGGACGCCAAGAGTGCCTTTCTCAATGGCTTCATTGAGGAAGAAGTCTATGTCGATGTACCTCCGTGTTTCGAGAACCCCAAATACCCTAGTCATGTCTTCAAGCTTTCCAAAGCGTTGTATGGACTTAAGCAAGCCCCTAGAGCTTGGTATGAGAGGCTTAAGTCCTATCTATTGAGACATGATTTTGAGATGGGTAAAGTTGACAAGACCTTGTTCATTCGCCGACTTGGCAATGATCTCCGTCGTTCAAATTTATGTCGATGACATCATCTTTGGCGGCTCTTCTCATGCTCTAGTTTCACAGTTCTCGGATGTCATGAGCACCGAGTTTGAGATGAGCATGATGGGTGAGTTGACTTTCTTCCTTGGCTTCCAAATCAAGCTGCACTGGAGGGTACCTTCTTGCATCAAGGCAAGTACACCGTGATCTCCGAGACGCTCGACATGAGTGATGGAAAGCCGGTGTCGACTCCGATGGCTTCTACGGCCACACTTGACCCGAGATGAGGACGGCGAGCCGCTTGATCAAAAAGAGTTCGAAGTATGATTGGCTCTCTTGTACCTCACGCCTCGAGACCGACATACACTTTTCTCGTGTGTCTTTGTGCCCGGTTTGAGCTTCTCAGATCTCACCGCCAGCTGTGAAGCGCATTTTTCTACCTTCGAGCTACCATTGACTATGGTATCGGTACTCTTCCTCATCCTGCTATCCCTTAGAGCCTATTCGGATGCGCACTTTGCCTATTGTAGGATAGATAGGAAGAGCACTGCGCACCGCCAAGACATTGGCACTTCTCTCGTTTCTTGGTCTTCGAGGAAGCGGTCCGTGTTGCACAGCCCACCGCAGAGGCCGAGCACGCTGTCTTTGCCGCTGTCGTAGCCAAGTGCTTTGGATGGTCTCGACTGCGGGACTTTGGTTAGCTATCGATCGTGTTCCGCTCTTTTGCGATAACACGCCCTGCGATTAGCATTGCTAAGAACCCGCAGCAAGACTCTCGGACCAAGCACATCGATATCGATATCATTTCTTCGAGACCATGTAGAAGGGTGACATCGTGCTCAGCCAGGAGAGTGACCACCGGTTGGTGATATCTTCACCAAGCCTTTGGATAGCACGAGGTTTTCACTCCATGGGAGAGCTTAGTGGTTTGTCCCACGGACTATTGTGAGGGGAGCTTTGGGCTTTCTTGCTTATCTTATTAATTGTGCTTCAGATCCTTCTTGCTGCATCGCATTTTGGTGCATTGGGTTTAGTCCTTCTAGCATAGGTTAGAGTGTGTCTCTTGCCGAGTTGCTTAGACTTCTTGCTCTTATCTTGTGCTTTCGGGATAGTGTTTCTTATCTCACTAGGTTGAGCTCACTCACTTCTTTTAGGTTCTAGCGAGGGTTGGGCCACCCTGCAGATGTGAGGTTCGTGTTTGCTCTCTAGTGTGCGTTTTTCTCGACGTTGTTGTCCCGAGACATATAGGGTAGATGAGAGTTAGTCCGAGCCATAGTATCCTCTATATCTTATCTATGCTTTAAGGACCCACTGCTTTTCCCGATTTATTTGCCGACTCTTGTTTTTATGGCTTTGGTCTGTGGGGAGTTCATTTGGGAACTTCTAGATTTTAATTTAGACTTAAACTCAACTTGAACTAAAAGTCGCATCACATGTTGAGGGGGAGTCGGATTTTACGTGCATTGCACGTGCATTGTAATATAACCACATTGAGCCTTGATTATTATCCGGTTATGACATGCTTTCAATGCTTTACACATTGCCATGATTTGTGCTCCATTGCTAATCGATCATGACTCTATATGTGTAGTCAAGTCTTTGCCATGATAGGTTAATTAAAATGCCAAATTTGACCTAATTCATGTCTTGTTCATATTTGAGACTAGTCACCTTGTGTTATCTTTTTATGATTCTCGCCATGTCAAATAGGTGAGTTGAGTCTTGAATCTTAGTTGAGCAATAGATTGAGCTATACAGGTTTCTTGATGACACATAAGTTAGTACAATCTATCAAAAAAGGATCTCTTCGTGCGAAAAAACGATCTCACCAATTCCTTCTCATGAGGCGGCTTGCCATTGCACAAGGCATGAACTCGTGGGAGATTTGATGACCAAGATCATTTCCTTAAGCTTCTCGCTTGAATGATCGCATAAGGCTTGAGGTCTAGCACATGACAAAAGTATGATTGAAAACAATCATGAGATCTCTAAAAGAAAATGTCATTTATGCTCAATTGCTAAAATTTCAAGTGTACTTAAACAAATGTATCATTCTTGAATAAATAGCACTCTAGTTGGCTCAACACTAGCTTCTCGATTCCATTTAGCTCATTGACATGGCTTGCATCATTTGTGGATATCATTAGCTAGACTAAAATCTTGTTTGACTTGACTTGCTAAGCACTTCAAATTAAAAAAAAATCAGATTATACCATCTGTTAGCTTAGCTTCTCTTTACATACATAGTCATGATCTTTGTAGCATACTTGTATGTTATGGCTTGGTGTAATACATTTGGTCATTTTGGATAATTCTCATGGCTCGCATACTTTGAATAATCAAATCACCATTCCATCCATCATTTTGACTTATTCTCTCTTGCATACTTGATGTGTTTATTGCCAAAAGGGGGAGAATAGATTGGAGAAAAAGAAAATTTCTCAACTTCTGGGAACTTGCTAGAGCTTTGGAGATCAATTTGCTCTTTATGTATTGCTCTAGTATTCCTTCTGTCGACATGGTCATAATTTCATTTTCTTTCCTTGGACCATGTCGGCTTCTACAAAACTCAACTTCATAATTTTTCGGTGTTTGTCAATATACTCATCAAGGGGGAGATTGAGAGATCATGTGGAGATGATCTCATCTTTATGATGAGTAATTGACCCTTGGTTGAAGGTAAATTGAGTTTGTTTTGGGCTTTTATTGCAAAGTCTTAACTCGGGCGAAATGAAGTCGGTACGACTTGTCCTCGGTTCGCACGACCACGTTTGGTCGTGGTGAAACTCTTCCGAGTCTTTACGACCATGGTGGTCGTGGTCGGAAGGTTATACCACCACGCTGAACTCAATCGGTAGCGCACGACCACGTTGTGGCGCCCCGCGAATTTGAACGTGATCGAAGTTCATCGGGTAGCGCACGACCACGTTGTGGCGCCCCGGCTAATTTGAACGTGATCGGAAGTCACGGTAGCGCACGACCACGCTGGTGGTAATCGGATCTCACCAGCAACAAGACGTAGTACTTTGGCCGTGGTCGGAAGGGTTTACGACCACGCTGGCAATTGGGAGCGCTCGATCACGTTGTAGCGCCGAGCTTCACCACGTTGCGAGCCCTCGTAAGATTTGACCGTGGTCGGCACTCGGCGCTAGGGTTTACGACCACGTTGTGGGATCGGAGCCTCGACCACGCTGGGCGGCGGGCGTTCGACCACTTTGGCCGTGGTCGGTGGGCGTCTCGACCACGCCAGGGAAAGGAGCCACGACTACGTTATGGCACTCGGTGGTGCGACCACGTTATGCGCTTGAGAGCTACGACCACGTTAGCGAGAATTGAATGTGGTCGAAACGCGTTCGACCACGTTATCGGTTGGATGACCGTGGTCGTGCGGGATCACTAAAATTGGTCGTGAGGGTGCATTTCATGTCCGATTACGGTGAGGTTTGGTCGGTTGGGTTCCTTGTGAAGTCATGGACCTTGTGGACTGGTTTGTTCACTATTTTGACAAGGTTTGGTAAAGTCTATTTTACTGTGGAAAGACTTGAGCTCGGTTTGAGCCGAGCAGTTGTGTTTTCTGTATGGATCGGTGCTATGTGATGGTTTTGTTGTCTTTGTTGGTTGCGGGAACCGAGAGACGCCTTGGTGAGGCTTAGGAGGTCGGGACTAGACAAGGGAGTTGTTGAGGTCCGAACGACGTGGAAAAGCGAAGAGGACGTGTCGTGCCGGTGGGCCGACAAAGATGGATAGCAAAGCGGTGGAGGAAGCTTCCGGAAGGCGCGGAGGGCATTTTGGAGAAATGTCAAAGCCGCGGGAAGGCGTCCACCTGAAAGCTCTCGGTGACCCGGAGAGGCTCTGTGAGAGCTCGTGGAGTTGGTGGCGCTAACGGGCAAAGCGGTGGAGCCGTTGTTCGAGAGGAACGGGTAAAGCATCAAGGCCGCAAAGCTTAACCACTCGGTTAGCGGGTTGTCTCGTGTGGAGACCCGTTAGTGAGACTATAAATAGAGAGGTTAGGTCTCGGGAGCAAAGTGAGGTTGTCCCCGAGTTGCTCGAGCTTTTCTTTCTATTTGTGTGAGTTGTCTCGGTAAGAGCATGGATGCTCGTGTACCTCCGATGGAGTGGTCAGAGAAACCTCCATGTGCAATAGAAAAGATTGGATTCATCTCTCGTATCTTTCTCGCTTTTTGTTCTTGAGATGATTTGTTTGATCTGTTTGCCCTCTCGTGTTCTTTCGATCATATGTGTTTTATCCGAGAGTTGGCTTGTGCTTCACTTGCTCAGACTGGAAATTGTTTTGAGACCTTCGGTCATTTCATTCCCGAGAGCAAAGTCGAAATCGAGAAGTCTCTGTGATTCTTATTCTTAGCCTCCAAAGGTGCTCATTACGTTTTTCGACTTTGCCGTCTTTGCCGACCATCGCTTAGATCTCTCTTTTCTTGGTATATTCACTTCTAGAGATCTTATACGAGCTAGAGTTCAAGTTTCTTTTGGTTTTGACCTCGAGCAAAAGTTCTTCAAAATCTTGCTCGGTGCGTGCGCCGACAACGAGTATTTCAGTATATGTTACATTGTCGGATCGGCAAATTTATTTGACCACGCAGATCTTTGGTCTTTTCGACCACGCCGATTTCGGGCCGATCGTTTCTAGCTCTCGACCACACAAGAGTATCTCTCTGTTGTGGTTGATCGACTACTGGCATAAGTTTTCGGTTCACGATTACGACTACGGTTGTCTTGATTACGACTTCTTGTTTCATTGTTCCGTGTGTTGGTTGAGCTTTGTTTTTCGACTTCTTAGCTCTCTAGCTAAAGGAGAAGAAGAACTTGGGAGGAAGTTTTAAGGCACCATTCACCCCCTCTGTTGCCATTTCGGTCCTTCACTTAAACAATAATATTACAGACCATGGTTCAAATTACACCACGTCGGGCGATAGTTTACAAAAGGGCACTTAGGCCGAATGTCATCATTACATACAAGCAGCGGAAGAGAAAGCAAAAGTAGGACCATAACCTCGTGCAAGCGATCGGGGTAACAAAAGATATATTACCTAGATGTAGTTAATATACGTGCAAGCAATGCCTTAGGTCTAACTTGTCTAAGTTCGGAAAAATACGAACGACGACCTAATTCCCATCGTTCTTCCCTCCTTCGTGGTCGGGCATCTTCATATTCATAATGACCCCTGCCCCTCGCCTCTCTTTTGATAATGCGAGTGTGAGCACACTAACCACCGTGCTCAGCGAATCATCACAGAGAATGCAGTAATAGTATGCCGGGCTGATCAAGGGAAGGCTTAGATTTATTTTATTTTGCCAGAAATTGTCTTTTCAATACATCCCCTACTCTTTGTGCTTCCCCTGCACCACATACCAGCCCCCAAATCATCCACCCAGATACTAAGCAAGTTTGAGGCTTTTTGGAGCATAAAATAACATTTCCAAATTTTTCTCCAGTCCCATCATGACTGCCCAAATCAATGTCATATTTGCAAGTGAGATATTTTAGGACAGCTAAGCGTCCCCGTTTAACTAGCAATATTAAGCAATACGACATATTATAACTCTAATTCTGAAAACTACATTATGATGGTTTTACTAGGGTGACAAGGTTCACATATCCCAAGAGTTTCAACAGGTAATACTAACAAGTATAATAATGGGTGTATATCTAAATTCTATAAAACTTGAATATACTTTAGCACATAAAATAATAGCATGCACATGGATAATTTAAAGGAAATTAATTTGCATAAGCATGGGTTCAACATGATCAAATTGATAACTCGCCTTGGTCACAAAGTTCTGGGGGTTGGGAGCTGGGATCTACTGCTGCTTCTGCTTCTTCTTCTTGTGCCTCGTAGGCTAATTTAACCGTGCGCGAAAATTTGCATAAAAAGAAATGCAACAAATCAATCCAAATAACACCAGAAAATCAAATGAACTCTAAAAATTATGATTCCAGTTCCATTGGATAGATCTTGAATTTAGATGAATTTAGAAATTTGTCTCACCCAATTTGGAGTTAAAATGAAGAAGTTATTGCATTTTAAAGATCTCAGTCTAAATAAATTCCAAAATTTATTAATTTCTGACAGGTGGGATCCACACGTTTTATTTTATTTTTCTTTTTCTTTTACTGTTTTCTCCTTCGTGTCACTGACCGTGGGGTCCACCGGTCGATGGCTCGGCCCCCCGCTGCCTGGCCGGGTGGGGCACGCAGTCGAGTATCCGCCGGGTGGTCATCGGCGGTGGGTCCCCTCGGGCAGTGGACCTACTGTCGCTGGCTCGCTGACTGTGGGACCCATCCGGCGGTGGCCCCTCGATCCGCGCGCGTGGACGGGTGGGGCCCACGTGTCACAAAATCAAAAAAATGGCTCAACCCAGTGCATGAGCGGGGCTCGAACGCGCCGGGAGCAGTGGGGAGGAAGAGCTACGGTAACCAAGTGGGCGGGGAGACTTTGCCTACCCCTTATACACGCTAATATCTCTTAAGGTATGCGAGGGAGGCAAGGAGGTGGCCGAGGCCGAAGTTATGGGTGGCGCATGCAGGGGTGGCCTGAGGGTTCGGGGTCCTCAAATGCGCTCTGCGCCGAGGGAGGTCGGTGAGGGCGTCGGCGGGGTCGGGAGGGTCGGAGGAGCGGTGGCGGCAGCGGCGGCTTCGGGAGGTCTCCGACGCGGGCGAGGTACGACTGATGGGAGGTGTGGGAGGCCGGGATGGGTTTGTGGGGTTCTGGGTGGTGTATGAGCTTGAATCGAGCTCGGGTGGCGCGAGTCGGCGAGGAGGGCGTCGCCGGCGTTGGGAAAGAAAGTGGAGGCCGGCGGCTATTCGGGATTTCATGATGGCTAAGGCGAGAGGAGCCGAGGGCGAGGGAAGGATGGAGGGAGCTTGGGAGGGCTTTATGGGCACGCGGGAGGCCGGATCGAGTGCCTCCCGAGTGGTCGTGTCGGCGAGCGCGGAGCAGGGGCGGGCAGGGGCCTCCCAGGGTGCTCGAGCACCTGTGGCTCGAGGCACACGGGCGCGGCAGGGAGACGGACCGAGTGGCGCAGAGGGGAAGAAAAAGAGGGCGCAGGGGGTTGGCGCGGCCGGACAGGGGAGCATCGGCGCGCTGTGGCGGCAGGCAGCGCCCGCCGGTCCGGCGCGGGGACCGATGGTCCGAACGCCCGCTTGGCCGGGGCGGAGGAGGCGAGCGCGAGCGAGGGCGCCTGTGGAGGGGGCGCGAGGGGGGAAGGAGGAAGAAGAACAGGCGGGTGGGGGCGGGGTGGTGGTGGTGGGTGGGTCGGTTGGTAATAATACGGCTGCCCTTTTTTTTTTTGATTTTTCTTTTACTTTCTTTATTTTATTTAATTCATATATAAGCATAGATATATATATTTATTCCTAATTTTAAGAGGAGTTTGTCTACACATATTTCTTCATTAAAACCCTTTTTGTTATTACCATTTTTCATATGTAAATATTTATATTTATATGTATTTATTTCTATTTTATTCCCTCCTCTCATCTCTTTATCAAAACTTTAACCATATTATTATTCTCAAATTTTTAGGGCCAGCTATATCCCTTTTGCACTGGATCATCTTTTCAGATTCTCATTTTAAAATCTTATTTTCTATTACTTCATTTCTTCTGCCTTTTGGAACCTTAGTCCTTATTTAAGAACTGCTTTAAAAATCAAATTCAAACCAAAATGTCAGCAATTAATGCAAAAAATTTTATAAGTCAAATTTCAACTTTTCAGGATGTTACATAAGGGCTGGACCTTTGTTTTGGTTGCTTGGTTGGGTGATAATCTAAAGCAGAATGGTATATGTCTTTGCCCAAGACGAACCAACATTGGTCATTCCTTCTTCTGAGGGTACGAACGTTCTTTTGGCAAGATTGGTAAATGAACGACAATGTAATGGTTGAATGTGATGTTCTTGACTTGTAAGTGGTGAGTGTTGTCCTGAATTGTGATTGTTGTCCATGTTTGCTTGTATCCTGTTCCAACGAGGTGCTTGTTTGGTTTGAAAAAAAATAAAAGAAAGCCAGTGGTCATGTGTAGGCATTTCACCTTTGTAAAAAAAAGTCTAGCCCTTTTGGGATGGGTGGATGGCAGCCCATTGATCTAGACCTCGTAGTTTTGCACTCAGTACTAGAGATAAAAAAGCGCTCACGAGTCGGCTTGGCTCGTCTTGGGCTCAGCTCAAGCTCATGGAATTAGCAAGCTAAGCCAAGCACCATTTTTTGCTCATTAAGTTAACGAGCCGAGTTCAAGCCAGTTCACGAGCAGCTCGGTTAGCTCATTTGGCTCAATAGAATTAAAACTAGCCCAACAAGTACTAAAGGCCCACAACAGAACAGCCTAACAAGAACCCATGTGGCAACCCAACAACATCACCATATCAACCCCTAGTTGCCTCGAACCATAGGCACAGTTTCACAACTACTTATGCACAACGCTGCCGCTTGCCTTCATCCGTTTCAGCTCCACTATCTCAACCTCCTGTGCGTAGTGCGCCTTGGTCCAACTCGGCGAGCCAACGATGCCTCCACCCACCTCGTCCGCCTCCAGGCCCTGTGTGCCTTAGCATTGCGTCATAGGGAGATGAGAGGTAGTAGAGTTTGGAGTCCAAGAACACTCAAGGGAGGAGGTCATCCGTATCCGCCTCTAGCTCCGCCTCGACACCAGTGGTCTACTACGGAGGTGCAAGTGCAACCCCTCAACCTTATTTCCACTCCAAAGCTGCCTCACTCTAGTGATTACTGATTAATGCATGCAATCAATGAATTTATAAATTGACAACAAGAACTAAGGCTAAGCAAACACAGTGTGCTCAGCTCGCGAGCTTAACGAGCCAACTCGAGCCCTGGCTGGAGCTGAGCGAAGCACCATTGTTTGATCGATTGTGAGCCAAGCTGAACTGGGCCTTACTTCTTAACGAGTTTGAACGAGCGGAGCCGGCTTCTTAGGGCATATACAATAGTCCGTCCCTTAAGCTTATCTCTAAGACTTTCACCTTACCTAAAGACAATATTGTAGACAATCTCTTCAATAGTAAATCATTTCTCTAACTATTTTATACTATTTTCACCATAACTTTCCATCTCACACTCTCTCACTATAGACGTTGGTTTGCAGGGTCAAATTTTTTTCTTGCATAAGGGCACTCCCGATGGTGCCATGTCAGCAATGTCCATAGCTTTAATTAGTCTGCGAAGTAAGATTTGTGCTGAGGTGGAGAGTGAATTAAAGAGAAGAGAGAGAGAAGCAGTGTCTCATGCAAGACACTGCTTGGGCACAAAATACAACACAAAATTTGTGACCCTTCCACAGATAATGAGGAATCACAACCACCATTGCCTTCCCTTATGCTCGGCTTGGCTTGGTCGATCGGTCATACAACACAACAGAGAAGAGCATAGTGGACTAGAGCATAGCAGATCCATCTCATTTCACCAAGGGAATTCAATGGCAAGCAAAGGGAGCTTGTTGCTCTTGTTAGATGTATCGGTTCAAATCAGATCGATGAGAGAGAGAGGTCATCCCAACCAAGCAGTAGCATACATGGCGTTGACCCTGGTGGCGGCGGTGCAGGTGCGCTTGCTCAACCAGATCCGAGTCTCTCCGACGTCGGCTCCACCCTCCCATGCCACCCTCTCCATCACCTTCTTCGACACTACATGGCTCTTTACTGGTGCTGTCGAGTGCCTCTCCTTCTTCCGCCACCCCGACCCAGCCTCCCCCCTCTCCCTCACGCTCCACCGCTTCTACCCGCTCACTGGCACCCTTAGGCCTGATTCCGGCGCTGGAGAGGAGGGGATGCCAGCTCCGATGGACAGATGGGATAGGGGCTTCAGATCCGACCGCCGAAGGGAAGGGGGCGTCGGTTTCGACGTCACCGTGGCCACGGAGGAGGCGGGTGGCAGCGGAAGGGGAGCGGGACAGAGGGAGGAGATGTGTGGAGGATCTGGACGGATGGAGGGACCGAGAAAATATTTATTGTTTAGGTCCACAGCTGAAAACTATACATTAAGATTGTAGTGTTTATTATAGTGTCTATATGATATAAAGGTCATAGATATTGTTATGCAATATTATGACACATTATCTCTCTGCATCTTCTCTCTTCTCTATATAAAATCTTGCTTATTTAATATAACTAGAAGACATCTAAAATAATAATATTGGAGATGCCCATGTCCACCCCTACTCCGCGGTACTACTTCCTGTCTACTTGGCTGCCACGTGCCAATGCGACGTGCTGTTCCAGCCTTCCAGGCCACAGGGTCCCGTGCCGTTCCAATCCCACACCGCTCCCCCAAAACCTCATAGTTCACTAGCATAGTATATCATTACAAGTTCACGCTCACAACTCGCTAAAACCAAAAGGGAGACATTAATCGCTCCTTGTACTTGACTAGTGGGCTATGGGTCAATGACGGTTCGAGTGCGGGTTTATAACTCTTATGGATCGAGTTTATATTACCCATGGGTTTACGGGTTGGGTACTATAGGAACGTACTCGAACCCGGCAGACCCGATGGGTTGGGTTTTTTGCCCATTAAAAGACCCATGGTTAGAAAATTGACTTAGACTCATGCCCTAATAGAGTAAAAACTTCTCGGATACCCATTATCATCTCTACCCAAAACCATGAAACGAGGCCACGGCGTCGCCTTACCACATCCTGCCTCGCTGGCTCCAGCTCCAACGACTACACATCTCCCCGTCTCGACGACGCCGCCGCCACCTACCCCACTCCAGCTCCCCCGGTTCGCATCCCGCCGCCGCGCAGCGATGGCGTGCGCCGCCGCCTCCGTCGGTACGTGCCCAATTTGAGAGTCGCTCCTTGGTTTCCCCGCAAGTACTTTCCAAGCTTACCTCGGACTGGCTGGCGAAATTTGGGGATGCGTGCAACTGCGAAACGCATGCTAGATCAGGTTGGGTTGTTTTAAAATCGGGCAGGGTTATTAGGTAGTAGAATGGTAGGTGCTCAATCGCATGCCAGGAATAGAATGCGCCTAGTAATAAAATAGTTCTAGAACTCTAACCAGGATGGTCGGCTGGAGCGTTGCAAGCCAAAAGCACTGCAATTTGCAGTGCAGGAACTCTCTGGATCTGTAGGTTGCCACAAGAGAAAAATTCTATCGGAATCCAAGTGTTTCCGGTGTGGCGATGTGTACGATGAGAAGTGAAAACGCAAGAGGAAACTGTTATTTGGAACTTTGCATATTTACCTCAAATCACAATTTGATGGTGGGAAATGTTGAACGAGCTTACATGATAACACTACAAAAAACAAAGAAAGAATAGAAAGGGAGTTTAGTTGACAAGATAAAATGTTGCATGATAATGTGCCAAGGGGTTTAATGGAACTTCCATCATAAGACTAGTTTCTAAGTTCTAATAACTCTTCAGGCTCTGTTTTGATTTTCTTTAAGTGGAATACTTTTTTTAAATTAATGCCCACAGTCAGTCCCTTGTTTTGTCCCGTGACACATGACCCTCCACATGCGCCCCTAATTGACTGACTCTTGGTTTTATTCTCTAATCTTTATTTTCTATTTCCTTTCATGAGAGCAGGAATAACTCATGACACAGGGGTCAATGTGTCCTCAGCGGAGAGTGTTGACCAGAATGATTTGCTAATTGTTGGGCCGGGCATGCTTGGCCGAATCGTAGCTGAGAAATGGCAGCAGGTTATTACTAATGTAGTTAAGTATTTATCTGGTTGAGTGGCTTCTCTGTTGTTTTTCAATCTCAACAACTTCCTTGTACCTTGTTGAGCTGATGATTGTCTTGTTGAAACACTTAATCTTCCCAGCTAATGAAACAAAAAATAGGTCCTGTTCAAATCGAGTCTTGTTTGAGGAAAAAAGTCATTCCTTCCTTTTTAACCTGTTAAGATTTATTCAGTGGTGTAGGAAACTATCAACTATGATTACGATGATCTTTTCATTGAAAATTGATGAATTCTTTTAATGTATCTTTTGCCAAATGGAGTATTTTTTTATTTCTAAAACGTGGGAGTGGTATCCTTATAATATATTGTGCATTCTTTCTGCTTCGTAAAGTTTGCAAGTTCAAAATTTCTACACTTGTTAACTATTGTAGAAAACGTCTGATGAAATATAGCTTTAATATATCTTATAGGAACATCCAGGTTGCAAAATATTTGGCCAGACTGCAAGCACAGATCATCACAGTGAATTAACTGAGATTGGGATTATTCCATCCTTGAAGGGATCCAGATTTGGTCAGAAAGTTCCATATGTTATTTTCTGCGCTCCTCCTTATCGTACGGATGATTACCCAGGAGATCTTAGGTAAGATTTCAGCAATGATTTCCTGCATGCAGCTTTTTTTGCACCTAGAAATAAACCAGAAGTTCTTTCAAATGCAGTTATCTGAATATCATGTTCCAATTGTTTTGTATATATCATGGTAATAATCATGGTCTGGCTTTCTCTCGATAAAAAATAATTCTTCAAATCTGCATAATTACAATGTATGGTTGAGTTTTGGCAACATGCATCTAGAAAATGGCCACGTGCTACAGGGCTTGCAAACGCGTTCTAGAAAATTATAGGGCCACGTGGTTATCATTCCAATTTTTTGGGCATTATAACTTGAGGTTTCAGAGTGTCATGATCCTTAAACCATACTAGCAGTTTTTAGCAACACAGTGGTAGACTAGGGAAGATATTATGTTATCTGTCATGTCTTGAAATAGAAAACAATATGTTAATATCGATAATAGCAATTGTTGAGACACAGCTGAACTGTTCACAACCTTCATAGATAGCTCTAACTTGGTGTTGTTCCTCGGACACGGCACCGACACGCCGCCTGAACACACATCGCCCAGTCCGTCCCATAACGCACGCACGCTGCGTTCTAACCCTAACGCGACGATCGCACGCACGAGTGGCCGAGCGTTATTCCATTGGCCTCGGCCGCCAGTTGTCCGCTGCTCGCCGCCACGCCGCCCTCCCGCATCGCCGCCGCCCGCCTCCCGCCTCCCGCACTCGCCGCCACCCAGGCTTCCTCCCAAGCGCCGCCGGCTTTTTCCCGTGAGCCGGCCGGAGCCCCCCGCCGCCGGCTTTTGCCAACCGCTACGCTTTTCCCCGCAATACGGCTTCCCCTGCGCCTGCTGGCTTCTCCCAAGCGCCGCCGGCTTTCCCAAGCGCCACGGCTTTTCCCTGCCGCCGAAACTTCCCCGCGCCGGATTCGCCGCGCGCCACCGACTTCTTCCCCAAGCATGTGGAAACATAGAAAATAATACATATATATATAATTTATTTATTATTTAAATATATATAGCCGTGTCGCCAGATCGGTCTTTTTGGGAAAACGCGACTTCCGTGTCGGTGTCGTGTCGGTCGCGGTCGACGTATCCGTGTCCGTGCTACATAGGTTCCCGGCCCCGGCGAGGTGGCTTACGAGGTGAACACATTAGTGTCCTCGAGAAGCTTGGGAACTGATAAAAATGAATCCTTGAAAAAAAATGAAATGCCATATATGTGCTAATACCAACCTTGGGTCAATGTGTGTCCCCTTCTTTCTCAATAATGTAATGGGCAGGTTTCTGTGCAGTCAGTGACAGCATTATTGTGTGTGGTTGTTGCTTACTGCTTGACTGTCTGAGTGGCTGAGTGTCTATGCATTGCATGGGTGGTTGAAAGAGCAACAACAAAGTGGGTGACCAGGTGAATGGTGACAACTGGGTGCATATTGATTTCTAGTGTTTTTGCCTTTTTCAAATACATGTGCACTGATATTCACTTTTAACGATGACATATATGACATTTGGTTGTTTTACGAGACATGCATGTAGTTCTTCCCTTTGTCTAGTCCTACTCATGAAAGGAAATCCTGTAGCTCCACCGATTTATTTTGGTTCACTAGTTAGAGATCCGTGCGTTGCAACGTAGTCATAAAAATAATGAGATAGAACTTACTGCCTAGACAACTTCACACATCGAATGTTGGAGAGCAAGCGACAGAGAGAGAAGAGTGGCCAGAATGTGTGAGGAGATGGGAAAAGTGGAGAGGGTGGGCGGTTGTATCCTGAGAGAGAGGAGGAGAGAGACGAATGGTCCAGATGAAATCGGATGGCTGAGAAGAGAGGAGGGAGAATGAACCAATCACTAACTCACATTTTTATAATAGTAAAGATAACCCATGTGTTCATACTGGTTCACACACTAACACGTGGACAAAAAAATGAATTCAACGAGAGAGAAGATGGGGCATGTATTATTAGCAGGAACTGCATTATTGAAACATTGTTAAATTTAACTCTGCCATTTAGTGATTGGAATGTAGTTGGGGCCGGATTGAGGGTTGCTTTCTTATCTGCACCCCCATTTGTTATGGGGGCAACTTTGCTTCTGAGTTTCCCAGCCTTCCTATGGAAATTTGTGAAAACTTGAGCTTATATTGCAAATTTAATAAGCAAAATTTTGTGTAGATTCAAGTCAAGATGATATATGTAACTTTGACAATACTTTGTGAGATGAATTAAAGTAATCAAGATGATGAAAGATTAAGGTTGTACATGAAAAGATACAACTTTATATGAACAATTGAATGTTTAGGGGCTTTAGCTGAGATTTAGGACGCGAGAGGTATTCCATCCCCAACGCCATTATTGTGTAATATGGCAGGGTGCCTGGGACAAATTTCGGTCATCCTGATCTATAGTAGGGGAACTCCACATTTAGGTGGAGAAACCAGGAAACTGCCTTCCCTCCTATTTGCATCAATTATATATCTGATATTGTCGAGTTGAAGGTGTAGGTGTGCCGGTGGGGCATGCCAAGGAGGTGGTGACGCTCTTCAAGGCGGCGTTTCGCAGCGGAGGAGGTGGCACACTCCACCCTCTGCAGCAAGGTGAAGGCGAGCTGCCAGCCCTACTCAGCACCGAGCTGAGGGTCGGCGCCGTCAGTGCTGCTTGTTTGCGTCCAGGCCGGAGACAAAGTCCCTGCCTTCGACTTCCTCTGGCTGGGTTGGCCTCTCCTTGCCTTTGGTGTGGTCCGTCATGGTCACGCGTGGTTGCATGCGGGTGTCACAACAGCGGTCAAGGTAGGTTGGCCTGGTGTCAAGGCAGCTTGGTAGCCAGCGCAGTGGTGGCGGCATGTCATGGGCGCCACTCTACGGGAGCACAACAGCATGCACCACAGCATGTTGCATTGTGCTAGCTGTGGTGCCATGTTCTTTTGTTGTGGCTTGCCATGCTGGTGGTTGCCGTTTGGTGTTGTGTTGGTGCTAGCACAATCAATGGTGTTGTGTGCCTGCCGTGGTGGGTTCACATTGGTGAGCCGTGGTGAGCACCCTTGTGTTGGTGGCTGTATCTCAAGCCCTTGCAAGAGTCGTGATTCTTCAATTTTGTGCTCTGTCTTGTGGATAGCTTGTTCTAGGCTTTGTTTGTTTGTAGGGAGAGGGTTTTTTTGCTCCATGAGGCGTTTATCTTGTGGATGCAGTTGGTGCTTTGGTAGGAGTTCCAGGTTCAGGACTCCTTCCCAGTGTTGGTGTCCTCTCTCTCGGGGCTGGTATTGGTGTCTTTGGTGTATCCCCTTTGGGCCAGTGTATTTCTTCTTCTTGAAATGAATACCAAAGCTTTTGCCCTTGGTTTAAAAAAAACTGATCTGTCCGAAACATAAGACAGGAATAGCTCTAGTTGTGTGAACAGAGGTGTTCTTCCCATTAATTATTATGACCCAAGCATAATCTTTTGTAGTTGCATGTCGAGTCTGTTGTATTGACATAATGCACCCTTCGAGGTTGTTTTATTTTAAATGGGATGAGACTATGTAGGAGAGCTGCCAGGTTTTAAAGGGATTTACTGGGCTGATGATAGATGAAAGATGGAAACTACCAACACACATCCCTGGGCATCACTAAATGTCCCTTGCTTGGAAGGATTTCCAGTATTGATCAATGAGGTTTTTATCTAGGTCATCTGCACGCCTAAAAGGAAGTATTGATAAATGAAATGGGTGTCCTTGCAGTCAAATATGTCATTCATCAATCTTAGGCAAATAGCGTACCAAGGACATATACAACATCCTTATTTCAGAAAATGTGTGCAGAGTGGCAGCATCAAATTGGAATGGGGATGGCTCTTTCTTGTTTACATCAAGTACTGCTGTCTATGACTGCAATGACAATGGATTATGCAGCGAGGTATAATTAATCTAAACTGCATATTATACAGGATCAAAGTTGTCTGCTATTTCTTTCTTCTTCTGCTTTGGGTGAGAGAATATACCAGTAAATTAAAAATAGGATGTTTTGTAAGCCAAAATATACAATGTTTCGAAAACTTTCACTTTGTGGCAATGTTCCAGTATTACCTCAAATCTGACGATTTCCCCGATCGAAATCGAGCAGGTTTCCAACTTTCTTGATTTTGTTTAACCTTGATTTTCCATTTTACTTGTGTAGGATTCTCCTTGCATGCCAATTGGTAGGAGCCCTCGTACCGACAACCTTCTAAAAGCAGAAAATATTGTCCTTGAGGCAGGAGGCTGTGTTCTCAGGCTAGCAGGACTTTACATATCCTCACGAAGAGGCTATTTTTTATTCCAAATCTCAAGCATAAAGCACTCTTTTCTAAAATATAAAGTTGTCCAAACTCTTATACATTAGAATGGACGCAAGTGGTACAATTTTTCCTTGACTTACCACACAAAACGGATCAAGGTCCTCATGTTTTCTGGTTGTCAAAAGGAACTGTAGATGCACGCCCGGATCACATAATCAATCTGATTCACTATGAAGTAAGATCTGTTACTTGTTTATGTGAGGATCATAGGATAGATGAGTATCTTGTAGTTTGGCTGTTGTGGAGTCAAGAATTTTCACTTACCTAGTTAGACCTAAGCCACTTAATATACAGTATATACTATATACCACATGTGCCAACCCGTATTTAATCCCTACATATAGACAAATCACAAATGTCATACATAACCGTGTGTCATCCCTCTGTAAATGCTCACAAATGTCATCCATACTTTATTTAATCATTTTTGTCAAGATTCTCTCAAGATGTTTTTCTTGTTGATATTTGATTACATGTGGGTGGATTGATATATCGGGGTGCATTTACTATTCAGTCTGCGTGTTATTATCTATTTATACTATTTGCAGGATGCTGCTTCGCTTGCAATTGCCATCATGAAAAAGAGACTTCGTGGTCATGTCTTTGTGGGCTGTGACAATCAGCCTCTTTCCAGGTCACCGCCAAACTTCATCTTGTTCAGCTCGCCTTTTGTTCATTCAAGATCAATTTTGCTGTGCATGGCAAGTGTATTGAGATGAGGTCGGGCTTTGCAGGCAAGAAATAATGGACAGTGTTAACACTAGTGGGAAATTTGACACGAAGTTTCAAGGCTTCACAGGTTATCTATCTGGCTGCTGTAGTAATTTCTTGCAAAGACATTTACACGTTTTACATTGTCAGCGTATCTGCCTTAACTGCAGGGACTGATGGTCCGTTAGGGAAGAGGATTGAGAACTCCAAAACTCGGGCTGAGATTGGATGGCAGCCCAAGTATCCAACCTTCACAGAATTCCTTGGTCTAGGCAATTGACATTCTTGCGTATCGCAACATTCTTCTGATTCCAGATGAATATTAATACAGCGTGGATGTGATGGCAGATATTAAGTGAACTATGGTCTCTTTCACTGTTGTCTTAAGTTCCTTTTTTTGTTGATATTATGTAAGCATCCTATTTGTATCATAAGTTAATCATACTGATCATTGTGTGAAGGACCATGTGAGAAATTCTATGATTATTGTGTGAAGGACGATATGAGAAGTTTTAGAATTATGTTGTGATGAATCATTGTAATTTAAGAAGGTTGGAAATTTGATTTACAAATTAGTCGGATTTTTGGAATCTCCTGTAGACTCAGCGGTCAAAGCGGCAAAGGAGAGACCGGCCCTCCCCAGCGGTTAAACCGGTGGCCAAAACCAGTCTAATCAACCCTATCAGCAGTCAAATTAGTATGGGGGTACTAATCAGTATGGGGTACGGTCAGACCAACTTTGGCATGTTGTTCTTAGTTGAGATTTTGAATTTTTGGGGTTTGAGTCTTGCGGTGATTTTTGTCGACCTAGGGTAGTGTCTATATGTTGTATGGACATGTTGTAGCTAAAGTGGATCAAATTATGAAGAACTCGTATTCGAAAATAATTTATTTGTCTTTGATATATAGAGTCGTTTAGAGTTAACCATAATCAATGGCGAGGATCGAGACTACGCTCATAGAGGAGTTGAGGTCTAGTATGGTCGATGATGTTGTGCAAGATAGTTGAGCTCAAGCATGGCATGAGAAATGCTAGAAATGTTAAAGGGAAGTTCAAGCTATGGGTTGCACTATGTGGCTTAGTTGGTCCAAATGATATGTGGTTCGGTACAACCGGAACGAGAGATTTGCGGACACGTGGCAAGCCAGTGGTGCATCTACATATGACAAATATGACGATTGCTTGTAATAGAGAATGAAGACGGGTCAAGAAAGTGTATATTGGTAGTTTGACCAAAAACCAGAAACTACTTTGGAAAAAAAAAACCACGGTTCTTGAAAGAACGGTTTTGTCGAGAAAAAGCTAGGAAGATCAATTTGGGTTAAAGCTTAAGACTTAGTGGATTCGTGCTACGTGCATAAGTGTAGTGTGTGTGAGTTAAAACCCGGATATGTGAGGTTAACGGATTGGATAGGGGTTGATTAGTCTATCTATTTAATAGATTAAGATGGAGACTTGTTAGTTAATCATCTAACCATCCTCTCTTGCCATTGAGACCAAATGTTCTAGGGTTATGGTTTGAAAGAAGTTAAGTGATTTGGTGTGCTCTATTGTTCTTCAGGTGGAGTGGCTGTAAAACTTTTATCCTCAAGTAGCAATACATCAATCTTTATTTATCTCTTATGGATTTATCTTGTACTGATTGATTTTCTCTTGATTTGGTTGCTTTTACTCTTCTTTCTTCCCTTCTTAATCTTATTGTGCCAAGGACATATACGAAATGGAGAGGACCTCTGAAAATCAATCCTCATCCATCTAGACACATGATTGGCAGATGCTTGAAGAAACCTAGTTTTAGTTGGATTTAACCCTCACGGGTGATTTCTTAGTTTGAGTGTTTTTGTCTTGATTTTTTGGTATTCTTGCTTGGTACGATTTTAACCCGGTTTTGATATAATCTTGCTTAATATTGAAAAAGGTCTGAACTTTGGCATGAATTTTGCGATTTTTGGTTAGAATAGATTGCTAAGACCTTAAGTAAGGTATGTGCAAAATTTCATATCATTTAAACTTGTATTTTGGAAGTGCACCAAAAGTTAATCGTATCAGGTTGTTTTGGACAAAGAGGTCGACCAAACCTCCCCTATCTCCTAGTTCAACCGCTCCCACCGATCAGACCGGTTTGTAACCAGTGGTCTGATCGTCATGAGGTCGGTGACCCAAGTAGCCGGTCATACCACCATGAGCTCGCAATTCTTCGAAGTTTGATTTCTTAAGCGATTTAATTTGGGTTTTTGGCTGTTGATTCTAATTTTAACAACTCTGTAGTTATTTGAGCAAGAGATTAAGAATACTTGAGAAAAAATTAGTTGGTACTATTTACCCCTCTCTGTTGCTTTGGTCCTACTTTATGTGGGCTGTAACATTGTTTTCGTGCAGATAGTTATGATTTGCTCTGTAAACCAACAATTGATATTCTTATAGGTTTAGATAGTTGAAGAGCAACATTGTTTTGGATTGTATGATGGAAACCTCATTTCAGCCCGAATGGCAATCTTTATATTGGATGTATAATATCTAACACAGTTCACTGCGAGCTTGCATTTCTGATCTATCCATCTTTCAACGTGTAATTTCTGTTCGTACGAGTGCCGAATGGACAACATCGTTGCACACACGTGCGGCACGAAAAGTTGAAGTAAGATTGATAAAACACTGCGGCCATTGCACCTTAGTTTTGTTAGATATGTCTTATATAGCTATGTATTTACTCTGTTGTATGAGAGGTTTTCGCATATATACCACACCTATATATATATATATATATATATATATATATATATATATATATATATATATATATATATAGGCCTATTTGGCCTCATAATGAAGACAAGTGATATTCATAACATGGTATCGAGCCCATCCTAGGGTTTCGTGTCGTTGGTTCATTTTCTAGCCTCATTTGCCGCTGCTACTCGGTTGGCTTTTCTTGCCGCCCGCCGGGCGTCATCTTTATCACGCCATCGCACGGATCCGTTGTCACCGTTGCTCGACGGACGCAGTCTCCTTCGGCGACGCCGAGATCCGCCGGCGCCGAGATCTCGTCGAAGCGCCGGAGATCTGCCGTTGTTGAAGCCGCTAGAGCCACCACCCTTCGGCTCTCGGCTCCACTCTGGACTCTAGGTCGCCGTCGGTGAGGCTGGTCACTGTCGGTGAGGCCGGACGCTGCCGTCCAGATCCAATCGCCGCTGGCATTGCCGTTCTCTCTCTCAGTGTTGTGGTCCGTCGCTCGAGGTTCTCCTTCGCCGTCGTTGCCCGAGATTTTCTTCGCCGCCGTTGAGATTGTCAGCGTTGCCGTCTTCGCCCGAGGCGCTGGCGTCGCCGGTCGTTTGACTGATCGGGTTTTGTGGATTGTGACAACCGTGTAGCGTCGGTCTGTCGGTCATTTGTTTTTTACCGAATAGAAATAAAAAAGTCTTCTTTTGCAGGCACCGTTTCTATTCCTACGGATATGGTTTGTCGCTTTCGTCGATCTCTCTATGGCTTCAAGCAAGCTCCTGGTGCCTGGTTTGACCATTTCTCTTCTGTTGTCACTGCAATTGGTTTTTCAGCCAGTGCCCATGATCCTGCTCTTTTTATCCACACTTTATCTCGTGGTCGGACGTTTCTCCTTTTGTATGTTGATGATATGATTATTACTGTAGATGATTCTCAGTACATCACTTTTGTCAAGGAGTATCTTCATGATCAGTTTCTTATGTCTGATCTGGGTCCTCTTCGCTATTTTCTTGGGATTGAGGTTCTCTCTACTCCTGAGGGTTTCTATCAGTCACAAGAAAAGTATATTAAGGATCTTCTTGATCGTGTCTCTCTTACTGATTAGCGCACAGCTGAGACTCCCATGGAGCTTAATGTTCATCTTTGTTTCACTGATGGTGAGCCTCTTACTGATCCTACTCGCTATTATCATCTTGTTAGGAGTCTTGTTTACCTTGGTGTCACTCGTCCTGACATTTCGCACCCTGTGCATATCTTGAGTCAGTTTGTTTCTGCTCCTACTCAGCTTGACTATAGTCATCTTTTTCGAGTTCTGCGATACTTTCGTGGAGCTATCTCTCATCGTCACTTTTTCCCTCGCTCTAGCTCGTTTGAGTGCTGAGGTTGAGTTGTGAGCTATGGCTTTGTTGACTGCGGAGGTTATTTGGTTATGGTGGTTACTTGAGGACTTTGGTGTTTCTGTTTCTGCACCAACTTTTCTTTTGTCTAAAAGTACATGTGCTATTGGTATTGTTAAAGATCCGGTGAAGTATGAGTTTACAAAGCATATTGGTGTTGATGCTTCCTACATGCGGACACAGGTGCAGGATCAGGTTGTTGCTCTTCAGTATGTGCCTTCCGAGCTTCAGTTGGCAGACTTTATCACAAAGACACAAACCAGGGTCCAACATAGTTTTCACCTCTCCAAACTTCATGTTGTTGATCCACTATAAGTTTGAGGGGGTGTTAGATATGTCTTATATAGCTGTGTATTTACTTTGTTGTATGAGAGGTTTCCTGCATATGTGTCACACATGTGTGTGTCTATATATATATATTGACTTATTGGTCTCATAATAAAGACAAATGCTATTCATAACAAGTTCACGGCATTACAGGACAGAAGCAGCGGAATAGGCACATGCTGGGATAGAGAGATGCCTATATTTACCTTTTCGATATTTTTTTCTTATTTTTTGAAATCATCTTTCCAGTTTGTTGGACAGGCAAAGTTCCCTCCAAAACCAAGTCATGGCACTTCAACGCTCTCACCTGAATGGTACGGCCTGTTCTTTTATACCAAGTCATGGCACTTCAACGCTCTCACCTCAAACGCTCTCACCTCTTGTTTTTTAAAGCGGAGTCTACTAGTTGATTGTAGTATACATTACAGTGACTTTATTTATATCAATCAAAACTACACACCGATGTCTTTTTCTACAAGTTGTTCTATTTATAAGTTAAAAACAAAAGTTAATATGAATAGACCTGTAAATAAAAGGTGATTGTATGGTTTTGTGATTTGTACATATAGCATGACCTACGTTTTTTTTTTCTCTACTTCGATATAAATTGAGTTGAAGTCAGAGGCCTCTTTTGAAACGCAGAAATATTGTAGAAATTTCATTGCAAACATTTCAATTTCCGTTTGGAATCATGAAAATTTGTCACTTGCTCTTAAGTGCGGTCCACCAGACGTGCTACTTTCCCACTTTCCCCGTTATTTCTCCACTTCCTCTCCATGAGATCGAGGGCAACCACCAGGAGCCGTCGTCGCTGGAGCCCGTGCATCGCCGTCCATAGCCCTGTTGCCGTGCGCCGCCGCTCCTGTGGCCGTGACAGCGATCAAAACCCACCATGGATGCAACATGGAGGAGGTAACACGAAAATTTGTCTTTTAAAACCTTTTTTCTGAAACGATTTTGCAGTTTTTTGAACCAAAAGTTTTCTAACCATTTGAAAGTTTTTGAATAGAAATTTTTTGCTAACCATTCCGAAGTTCTTGCATCAAAAGTTTTCAAAAACGAAATTGTTTGAACCGAAAGTTTTTGAACCCGCATTTTTGAAGCCAAAAATTCTTGGAATCAACAGTTCTGGAATCATTTCAAAGTTCCGGAATGAAAGTTTTGGATCTTTTTTGAAGTCTTTTTCTAGCCAGGTGAAGGTATTGTGCAAGAGCTCGGTGGTGACTGGTGAGGCGAAGGGGGAACGAGGGATTGAACGGAAGCTCTTGTGGTGGTGAATCCAACTGCACCATGTGTCGTCCGTGAGGAAATAAGTTTATGGGTAACCGTATTCTGGAGATATCATCCTGCAACCTTGCACTAGATTTCGCCCGCTAATACTTAGAACATATCTAAACCTTAGTAATGAAATACCCCACCAAAATAAAACTCGATTTTAAAAGTTATGTTGCCATTGGGTTTGTATCATCTACCGTTACATACTAATGCTGGTACAATACTTCTCTTATTGAATAACGAATCAATGATTCAAAATTGATGTAGAACTGTAGTAAATAATTACTATGTGTATTACCCATGCGTTGTTGCGGCTCTTATCTAGTAATCAATTTATATCAGCTAAGGCCCCGTTTGAAATATGTGAATTTTCCCGGTTTCTACATAAATTGAACCGTCTCATGTGAAATTATGTGAAACTACTGCGTTTCAAACTGGGCTTAACAGCTAAGGCCCCTGATACGGGGTGCTTGATTTTCACGATATAAGATCTCTCTTGAAAGGTAAATATGTGGTTAAAATGAAATCCCGTGAATTCTGATAAACGAAAACACATGATTATCTGTCTTGATTACAGACTCCTATCTACCGGAATTCAACTAGCAACACGCTGTGAATATCTGTCTTCTCACCACACCAAGAAGGACGACTTGCTGGTCCGTGAGGAACAACAAGAATACAGGTAACCGGTAACTTGGTGGAACGCTAACTAATCGGTTTTCCAACTCTCATGGCAGCATATAACATAAACCAGAAAACAAGAAATTGTTTTGACTCAAAATTAACGTTCGAAGGTTACAGAGGATGGTGGCCAAGACTTTATACTCTCATACAAGCTTAGCTGGACTCACAGAAGGAAAGCAACTCGAATCCGATTCTAATTCCTAATTTAAACCGAAAGCAATAAGAAGTGGCTGGCTGGTTGTCTTGGTTTGTGCGCCCATGAGGTGGGCCCCATGTGGTGGTAGGTGCATGAGGGTGGCGCACAACTCTTTTGACAACAGCCCAAATTTTCTTGTGGTCCAAGTATTCGTTTTCAACCCGTTTGAAGCTTTGGCATCGCTATCACCTCAAAATTGAACCAAAACAAATGCTCAAACCAAAAACACCCTTAATATGTCTTATTATAGATACAAACTAGCCCATGTGACTTAGAGCTTGGCTAAAAACTCAAACGGGCTTGGAATTAAAGACTGAACACAATCGAGCTTCCGAAGCGTAGTCTTCTCCATTCTTCAATTTAGAGTTTGAAAACTTGATTTCAGCATCTTAATGGCTTTTCCCACTGATATAAGTGAAGTTTCATCGTCTTCTCCTTTTAGACCTTCTCTTGGTGCGCCAGCCTCCCTCACCTCCTGCTTGGTAGCACCAAGTTGTTGTTCTTCTAATAATCTGAGAATACATAAAATGGAAACATTAGATGGCAAGCTATCCTTAGCAGTGAAATCAAAGAAACTTAAGATCAGATTTACCTGTTTAGTGAGTTCGCTTGCTCTAGCTCGAGTGATTGATCCCTTGTACAATTGTTGCAAAGTTTCAACCGTTGGACCAACACTAGTCTTGTCATTGTTACTTGAATTTGATGATGGATGTGATGATTGTGTAGATGAAGCCTTCATAATAGTGATATCCTCATCTGCCCTGTTCAAAAGTGTTGTGACTTTTGGCTGAAATAACACTATAGTGGCTATTAGCTTTGTCTAAGGTATTCAATTAAAGAAAATAATTAAAAAATTGAAAAATGTAAAACACCGTTACATCTCTATGGATGATGCAAAGGAAAAAAAATAAAAAAAGAGAAAAAGCCACATTAAAAAGGCAACATGCTCTAAACGATTTTTGGCTTTTGAAACCAAAAGCTAGAATATATTTGGAACGGGCCTAAATCTCACCAATTTACGAACAAGCAAACGAGTGTAGGCCCCTATGGCCGTGGCGAAGGCGACCGGTTTCGAGGTCACAATCACGCAAGTCTTTATACCAGTACCACGAATACTCAGTGTATTGTACCCTGCCCAATCCTCCAAGCTGGTCGGGACTTAGACCAAAGTCCTCATCTCTAAGGAGGTGATTCTATACTTTCATAAATAGTGAATTATACAAATATTAAAGTAGTTTTAAGGGTAAATTAAAATTACTTATTTTTTAGTTGATACTTTAATATTTGTACGAATAAAGTGAAAAGTATGGAATGGCGGCTCCGCCCCCAATCTGTTTCATTATCCTACGCCCCTCTCCCCGTAATCCATCCTATTCCCCGTCCCGTCCGGCGAAATGGGAAGCGCCGCCGTCTCCAGCCTCGTCCCCGCCCCGACCCCAAGCTCTCTTCGCCCCATCTCCGCCACGGCCACCTTCTATCCCTCTTCGAGACCCCCGACCCCAACTTCTCGTCCCCCAGCCCGCCTCCTCGCCCTCGCCCGCCGCTCGCCCGTCGCCGCCTCTCTCGGTAACCATCTCACCGCCACTCTTCTTCTCCTTGTGTCCTTCTTTGTTTGGGGTGTACCTTGCCTACCGTGCCCTGGCTTCACCATTAATTGACCAATGGCATCGAACACATGGGGCTGAGCTGAGCTGCTGTCAAATTCTGAATTTCCTTTCGGGGTTCCAAACTATTGGTTTTACAGTTGTGCCATTCTTCCCATTAAAAAGCAACTTCTTTATGAGTAGTTCCAATCGGAGTAGTATCCCCTGTAATGGATGATGCAATGTTTGCTCCGACTCCAAAATGTTGGTGCCAACATTAGCTAGTACACTCTAACTTATATGTGGCAATTTATCGAGCCACCGTGGAATGGATATGAAGGGAAATGGGGCTGGTTTGGTTCATAAAAATAAGCTAGTTTCTGTGTGCTGAAGGTTATAACTAAAAGCTCACGTTCTTTATCTCAAAAAAGAAAAAGAAAAAGCTCACGTTCTTTATCTCCAAAATGGAACCCCGGAGAGATGCTTGTAGTTAACTGACGTTTTTTCGATGTGTCTTTGGTGCCCCCAGGGGTATCCCAGAATACAGGGGTCAAGATGTCTGGCTCCCACATTGTTGGCCAGAATGATTTACTGATTGTGGGCCCTGGTGTGCTTGGGCGACTGGTAGCTGAGAAGTGGCGAAAGGTATTAGTTACTACTAGCTGTGATTGATATTTATTAAGTATTCACCTGGCTTCTCTATTGCCTTTAACTTCAAGAAAAACCTTCAAGGTTCCAACATCAGCTTGTTAAACATAGTCTTTTCTGTGGAAAGGGGTGACTTTATAGCGTCTCTCATTTTTTTTGCTTCTGTAGTCTTTGTAAGACTAAATTTTACAGGTGAAAATGAAAAATTGGTGCTACATTGTTAAATGTCTAATGAAATATACTTTTCATATTCTATAGGAACATCCAGGTTGCAAAGTTTTTGGCCAAACTGCAAGCACAGATCATCACAGTGAGCTAACCGATATTGGCATCATTCCCTCCTTGAAGGGATCAACTATTCCTCAGAAAGTTCCATATGTTATTTTCTGCGCACCTCCATCTCGTTCCGATGATTACCCTGGGGATGTGAGGTAAATGAGTGTGATTACAATGATGATTCCATGCAATAAATTGTCTTAGAAACAATATAAAATCCTCCAAATTTGTGTGCTTCTAGTGCATGATAGTATAATACTAACAATATGCCTCTAGCAAGATTGGCTTGTGCACGTATCAGTTTCTTGTGGAGAGTGGGAGAGGAGTTTGCATCAGTTTCCCAGGACCATTTCTAGAACCAAATGAGCAGAGCCTAAACGGGTTATTTTTTAAAACAGGGTCTACTTATCGATCGCAGTACATACTATAGTGAATTTATTTATATCAATCAAAATTACATACGAGTGTCTCTCTACAAGCTATTACTACTTATAAACTAAAACCAAAGGCTAATATGAATGACCCCGTAAATAGGAGGTGTACATATAGCATGGCCTAGGTCCAGAAACACTAAACCCAGCAAACACTACTTTATGTGTTCGATTCCATGTCCAGAAACAACAAACCCAACAAACACTACTTTATTAGTGAAAAATGTGCATTTAGCAAAGTTAGCGAATAGTTTCTCAGTTGTAAGCACATCAACACTTGTTTCAAATGATCTATGTGTTCAGCCATGATTTTGCTATATATCATAATATCATCAAAATAGACTACCACAAAGTGATCAATGAAAACTCTTAAAACATGATTCATCATACGCATGAATGTACTGAGTGCATTGGTTAAACCAAAAGGCATGACTAACCATTCATACAATCCAAATTTTATTTTAAAAGTAGTTTTCCATTCATCTCTTGGTTTCATGCGAATCTGGTAGTATCCACTTTTTAGATCAATTTTTTGAGAAAATGTGTGCTTCACTAAGCTCACCTAACATATCATCAAGCCTAGTTATAGAGTGACGATATCTAACAGTGATATTATTGATAGCATAACAATCAACACAGATTCTCCATGTGCCATCTTTCTTAGGAACAAGAATAACAGGAACAACGCAAGGAGAAAGGCTTTTGTGTACATACCCTTTGTCTAAAAGTTTTTGCACTTGTTGCTGTATTTCTTTAGTTTTAGTTGGATTGATTTGGTATGGCAGTCGGATCGGCAGCGAGGCACCCGGCATGAAGTCAATCTAGTGCTCAATCCCACGAAGTGGTAGAAGTTCGGGTGGTGTCTCCTCAGGAAAGACGTCGTCATATGCCTGCAACAATGTCTGGACATCACTAGGTAGAGTGTTTAGATCATCAGTTGTAAGCATAATCTTATTATCCTTATAGACAAGAACAAAGTGTATAAAACTAGGATCATTGCTCATCTCTTTTAGATATGTTTTCATGACAATTAGAACATTTTCAGTGATTACCTTTGCCTTACTTTCCTGAACAACTAGCTGTGATTTCTTCTGCCATTTCTGTTCAGTGGCTTGTGTTTGAGGAGTCAGTGGTAGTAAAACCATGTTCTTACCTTCCCATTTGAAGCTATAAGTATTGGCTCGTCTATCATGTTGTACATTGCGATCAAACAACCATGGATGGCCCAGCAATAAATGATATACTATCATAGGCACAACATCGCATAAAACACTATCCTCATACTTATTAACCTCGAAAGGAACTTGCACACGATGATGAATTTTACCTTTACTTCCCCTCACAAAACCATTGCACATAATATGGATTACAATGTTTAAGAAATTTCAAATTAAGCTTTTCACATATCTCAACACTAGCAAGGTTTTAGCATGAGCCACTATCAATGACCATTTTTTATATTAGTATTTTTCACTTTAAAACTATTCATGAACAAATTGCAATGTTAAGATTGGTTATCTTCTTTAACAAGCATTGATAAATATGGAGTAACAACCAAAGCAAATTCACCTTTACCAGGACATTGGTCATCAGAATTAGATTCATTCTTAGTGTTATTATCATCACATGGAATAGGTTCATTTTTAGAATCAGAAGCAGAATCATAACCAGTTTCAGTGAAAATCATAGCCTTAGCATTAGGGCATTCATGAGAATAATAACAACGTCCTTGACAACACCAACACTGAATTGCACTTGTTTTAGTGTTAGAACCAGTAGAAGATTGCAATTATGTAGATGAACTAGTAGGTTTAACACTAGGTGATGGAGCAGATTTCATATTTGAAGCATTAGACATAGCATGTGATTGCGTATTGGAATTCAAAAGTTTGTTGAACATACCTTTGCTAATGTCTATCTTGGGCTTATCCCTGGGCGCATAGGTCGAGGTAGATGGACGACTCGTCTTTGGAGTTAAAGTGCTGCACCTGGATTGCAATAGCGCCTCTTCCTAAAGCTGCTTTTCTGCTTTGATTGCTAAGTGTTGTAGTTCAGTCATAGTGGAATATGGCTGAAAGTTGATTAGCTTGTAAATGTTGCAGTTCAACCATGCAAGAATCTCGCCATTATTTGTTCATTGTCCTCCAGAACTTGGCCCCAAATCAAGAGTTGCTTTATTTGCTTGTAGTAGTCCTCTACAGATTGCACGTCTTGCTTTAGCTCCTGCAATTGAGTAAGAATATCTCGACAAAAATGTACAGGAACAAAACGAGTATGCATCTCTCGCTTCACCGCTTCCCACATTGTTATAGGAGGGTGACCGTTGTCCCGGTGGTCGGTTTGAACTTTCTCCCACCACATCAGCGTATAATCCTCAAATTCCAAGGAAGCAAGCATGATTTTACAGTCTTCCCTGAAATCGTGTATACAGAAGATCTTTTCCACATGCATATCCCATTTTTGGTATTATCTGGATTTGCACCACCAACAAATTTTGGCATGGTGATTTTTACCTTAGTGAGAGGATCCTCCTCGCGTGGTACCGGAACACATGCAGCATGGCCGCGGTGGTGGTCATGATCTATCGGCACCCAATTGGCATCGTAGTTCTCCTCAAAGGCATTAGCATAGTGACTGCCATCTTCGTCAGAGCCTAGCCCGTAGAGACCAAGCCCTCCTAATAGAAAGCCTCTACGGGCGCCATCATGTGCAGCGGCTCGCCCACGTGCGACTACCCCTTATGCAACTCCTAGTGGAAGAAGACGTACATCCTGCGATGCATGAGGTAATGTGCTTGCCATTGTAGGCATGCTTGCTCTTCATGCTGGTGTTGACGAGCAAGATGAGCATCTTCTTCACACTTGTAGACTGCTTCTTCTTCATCTTGTTGAACTCAGGCAACCATCTCAGCGTCGATTTCACTGAGTTCATGCTCCAACATTGTCTTTTCACCTATAACAGGGTTAGTTACATAATTATTGTGCCATTCTTTTAGTTCTTGTAAATTAGCATGAATCTCCTCAAGCACTTTATTAAACTTCTTCACAGTTCGCTTGACATCATCCATGTTAGCAAAGCGATTCCTGAGAACGCTCTCACCGATCCGTCCGACATGGTTAGCATGAAGAAAAACAACACAAATGATGTATATTACACAAAGGAACACCTAATTCTACCACCGACCAAGTATCTTGTCAATTCCTACGAATAGCAAGTATCGGCATTCAGGTTACGAGAAAACAAGCGTGTGTCACAGTGAAAACCAATCACGTGGTGCACTCACCAATTTATGTGGAGTGGATAGGTTAGTATCAATCCTCACAATTTGTGATAATATGTATGTAAAGCTAGTAAACAATCTACAGTTTAATAAAAGCCTAATTGCAATATACTAAGATATAATTGATTTTAAGAAGCAATGATTTAATGTGACTTGATGTGCTTAAATGAAGTTCTCACACCAAGTGTTAGGGGTCTAGGTTACCAACTACTCAAACTTCAAGGATAAGGCACAGATTGTTCATAAGATCCGTTGGCAAAGTGAATGTAGGCTATTACATAAAATGGCCTACCAGCCTTTTTAATGTTGGACAACCTGTATTAAAAGATTAAAGTTAAAGTTATATATGACTTTATATGCTGAATTAGACCAGTTTCATATGATAATGCACCATGCATCATCTTGAAACCAAATTCTGCATGAAGATCGGAATGAATCGTAATCACTAATTCAAAAACTTCAAGTGGCACCTAAATTGGAGTGGTGATGGTCGATTTTGGGGTCATTAGAGACTGACTCGTATGCTGTATGCAATGGATTGTGCAATTGTTAGATTTCCAAAGTATAATAATGTGCAGGACGATACGTTGCAAAACTTATGTTCTGCTTTTTGAAGGTGTCTTAGCATAAACCAAATAGCAAAAGTTGCTTTGACTCAAAATTAACATTCGAGTTACAAGTGGTCAAGGCTTTATACGCACGCTCAAGTTGCCTGACTCAGAAGGAAAACAACGGAATCGACTCTAATTCGACTTACCGAAGCAATAGAAGCGCGCGCAGTTGCCTTAGTTTGTGCACCTATGAGCGTCTTGTGGTGTCCCATGAGGTGGAGCAAGACTCCTGATAACTTCCACTTCTCGTAGCCGTCAAAGTAGTGTGATAGAAGCGTTAGTATAGCAACAAGCGCATCTCCTCAAAGAAGCCATAGTATAAAAGCCAAAACACCCTTAGTATGTCTTATTATAGATCCAAACTAGCCCATGTCTAGGATTAGCAAAACTCAAAGCATCACGACATCGACTTTACGACTATCGAAGCTTCCAAAGTAGTTTCTCCATTGATCATAGTTTAGCTTGAAACTTATTTTTAATCTTTGTGGTTTTCCAGTAAATGAAAAGCCATGGACAGCAATTAGAACTACTTTGCTTACAGTTGAGCTCTCTCTTGGATAGTTGCAAGTTACTCCTAATCTCTTGTAAAATTCAATTACTGCTTTGATCATAAATTTTCTTTACTTTTGTAGGATTGTCCGTCTGTTCCAATTGGCAGGAGCCCTCGTACTGATGTCCTTCTAAAAGCTGAAAATGTTGTTCTCGAGGCAGGAGGCTGTGTTCTCAGGCTAGCAGGACTTTATATATCCTCCATCAGTTACTGTTTGTTATTCCACAGTGCAAGCATTCATTAATTCAAACTCTTATGTGTTATGATGAGTAAAATTGGTAAAACCTTGACTTGGACACACAAAATAGATAGAGGTGCTCATGTTTTCTGGTTGAGGAAAGGAGTTTTGGACACACGACCAGATCATATCATCAATCAGATTCATTATGAGGTTAAATGAGCTACATATTTATCTCAGATGCATGTCTTATTTATACTTGTAGGACCAATGCCACAATAGGGGGATGAATGATTTCAAACTTTTCCCATTCAGGCATTCTAAATCTTTACTTGAGTGACTAAGATAGTCACTAAGTTCAGGTCACACCAACACGGCAAAGATTGTTCATACGATGTGGAGTACAAAGACAATGTAACAAAGGCAATGTAATCAACCCTCCAGTTTAAGCAGTAAACAACTGCTAGTATTAAAAGATGAAAAGGCAAAGTTTTATATGACTTATATATGCTCGTTTGAAATGTTTTGATGAGATCTACAATTTCTGCAGTTGAGGTGAAACCCAAATTCTAAAGGGAAGATCGAAAGAATCGGCAAAAACAAAAACCAAAAACTTACGACGCAAATTTGGGGCTGAAGATGGCCGATTTTGGGGTCTTAGAGGGTGACTAGCACAAGCAAGTAATTTTTTGGATCAGGCTCATTGTTAGATTTCCAACGAGTATAAGAATGTCGAAAACGGACACCGTATGCAAAAGTTATGTCTGTTTTACTGAAGGTGTCTTAGCATAAACCAAAGAGCAAAAAGTTGCTTTGACTCAAAATTAACATTCGAGGGTTACAAGGGGCGGTGGTCAAGGCTTTATACCCTCGTACAAGTCTAGCCGGACTCATAGAAGGAAAACAACTCGAATCTGATTCTAATTCCTAATTTAAACCGAAAGCAATAAGAAGTGGCTGGCTGGTTGCCTTAGTTTGTGCACCTATGAGGCGGCCCCACGTGGTGGCTGTCCCATGAGGGTGGCGCACAACTCTCTTGACAACAGTCCAACTTCTCTTGCGGCCCAAGTATTCGTTTTCAGCTCGTTTGAAACTTCAGCATCGCCATCTCCTCAAAACTGAACCAAAACGAATACTAAAACCCAAAACACCCTTAATATGTCTTATTATAGATCCAAACTAGCCCATGTCACTTAGAGTTTGGCTAAAAACTCAAACAGACTCGGAATTAAAGACTGGACACAATCGAGCTTCCAAAGAGTAGTCTTCTCCATTCGTCAATTCGAAGCTTGAAAACTTGATTTCAGCATCTTAGTGGCTTTTCCCACTGATATAAGTGAAGTGCCATCGTCTTCTCCTTTTGGACCTTCTCTTAGTGCGCCAGCCTCCCTCACCTCTTGCTTGGTAGCACCAAGTTATTGCTTATCTAATAATCTGAGAATACATAAAATGAAAGCATTAGATAGCAAGCTATCCTTAGCAGTGAAATCAAAGAAACTTAGGATCAGATTTACCTGTTTAGTGAATTCGCTTGATCTAGCTCCAGTGATTTGATCCCTTGTACAATTGTTGCAAAGTTTCAACCGTTGGACCAACACTAGTCTTGTAATTGTCATTGTTACTTGAATCTGATGAGGGAGGTGATGATTGTGTAGATGAAGCCTTCATAATAGTGATATCCTCATCTGCCCCGTTCAAAAGTGCTGTGACTTTTGGCTGAAATAACACTGTAGCGACTATTAGCTTTGTCTAAGGTATTCAATTAAAGAAAATAATTAAAAAATAAAAAAATGGAAAACACTGTTACATCTCTATGGATGATGCAAAGGAAAAAAGGAAAAATAAAAAGAGAGAAAAAAAGAGAAAAAGCCACGTTAAAAAGGCAATATGTTCTAAACGACTTTTAGCTTTTGAAACCAAAAGCTAGAATCTATTTGAAATAGGCCTAAATCTCACCAATTTACGAACAGTCAAAAGATTGTAGGCCCCTATGGCCGTGACGACGGCGACCGGTTTCGAGGTCAAAATTGAGGACGCAAGTGTTTATATCAGGTACCACGAATACCCAGTGTAGTGTACCCCACCCAATCCTCCAGGCCGGGTCGGGGCTTAGACCAAATTCCTCATCTCTAAGGAGGTGATTCTATGCTTTCATAAATAGTAAATTATATAAATATTAAAGTAGTTTCAAGGGTAAATTAAAATTACTTATTTTTTTAGTTGATACTTTAATATTTGTACGAATAAAGTGAAAAAGTATGGAATCGCGCCTCAACTGCTTCATTATCCTCACGGAGATTGGAGCCCCATACATAAACATGGAATTTGATGATTTCATTTGTTCATTGACATGTGGGCCTTGGACCCCATGTCATTGAGACATCACAGAAGAAATCATAATGAAAGGTGTGGCAAAAGATCAATTACCTCTTATCCTACACCCCTCTCCCCGTAATCCATCCTATTGCCCGTCCCGTCCGGCGAAATGGGAAGCGCCGCCGTCTCCAGCCTGGGCCCCGCCCCGACCCCAAGCTCTTCGCCCCATCTCCGCCACGGCCACCTTCTATCCCTCCTCGAGACCCCCGACCCCAACTGCTCGTCCCCAGCCCGCCTCCTCGCCCTCGCCCGCCGCTCGCCCGTCGCCGCCTCTCTCGGTAACCATCTCACCGCCTCTGTCGGTAACCATCTCACCGCCACTCTTCTTCCCCTTGTGTCCTTCTTTGTTTGGGGTGTACCTTGCCTACCGTGCCCTGGCTTCACCATTAATTGACCAATGGCATCGAACACATGGGGCTGAGCTGAGCTGCTGTCAAATTCTGAATTTCCTTTCGGGGTTCCAAACTATTGGTTTTACAGTTGTGCCAATCTTCCCATTAAAAAGCAACTTCTTTATTAGTAGTTCCAATCGGAGTAGTATGACATGTAATGGATGACGCAATGTTTGCTAAGACTCCAAAATGTTGGTGCCAACATTAGCTAGTACACTCTGACTTATATGTGGCAATTTATCGAGCCACCGTGGAATGGATATGAAGGGAAATGGGACAGGTTTGGTTCATAAAAATAAGCTAGTTTCTGTGTGCTGAAGGTTATAACTAAAAGCTCACGTTCTTCATCTCAAAAAAGAAAATGAAAAAGCTCACGTTCTTTATCTCCAAAATGGAACCCCGGAGAGATGCTTGTAGTTAACTGACGTTTTTTCGATGTGTCTTTGGTGCCCCCAGGGGTATCCCAGAATACAGGGGTCAAGATGTCTGGCTCCGACATTGTTGGCCAGAATGATTTACTGATTGTGGGCCCTGGTGTGCTTGGGCGACTGGTAGCTGAGAAGTGGCGAAAGGTATTAGTTACTACTAGCTGTGATTGATATTTGGCTTCTCTATTGCCTTTAACTTCAAGAAAAACCTTCAAGGTTCCAACATCAGCTTGTTAAACATAATCTTTTCTGTGCAAAGGGGTGACTTTATAGCGTCTCTCATTTTTTTTGCTTCTGTAGTTTTTGTAAGACTAAATTTTACAGGTGAAAATGAAAAATTGGTGCTACATTGTTAAATGTCTAATGAAATATACTTTTCATATTCTATAGGAACATCCAGGTTGCAAAGTTTTTGGCCAAACTGCAAGCACAGATCATCACAGTGAGCTAACCGATATTGGCATCATTCCCTCCTTGAAGGGATCAACTATTCCTCAGAAGGTTCCATATGTTATTTTCTGCGCACCTCCATCTCGTTCCGATGATTACCCTGGGGATGTGAGGTAAATGAGTGTGATTACAATGATGATTCCATGCAATAAATTGTCTTAGAAAAAATATAAAATCCTCCAAATTTGTGTGCTTCTAGTGCATGATAGTATAATACTAACAATATGCCTCTAGCAAGATTGGCTTGTGCGCGTATCAGTTTCTTTTGGAGAGTGGGAGAGGAGTTTGCATGAGTTTCCCAGGACCATTTCTAGAACCAAAAATTTTAGGACCGTTGATACCAATATGCAGTTTGGGGTGACTGTCCCATGTCTGGGCTGTTTGATTTTGAGGTTCCATATCCAGCCAAACTTACCTGGAAGCTGGACAGATTGAATTTTGGCAGTTTAATGTCCGATATAAAAATTAGGACACATATATCTTAGTGAACATCAGTTGAGATCAGTGCCTTGACATTGATGGCGGTGGATGTAATGTATGATTGGCTATAGTAACATCAATGGTGATGAAGCAATCTGAGAATAGCTATGGCTGATCAAGCATTTTGGAAGATCAGCACGGTGGTTCTAGTTTAACTGCAGCAATGGTTGTGTCAGAGTGGCCAGTGGTGAAGTCAGTATCATACTGTGTCATGCAGACAGAGGGAATGTGTGGTGTGACATGATTGATCCAGGACGTGGAGGTCATTTTTTGTATTTACAAATGGATGAGGTGAATATATCTGGATGCTAATACAGTTACATGTGTGCCATACTGCCATAGGACTTTACATGCTCAACTTTTGATTGTAATGAAGCAATGAATTTAAGATGTTAACTGTGCTTGAAACAACTTATCCCATAGGCCCTTAGGGGTCTATGGTTTATTTACCAAAAACCATTCAAGGATAATGAGACGGTTTCTTATATGTAAAGATCCTGTTGGGTAGTGATGTGCCTATTACATAAAGATGGGTGCTACCAGCCTTTTTTAATGTTGGCACACCCCTGTGCATTACCCAACTTTGTTAGTATGATGATTTTTTCCATTGTTGATGAATTAGACCAGTTTCACTCCAATGATATGCACCATGCATCTATCTTATGCTAAACAAATCGCATATCATGGACATGTGATGTATCACTATTTCAGAAAATGCGTGCAGAGTGGCAGCCTCAAATTGGAGTGGTGATGGTTCTTTCCTATTTACATCAAGTACTGCTCTGTATGACTGTAGTGACAATGGATTGTGCAATGAGGTATTACCGCAAGTCTGCATATTCTGCAGGGATCATAGTTGTCTCTACCCTTTTTTTCTGGCTGTTTTCGGTGATAGAAGTTAGCCTGCATATTCTGCAGGGATCATAGTTTTCTCTACTCTTTATTTTTTTAATCTTTTCTGTGATTAAAGTTCCAGTAAATGAAAAAAAGGACATATGGACAAGGCAAAATATAGAAATACTTTGCTTAACAGTTGAGCTTTGCTCATCTAGGAATGTTGCATACCTACCTCCTAATCTCTTGTAAAATTCAATGTTACTGCTTTGATCATAATTTTTCTTTTACTTTTGTAGGATTGTCCGTCTGTTCCAATTGGCAGGAGCCCTCGTACTGATGTCCTTCTAAAAGCTGAAAATGTTGTTCTCGAGGCAGGAGGCTGTGTTCTCAGGCTAGCAGGACTTTATATATCCTCCATCAGTTACTGTTTGTTATTCCACAGTGCAAGCATTCATTAATTCAAACTCTTATGTGTTATGATGAGTAAAATTGGTAAAACCTTGACTTGGACACACAAAATAGATAGAGGTGCTCATGTTTTCTGGTTGAGGAAAGGAGTTTTGGACACACGACCAGATCATATCATCAATCAGATTCATTATGAGGTTAAATGAGCTACATATTTATCTCAGATGCATGTCTTATTTATACTTGTAGGACCAATGCCAGCAATAGGGGGGATGAATGATTTCCGAAACTTTTCCTATTCAGGTATTCTAAATCTTTACTTGAGTGACTAAGATAGTCACTAAGTTCAGGTCACACCAACACGGCAAAGAAAAACAAAACTCGAAACAAGAGTCAACAAAATCATCTGTCTCCTAAGCGGGGTCGGTCTGACTGTTGGCCTGTGACTGGTCACACTGGGAGGCGGGTCTAACCGTAGGTTTAGGGTTGGTCCAATCGGACCTCTGTTCTTAGACCTAAAAACCTCTCGGGACAAAAGATCAAATTTCAAGAATTTACCTAAGTCTTATCCAAACACATCTAAGTTTTGCATGAGACTTGTTCAAGGCAATAGGAACCTAAACCAATTAAGAATCACAAGATTCTTGGGCTCGAGTTCACCAAAGAAGCAAATCTAGATCATAAGAACACAAAAACTCTATGTAGTAGGGGTGGTCCCTACTTAAGCCCATCCGGCCTGGTAGGGAATTGTAAGGCCCAATATGACACATGTAATGACATATATACTCTTATGGAAGGCATATGATTGTAAGGACAAGATTGTAATTCCGCTTCGTGCAAATATATATACACGCCCTGAACATGGAGAATGGGCAAGCATTGTTCATCCATCTCACCACTCCACCACTCTCCTACTTTACTGTTTGGCCAGTAGCTATAACACTCTAAATCTCAAATTACTTTTTGCTCGTGAGGATCTAAGACCTGAGGTCTTTTAGATCTATTCTCACATGTCCTAACAAGGTAATTTAAGCAAGAGATTTGGTTAGAACTCTCACGAACCCGAAATCACAAATTTAGCTCAAGAATAAGCAAAACAAGTAAGAACACAAACAAGAATATGATTGAGACAAAGTTTTGATTATTTCAGTGGAAGATGAGGTTTACATACTCATGGATGATTACAAGGTTCAGTGAAAACACTACCCTTTCCTCTCTCAAGTTCTCCTCACAATCATGGAAAGAGACAAGGTGGTGGAGAAAAAACTAAACCCTAGAATCCTTGGATCTACCACCTCTCCTCCACTATCAATAACCAGCACAACTCTAATAGATCCAACCCATTAAGTTTACCAGGAAACTCATCAACACCACTAACATGGGTTTTACACACTTACGAACGCTTCTCAAAGAGTTTATAAGACTCAATCCGCTAACTCTTTACCGATTGATTCACTTGTCAATTCTAGCTCTTCTTGACCTAAACTACTTCTCCTTTGCGCCTCTCTGCACCGTGGTTTTGATTAAGGCACCAACCCGGTATTTGGCCAACTAACAAAATACCCTCGACAAAGCTTCCATGTACCTTCCATCGACTTTGTCTTCATCTTCACCTCAAAGCATCTCTACATGCTTCGACACGCAGCCATAGTGCCCAATGAATAGCCGTGCCTTCACGCATTCGGACTCCTCCGAATCGTGTCTACGTGCATTGGCCTCGTCTCGTGGTGCACCACATGCATCAACTCGTCTTTACACGATCCTTGTCTTCTCTGTGCTTCCCGCTTGAACCATATATGATGTAGCCTCACCTGAATTTACATGACTGCTTGATTCTTAGCTCCCCCGTCTAGTCTCGGTCTATTGCTATCGACCACTACGTCCTCCAAACCACTTGCGTATCTAAAGACCAAGCAACCATATTGAGCACAAGTTCTATGCACTTGACTCACGTTAGTCAAATACATGCATCATGCAATGCAACACAAACCCTCATGGCGCCCCCAAGCCATGAGCCGACCTCAAACCAACTCAGCTCAACTCACCCTGATCTCTTGCCACAACCACTGGTTTGACCGTTTTTCTCAAGCTGGTCGGACTACTCCAGTCAGACCGCCAACCACTGGCCGGTCTGATCGGCTATCTGGTTTGACCGCATTTTCAATGCTGGTCACACCGGCCTACTCACCTCGGTCCATCCGCCAACTCTGGCCGGTCCAACCGCAAGCGACCAACACCAAAATCCATTCTCTGGAAAAAAGCAGCCACAAATTAGAAATCGGTCATATCGCTCCGGTAGTCCAACCGCCCTCCAAAATCCAGTCACACCGGACCACCGGTCAGACCACTGTTCTCAGGCTGGCCAGACCGGCGTTCTCAGGCCGGTCCGACCGCTTCCTCCCAATGGTCCGACCGGAAACACTGACAGCAAATCTGAATTTTCTAAATTTATTGCAAAATTCGAATTCAGTCAACCAAAGTGCTAATTGTTCATCACAAACATATATTAGACCTAGTATATGATCTCTCAATACTCTAGTTTATTTATCCATCCTATCATCTGACATTATGACCAGTTTGCAAGTTCTTTAATAGCCATGTGTTCATCCATCTGCATAAATATTGTGCAAAATGGCTGCTATCTGTCAAATGTTGGTACCTTTATATTTAACTTGTCTGGGGAATTAGCATAGGCATTAAAATTTATACATAGTCTATACTCTATAGTAAGCCTTGATATATATTACATTATTGTAGCCTAGGGTTCTAGGAAGCAAGTTTTAAAACTTGTGATTTCTTTCCAAGATACTGTCATCTTTATCATTATATAGTATATACTAATTGGGAAGCCCCCACGGCCCCACCTTAATCCTAGAAAGTAAAATGGTTAGAATATCCTACATCAAGTGGGGAATAATTGCTAGAAATTCCCACATTAACTAAAATGAAAAAAGAAAAAACTTGATCATCCATTCTTTTTTTAGATTTATATATACTAACTGGAGGCCTCCCAAAATCGCCACCTTAATCCTAGAAAGAAATAGGCTAGAAATACCTACATTAATAAGAAAAAAGCAACAAAATTCCACATTAATTGAAAAAGATAAAACATCTAGACTTTAATAAAATGCCAGAGAAGTTTAATGGGGGTGAATATAGCGAGCTGTTCAATCAGCATGTTATGTCTTGTAATTGTATATGCTGTATTATTTGCAGGATGCTGCTTCCCTTGCAATCACCATAATGGAAAAGAGACCTCGGAGTCGTATCTTTTTGGGCTGTGACAATAAGCCTCTTTCCAGGTCAGTCCTAAGCTGCTTGTTTACATCAATTGTTTATTTGTTTATTCATCTAGGTCAATTTTGCTGTGTATCATGATTGTACTGATAGCACAATGGGTTACTTGGTCTGCCAATTATAAGAATTTCAACATTGCAGGCAAGAAATAATGGACTCTGTTAACAGAAGCGGAAAATTTGACACGAAGTTTCAAGGTTTTACTGGTTAGTTTTCTTCCTGCTCTGATGTTTTCATATTTCAGCGCACAGGTATCAGCATCTCTTGCATAATCTTCAATCTGCCTTACCTGCAGGTACTGATGGTCCATTAGGGAAGAGGATGGAGAATTCGGAAACTCGGGCTGAGATCGGGTGGGAGCCCGAGTACCCAAGCTTCACAGAATTCCTTGGTCTCAACAATTAACATTATTTCGTATTGTACAATTCTTCTGGCTCCAAATGATCTGGCCCAAATGAATAGCAATAGCGAGGGGATCGTAGAAATGTGTGATGGTGCAAACTAGCGATTTCGTTTTCTTTCCTTGGCAGTTTTTCATAAACTATGCAAAACACCGTACGGCAAGACGGTGTATATCTGCTTGTGCTCGCTGCTTGGTGCTTGTCTGTTTTCCATTCTGAGTTTGACTATTGAGTTCTGAACTATAACGCAAGTTTTCGACTGAAATATGCTTTCACCTGCCTCCTGGTTGGTTTCCTATTGGTTCAACATCTATTTTGTCGTTCTTTCCAAGTACATCTGTTCCGAAAGCCTTTTTACTTTTTGATGTCTTGGTTCAGCACAAGCTTGAACAGATATGGTGTGTCTTTGTTTTCTGGTACTAATACAGTAATACCATGGTCATAAGACAGGGTTGTGTTACTTGGTAGCACGATTGCTTAGCTCGTTGATTGTAGAGTCGAAGAATTGGTTTTCAACATCTGGTGGTACGGCCTATGTTCTCGAACACAACTGTTTGTTTCAGCTTGAGTTTCTGGTTTTTGGTTTATTTTGCACTATTCATAAATTTTGTTTTTTCTATGCTTTTAGCTTTTTTGATGGTTTTTTTTTCTTGTATTTGTTTGTATTATACGTGATAGGTTAACATATTTTTTCTATTTTTAAATTTTTTAAAATTTAATTATGTTAAATAAGTTTCCGTAGCCGCCATGACTTTTCAGTCATAAGTCATAAAAAAAACTCTTTTGAGCAGGGCCACTAGTCAGACGAACAAACAGCCTGCCTATACACGTGCATTTCAGAGCCCTCAGTAGTGGAACAAACCAAACAACCATAGAAGTAGCCGAGACCATTGGTATCCTTAGGGGTGAAAACGGTCGGATCGGATATTGTTCATATTTTTTCTCCGGATTCATAAGTCGGCTACTAGTCAGACGAACAAACAGCCTGCCTATACTACGTGCATTTCAGAGCCCTCAGTAGTGGAACAAACCAAACAACCGTAGAAGTAGCCGAGACCATTGGTATCCTCACATGCACTGAAATCCTTCGATTAATTCAATACTTTGGTCAAACCGTCTCGTCTAAAGTTGGGGACAAAATTCGTCTCATCGTCAAGTGGAATTCCATTGGTAATTGAAAATGGCATCCCAAAAACCAATCAAAGAAAAGAAAGAAAAAAGAACACTTCAACTTCAACCCTTGCAACAGCAAGGGAGCTGAAAGAATTTTCTACGAACCCTCCTCTGACACGTGGGCCCAACGTACCGTAAACCCCGGCCGTCTTTGCACCGGCCTTGTCTTCTTGGACTTTGCTTGTGGACGGTAGTAAACAAGCAACCATTCGCCTCCTCTCTCCTTGGTTGAAGCAACGCTACATACACCAGATTCAGAAGGAGCTCTCCCTCTCTCCGGAAAGGGGAGACGTGTGGTGTGGACACCATGGGATCCTGCTGCTGCATGGGGTGCAACGGCGACGACGGCGGCGGCAGTGACGACGGTGGCGGGCTCGACCCCAAGGGGTTCCTCCTGGCCCTGATGATTGCCCTGGTGCTGTTCATGCTCTGCCACCGGCCTCAGCCCCGCCGGAACTCGTACGTCGTCTACCGCTGCTAGTGCTACTGATCTGATGGAGACCCGGCCGGTGGATGGAATGTTTGACCATGGACCGTCGTGTGTGGACGATGCGTGTTTCAAGGTCTCTCCTTTCCTCCTCTCACTTTGCTTCGATTCCATCACTGGTCAATCCTTTGTAGTAGCAAGCCAGCTAGCTGAGTTTTACTTTGTTCGATTGGCGTCATATCAGAGGTGATGGCCTGATAGGTGATGCTTTTTGGATTATGGTAATCGTGGTGCGTGTAGGCGAAAGCAGTGCTAATGATCTGCATAAAAGAGGGGTATACTAGCTCTTTGATGTGTGATGTATCCAACAAATCAACCAGAAAGAGTCAAAGAGAGATTATACGGCACATCTATGACTATACATGTTTCTTTGGGTTATGTTGCATTTCCTGTTTCTCTCTGTTTATTTTTTTTTCCGGTTTGTTCTTTCTTGTTCCCGTATATATTTTGGATTTTTGTTCTTCTTTGAACAAGATAAAGATATCATTGTTCATGTGAGATAAAAAATCAAGGTCTATCTTGATTCACAAACAAGCTTTGTTGCAATCTACCAACGTACTTCAAACTCTAAAAAGTAACGATTGCACGCATCCTAAAACGCAGATAGATCAACAAAGAACAAATTAATTAATGGACGAATGAACCAACCAACTAACTAACAAACAAATAAATAAAGGGGCCCACTTTCTGAGCCTTTGCTCCAAGCATAACCTCGTAAATTTTGTCTCATGTAGATCGGTTCGATGGTTATCATGAAAGTTTGCGGTGTTTAGTTGTATGCGTACAGCCTTAGCTTTGCCTACAAATTTATTGGATTTTTTTTTTTTGAAACGAACAGGCAGGAGAGCTACCTATTATATTGGTAAAGCAGAAATACAAAAGGAAAAGGCACTGACACCAATCCCCAACAGGATACACCACAGACGGGCAAAGAAAACCTCTCTGAAACACCTGGCTAAGCAGCCTAACACCAAGGCTAGGGCAAACACCAACTAGCACAAAGCTGAACCACCGGCTAGCTCTCACGTACGCAAAACACGCACTGCAACGAAGGAAAAGACAACAACCCCAACATCTAACAAGCTAAACCTTTGAAATTGGTTATCCAATTAGACATGGAGAGAATAACCATTGCATAATACTTGAGAGAGAAGAATAGAAGCAAAAGCATGAAGAACCTTAGCTCCACCATGGCCAAAAGAACCACGGCAAGCATTCCACGCTAACAAGGCGATCAGCAAATAGCTTCAGAATGGAGAGAAGAATAGAAGCAAAAGCATGAAGAACCTTAGTTCCACCATGGCCAAAAGAACAACGGCAAGCATTCCACACTAACAGGGCGATCAGCAAATAGCTTCAGAATGTAGTGGATGAGAAAGTGGCCTTCCTCTCAACGACGAGGGTGGATGATGAAAAGCCAGTAGCTCCATCTCTCCTCTTTCCACAGGGCTCACCGACGGTGGCCTACCTTTAGGACCAGACCTGCTGCTACACATAGGGCCTCCGCAATGATCAGTCTACACCTCAAGACAATGACCCAATGGTGAGCACCCAACTTTGGGCCTTGTCAAACGACCGGGCTGTGACTAAGGAAAATGGTCAACAAATGAGTGCCCCCAACCACAACAGCAAGGTCGGGCCTTCCATGAGCAATCAAGGCAACAGAGGAAGATTCCTACCCAACGGTGGACGATGGTAGATCCAGGGAGGAAGAGAGATGACAGAGAGGCTTTGGTTCTGAACGTGAGGTAGGCTCTCGGACGACGGTAAACATTGGCAGATCCGGAGAGGAAGAGGATGGTGGCGGCTAGAGGAAGGCTAGGGGCGATGATGAGAGGCAAGAAGGAATGTGACTGCTAAAGAGGCACAAGCTGCTCTTCTCAGGCATCCAAAGCGACTGGGTTCACCGGTGGCAGCCTCACCATGATGCTAAAGGATATAGCGACGTCGTCACCGACTTAAGACGTCACGACCAGCAGCAGCACTAGAAAATCTTACAGCCTTGTGCTCCTCTTTGTCAGATCCGGTGGTGCCACATGGGGTCGTGACAAGATCCAGTCGGATCTACAACCAGCCCCGTCCCACAAGTGTGTGTCGGCGTGGCTGTGACCGCGTCATGTTGCCTGTGCCTACACATCGTCGTGCTGCGGTTGAAGCAGCTCGAACAAAACGACACCACCACCGACTAGTGACTGCCAAAAACGAGCCCCAAATATGGGGAGATAGGGATGGAGGGGAAGGAAAAAAGGGGGAAGGAGCTACAGCTAGGGGGCCTCGCCGGCAGTGATGGCGGGGAGGGGGACGTCGGCGAGGAGGGCTTTGGTGGCGCGAGCTGGGTCGCCCTTTGACTCACCCGATGGAGTGGCTCAGGTGACCAGTTGGGTTTTTGCTAGTTCTATTGTTAGTGTTTTATTTGGAAAATTGATTTCTAGACAATGCACTTGTTGAAACACACCACATAATCGTAAATTGGTTGATGGCAAGTTTCCCCTTTTCTGTAGTCGCCGCCCTTGCACTATCTTTTTCGACCACCATGACCCTCTCTGTCGTCCCACACCGCCCAAAATGGGTTCACGATGCTCGGGAACACGCCGTGCACACGTCATTATCGCCGTTCCGCCACCATAACACCGCTGCCATCTATCTGCTTCCTCCTGTTCCCCTGCTTCGTTGAGAAGGAGCCCAGTACTAGCTCAGTACTGTGCATAGCTGGTCGAGCCAAGCCACCGACCACATCGAACTCAAGTTCGACCGAGCCCATGCGCAACATTATGCACGCAATCAAGCTGAACCACTTTGCGCTGAGCCAAATCGGATCTAAACAGGTTTTAGACCGAGTCGAACCTAGTTCTCATCGGTTTAGTCCGATTTAACTCGGTTTAATACCGATTTATTGCCAATTCACATGATTCTAGGCCAATTCCAATCGAGTTAGCACTGGTTCTGCATAGTACATTACCTCTAGACCCTAGTGGGCCCTTCAAACATCACTATTCACCATCTACCATCCATTTAGAGTTTTTCAAAGCTGTTCCTTCACCAATTTTCTCTGTCAAGAGCTTTTCTGGCACTTGTTTTTCTCTTATCATCTTTCATTGAAAAGTCTTGTAGCTGTTGCAGCAAACTTGTTTGGTGTTGTTCTTGTGTGCATACACTATATAACTATGAAAGAGCCACATAAGCAACTAGAGGAGAAGGCAACAACCCCGAAGTCCATAACAGAGTGAACGCTGACTACGAGCTGCAAGAGCCGCAAGGCACGCCATGATCTTTGGTCATGTTGAATTTCTATAAGTAGGGTATATTATATTATGTATGTGTTACTTCTTGCATTATTTAATTGTCAATGTTTTATTATCAATTACTTTTGAATAATCTTATTTAAGTAGTTAATGCCTTTAATTGCATTGCTTATATACCATCTTTGATAATAATTTGATCTAGTTTTCCTTATAAATATAGAGGTATTATACCATACTTTAGATTAAGAGCCTCTTCGTATTAGCTTTGATTATTGGTTACCAACGGGCTGCTTCCCCGATCGGCTTAGGGCATGTACAATGATTTATCTTTTAAGGTTGTCTCTAAGACTTTTACCTCACTTAAAGACAGCATTAGAGACAATCTCTCTGATAGTAAATTATTTTTCTAACTATTTTATACTATTTTTACCACATCTTCTTATCTCACACCCTCTCACTATTTATGTTATTTTGCAGGCTAAATCTTTTCTTACATAAGAGACAATATATTATTTCTTTTTATCTTTTTATGTAAGATTTTAGTTATTTTATAAGCTTAGAGACCGGTGGAAGGTGATGCCCTTGCCGAAGCGGATCGTCGCAAGGGCGCACGTGAAGGCGCGAAGGCCCTGTAACGAGCACACAAATATACCCGTGGCAATATTTTGTACACAAATAGGCTCTAGTCGCCCAACAGGGGGGACTAGAGCCAATCGCCCAATGACCCGGTGACACGTGGGCAATCCACGGCCGTTGGGCGAATAATTGTTGTCGCCAACGGGGCGGGGGCAACTGGAATGCAATCGCCAAACGGCTGGCCGACTAAAGCTCCAGTCGCCCAACGGGCGGGCGATAGGGGGTTAAAAGGGTCGAGTGCTCGGCCGCCGCCGCCCACACACAACACACAAATCAGTTGTTCCTTCGGCTGAGAGGAGAAGAAGAAACCTTCGGCTGAGAGGAGAAGAAGAAAAGAGAGAGGAGAAGAGGAGAGAAGGGAAGGGGAGAAGAGGAGAGGAGAGGGAGGGGAAGGAGAGGAGGAGGAGGAGAGGAGAGGTAGGAGTGGGGAAGGAGGAGTGGGAGGAGAGAAGAGGAAGAACCAAATCTAAGTATGTTTTTATTTGCTATATTATATTTGCAGTATATTTTTTATGTGATGTTAGTGTTAATAAAAATTATAGATGTACATATAAGTAGTTCAATTTTTAGTATAGAAAATTTAGTTAACGTAGTTATAGAAAATTAGCAGACGTAGAAACAGAGAGGAGAGGAAGATGCAACAATAGGTGTAGATGTAGATAGAAATATTGTATATGATTGTTATTGTTAGTATAAAATTGTAGATGTAGATAGAAATAGTTAAATTTTTGGTATGCAAAATTTAGTTAAAGAAGCGTGTAGTTGTGTATAAATTAGGTAACATAGTTTTAGAAAATTAGCATCATTAGAAAATTTGCATGCGTAAAAATTTATAGTAGTAGAAAATTCAATCACCGTAACGTACGAATTAATCGTCTGCTGATATTTGTACGTATTAAAAAATTCAGTAAATATTGAAAAAATTCAGTACGATTTATGTTAGAATTTAATTAATTTGCATGTACCAACGTTGGAAAAATGTGGGAAAACCGATAGGAAGTTCATAGAACGAGGTTATTGTAGTGGGTTACGAAATGCGAACCATCGGTAAAATATGAATCGCAGTACGTCGGTACATTGGTATTGTGTGATGCGATTTAACATATTGCAAAATTAAAACATATATGCAGGCCGACATCAGCAACACCAATAGGCACTACATTGAGAGTGCATTACGGTGCTGGAACCGTTCGTGAAAGTCCGAATGGTGTAGATTTGAGCGGTTTTCCGCAAGCCACTCTAGTACATCCGGATGGCAAGAATGCTCGAATTTCAGATGTGATGCATTGGCCGACCCAGAGTTTTTTGTTGGACCCCGAGGTGTGCAGCATCGTCGTGCAAAGGCTTTGGAGCCGGTCTCCCACGGACATCAGATGTGAGTTGAGGACATTACTGCATACTGCTGCGTGAAAGGGGTTTGTGCAAGGGTGCCGACGCCGTGGATACGAGTGTTTGCTGCTTGTGCAACCATGCTCATTAGAAGCTGTGCAAGGTCATGCATACGGCCTTGCTCCGGGAGGTGCTAGCAGCTCGGGCGGCCCGCATGTTGGCAAAGAGGATCAAGTTGCTCGTGATGAAGCCGATGTGGCATATGGAGGAGAGGTACAATGGTCAAGCCATAGAGAGGGAACATGACAAGTCGATGAAGGGGAGCATATTGAGTACATCTTGCAACAGATGGACTGTGATGACCAGACGATATGGGATGAAGAGGAGCCTGTACAGGACGATGACGAGGATAGTTAGGATGAGGATGAAGCTCCCGTCCCGCAGGAATAGAACTAGTTTAATGTTGAGGGTGTTTCCGCACATGATGAGTATGAATCAGCGTGGGAGTATCATGAGATGGAGGTTCAGTTGCATTCTATGTTTGCTGACTAGGAAGCGCTGTAGGATGCCATCAAGCTGTGGGCCCTTTCAACTCAGCGGACTTTTCGGGTCGGAAAATCTAGCCAGAAGCAGTACACCGTGAAGTGCGAGCAAGCCGGTTTTCCTTGGAGGGTGCACGCACATATACCCAAGTATGAGACTCACTGGTTTGTGTCGAAGGTGGAGCCGCACTCTTGCATTCTCACCAGTGTTTTGGCGAGGCATCATAACCTAACATCTGCCTTTATAGCCAATTTGATGTATGAAGAGATAGTGGAGAAGAAAGACATGGAGGCCACACATATCGTGGTAGCTATCGAGAAGAAATTTAAGTACAAAATTAGCTATGCGATGGCATGGCATGCTAAGTAGAAGGTGTTGGAAAAACGTTTCAGCTCTTTCGAGGCGGCGTGCGACAATCTTCCTCGTATACTTAAGGTGTTGCAGGATAGGAACCCGGGTACGTATATCGCTATGGAGGACAAGCCGTCCACAAGTCCAACAGGATATACGGTATTGCAGAGAGTCTTGTTAGCATTTGGTGCTTCCATCGAAGCATTCAGGCACATGCTGCCAGTGATCTCAGTTGGCGGGACCTTTCTGATAGGCAAATACATGGGGTAGATCCTGACGGCCATAGGCGTTGATGGCAACAACCAAATATTGTTGTTGGCCATCGCATTCGTGGAAAGTGAGAATTATGAAAGTTGGTTGTGGTTTCTCAGACATGTCAGAGTTGGAGTTGCCGGCGCTCGTCCTGGTTTGTGCGTAATCCATGATCGTCACATCGGGATTATAAAGGCTATAAGAAAACTTCAGGAAGACCCCGATGAGCCCTTTTCTTGGTCGGACATGAGGAACATGTGGTGCATTCATCACTTAGGGGTGAACTTGTTCAAGTAGTTCCCGAAACAACCTTTGATAAAGCTATTCAAGAGGCTGGCTATGCAGAACCAGCGGCGAAAATTTGATGCTTTGTGGGCGTTGTTGGATGAGCACACCAGGAAGTATGTCGACGAGAGAAGCAAGGGGCCGGTCGTGCCTGGGGCGCTACAACCGGAATACTTGCCAACACTCGATGAGCCTAACCCAGCTGGTCCTGGAAGGAGGAGCTCACGAAACATCAAGTGCTTCTCGCAGTGGATCGATGGTGAACCATTGGAGAAGTGGTCATTGTTGCACGACACGGACGGTGCAAGTATGGCATAATGACAACTAACCTTGTGGAGGTGTACAACTGGGTTCTCAGGGGACTTTGTTCTCAGCCCCTTATCGCCATGGTGTTCTTCACAGCACAATCGGCTACTTCAGATAGAGGCATGCGAATGCCGCACTTCATGCGGCAAATCCCCAAGCATTGTACTCGTCAAAAATTACAGCATACATGGAGACGAAGGCACAGAAGGGCCAATTGCACACAGTGTAGGTCATGGGTAACAGGGAGAATCGTTTTGACGTGGTACTCCATGATAGAGCCGGATTTGGGATGGCTTGTTCATTTGTTACCCACGAGGTATACCTTGGAGATCATACAAACGAACCTAGCTGCACGTGTAACAAGCTAAAGCTGTTACACAAGCCATGCTCTTATGTCCTCGCTACATGCGGGACCATGGGTATGGATCATTCGAACTTCATATCAGAGTACTTCTTGAAAGAGAGGGTACTGCAAGCGTGCTATGGGGAGCTCCGGGGGTTCAGGGTTGTCGAAAAATTTGCCACCTTGGACATTGCAGGGCGGATATGGATTCCAGATGTTAATAGGTTGAAGGGTGGGAAGGGTCAACGACAGAGCCAGTGTATTAGAAATGATATGGACAAATCGCAAGTCGAAGTATCTGGTGCACGTTGCGGGCAATGCGGTCAGGAGAGGCACACAGCTAGACGATGCAACGCATGTGCATATCAGTAGGCAGAGCGGCATTGTGTGTACTAGTAGTTGTTGGAGACTACAAAAAAATTGCATTGTAAACTGTGTTTTGTTACTACACACTTTTGACGTGCGGAATGTCATACTAAATGTATTATATATTTCATGTACCGTTTGTATAACTGCTATGTTACATCCTCCTTTTCAGTAATGTAGTTGTGTTGTGCTGGTAGTGTAGTATTGCTCTGTTCATTTACTTACAAGTTCTATTTACTGTTACTTTACATGCGATTTTTTGGTTCCATATAAGTGCTAACTTGAAGTCTTTTTGCAGGTATGGCTCGTGATCTTCGTGGGTTGGACTAGTCGTACCCTCTGTTGGATGAGCACGTGGACCACATGCATCGTGCTTCCTATCATGTACCACCTGGGGGGAGTGTGGACGAGCCAACTGAGCTAGGAGTGGTCCGAACACGCACACCTCGAGCGCCCTGGAGACTGGACCCCCGTTGGACAGTCAGGTTTGCACTCTGCCAGCATTGTAGTGCTGCCGTAAGTACGGTCCATGTTGACCTTTAGTTTATTTGCAGGTTGCGGGATGCCTGGCTACTCCCTCTCGCCCAGATGGTGCAGGCCACTGATGAGGACGGACCCGCTGTGGTCGCGGGTGGGGACGACGTCGTGGAGCGATTACGACGCTTCCCGTTCGATCGTTCCCTACTGACGGCTTTTGTGGACCATTGGCAGCCTGAAACGCACTCTTTCCACCTCCCATTCGGGGAGATGACGCCTACCCTGTAGGATGTGTCCATGCTTCTTGGCCTTCCGATCGCGGGAACCGCTGCCTTCCTACCGGAGGCCCGACCGAGTGGCGAGCTGACCTACTTGGCAGATTCGAGGGGGTCCTTTCGCCGGGTGCCGCGGATGACTACTACTTCTTCCCGGCGAGTCAGACACGGGCCATCGTTGAGGTGGCTCGCACAGTTCTGGGTACGTGCTCTTTACAATCGGTCGTGTCGTGTAAGCTCTTATTTCCGCTATTACGTACTAATAACTACTTTTTTGCATTCAGGCAGAGCGAATGGATCCAGATGCGGATGATCATTAGGTCTCGCGCCACTTGGAGACGTACTTGCTGTAGCTGTTTAGTTGGGTCCTCTTCACCACTAGCCACGGCAACACTGTTGACGCGCGCCTCATTGCTCATGCTAGGGCGATCGCGGACGGCGAGACCCCCCAGGTCAGCTAGGGATCAGTTGCACTTGCTGTGACTAGGGGTGGAAAACGGTAACGGATAGTTCGTTTTATCCGATATTCGTATCCGAGAAAACACGAATATGGTAAGCAAAAATTCGTATTCGAAAATATTCGTATTTGTATTCGAGAATATTCGTATCCGTATTTGTGAGTATTCGTATTCGCATTCGTATTCGAGAATATTCGTATCCGATCCGTATTGAAACTATTCGATTAAGTATTCGATCCGTTTCTAGAACCTATGAAAAATTCGTACAAGTTTTGTGATTCAAAATTTGAATTTAGGTGGTTTAAAACCGGTAACCGGTCAAAAACCGTGAAAATCGGCAAAATCGCTAGGAACTGCTTTATCCGATATTCGTATCCGAGGAAATCCAGATTCGAAAAATATCCGTATTCGTATTCGAGAATATTCGTATTCGTATTTGAGAATATTCGAATTCGTATTCGAATTCGTTTTAAAAATATAGATTCGTATTCGTATTTGATACTATTCGACCGTATCCGATCCGTTTTCACCCCTAGCTGTGACCTATTGTGGCATGTACGACACGTGCTCGAGTACCAAGACGAACTCGATCCTCGCGGGCTGTCCACTGCTACTGCAGCTGTGGTATTCGAGCGCTTCAGACCTTTGCTAGAGGACATGACTCTGTACAGGACGGAGATGTACCCGAGGGAGACGTCGACCGGCTGACGATGGGTTCACTGTGGTGTCGTCGACGGGTAAGTACTATGACAATCAGCTATCTGCTTCGTATTAAAGATGGTCGTACGTAACAACTGTTCTTCCTTGCAGGTGCAGTTCGCGCACGTCCAGATCACGCGGACATATCTACCCTTCGTTGAGCAGTTCGACTGCCTCACAGCCGACGACGTGCGCTAGGAGCCGTACTCACCTACAGTGTTGTAGGATCGTGCTCCTGATGGGTTGACCATGCTCTGCTGGCGCGATCGGGTTTTCTGGCTGACACGCCGGAAGCTCGTGTATGACATCTTCATAGAGGACTACGCGTCGCAGCGAGTGATGCGGCAGTTCAGTCTACATCAGGCGCTTCCAGTACCGATCGGACCACCGTTGCCGCAGAGCGTGCACGCGTGAGTGACCATGTCTCATAAATCTCTACGTATTTACTATTCCGTTTGCAAGTACTAACGAAATGATCCTATAAGCAGGCACTCTAGAAAGGGAGTGAAATGTGACACGGACTGGACGACGAAGATGCAGGGGTAGACTGCGCAGTGGGACAGCGCACTTGACGACCGCGCTTTACAAGAGAGAAGGGGCGTAAAAAGTCTTTATTACCCTTCTCTGGCCAACTCGCTGCTTTTCTTCCGTGCCTCTAGCGGCACCGCGGCACCCTAATGTCACTGCCAACGATCGTCGATCACTCCCCATCTTTCTCTTGTGAATGCTGCGAGCCCACCTTATTTTGTTTTATACCTCCAAATCCCCCAAAATCATATTTTAGTTCCCAAAGTGTGTTCAGGCAAATGACCATGAATTTGTAGTGTCCATCAGCCTATTCATAGTTATACATTGTGTCGCAGTAAATACCAACCAAGTATAGCGCCCAGGACCCAACTTCGCAAATTTATTTCACACCTATGCATAGTAGGACCTAACTGATCTGTCTTGCTCGCTTCGCCGTTAGTTTATATGGTCTCATAAATTAAAACCATGTCTAACTTCAACCATTGGTTAGTTCTACAGTCTACTCCAATTTTCTGGTTAGGGATCTTATTTCGATTTCCATCATGTGTGCATTCGTACTTTGATGTGTTATTTGTCGAATTTCTCATACTTGATCTTTCTCATCCTCTCCTCTCGGAATGAAAAAGAACCTGATTAGTGTAGAACCAAGTAATTGGCATGCCCGAGCTGGTGGTACGAGGCAATGAACTCAATCGTATGATTGAACCGAGACATTGCGCACCAATTTCTCACGCCTCTCTGTCTTACAAAAGAAAGGAAGTTGTGAAGCGGCGGGTGACGTTTGTCCGAGTCGATCGTTGTGGCCGACATATCAGCCGTCATTTCTGACATACCATTTCTTTCTCTATTTTGTCCGAGTCGATCGTTTTTCAATTTTTTTAAATTTAATTATGTTAAATAAGTCTCTCTCGATTCTGTGTTTTTTCACCACCATGATATTTTCAGTCATAAGCTTTCAGCTTTCAGCCGAACCGATCACCACCATACACGCCGAACAATATCTACAGTTCTACACTATCTAAACTACCAATTCACTTCTATAACAGCAAGTAATAAATACAATGTTGTGGCTTCGTTTGGCCTTTCGAATTCGAACTGGGCCTGCTTGACAATGACTGCGACTTATGTCTTTTTGTTGAAGTTTTTAAATTTTGAAGTACAGATTATAGAGAGAGATACCTACTTGCGATTTTGGATGATATAGATGTTGAACTTTTAACGTGTACATCATTTAACTTGTAAATTCTATCTTGAGAAAATACTCCATTTAAAAGTTAGATACTGTAAGAAAAATTAAAAGCCATCAATTTCTAAGGAAAATAACAGACCTCTTGTCATGTCATGAGTTGCTGCTGTTCAGTTGTAGGTTTCACATGCCCATCTCCATACCTCTATTTTTTTTTTTTTTGGGAAGTCGCGTCGCGTGCACACGATGATAAGAGCGTAGCAGGATACCTTGCGACGCTCTCCTCCGTAAAGCTGTCCCCCGGGACTGGAGCTGCCTGCTTTGCCGACATGCCTGGATGGGCGTACGCCGAGCTGCCGACGACCGGTGCCGGCTTTACCTTCCTTCTTGTAGGCTACGTGCCTATTGATGCGGCCATCTGGTTGATCCGTGGCACATCATTCGTAGCCAGAGGAAAGGAACGCGTTTCCGTTCACAGTAGAATACATACAACAAAACGAAGGAAAAGACTCAGTTGGAATCTCGTTTCAGTGGATAATTAAACATGCATGGGGGAGATGCACGGTGATCGATCGACAAAAGTATTGGCGCGTTGTATTGTATGGTGTGACTGGAACCACGCGTGCACGGACGGAGGGTTGCCGTACGTCTCTTTGCTCCCTCCGGGGGACGAGAACGAGCGCCGGCCCACGAGGAGGGTCCTCGACATTCGCTCTCCATGCCGATTTTTTGCCTGGCTGCTGCCAGGTGCCATGCTACATTACTACTTACGGATTTTTTTTGCAAAACTCACCTACAAGTGGAGAAATTTACTAAAAACATATCTACATCTCAAAATTTATCAAAATCCACCTGTAAATTTTTATGGTGTTGCAAAATCCCTCCTCCCCTGAGCCAATTTACTCGCTGAAGCACCTAAAAGTTAAGAATCGTATCTGGGTCTATCCAAACCGTGAGAATCCTCTCGCGTGGCTAGTCATCCTTCTCCATCTTTCTATTCTCCCCTGTGTCACGCTTTATTTTTCCACGCTCGTCTCATGTGCCATACACTATGCTGGCACGTTTTTGCTACTCATAGTCCTTCACTGTGATGGCCACGGAAGCATCATGTAGAAGATTCAGCAAGTAAATTGGCTCGACAGGTAGGATTCGCGATAACAACATAGAATTTACATGTGAGTTTTTGATAAACTTTAAAATTTAGGTAGGTTTTTGATAAACTCTCTCACTTATGAGTTTTTGCGAAAAAAAACATGCTACTATCTATGTATGCACATATATAGTTTATATGTAGCCGATCGAGCGAAGGAGCACAGGGAAAACTGAAAAAGGTGATGTACTAACAACGATGTCCTATCTACTAGTTCGTGTTTGTGTGATGAGATGATTGTGGCTAATTGGCCAACCGCAAACAGGATTGAAACCGGAGATGTACAAGGAATTTTGTTCCGGGGAGAGGTAGATACGAACTGCTGGTTGTGGCTTTGATATTCTCTTTTTTTTTTCTCAAGCTGTTGCTATGGGCTAATACTCTCCTAATAGCATACGTATTCGGACTTCAAGTTGGACACAACTTCAACTTGAGTTACACACGAAGACGGATTCTACTACGTCTTAGACTCGAAGTCAAGATTATTTCTAACAATCCCCCCCTTAATTTTAACTTGACATACTCTAGTTTTAGTCTCAGTGCATTATGAACTACCGGCCATGCCTCCACATGAAGCGTTCTACATGAAACGCTTTCTTCATCCTCGCCTTGGGGCATTCTGAAGCAAAGTGCCCATAATCGTTACAATTATAACACATCACTTTTGCCTTATCAAATCTCCGATTCTAACGGCCTCGGCCACCGCTGGAAGTGTTCTTGCCTTCATGCTTCTATGATCGGATTTCCCACTCAGCGCAGGTCAACAAGACCTGTCCATCACCGTTGTTACTATTGTCGCGGATGCGTTCCTCATACGCCTTAAGACGACCGATGACCTCCTCTATGGTCATTATTTTTAGGTCTCCAAATTGCTCTATGATCAAAGCAATTGGGAGAAACTGTGAGGGAACAGCATGAAGGAATTTCTTTACTACGTACAACTCTTCCACCTTCTCGCCAAGGGCCCGTATCTTGTTGACGATGATCGTCAACCGGACGGTGAAGTCATTGATCGACTTTGTTTCCTTCATACGCAACACCATGAACTCAATCTTGAGAGTTTGTACATTTGCTTCCTTCACATGATTGGCGCCAAGATGCATCGTCTTAAACGCCTCCCACGCGGGAAGAGCGTCTCCTCTGGGATGCCCTGATAGATGGCCACCAATGTCATCTGATCTTTGCGCACATCGACATTGCCATTCTCGATTGCATCCCACACTCCTTAAGCCTTTATGTACACCTTCATCTTGATTGCCTAGGCTACATAATTGCTCATCGTGAGCATCGGATAATACAGCGAGAAAACAAAACTCTCCTTTGCCATCATACTGAATGATGCCTCGTTACCGGTGACACCACTTCTCAGAGAACGCGACATGATCTTAAGCACGGATCAAGAACTCAGGCTAATTTGAAGCGGCTCTTGGACCGAGGGAACGGAGAAAAAACTGCGCTGTTTTTTCTTTTTTTTTCTTGGTGACTTTTCTTGCTGTCTTGGATTCGCTCTTTGTTGCTCTAGCTTGAACCGAAGGCTTGGCTTTTATTTCTGTGCCGCGCTAGGAGACTGAGTCCACCTCGGAGAGGACACTGCATACCGACTCGGTTTCTCTCCTCTGGCTTTCTTTTCCGAGTGCACTTCTTCATCCCCTGTCAGAAGGCAACAAATCCTTTCTCTGTGCTGGCGCAAGAAAAGATCTTCTATCTCCTGATGCACCCAAGGGACAGTGAGCTCTCTGACTTGTCTCTATCTCCTTTGGCTTTGCTTTGACCGAAGAACACAAATCGTGTTGTACACTTTTTCTTTGCTATTGTCAGCACAGCAGTAGCTCTACTACCTCTTTTCTTTGTCACGTATTGGTTGCCTGCTTCTTGCTGCTTGGGAAGCGCCAAGTCTGCACCTCGGGAGCACTGCCCGAGCGGAGGAGACGCCGTGCGCTGCTGCTTCAATCTGCTCCAGGACGACGTGACTTTCTGTCGGACCGAGCACCGCACGAGACGAGCGCGAAACAGAACCGCCGAGACGATTTTTTAGCGACTCGGTTCTCGCCTAGGCTCTGGTACCACTTATTAACTTTATTCCAAGAGAGAAACACATATCACAAATAAATTGAGAGAACACAGGAGAATTTCTGAATTTCTCTATTCTCTTACTTGCTCCCTGTCGTAGGGGTGGCCCCCACCTAAGCCCATTCGGCCTTTTAGAAGGCTGTAAAGCTCAAAATGGAACATATATAATGACATAAATGCCCTTGAGAGGGATGCTTGGGTGTATGATCATAACTGTAAAATACTCCCATGTGAATATATATAAAGCTGTCCTTGACCTAGGGAGCACCCAGAGAAAGCATTGCTCACCTAACATCTCCACAACCATACTACTATCTCTTTATTTGGTTTGTAACCACAACAGGTGGTGCCGTCCGTGGGGACGACAAGATCAAGCTCTAAGATCTGAAGAAGGATGGCACCAAGAAAGGCTCCATCATCAGCGGTGGCAAAGAAGAGGAGTACAAAAGAGGCGCTCGGCAACACGTCGACTTCAAGCGCTTCGCGAAGGTCCGCTGCCTGGTCAAGGACGCCAACGAAACAACCATTATCAACGCAGCGGTACAAGGCCTCCACCCGGGGCCGTTGGCCGAGTACAACACGCGTAAGCCAATCAAGACGGTCGCGAAGCTCTTCGATAAGATGGAAGAGTATGCGAGGGCGGAGGAGGACGCATGACAACGCAAAGGTGATGACTCCGATACTAATCAAAGACTCACCGAAGGAAGGCTCCTCCAAGGGCAAACGCAGGCAAGAGTCTTCGAGGGACGCCCCCGAGCGCAAGGACGCCAAGCACAAGGAACCGTTGGGTGACAAGTCCAAGCGCAACCAGCGTGAATCCCAGAAGGCCCGCTACGTCTTCGACATCGAGGGCGGCTCCGAAGACGGTACCCCCGCCGATTGCGAGCGGTGTCGTCGAGGTCGGGGGCGAGGGCGCGACCGGGGCCGTGATGATAGACCCCGGGCAGAACAAGAAGACCAGCTCTACGGCCTATGGGGCGAAGTGCACGGCCGAGGTGGCCACAACACGTGGACATGCACCGCCATCGCGGCGCTCCGCTAGAAAGCCGCTAGGGATGGAACCTTGGACGCGAGGCCGCCCGTTGTGGCCCATGTACAGCCGCCCCAGGAGGGCCCCATGCAGGTTCAGGCCCATGGGTAGCAACCCTAGGAAGGCCCCTTGCAAATTCAGGCTCCGGAGGGAGCCCAACGCCGGACCATAAACGTCATTTCCGGCGGCTCTTCGTTGGAGTTCGCCTCGGCGCGGTAACAAAAGGCCTACGCATGAAGGCTACACCATGTGGCAGCTTACCCAGCGCAAGCACTATCGGAGTGGGTGCGGCACGAAATTACCTTCACGCCCACTGACGCTGAGGACGTGGAGTTCCCTCACCAAGATCCCTTGGTCATCCAGACCGCCATCGCAGGATGCGACGTCAAACGCGTCTGGTCGACAGAGGTAGCTCCATGAACATCCTGTTCGCGGTGGCCTTTGACTAGATGGGGATCCCTCGGAGTCACCTGGGCCCCTCGGGAATCCCATTGCAGGGCTTCGGGTGTCAGCCGCTGAAAGCGTTAGGCCAGATACGCCTACAAGTCTCCTTCGGCCAGGGCGACAACGCGAGGAGCGAGGACGTCACCTTCGACGTCGTTGACATCCCATATCCATACAATGCCATACTGGGGCGCCCAACCCTCAACTCTTTCGAGGCAGTCCACACCATGGTTTCTTGTGCATGAAGCTCTCGGGCGCGCAAGGTATCATCACTACCTTCAGCGACCAGGACCTCGCCCGACGCATAGAGCTTGGTGCTTGGGGCCCGCGCCACAGGGCCAATCGAGAATCATAAGGCGGACACGACCGGTCTCACCACACCGGTCGCCCCAGCACCAGAGGCTTCCCTCTCGCTCTACCTCGCCGCTACAGCAACAGACGGTCAGCGCCGTTCTTGTCCTCGAGCGGCCAACGGTTAGTATCTTGCCTTTTGTAATCGCTTACCCGCGCAAACGGGAGATCAATAAAGTTCACCGTTTGCAAAACTGGTCTTATTAAGCGTAAAGAGGACGCGCGGAGGCACGCCTCCGCGCACACTCTACGGAGTATAAATAAGACGCGCGGAGACCCACCTCCGTGCGCAGTCTACAGACTCTAAATAAGACGCGCGGAGGCACGCCTCCGTGCGCACTCTATGGAGTATAAATAAGACACGCGGAGGCCCACCTTCGCGCGCACTCTACGGTCTCTAAATAATACGCGCGGAGGCACGCCTCCGCGCGCACTCACTGCCCGCAACGCGCGGAGGCCCGCCTCCGCGCGCAGTCTACGGACTCTAAATAAGACGCACGGAGGCATAGTTTACAACATGATGTATTGACCCTTGCTACTGTAGTTTGTATCTTATACTTAGAAAACTTCGTATGTTGTATTTACTCTACAGAAAGAAGTGCCATTTTCACATTTGAGATAATTACAAAATGTTGTTCATGAAGGGATCTGGTGCATGTGAATTTGTCTGATAGGACTTCCTAGTTCCTATCTTGAACTCCTTCAATTCCCTGGCTTAATTATTATATCACATCGGAAGAATATAACTCACATGGCATCAGCATTCCTGTGCGAATTATGTCATCTTGTAATGAAATTAAGCTGTGGGGTATTTTTTTCATAAACAAAAGTGAACCCTTAGTTCCTTTGTTAGAAGAGATGGGAATAAATTGAAGTGACCTGTTTCACTGCTAGATTTCTGTTCAAAATAATAAGTTCATCCTTTTTCATGTCCGGTCATTGGAATACTATGGTTCAGGAGTCAGGACTACCAACAAATAGCTAATGTCATCCACTGCTTAATGTGATTTCAGACATAAACGAATCCAGTCCTCTTTAATTCTACAAGTCTGTTTGTACGGCATCCTTGCATAGTTGCATTACTATGTCACCTTTAATGTTGAACTGCAGTAAAAAATTCAACTGCACAAACTTTTAAGTAGTCAGAAGTGATTTAGGCCAAGCAATTGATTGCAAGCATTATTTTGATGAGATGCAGATCAGGGAATTTTCGGAGGGTTGGGCATGCATTGATTATATTGTGGTCTTGCGTCATTAGGCTTCATTGAACTAAATGTCGATCTTCTGTTATAAATTGATAAGCATTCTCTGATATGTCACCTAGATCCATCTCAACCCTCACGCATGAAAAAGTTGGTTGAAAAAAAAACTGTGGAAGGGTGGATCATGTAGCACCAAGATAATTCACATTATGATCTCTCTAAAAATAAATAATATTTGACAAAATTGGCTACAGGACACTTAACTTTTTTGATATTTGCTGTAGGACATAGGTTTTTTGCGTCTTTGCTGAAGACACTAAATTTAGTGGCTCTTTGCCGCGGGACATTCTATCCATTAAAATATAATATATGGCTGAAAGAGGAGAGAGAAGGTAGGTAAAAACATATATTTTGCCTTTGACCCCTTGAAACTCTTTGGGCTGGTATGGGAGCTCACCATCAATGGCAACGGTGCAAGAGGAGCTCGAGGCTTGGCGGGAAAAGAGAAGAGGGAGGGAAGAAGAGGAAGAAGGTGGTCGCAACATTATTGGGAGGTCCTTTGGTGTAACGAAAGATGAAATGAAGAATTCTTTTCAAGATGCCAAGTTTTAAAATATCCTAACAAAATATGATTGTTGCAGCTACTATAGGACTTCATATGCGATCATGCTTCGCTGGACAAGCAATTCCATAGGTTTGAGTGGGATCTTAATTATGTGCTCACAATACCATCGAGATACACAAAATATGTTATTTCTCAAGATACATCGGATGTGTCAACGTCACAATCAAGTGATAGAGCCATGGATAGGTTTCGTGTAACCTTGCAAAAGCAATTGCTGATAGTTGGTCAAGTCCGTCATGTTTGTTATAATAATCTGAATATGCAAATGGGAATTGCGTTAGCTGGTATGATATGTGAATAAGATTTGTCACTGATATCGTCTTGGGTCGCACAGGCAGCTTCATTGCGTCTTTATTATGGTTCTCTCTTGGATGAAGATTGTAATGCATTAGCTGGTATGATATGTGAATAAGATTTGTCACTGATATCGTCACCAGCATACGGATTATGTGGATCTGTTTACCTATGAGTATCTTGGTGTTTTGCTGGCCCAAATTAATTAAGCAATGGTAATGCTGGTCCCTTACTGTGCATATTATCTCCTATCAAATTTTTCAGTTTATAATGCAGTACTAGTACTTCTGCAAGTTAATGTGCTAACATGTCTTCTCTTCTGCTGGTTATTGAACAAAGCAGTTCTGTGACTTATGCTGCATCTTTAGATCTCACAAAACCATGACACAATTTTGTATTTCCATTTGTTGATTTCTGTATATATGGATTTGTTGTACATGTACACAAGTACAAAGATTGGCCAGCTTGTTACTTACATAGCTCTTACAAAATTTGGACAAAAAATATCATTAATTGTTTACAAATACAAACAAAGATGAAGTCTTACAACTAAAGTAGCATGGTCTATTTGTCTCCAATCCCCCTCTGATGTTTCTAGAGTCTTCTTATTAACCAAATGCTTTTCAGAGGCAGCTCTAGATTCTCAAAGAAATCGGAGCAGAAGCTGAAAAATGAGAATCTAAAGCTCTACCAAATAGGCCCACAGTGATGCACTGAAGTTTCTCCTTCACCAGCCCCTGCTGCACAATACAGAAATGACAATTGCCATTTTGTTCTCCCTGGCTTCAGCCCTTGTAGTTCTCTTGGATTGAACTGATAGAAAGGCACGGGAATGCTGGGATGAAACTGGCGTTAGTTTCGTCAGTCGCGGCAGTAATCACGGAAACACGGGTGTTTTTTTTTTTGTTAAAACATGGGAAGAAGACACCAAAATACGGAGATGTCGTCTTGTTATAAGAGCACGGGCATTTCCACCTCACATTGTTTTTTAACCTGAAGATGTCAGTTTTGTATCATGAAACATAGCAAGAAGACACTGGAAAATGGAGAGGTTAGTTTGGTATAAGAGCTGGGGCTTTTTCACCTCACTTTTTGTTTAACCTGGAGATGTTAGCTTTGTATCATGAAACATAGCGAGAAGACATAAAAAAATAACAGTAGAGCATAACGGTAGACAATACTCTTGATCATCGTTAACGATCTATCTTTATGCTTTGTAATGGCATATTGGCACATTGACATGCTTCGTTGATGTTCGATGCAAATATGTTGTATTATATTATTATTCTGCCCTGTCTATGGTAGCGGATGTACAGTAAACGGATGTATTACCACCTTTCGTTGACATTAGCTAGGAGCTGCTTTTAAGTACAACTGAGGGTTCACCAATGGCATCGGCCAATCTTAAGTATTGTCCAAAAAAAAAAACACTAATTAGAAGTAGACTGCAGTAATATAAAAGAATGTGAAGCTGACCATTAGCGAACATTCAAAACTGATGCCTCTAGTGAGGTGGAAAACTCCAAAACGATATATTAGGTATCCTTGACTTCAAATCATAAGAATATTCAAAACAAAGAATACCACCATGGATTTACGGTCATGCTTGACTGCAATTTCAGCATCTTTTCTTGTGATTGTAGAACAGCATATATTTTGTCTTATATGTTTTCACCATAATCTGCATAGGCAAACAAATCCAAGCCAATATCTCCATTAGGAAGTCATATTTTCCATATAACATTTTCGAGTGAAAAGATACGTTTAAAACACTAAATTTGCATTTTAAAAGGACACTGCTTAGGTGATTCAACATAAGAAAAAATAGAGAGCAGGCCCATTGGAGTAATAAAAGCTCAACAAAAAAATTATATGTTCCCAATATTGCGTACAACATATGAGATTTCCTTGTAATGCTCGTAATGATATGTAAGTAACTAAGTGCCTAGGATAAACATGGACTCTTGTAGAGCAAATAGCGACGAAGTTCTTACAACCTTAATCGAGCTAAGCAGAAAGTATGGTTTTCAAAGACAGGGTAAAAGACATAGTATATTTTTTTCTCAGCAAAAGCTACAATGTGGGATAATTTCAGTCCGTCTTGAAAGTATCCCCATGTAAGAACTCGGAGCTATCAAAATCAACCCGCAGCCAGCCTTCTCAACAGAACACTAATGAATACAGAGCAATGTTATTCTAAAGCAAATAAGGGAAGCATATGTTGAGAGAATAACCTAGAGCTCCTTAAAAGACATCTTAACCCTGTAATTGGAGCCCTGAAGAAACATTTGTAGAAATGCATACAATGTTTTCAAAGTACATATGATTTGACTTGGTTATCAGTTGCTCCTGTTGATAAAGCAGCAGCAAACAAGCAAAGAACAACTCACATACCTCTGTAACAACCAATTGTCGTTCTAAAGAAACATTCTGTACAGTGGCCAATTCATCCTCTAATTTTTGCATTATTTTCAAGGAAACATTTTGGAACTTATCGTTGCAATTCATACAAACAGGTTGTTCCCTTTTTTCGTGTTTTAGTGAATGCTTCATCGTAGTGATTCTACACTGAATCATGCCAATAAGGTGCCCTAGATTGTACTGAACATTCCATAATTGTACAGATCTTCTCCCTTCTATCAGGGTCTCCTTCTCTAATTGGATCCTACCAAAAGATAACCATGGGGAGAATACCTACAACAATAAGCTAAAATTAGCAGCTGCAAGTCTAAACATATGTTCTACGAAAAACTTTACTATTGCTGACAGATTTTTTTGAAATAGCTCATTTTAGAAAATTCCATGACCGAACAATATTGTCACTCTGAACAAATCTAGCAGGTTATTGACCCTACTAAGTCGTATTTACTAACAAAAATACGGTAAGCTGACCCTTGATGTATACAGCTAGCATTTATAGGCTGTAGCTCTAGCCACATAACATGGTGGACCAACCTGAAGGCAACGATTTACCTCATATGCAGAGGCAGGGCCATAAGACCATCATCTTTAAGAATGTCCAGAGTCAGTATGGGCTGTGACAATTGAAACTGCTTTACTAATCATGTATATCTTTACTACTTAAAAAGATGGGTTGGTGATCGTCGGTCCGTTCTCCCTCCTCTCTTCTCAGCCGTCTGATCAAGCCGTACAAATCCGCAAGTAGATAGTTCTTCCCCTCCTCGTAGAAAAGGTCGGGCCGACACGTGGACCGTGCTCCTCCTCTTCTCTTCCCCCGCATCCTCCGTCTCCCGCAACCACTCCACATCCTGCAACCGCCACCTCCTCTCCCCCGAACCCTCGTGCCGCGCCTTCTCCTCAGTGTTACCACCAATTCCTTCCTCGCGCGGCAACGTCTGGTCGCAGTACCCCAACTTCCCCAGCAGTGTCGCATCCCCCTGTCGCTACCTCCCCAATGCATTCGCCCACCACCTCCTCTCCCCATCTGCTCGTTGCCGCCTCCCCACCTCCACCTCCCGCAACCACCGCCTCCTTCTCTCCTCCGAACCCTCGTGCCACACCTCCTCCTCGGTGCCGCCACCAATTCCTTCCCCACGCGGCAACGTCTGGTCGCAGCCCCCCAACTTCCCCAGCAGCACCACATCTCCCCGTCACCGCTTCCCCCAACGCATTCGCCCACCGCCTCCTCTCCCCATTTGCCCGCCGTCGCCTCCCTACCTCCACCTCCCACAACCACCACCTCCTCTCCCCCGAACCCTTGTGCCGCGCCTCCTCCTCGGCGCCGCCACCAATTCCATCTCCCATCGCCCCTCCAACCAGCAGCACGACGCTCGGCGACAGCGACCGATGGATCGGAGAGAAGGGCGCTCGACGACAGCGGACGGTGGATCGGAGAGAAGGGCGCTCGACAACAGCGGCCGGTGGATCGAAGAGAAGTGCGCTCGACGATGGCGGCGGCGGCTTCCTCTTCCTACGCCCGCCCACGTGGCTCTCCCCGCCGCTACCGCCCAGCAGTCGCTCACCCGGTGAGCCTCTCTACCTCCTCCTGCTCTTCACTCGGAGCCCATCGCACTGTTTGGCGATTTTGGTTTCCCAAGCTGGTCGTCAAAGTTGGTGCCGTGGTTGAAAGGGGCCATGGTCGAGGGGTCGTGTCCGAAGTTGAGGGGCCATGGTCAAAGTCGAAACTGTGGTCGAATGGGGTCGTGGCCGAAGTCGAAGATCAGTGGTCGAAGTCGAAGCCGTGGTCGAAGGGGTGGTGGTCGAAGTCGAAGGGCCGTGGTCTAAGTCAGGCCGTGGTCGAAGTCAAAGGGTCGTGGTCGAAGTCCAAACCATCGTCGAAGGGGGTAGTGGCCGAAGTCGAAGGGTCGTGGACGAAGTCGGTCCGTGGTCGAAGTCAAAGGGCAGTGGTTGAAGTCAGGCCGTGGTCGAACTCGAAAGGTCATGGTCGAAGTCCAAACCATGGTTGAAGGAGATAGTGGTCGAAGGGGGCAGTGGTCGAAGTCCAAACCGTCGTCGAAGGGGACAGTGGTCGAAGGGGCAGTGGTCAAAGTCGAAGGACCGTGGACGAAGTCGGTCCGTAGTCGAAGTTGAAGGGTCGTGGTCGACGTCGAGGCCATGGTCGAAGGGGGCTGTGGTCAACGTCGGGGCCGTGGTCGAAGGGGGTTGTGGTTGAGGGGCTGTGGATGAAGTTGAAGATCCGTGGTCGAAGTCGAGCCGTGGTCGAAGGGGGCGGTGGTCGATGTCGAAGGGCCGTGGTCATCGAAGGGTCATGGTCGAAGGGGACAGTGGTCGAAGTCAAAGCCATGGTTGACGTCAAAGGGGGCCGTGGTCGAAGGGGACAGTGGTCGACGTCGAAGGAGACAGTGGTCGAAGGGGACGGTGGTCGGCGTCGAAGGGCCGTGGTCGTCGAAGGGCCGTGGTAGAAGGGAACAGTGATCGGAGGGGGCGATGATCGAAATCGAAGATCCGTGGTCAAAATTGAAGCCATGGTCAAAGGGGGTCGTAGTCGAAAGGGGAAGTGGTCGACGTCGAAGGGCCGTGGTCGAAGGGGACAGTGGTCAAAGGGGGTCGTGGTCGTCGAAGGGCCGTGGTTGAAGGGGGCAGTGGTCGAGGGGGCAGTGATCGAAGTCGAAGATCCGTGGTCATCAAAGCCGTGGTCAAAGAGGGAAGTGGTCGACGTCGAAGGGCCGTGGCCGAAGGGGATAGTGGTTGAAGGGGGCAGTGGTCGAAGTCGAAGAGGGCAATGCTCGAAGTCGAAGGGGGTAGTGATCGAAGTCGCGGTCATGGTCGTAGTCGTAGCGCCCGTGGACGTGGTCGTAGCGGTCATGATCGTAGTCATAGCGCCAACCCGGAGGGCACCTGCTGGTTCGTCCATAACCTCCGCCGCTACGAGTTCCCCCTCCAGTTGGACATCCCTGTCACCAAGCCCCAGGTCACCCCCGAGATCGAGCTCCCCTCCGTCGACAGCAAGACCCACAAGGTCTTGTACTCCCCATAGATTGTAACATGCTTTTGGCCATGAGGTGTGATCGACGGCTTTCGATTTACGACGAGCGTTGGTCGATGTGTTCTGACTTACAACCATGAGGTGTGGTCGATGTCTTCCGACTTATGACCATGAGCGCTGGTTAAAGTCGAAGATCCATGGTCGAAGTCGAAGCTGTGGTCGAAAAGGGCTGTGGTCGAAGGGGGAAGTGGTCGTGGTCGAAGGGGGTAGTGGTCGAAGTCGAGGGCCGTGGTCGAAGTCAGGGTCGAGCAGATCGAGTGGGCCGAGCAGGCTGGCGCCGATAGTCGGGCGACAGGGCATAGCGCACCGGAGACCTGCCAACATACAACCACCAATGATGGTCGACCGCTCTCAACCTACGACGGCTTCCGATTTACGACCACGAGCACTGGTCGATGTGTTCCGACTTGTGACCACGATGTGTAGTCGATGTCTTCCGACTTACGATCACGAGCTCTAGTCGTGTGTTCTGACTTACGACCATGAGGTGTCCTCTATGGCTTCTGACTTATGACCACGAACGATGGCCGTCGGCTTCCGACGTACGACCATGAGCCATTGTCAAAGGCTCCCGATTTAGAACCACGATCGACCATCGACCGCTACCAACTTACAACCACTAGCGATGATCGACCGCTCCCGACCTACGATCACGCGCGATGGTCGACGGCTTCCGACTTACGACGACGAGGTGTGCTCGAGGGCTCCCGACCTACGACCACGAGGTGTGGTCGATGTCTTCCGACTTATGACCGCGAAGTGTGATCAATGGTTTCCGACTTACTTGATGGATTTAAAATCTTTTAGAACATGTTTGTATACATATTCTAAAACTTTTTACCACCCGTGAGTTTTAAAACATGTAGTATGATAAATTTTAAAAATCCATAGCAACGTATAGGTATTCAACTAGTACTAAGTAGAATTTAAGAAATCCTAGGCTGCATGCATGTATATAGAAGGATAGGATTTACTGCACTGAACATAGAAACATGGATATACAGTTCATCACCTTGGGTAAAGAGAGTACTACACTGTGTTGTAGCATAAAGGAACAATCCTAAGTGACGAAAAGAAGTATGTTCCTGGTTTGCCTTCTGAATGCACATGTCCAAAATTCTCTCCATGGTCTAGTTTCTTACCTCTTAGGGCCCCAAGGCCGACGGGCTGCAAAAGGAACCAAAGATTCAGGACCAAATCGGTCCTTCAAATATCCGCAATATTTGCCATGTAATATACGCAAGTTACTGAGTCACAACAACTAATCAAAGAATTCATTGGCCATCGGTGCATACCTTTTCCCTTACAAAATGTGGTAAAGCAATCGATGCTAGATTGAACACAGCAGTTTCAGTGGGACTTGTGAATTCAATTATTTCAGTACACAAGTTGGAAGACTTAATTGTGCCAAGATTTTGTTGATTACCTTTTCTATTGTAAGTATCCTGCAGATCATTAAGAGCTTTTGAAGCCAAACCATTGGATCTTTCAGTAAGAAGGCATATGCAGTAATAGAAATGCAAATTTAGAGGCAACCCATCGTCTCCTTATGAATTATATACCTTATAAAGCATAGGACAGCAGACTCAATATCATCCTTATGTATCCCAACAGAAACTCTCATTAACATATGATGTGGTCTTTGCACAACATTTCCACGAACTTTCAATAGATTAGACTTCTCATGCGTCTTGAAACCCAACTAATGGTAGTCAAAATCTCTATCATAAATTATCTCACTGTCCAAGTAGGTAGCATTCTGAAACAGTACATCATAAGAAATTCCATAAGTCACACTGTATACAAAGAAACAGAAGTAAAATGAACAAGTACACTAATGTATAAAATGAAGCACCTGAAGAATATCACTCCACAGCAGAACAAATTAAGTAACAGAACAAATATGAGACGAACGGGAAAAAAGGGTAGAAGTAAATTTCTAATTGCTCACACTACACACTTACCACAGGAACAACGGCGCGTAGCTGCAGAACAGTAGGACAGGGATGCCATCGAGGGCCACTTGCTGAGCCAGTTGCTTGCATTACGTGATGTTGGCACACCTCCCTCAAAAAAATTACGTCAGCCCAAAAACATCTTGTAGATCCTCACACATCACAAGTAAATAAGAAATTTTATTCATTTTCCATGTTTCAACATTTAAGCAAAGAAAACAGGTAAAAGCATTTCACACAAGGAAAATAGGACATGTTGTACAGAGATCACTTGAATCATCCCGTATTTGCAGTATCAATAATAATGCTTTTGCAACTGCTAGAGGAAAGCGAAGGGTACACTACGCTTATTGGCTGGGACGGTTGGTTATTGACTATTTTTATGCACGCAGGCTATGAGTAATACTTCAGGAATTTCTCTTTTTCAGGCATAAAAGCATGACCATTAAGATCTAACACTTCCGCAGATGTCAAACTGCTGAGCACCCCAGCAGAAAATTGATGTTACGTAAATAGTTCTGTATGACCGTATTATAGGTGGCAATTACAAGATTTACTTTCTTGGTGTATAAACTGAGGTCATATGTTGTTTTACGATCACAATATGTAATTAACTTAAACCTTACCTATTCACATTGCTGATATCCGTCTTTTCATAAGATCCCAAAGGTATTCTTTTTTCAGTGTATCAGAATCCTGTTAGAACATGTGAAAATCTAAAAGAACAAGCTAAAAATCTTACTTACTATGAAAAAAAAACAGATGAAGTCTATTTACCTGAATAGTGTTCAATGCCAACCAATTTAAAATGCAAAACCTCAAAGCCGATTCAGATTACCGATATCAGTTGCACAGTAAATTTGCATTTTTACATAACCCTGTAGTTTCTGACCTGGATATTTCAAGAGAATTAGAACGCGCAGGCCATGATATAACATAAGGGATGCACATCTTGAATTAAATGGAATCTGCGCTTAAGACAAATATCACAAAAATCCTTCTCTGGTACCCATTAACCTGGGTCATCACAGATCGCCTTTTTCCGTTCTTCCAAAACTCATCCTCCCTGTCTCCCCGGCCACCGATCAATAAACTTGAATGGCACGCAGTCCTATGAACTAAAAGCTATGGAATAACGGATGTTACCGGTGGGGGAGGAGGAGAGGACGGCGGCGAGGCTGCGACCGGATCAATGGCCTGCGGGGCAGGAGCTGAGGACGGCGGGCATGTGTAGCGGAGGAGGAGGAGAGGACAGCAGGGGCAGTGAGGAAAGCAAGGGGCGGCGGCGCGCACGAAGCCTTCCTGTCGAAGTTGTTGGATTGATCTCTCGGCTAACCAATCCGAGTTTTCACGGAGACCACGTCTCCACCTCTCATCTTGATCGGAGCGGTTACCAACTGATTTTGATTCTCGGTTCTGGTCACCTAGCACCACATAAAAACAGAGTTTTGGCAGGGTGCTACACGAGAGTTGTTCACGCCCAACAGAACCCGAATATTACCCAATCTGTCACGGGGCGCTACGGTGAACGAAGCCCGACGACCGCAGCCGCCGACCACCTCTTCATCACCGGCCGAACACCACTCCGTCCTCGTCCACGGCTCCGGCGACCTCACCTACGTCGGCCGACCACCTCCGTCGTCCCCATCAGTCACCTCCACTGCCATCGTCCCCTTCACCGACCGCAACCCCTCTTCATCCTCATGGCAACCTCTAGCTCGGGTACGCGCTCATGCTTCCGCTCTATAGATTACTTCTAGGTGTCATGCTTTAGCCTAGGGATTAAGATCTCATGTTGATGTTTAGACATAGAATAATACTCACAATGGTATCAGAGCGGTCCCTAGATTCTCATGAACCCTAGAAATTTTTTTTTTGGTTCGGCTTAGCATTTTAGAAGGAGAGGAATCAATGTTTTTCGGCAAAAAACCCTAAAATCTCTTCACCGAACCTCAAACCCGAATGGATCTTAGATCGACGACGTAGAAAACAAAAAAAAACTTACGGTTTTAATTGGCGGTCAGCGCCGCCGCTCACGGCGGCTGTGATTCTGTGCCGCCTCGCTAGCTTCAGGCCGCCGCCATCGCCCGCTCGGTGCCGCCGCTCAGCTCGTCATTGTGTCTTGTGCAACAGTAGCTCGTCGCGGGTTCCGCCCCCGCATCGCAAGGCCGCCGCCCTATCTTGGCGCACCACCGACGCCTCCTCTCGCCTCCTCCGCGCGTGTGCCGCCGCTGCTCCGCTCCGCTTTTTCCGCGAGGATCCGAGCGCAAATGGGACTAGGGTTAGGGTTTCGGGATTTTTAATCCCCGCAGCGCGTTTTTCGGCCATCCGATTTGATCCGGCGGTCGTGTTTCCCCGGGCCGGAAAGCCGTTTGGGCCGACCGCAAGCTGGGCCATCCGATCGAGATCCAACGGCTACGGGTGTCGCGGGCGTTGCGCGCGGTAATGGGCCGGCGCGCGTGATGATGGGTCGCGCCGATTTCTTTTTGGCCCTCGTGGGATTTTCTTTTTCCCCGTTTGTGTTTTTGTGGGCCGTAAGTACTATTTCGGCCCGAATTTCTTTTGGGGCTATTTTTTTGCAGATTTCATTTTATTTTATTTTTGTTTTTAGTATTTTTTGGTGCAAAGTTTTAATTAATTTTCAGTGGCTCAAATTATGTTGTATCATTACCAAATTATTATGTATAATCTCAAATTAAAATTGAACCAACGAGATATTTTAATTTTGAGATTTTATGCTTAATTTTGGCATTATGAATGCATATGGTTATATTCTGACCAACGTTGTTTATAATCATATGTCGCCGTATAAAATTAAGTTCTTTTTCATTTTCTGCCCAACGGTGATATGAATTAGAACTGTAATTTTTGCATGTTATTAATCAGACCAACGTAGGGTTAATTACATGCAATATATATTTATGTTGTTTCTAATTTTTGCCATGTATATTTATAATTCAGCACTTAATGCTTCCAACGTTGCCGCCATAATTGATAACATTGAGGAGCTCACGGGGAGCAATTTTCCCTCATGGAGAGAACGAATTCACGTTGTCCTTAGTGTTTTGGACCTTGACTATGCTTTAAGGGTAGCGTTCGTTCCTCTCCTCCCATCAAGGTGAGGAGAATTTTGTCGAGAAAAAGAGAATTTATGAGACTAATGCTGAAAAATGGGAAGGGTCTAACCGTTTATCACTTATGATTATGAAGACCTCTATTTCAGTCGGGATTAGGGGAGCAATCCCCAATTCCGAAAATGCTAAGGAGTACATGGCTTTAATCGAGGAGAAATTTAAAGGCTCCACTAAAGTTTATGCAAGTACTTTAATTCAGAGGCTCTTAACCTCTAAATATGATGGATTCGGCAGTATAAGAGAGCATATCATGATGATGACTAATATGGAAGAAAAACTCAAGGCATGGACATGGCAATTTCCGATGGTTTTTTAGTTCATTTCATTATGACATCGCTTCCTTCTGAGTACACGGCTTTTAAAATTAATTACAATACTCAGAAAGAAAAATGGAGCATGAGCGATTTGATCGCCATGTGTATCCAGGAGGAAGAGAGAATAAGAACGAAAAAAAGGACTTTGCTTTTAATGTTGGTGGCTCTCATAAAAGAAAGTTCCAAGGGGACTTCCAATCCAAGAAGAAGCTGTAGTTCTCTCCCAACTCAAATAAATCGGGGTCTAAAGTGCACAATGCACCAAAGCCTCATGTAGCTTCCGCTGGAACATCTAAAGGGGGGAATGCCACTTCTGCAAACAGGTAGGGCATTTTCAGAAAGACTGTGTAGGCTTTCTTAAGTGGCTCGCCAAAAGAGGTGATGATATAATAACTTTTATTGATGAAACACTTTACTTTGATTTCTCTCTTAATGCTTGGTGGATTGACTCAGGTGCAACTGTGCACGTTAGCAACTCTTTACAGGGATTCCTTACCGCGACAACACTAAGAAAGGGGGAGCGAAGTCTTAGAGTCGCGGATGTAAAGGAAGCCGAAGTGAAATCAGTTGGATCTGTTTTATTAACTTTAGACAATGGCTTCCTACTTCGTCTCAATAATGTAGTTTATGTTCCTTTCATCAGGAGGAATTTAATTTCAGTTTCTTTATTGGACGATGAAGGTTTTAAATGTATTTTTGGAGACAACAAATGCATTATTAAGTTTAATTCTAATGATGTTGGCCTTGCTTTTAGACAAGACAAGCTTTATATGCTTTCCCTTAATGAATATCCTGTATCCTTGAATGTGTATGATGCTAAACACAAAAATAATGATGAGACTTCTTCGAAACTGTGTCACTGTCGTTGAGGCCACATTTCGAGGGGGAGAATGGAGCGTCTCATTAAAGAAGAAATTCTTCACCCATTAGATTTCTCTGACTCAGACCACTTCATTGATTGCATTAAAAGAAAATATGTAAAACAAATAAAGAATGGAGCTACTCGTAGTACAGGACTTTTAGAATTAATTCATACTGATATTTGCGGTCCTTTTCATGTGACATCAGTGGATGGTTTTGATTCATTCATCACATTCACTGATGATTTCTTCCATTACGGTTATATTTTTCCCATTAAATACCGATCTGAATCACTTGACAAATTTAAATTATTTAAGGCTGAAGTTGAAAATCAGCACAACCTAAGAATTAAAGTGGTAAGATCGGATCGTGGGGGAGAATATTATGGAAGACATGCCCCTCATGGGTAAATTCCTGGTCCTTTCGCTAAGTACCTTCAGAAAAATGGCATTGTTGCCCAGTATTCTATGCCGAGTGAACCTCAGCAGAATAGTGTAGCTGAAAGACGCAACCGTACACTTTTGGATATGGTACGGAGCATGCTTAGCCATTCTAATTTACCAATTGACTTGTGGATGGAAGCACTAAAGACAGCCGCACATATTCTTAATCGGGTTCCCAGTAAGTCAGTTCCTAAAACACCTTATGAATTATGGACTGGGAGGAAACCGGGTATGAAATATTTACGAGTGTGGGGTTGTCGTGCTGAAGCTAAAACGTTTAATCCACACATTAAAAAATTGGACCCTAAGACAGTAAGTTGTCATTTTATTGGGTACCCTGAAAGATCCAAAGGGTGGTTTTATTGTCCTGATAGGATAACTAAGTTTGTAGAAACAAGACACACTGTGTTCTTAGAAAATAACGAGGACCTGGAGCCCAAGAAAATAGATCTTCAGGAGAAGCGAGTTTATGTTCCTGCACCGCTCATTCCAGAGATCTTTATTCCTGTGCCTCAGGAGGTTGCACCTCCAGCAGAGAATACTGTTGTTGCACCAACTGTTGAGGTATCTGAAATTCCTAATGCTACACCTAATGATGAGCCTCAACAGTCTCCTGAAATAACTAATGAACCTCTTAAAAGATCACAGCGTGAGAGAAGATCTGTCATTCCTAATGATTATGTTGTTTATATGAATAAGGATATTAATAATATAGGGAAGGTAGATGATCTCACCTCTTATAAGAAGGCCATAATGAGTGAACATTCTTCTAATTGGCTTGAAGCTATGGAGGATGAATTAAAGTCTATGAGCACTAACGATGTATAGGACTTAGTAGAAATTCCTGACGGAGTCAAAACAGTAGGTTGCAAATGGGTCTACAAAACCAAACATGACTATGAATCTGATCAGATGAAGGTTGTACCTTACGCTTCTGCTGTCGGAAGCATTATGTATGCTCAAGTATGTACACGCCCTGATTTAGCTTTTGTAGCCGGGATGCTTGGCAGATATCAGTCCAATCCAGGACCGGACCACTGGAAAGCCGTTAAGAAAGCTTTGCGTTATATGCAAGGCACTAAGCATTTCATGCTCACATATAAGTCTTCTGATAGCCTTGATGTTATTGGTTATTCAGATTCAGATTTTGCGGGATGTATTGATACTAAGATAACGACCCACATTGTTAACACATTGTTAATTAACCTTAAGCAACGAGTTACGGTGTTAATCATAATTAATTAGGCAACTAGTGAGCTAAAATACGGAGGAATTTAAAATTTTTCTACGCAGTTGCATAAATAAACTTGAACGATAAACAATTTCAATGCATTTAGTACTTCAACGATGAGGACGTAAACAATTTGTAATTCAACTAAATTATATTTATAAGTAGTCCGTCGTACAACAGTAATTAATTAAAATCAATGTCGGGTAAAATGAATTACATCAATTGAGCGGCAATTAGAACTGGTAGTAAGTTAAATAAAAATATTACAATTTGCATTACGTAATAGCGATTACAAATCACAACCAGATAACCATCCCAAAAACTAAACAATTGTAATACAATGTATTCAATCAGAAATACATTATTTAATTTACATGAATGCCATCTCATACATGTTCAATTACATCTGGATTAACTTAAAATAAAAATTATATTTAGATAAATTACATTCATCCGATTACATCAATATTAAGAGAAAGCCCTAATTACAAGAATACCATTTCATACATTAGGATGCGTAGGTGAAACGACAACCACACCGATAGTTTAATTGCAGGTAAATCATTATTGCAATACCGAAAAAGACCGAACAAAAGAATGAATAGAAATAAACAAAGGAAAGAAGATAGAAATTGCCGCCGAACCCTAGAGGTTAGTTTGAGGCGGGGTAATCCGTTCACGGAGATACTGTTGTCCGGGGCGGTCGGCACCTCTCACAACCGTAGAGTCATCACTCGGCATAAACAAACCTGTTTTATTTTAGAGACCAACCCGCGTAAACCCTCACATTTTTAAAGCCCACATAGCAACCGAAGGACTAGAATCACCATAGTCACAGTGGCTACCCCCACAGTTCAGAGAGAGAGTCATGCACAGCCACAGAGCATAACCAGCCAGCAAGCCAAGGGAGAAGCCAAACCCCATTTGGCCACTAAATATCAAGCACCTCAGTAAATATCAAGCACAGTGCTTGGCATGGTAAACCCGAGAGGAGAGGCAGAAAACCGAACACGACATCACAGATCATCCACATCCATTCCCCAACCAAGCCCACAGAGCCAGATGCAAGCCGAAGGCAGGCGGCGATCAGGGGCACAGCGAAGACCGGTGGGCGGCCAGGAGCAGGGCGGCAACAGACAGGCGTCGGTAGCAGCGACGGCCGGAGGCAGCACCAGAGCGACAACCGCAAGCCAGAGGGCGATCCCCAAGCCACCCTTAATATTTTCCCGAAGCCAAACCCATCGTCAATCACGCAGGTGAACCACAGATGACAGATAGCATTCATTCTCCATAGCAAGTATTGTATAGCTAGAGACAACAAACATCCCGTAGGTGTAGTATGCAAATAGAGGAAGAGTAAAGGGGCAAGGGCTCACCGTAGAAGGAGGCGGTGGCGCGCTACCACCGGCGTCACCACAACCGTAGCCACCGCGCACTCCCCGTCTGGCGGCGCTACGGTTGTGCCCGCAAGGCGGCGCACCTCCAACCCTAGAACACCGCTAGCAAAAAGCCATTAGAACCTCAAAGCAAAAGAGTAGCCAAATCAAACATCAACCGGTCGGATCAAGGAGGAACCCGGATCCGGGCCGAGGCCTGAACCCGGGCGGCGTCAGAGGGCGGCGGCGCAAGACTGGCGCAATCGGCCGGGCGCAAGGAGAAGAGTCGGCGGGGCGGCGGCGCGCGTAGGGGCGGCGGAGGCGGCAGAGTGGAGGGGAGGCGCTAGACCGAGGGGAGGCGCTAGACCGGAGGAGAGGAAGGAGAAGCTGTGGAGGCGGCGCGTGAGGGAGCCGAGGCGGCGGGGTGGATCCAGCGTGGGGAAAAGGGGATCGGGAGGAGGCGAGAGAGAGGGAGGCGTCGGTGGGAGCGGAGAGGAGGCGGCGGTGGTGGGAAAAGAAAAGAAAGGAAGGAAAAGAGAAAAAGAAAAGGAAAAGAGAAAAGAGAGAGAAGGAAGAGAGAGGAGAAGCGCGTGTAAGAAAAATTTGTCTTAGTAAATCGTGAACTCATACCATTAGGTTAATCGGGTTAAAATTATAAAATATCATTAATCGGTATTAGTGAAAACTGAAGCTTAAGTAAAGGCCGTATGTAGATTAAAACTGCTACGTAATTATTAGAGTTCATAATTAAATATCTGCTAAACTTTGTTAGTATTATAAACTGGTAGAACTGCAATAATAAATATTCGTAAGCTTATAAATAAACTAGGTATGTCCATTTATTAAAATTGGTCTGAGTATATATTCGAAACCGTGGATTGTTATTTAGACCGCTCATCAACATATGTAATTACCTAAACAATGTGATTAGTAATAGTTAAATTATAGAAATCTACCTTGGTTACTTCTGAACATTAGAACCAACTAATTGTAGTCCGACAATGTAAAGTATATACGCCGATTAAACCCATACGCGAAAGGATTGAATTAAAAGACTGCAGTCTAAAACTATTTTGTTGTGGATTTAAATACCCAGATAATCCAATTAGGTCCATCTAAACAGTAGAATGTTACTAGTCAGTAATTGTAATGCTTGAATAAATGAGTTACCATTAATAGACTGAAGTATATGGCGTACCGATTAAATTAGTGCATTGTTGTTGCAACCACGACTAGCGTATTAAATTACTAAGAACCTCGCTAGTAAATACTTTGTGTCTAGTATTCATAAATTAGAGGGCGGAAGGTGAAGTAAATTGTTAGAATGTCCTTTAAGTTGTGCTATCACGCAGTTAAGTGCCCAAACAATCCCTATTAGTCAATTATAAATTGTAGAATCGTCACTAAGAAGTATTTGTAATTATCAGAATAAATTAAGAATCTCATTCTAAATTAGTACCCATTAGAAGGGGCCAAATTATTAGAGGCAGTTAAAATACCATACCCCAAATTCACAGGATTACATGAGGTTATAAAATCATGCACACTGAATATCAATAGCATAGATCTTAACAATTCGCAGCGAATTAAAATAAAACTTGGAGATCATACGAAGACGTTTAGTATAATTTAACTAAATTCATTTAAGAAGGTAATTTCACTGGTATAGAGAATTAGTCACGCACGTACTGATTGCAAGAAAGGACCAATACCAAAAAGAAAGAATTTAGTTAAGTGACCCTAATTCCTAAAATGAATTAGAGAGATGAATATATACATACACCCATGTGAGGAATTAGATTGGCATAGTGGCATTCAAGAGATCAATTAGGATTAACGTTCGCCAATAATTGTGCGTGTATATAATTGGTCGTATCGCAACGGTAGACGGTTGGAAATCAACAAAAAGCTGAGTGTAAGGTTAAGTAACCAGCCCAAAACCATACTAGGAAAACCTAAACAACCTCGACGAATATCTTATTCTTAAAAATCGACGCCGTCCACATCTTCGGCCATTCGCCAAAAATTCATCCGTCACATATACAACATCGGCCGTTTCGAATCCATGAATCCTAGTCTTAGTTACATTGAGTCATATCATTTGTTACTTAAACCTTAATCACCTCATCATCCCTCTTTATGCCTTTTTGTTGTTTATTTGTATTTTGTTCCCAGCTTGCATCTCGCAAAGCAGGAATTCGTGCATGTGTTCGTTTTCCGCGCTAGTAAACGGACCAAGTGATTTGGTCAACTGAAGAACTGCAAAGGCCAATAAGGAAGTGTTGAAGCTAGTCAAGAAGATCAAGAGCAATAGAAAGGAGGCAAGTCACATGTTTTTGATCATATTGAATCCCATGAAATTACAGTATTTAGTAAATATTTGCATTATGGTTAGTTGTAAAATGTTAATTGCTTAAACTAAAATGTTTAGAATGGCATGATACTTAGTTATTCCTACCACTGATAAATACCCTGTCTTACTTGATGGCCATATTCACCTTGACAACCTTAGTAAATATTAAATTACAGTATTAAGAAATATAGATCATATCACATGACATTTTGTACTACTAAGTGACTAGGCCGTTGGCCGGTAGATTTGGAAAACCCAGAGCTAGGGTAGGGTGGTATGGGACACCGTACCCTAGGCTGGTGACGCTTGGAAAAACTTGCACCAAGGGGAAAGTCAAGAGTGGGGTCATCACGCAAGTGATCCTAGCCCACGGCTTTACTTTGGGAGCACCAAGGGGAAAGTCAAGAGTGGGGTCATCACGCAAGTGATCCTAGCCCACGGCTTTATCTTGGGAGAACCAAGGGGGAAGTCAGGAGTGGGGGAGTCATCACGTAAGTGATATCAGCCCACGGCTTCACCTTGGGAAAACTAGGGGGAGGGTCAGAATGTGGGGTCATCACTTTGTGATCCAAGCCCACGACCAAACCCTAGGATTGGACTTAGGGTAGAGAGGCTGGTGGGACTCTGGTTATCCGGACCAGGCCTACCGCTCTACCCTGGGATGGAGGCTGTTTGGTTTGGTGGTGGCTGGTGCTGTTGAGCTCAGCGGAAGTTTGTGGTTGGTGCCTCAGTGAAAATATAAGGACAAGAACCTTGTGCCAAATAAAGAACATAGTGATCGCTCAGACCACAGGAGTTGATTTGTCAACACTGGTTTAGTAGCTGCTCAATTCAATTGAACCTCTACAGGCTGAGATGTTTTGATGATGTGGGAGTTAGGTATCTTTGCGGGTACCTAACAATGGTAGTGTTGGCTTAAAACGGCAGGGGAGGTTCAGGTTGAACATGTGGCCGTGACTGAGCGATGCTACCAGGTAGAGTCTATATAAAGAAATGAGCAGTGAAACGACCTGGCTTTCTTAACTCTGTCGCGGGAGTTAAGGGATCATGTGGGTAAAGTTGAGCAACTCTGCAGAGTGAAATAATGGTATTCGAATCGCCGTGCTTAGGTTAATGAAGTCGTGTTAATTGGGTGATTCCAACAATGAGGCATAAGTAGAGTTTGTGGATGTTAATTTGGATAATGATGAACTTTGTTTGATAAACCCCCTGATCTTAAGGAGAAAATGTTTTAACTTTGCTTGTTTGCAAATAAAGCGCATCCACCAAATATAATGAACCCCTATACACCCATCTTTGATTATCCTGGCATGTAGAGATATAGTATTTTCCCATGTGATTTGCTGAGTACGGGGTCGGAGTACTCAGGCTTGCATAATTTCAGATATTGGAAGAAAAGAAGGCAGACCAAGATTGCGTATTAGGGTTACGTTCGCACTCAAACGTTCCTGTGGAGTTTTCTTCGGTTCTTCTGTATGTAAGTTCAGTTTTGGGCTTGGACGCCCGTATTGTCATTACAAATTGACCATTAGGTCTTATTTCAATCAAATTAACTTCTTTTAAATGTTCGTAAGCAGGTATGATATACTTTGGATCCGCAACTGAACTCCTGGGCTGTTGTGGATAGTAAAACGTCCCTGTTCCCAAAAATGGGGACGTTACAAAATCCACGTCAGGTTATATCTTCACACTTGCTGGAGGAGCTATCTCGTGAAAAAGCTCTAAATAAACCCTTACGGCATCTTCAACGATGCAAGCTGAGTTTGTGGCATGTTATGAGGCTACCGGGCAGGCTGTATGGCTTAAGAATTTTATCCCAAGACTTAGAGTGGTAGACAGCATCTCTAAACCACTCACTTTATACTACGATAATGAACCCGTAGTATTTTATGCAAATAACAACAAGTCAAGTGGTGCTGCCAAACATATTGACATTAAGTATCATGTTGTGAAAGATAGAATCCAGGATCAAACCATAAGTATCAAGCATATTAGTACTAAGTTAATGCTTGCGGATCTGCTTACTAAAGGCTTACCACCCAGTATTTTTCGTGATCATGTTGTCGCATGGGTTTAGTGGAAAGCCTCTGATTCTGGATAAAAGGACATTTAAGCAAACCAACTCCCATTAAGAATAATGAATATCCATTCTAAGATAAAATTAGTACACTATAGGTACTGAGGTTGTATGGTACTTTATTGACCATACAACATATTACCTTGGTGTGCTGTTTTATCAAAGGATGGGCTTATGATGTTAGCCTTACGATCAAAGGGGAGAATGTTGGGTTGATCTCTCGGCTAACCAATCCCGAGTTTTTAGGGAGACCACGTCTCCACCTCGCGCCTTGATCGGAGGCGGTTACCAACTGATTTTGGTTCTCGGTCCCGGTCACCTAGCGCCACATAAAAATAGGGTTTCGGCAGGGGGTGCTACACAAGAGTTGTTCACGCCCAACAGAACCCGAATATCACCCGATCTGTCACGGGCGCTACGGTGAACGAAGGCCGACGGCCGCAGCCTCCGGCCACCTCTTCATCACCGGCTGAACACCACTTCGTCCTCGTCCATGGCTCCGGCGACCTCACCTACGTCGGCCGACCACCTCCGTCGTCCCCGTCGGTCACCTCCACTGCCATCGTCCCTTTCACCGACCGCAACCCCTCTTCTTCCTCATGGCAACCTCCGGCTCGGGTACGCGCTCATGCTTCCGCTCTAAAGATTACTTCTAGGTGTGATGCTGATGTTTAGACATAGATTAATACTCACAGAAGTTCCTCTCCTCTCCCCATATCTCCCCGGCCAGCGAGGATCTACAAGAAAAAATGCCAAATTGCAAAACCGCAGATCTAAGGAGGAGAAGAGGAGAATAAGGAGAAGGAACGAGTGTTACCGGCGGGGGCAAGAAAAAAAATGATAAACTGCAAAACCGCAGATCTGAGGAGAAGAGGAGGATAAGGAGGAGGAACGGGCGTTATCGGCGGGGGAGGAGGAGAGGACGGCAACAGGGCTGCGACCGGATCGCTGGCCACCGAGGACGGCGGGCGGGGGTAGTGTAGGAGGAGGAGAGCACAACAGGGGCGGTGTAAAGTAGAGTTGAATCTAATTCAGATCCAAATGTTGTTTAGTTGCCAGTTTTGGATTCCCAAAAGGCCAGATCGAGACGGTGGTAGCAACTAAGGGGGCGATTGAAGGCCAATTCTCTACGGCTATTAATTTTTATTATAATACTTAATTTTTAAATAAAATATTTTTAATATGAGATTTATAAGTTAATTGTAGCACAGTTAAAAGTCTAATACTTATACCAGCCAAAATCGTAAACAAGTATCTCTCTCGTGAATAGACCAAAATTCAAATATTTCAACTATAAGACACAGCCATAAGCAAAAAAAAAAAACAGACCCTGAATCTGGTTGACCACCATGCAAGGACGTCCCCTTAGGTTCAGCTTGCGGTTGTTGTGTTGTGCTTATTTTTAAGCTACCATGAAAAAGCAAGTTATGAAAAGTCTATTGTTTTGTTTGGTACACGGATTGAAGTTAGATATAGGTGGTGATCATTTTGGTTTATTTTTGGTGGTTTATGGTGAAAAGCATCAGAGTGGTTAAAAAAATCATGGTGATGAGGCTTATTTAACATAATTAAATTTAAAAAAATTAAAAAATATAAAAAATATGTTAGCCCATCACAAACAACGTAAACGAATACGGCAAAAAAAAGAACCGGTAAAAAAGCTCAAAAAAACCAAAAGTTCAGAAAAAGACGAAATTATAAATAGTGAAAAATAAGCCAGAAGCTTAAGATGAAACGAGCGGGGCCATAGTTTTTAATCCAATGGTTATCCTTTCATATTTCATCTCATATGTTCAGAAACACAATGGTATATCTGTTTGCAATTTGACTATAAAAGTCAGTTAGCCAAACACTCGGATATCTAATAGCGGCTCAACTAAACGAGATTATCGTAATCCGCCGTAACGTCAAACGGAACCTTAACTCCTTTGAAGTCAGATCCCTTGATCACCATGCGAGAACTCTCGGTACATCATGCAGTCCTTTTGGCAATGGAGAGCTTGTTCAGTTAGTGTTGAGGAAATCCTTCGAAGTTTAAAGCATGAAACAATCACTAATGTATTACTGGAAGATTGAAGGAACCCCTTTGTTCGAACAAGAACTCCTGTCATAAATAACTTAGTGGTGTCAAATCACTTTCAATGAGTAACATACACTGGTCAAAACATATAACAGAAATGTTCAGATGCAGTTGTTCTGTATACATTATGTACTCTACTGTACACTGGTGTTAGCAAACGTCTGTTCACATGGCTGCCTCTCCATCTTCCCACGCATGCATGAATGCATGAACATCATGCCTACTTGGTTCAGCTTCTAATCTCTTCATTTCTCTCTTTATATTCACACTCATATGTGTGTAGTTAGTGCTATATATACTTGTAAGATGTAACTTCATTCATCAAGTAAGTCTATGCGCAAAGCATTCCACGTTATCATGGTATTAGGAGGGTTCATCTCCAGTGCCTTTTCGCTTCCGCTCCACAAACCTTAAACTCCACCACCAGCAGCCATGTCCGTCGTTGCTGCCACTGCCGCTGCCTCCGATCGCGACCGCGGAGCCGCTGCCCGCGAACGCGAAGCCACTGCCGCACACGAGCACGATGCCAAGGCTGTTGCAGCCGCCGCCTGCGAGCGTGAAACCCTAACTACCGCCACCGACAGTGCTACTTGGGCCGCCGCCGACGCCTAGGCCCGCGTTTGTGCTGCTGCCGCCGCCCTCAACCATGAGCGCGAGGACGCAGCCGCTCTGGAGCGCGCAGCAGCCGAGGCTCGGGATCGCCTCCGCTACGGCACAATAGTGCGCCTCGCGTGGGTCGGCATCGAGCAACAATTCCTCGGCAATCGCGAGACTCGTGCTCTTCATCTCGATGCCGAGTTTAGTAACCTTATTCAAGGGGACTTGTCGATCTCCAACTACTGCCGCAAGATGAAGGGTATGGCGGATGCCCTCGCTGATCTCGGCGAAGTCATTCATGACAGAACCCTCGTCCTGAATGTTCTTCGTGGATTAAATGAACGGTTCCATTACATGTTGGCCCTTCTCAAACGGCAGTGGCTCTTTCCCATGTTCATCGAATACTAAGTAATGGCTCTAGTACTTCCGCCATTACTTGTAATACTAAGTTGTCATGTAATACCCTTTGTCATGCCTGTCAACTTGGTCGCCACATACGTTTACCGTTTGCTAGTTTCTCTTCTCGAGCATCTCATATTTTTATCCTAATTCACTGTGATCTGTGGACGTCTCCTGTAGTGAGCGTCTCTGGTTATAAGTATTACATTGTCATTCTAGATGATTGCTCTCATTTTACTTGGACTTTCCCTCTTCGTCCCAAGTCCGAGACTTTTCCTACTCTAGCAAATTTCTTCTCTTTTGTGGCCATCCAGTTCCAGCTCACCATCAAGGTTGTTCAGTGCGACAACGATCGTGAATTTGATAATTCTTCGACCCGCACCTTCTTCCTCACCCATGGCGTTTCCCTTCGTATGTCTTGCCCATACACGTCTCAACAAAACGGTCGAGCCGAACGAATTCTCCGATCCCTAAATAATTCTATTCGCTCCCTCTTGTTTCAGGCGTCCCTTCCCCCTTCTTATTGGGTCGAAGCTCTACACAATGCCACATACCTTTGCAACCGTCTTCCTTCAAAAACCTTAGACATGGCCACACCCTACTTCGCTCTCTATGGTGTCCATCCCACCTACAACCATCTTCGGGTGTTTGGCTGCGCCTGCTACCCTAACTTGTCCGCCACCGCTCCTCACAAACTCTCCCCTTCGCCCTACCTTGTGTATCTTCCTTGGCTACTCCTTCGATCACAAAGGTTACTGGTGTCTTGACCCTTCCTCCAACAGGGTCATCAGCTCTCGACACGTCACATTCGACGAGTCTCTTTTTCCTTTTTCCAGAGATGCGGTGCCCCCCGAGCGGATTTTGATTTTCTTGCTAACTTTGAGACAAGCCTGGTTTCGGCTGGCTCTTTTTCGTCTACAGGCTCCCGATGCACCTCGCCAAGCGCACCGGTTCTTGCGCCGCCGGTGGTTGACGCCACTGCTCCCACCACGGCTCGACCATCTGATGCGCTCAACTCACCTGCCTCGACGACCTGCCCTGCGACCGTGGTGCCGCCTGCGCCACGCACGACCACGACGACTACTCCATCTGCACCACACGCGACCACGACGTCTCCTTCGTCCGCGCCCCGCATGTCCGGCGCCCCCGCTGCCTCACTCAGCGCTCCTGTGCCGTGTGCGGCCCTATTACACCGCTTTGGTGCCATCTACAGCAGACGGGCCCAACCTGAGCCATACGCACCCTGCAGCCCGTCGTCGGCCCCTCCAGTACAACGGGTTCCGGCCAAGGCTGTTCCCATGGCTCCGGTGGTCAACTCACACCCCATGATGACTCGTGGTAAGCACGGTTTCAAGCAACCTACTGCTGATCGCATGAATCTCATGGCCGCTGCTCTGTCTCCTATCCCGAGGACTTACCGCAGCGCCCTGACAAACCCTCATTGGCGAGGAGCTATGGAAGAGGAGTATCGTGCCCTGCTGTCCAACAACACATGGGATCTGGTTCCACGTCCCCCCGGCACAAACATTGTCACCGGTAAATGGATATTTCGTCACAAATTCGCACTGGATGGCACACTAGACCGCTACAAGGCACGTTGGGTTCTCCGGGGCTTTACCCAACGTCCAGACGTGGATTATGATGAAACTTTAAGCCCGGTGGTGAAACCTGCGACAGTTCAGACTGTCCTCTCTCTAGCTCTCTCTCGCTCTTGGCTGGTGCATCAACTTGATGTCAAGAACGCGTTTCTACATGGCACATTGACAGAAACGGTCTACTGCTCCTAGCCAACTGGATTTGTTGACTTCGCGCATCCTGACTGGGTCTGTCGTCTCAACATGTCGATGTATGGGTTGAAGCAGGCTCCTCGCGCTTGGTATAGCAGGTTCGCCACATACTTACTTGGACTTGGCTTTGTGGAGGCAAAATCAGACACTTCTCTGTTTATCTTTCATCGTGGCTCGAGACAGTTTACTTGCTGTTGTACGTCGACGATATTGTATTGATCGCCTCTGCTCAAGACTACTTTGTCGACCATTCGTGCCCTTGACAGAGTTTTCGATGAAAGATCTTGGTGAGCTTCATCATTTTCTGGGGATTCATGTTGACCGGTCTCCAAATAGAATGTTTCTTTCTCAACGTCAGTACTCTCTGGATATACTGGAGCGCGCAGGGATGTCGGACGGCAAGCCCTACAGCATACTAATTGACACCAACTCTAAGATGTCTGGCACTGTTGGCACCTCCGTGAGTGATCCTACACATTACCGTAGCTTAACAGGTGCTCTCCAGTACTTGACATTCACTCGTCCAGATATTTCCTACGCTGTTCAGCAGGTCTGCCTATACATGCATGATCCTCGGGAACATCATCTCACTGCTGTCAAGCGTATCCTATGCTATCTTCGGGGTACAATTGATCATGGCCGTTTTCTGCGTTCGTCGGCGCCCTCTGAGCTTATTGTCTACTCTGATGCAGATTGGGTTGGTTGTCCGGACACTCGGAAATCCACTTCTGGCTATGCGGTTTTTCTTGGCGCCAATCTAATCTCCTGGTCCTCCAAGCGGCAACAAACTGTGTCTCGCTCTAGTGCTGAGGCCGAGTACGGGCTGTTGCAAATGGTGTTGCCGAAGCTTGTTGGTTGCGCAAGTTACTACAGGAGTTATGCAGCTCTCTCCCTCGGGCTACTCTGGTTTATTGTGACAATGTAAGCGCAGTATACCTGTCAACAAATCCTGTGCAACACCAGCGGACAGAGTCGCCGTCGGAGAAGTTCAGGTTCTTCATGTCCCAACTACGTCCCAGTTCGCCGATATCTTCACAAAGGGGTTACCGACGTCCGTCTTCACCGAGTTTCGCTCCAGTCTGAATGTCGTTTGTCCCGACGTTCTGACTACGGGGGGTGTTAGCAAACGCCTGTTCACATGGCTACCTCTCCATCTTCCCACGCATGCATGAATGCATGCCTGTTCACATGGCTGCCTCTCCATCTTCCCACGCATGCATGAATGCATGCACAACATGCCTCCTTGGTTCAGCTTCTAATCTCTTCATTTCTCTTTTTGTATTCCCATTCATATGTGTGTAGCTGGTGCTATATATACTTGTAAGATGTAACTTCATTCATCAAGTCTATGCGCAAAGCATTCCACGTTATCAACTGGTATAATGGGTAGCTTCCTTCTAAATGCATTACAGCTGATAAACGAGTTGCAGTCGGCTTGCTGAAATCTTGTCCCAAGAACAGACAATAGCTGTTCCTCTGATCTTTATTTATGCCAAATTGCCAATATGCAATGACACTATCACAAAAATATATCTGCACCTAATCTTCATGGTTCAAAAGTTGGGACTTGAGCAGAAACACCCCATGTTGCTTGGTACAAAGCACGCTGCGCTATACTCCTGTAAGGATCTTCCTCCCTCTTCCTCTTGAGATACGACATTATGTTCTCCACTTCCGATTTAATACGTAAATACATTTCATTTGCGCTCTTCCTATCTCTGAGAACATTTTTCATCCCTTTCATTTCGATCGGTTCGCCAAATAGGTAGTAGAATCGACCAGGTACTTTGGGGAGAAGTGCAGGAACGTACATATCCTGATTCCCATCCTCCCCTTTGATACTGTCCCTGAAATGAAGAATGTGCACACCATAAATGAACAAACTTTGGAGTTGAGCAAGTAATTGTGTGAAGGAAAGATCGGATCGTCAAAGAAAATGTATATGAACGGAATAGAAGTCGGACCTCACTCTTTGAGCCTCTTGGTTGATTGACTCTATCCATTCCCGGAGGTAGGGAATGTTCTTTTGATCAGTGTAATCCAGAACCAACTGCAGAAAGAAGGTTTAAATACAATAATCTTGTTATCAAAATGCGATACATATCCTTAATTACAAAAAATGTATCATCATCGCACATGACCTGTACCGATCAATGATCATGCATTTTGCAAGTCACACTTCAAGGAATATGGTGTGCCTTATGAAGCAAAAACAAGGAAGTCATGTAAAGGGCTCAACTAGCCATGCTTTCATGTTTACCAAATGGATAGGTTGACCTTTAAAGACCATAAAGGGCTCAGCTAGCCATGCTTTCATGTTTACCAAATGGATAGGTTGACCTTTAAAAACCATAAAAGGCTCAACTAGCCATGCTTTCACGTTTACCAAATGGATAGGTTGACCTTTAAAGATCATAAAAGTTGACAACATCATATAGTACACATTTGAATGTAAGTACTTGTTTTAGAAAGGCCAGATGTCATTCAGACTCAACCAAAGTCCTTAGACCTTGTCAGAATGGTATTTTCAGCTAAGTTTTTTTCTTGGAGGGGTTTAAGTTTCGCAAAATCGGTGGCATATTTACAGTATGCCAATTTTTTCTAGTACTTTCAGCAACAGAGGTTTTACCATTGGTATTTCATATTTATCCTATAGAACAAAGAGATGAATTGATGAAATTTTACCTCTAAAACGTCATCTTCTCCTACACATCCAAATGGTATGACAGTAACACCAAAACGTGCCGCCATTCTTACAAATTCTGGTTGATCTGGCCAAAACAACTTGTATTCTTCACCCTGCCAAATTCAGTCCAATCATTACAGTAGAAAAATACAGCGAAGTTCTGATCCAGAAGACTGAAGTTCAAATATCATTCTCGTCTGTAGAGCTTGTTAGAGAAAAAAGTTGTCAAATTAAGCTCACCTTCCTATGTAGAGCTTCCCGAACACCACCAGGATAGAGGAGAACAAATTGATTCCTCTCAAACAACCTATACATACTGATTGGAGTGACCGGTAACCCACCGTACATAGAAACTGTATCGAACCGAGACAACTCCTGCCGTGAAGTCTCATAATTTCCTCCAAACAGCACGGGATGAGCCATACCACGGATGGCTGCTTTCTTCTCCCTCAAGAATTGTTCATACAATGGACTCAATTCGATCCCCATGAGTGCATGACAACCCACAAATAAGACAGGACCACGGTCAGGAACACCAGCAAGCCCATGGACAATTTTTCCATTCTTCAGAGTAGACATCATGACTGGGCTCAGTGCAAGGTGAAACAGTCTGCAGAAGTTAAGCTTGCCACTTAGTTCACTTAGATATGCAAATAACAAACCAACGTAGAATGGAACTTTCAGAATCTGAATACATACCTGTGATCTTCGTCAAATGTTTTCTTGAACTCACTTAATGTAGGGGGTAGGTAATCAGTCACAAAGTCCAGTTGTCTGCCACAGCGGTACATGTTTGCTCCTTTAATGACAGATAATAGATTGACACCATCCTCCTGTGCAAGAACAATATGAATTTCAGAATTGCACTACTAAACAATACACTGGTTGGCATAAATAGCAGATGAATACACCGGAGTGATTCCAAAACATTTAGAAGGATTGCGAGTGTGATGCTATGTACCAAGAGTAGCGTATGGCCATTGTCCTTGAAGTATCGAACTCTGCAGTTTTTCAGTGCCTTGAAGAGTCGATCCGCTTCTTCTCCACTCGGCAAAAGATTGTCATTGCCACTAAATATAGGTATATTTACAGTATGAGATCAAACAACTAAAGACTAATAATCAAACAGACACTACAGAACGACAAAATATAAGCAGCAATGTTATAGCAAGGTACCTGGCAAGAAGTAGAACTTCAGCTTGTACAGCATGAAGACGAGAGTTGGTGTAGGCAGCTCCTGACTTAAGAAGCTTGAGCTTCCACAAAAGTGTATCCCTTGGTATGATATCTGCCAATTCCTGACAAATAAAAAGCATGAAACCTAAAAGAATAGTATGAAATGTTTTCTCAAAGATTAAGTAGCGCCATAAGGCTGTCAGAATTGCAACTGATTTCATCTTGCAAGGAGAAAGAACACACACAGAACTGCTAACAAATAGTGAGCTAAAAGAAATACATACTTGTCCCATCTTTAACAGAATGCAGTTGTAATCTATATGCTTTTCTAAAAGTGTCAAAATGAATATTTCTCATAACACATATCTGCTGAGCAAGTAAGGTTTAAAGTGCTTATTTGGATTCGTAAAAAGAGTTATGACTGATCTAATAAAGTTTTGGAAGGTTATAACTGTTGCTTTAAAAGCATAGGAATTTTTACACCCCACATGCTTGAAATAAAGCGAGATATATAGGGGGCAGAAGGTATGGATAACATACTGAAAGCAAAGGCAACAATGAAGTGAGACTTTCTGACAATTTCTGAAGAGTTTCCGGAGGAGAAAGGTTGTTCTCAACGCTAACCATAGCCATCTTCAGAGGGTCACCTGTTCATATACATCCTTAGATCACTACAAAGCTGTGGAACAAGAATTGAATTTTAATAGAACATACACTGAGGAAGAATTCTGCCTGAACAGTTTAAGATTTATTAGGGAAAGTGACTAAAACTTAAGATCATGTTTTTGAAGTTCTTTAGATCATACGGAAGTAACAAGAAAATTATTAGAAGTATACCAGATCGGCCAATCAGACAGAAAATGCACAGAACTAATAAGCTTAAGTACAAATTAGATAATTAACAAGCTAAGAGGAGTATATACCCATGACAAAACTGAGAAGATATGGAACTGTAACATGAAGGTCGCTTGGCATTGCTTCCAAAAGAGGCAATATTGGCTGCAATGGAGTCTTTGCAAATGATGTTGCTGCAGAAAAAACAGAGCAGGTTATCTTATACAACAACAAAGCCTTTTATCCTGAACAAATTAGAGTAGGGCCAAAGAAATAATATTAAAAAACTTATAAAAAAGGATTTTTCTAATTAAATTTTTGAACAAAAAAGTTTTCACCTGCCTGGATTTACCAGTAGGAGAACCAAGTCAATTTGTGGATTTCGAGCTGCAACTGAAAGCGCCAGGCATCCGCCAAATGAATCTCCGACAAGATATATCGGTCTGTTTGGTGACAAATCATGCTCATATTTGATAGATTGTTCAACAATTTGTAATAACCCTGTAAGCATTTATGTTTATGGGTATTAGAAAAAGGGGAGATTTTGGGCTACTTGTCTCTCATTCTCTTTAATAATCAAATACAGTTCATAGTCATATTTTGGCAAATTTCTGGAATTAGAGTTGGATAATACAGGAATCCTAGTAAGATACATGTGTCTCTAGAATCACTACATATCGCTATATTCTGAACTTTGTTGTGAGTTGGTCTATAAATAATTGCCTAACAATAGAGTAACAGTGCAACCTAGACGAATAAGGGCATCTTCATACCTTCAAATGGTGTACGATCATTTACCGGTATATGCAAGCAATGAACCTCAAAGACCCTGCAATTTTTTTTTAAAAAAAGGGAGGGATTAGAGTTAAACTATAGACTGGTGATTCAACGAGCTGCCTGGGAGCTAGAAAAGAATATTGGCAACAACAAACAACAACAAAACCTTTTGTCTCAAAAAAGTTAGGGTAGACCAGAAAAAATATTGGCATCTAAAGAAAATTACATGGGCTTGATGGCATCCATGATATGTCAGAACAATCTCTACGATACATTTTATTTTCGGTGAAAATCTTCTACAAGGAAAACCCTTCATTAGATTTACATGTAATCTATGTTTAACTATATTTCCATGTGTTCTTTATTAAGTTGTACTAGAGACTTAGGGACTATTTATATTAGCTTTTGGTTTTGACTTATGAATAATAACAGCTTGTAGAGAAGTTTGTTGAGAGAGATTTGTGTATGATTTTAGTCGATATAAATAAAATTATTCTAATGTATAACAATCGATTAGTAGACATCACCTTCAAAAAATACTATGTTTATTAGATACTATAAAAAAACCACCGAATATAAAAAAATAACTTTAAGAAACTAACAGAAATAGCGACCTTGACAACGGCCAAGCGCAAGACAAAACAAGAACAGGAGGAGGCAGTCTACTTTCTGTCACATCACACATCGGGCAGTTTTAATGTAAGACATGTGGAGTACAAAAAGACATCAAAACGTCGAGTAATCTAGTAGATGAATCGTCACCAGACTAGTATAGTCCTATTGTTGTCATAATTATACGAAATTAACTTCGTAGATAATGACTGCACGGTGCCAAGTAGGCACTCTTTGGCTGGACTAAATAAAAAAAAAGATGAAAATATTCTTTCCTGCTTGAACTGCAATGACCTTGATACTTTGCTATCGGTGACAACACATGCTAGCATAAAACTCATAGATTAGTTTAAGAACAGAACAAGGGGAGTACTAGTAATTTAGCAGTATCAGCAAAATTTGATTGCGCTTGGCAGGATGGAAGCTGAGAGCCTGAGAGAGTTGGCAGAGCAAGATCGTAAAACCAGTTCGCTCCAAAAAACGCGATAGCGGTGGTATACGAGGGATGAGAGGTGAAACTCGTTGGTATAGAAGGAAGGGCGATTTTTCAATGGCATATAAGGGATCGAGCCAACTCTCAGTGGCAATTTTCTCAAAAAATAAAACAATGGCAGTAATATACATCTTGAAAAGCACGACTCACTTGCCCAAAGACTTGTGGTGCAGAATGAGCCCCATTCCAACGCCATCGATTCCTGCGGTGTTGTCGATTCAAGTAACAGCGTTAGAACAAAAACAAAGGAAAGACTAGAAATCATCTCACGCTGATGCGCTGCTTTTATCATGCTATTCATTACCAAATCAAATACCTATGATACGATCCTTTTTGGACAGTAATTTTTCTTTTTTTTTCTGAAAATCCGACTGACCTGGCAAGAAGAGCAGCAGGGGCGCCTTGTCCACCGCCGGGCGGTCGGCCTCGACGGGGCAGAACCACCGCGGCGGCCCGCCGTCGTCCTTGGACACGGCCCTCGCGGCCGCGAAGTAGTCCTTCACGGTCACGCCCCCGAACCCATCATCATAAAGAGCCTCCAGCCCCCTCTCCTCCTCCTCCCCCCTCCTCTTCTCCTCTAGCTTCTTGTCCACCCCTGCTTCCACGTTCACCGCCGTCGCCGTCTCCACGGAGCTCGCCCGGAGGCCGAACCGAGCCTGACGTCCACAAAGACGGTGGCCGCCGCCCGGGTTCACCCCGACGACGGCCGGGAGGGAGTGGAGCGCGGCAATACTGGACATGGCGGGGAGGGTGGGAGGTGGAGGTGTCGTCGGTTGGTTTGGAGAAGCAGGAGATGGGCGGGGAATGATTGGGGGTGGCCGCGGGGCACGCACGTAGGTGCAATTCAGGCCTTCAGTTCGGCGCAAGAAGACAAGGGGTTTTGTTACGTGTAACGTATCCGTTGGTTTCCCTTTTGTTTCTTCCCCCGGTGATTTGAATTGTTATTTTTTTCTTTGGGACCGGTGGTGTTCAGTTGGACTGAATTTTTATGGCTTATGACTAAATTTTTACTCTAACTAGTTAAAATTATACTATATAGCTAATGATAGTTTATTTTTGGTATAATTAAATTTAAAAAATTTAAAAATAGAAAAAAGGGTTAGCCCAGCACATGTAATGCAAACGCGTACGGAAAAAAAGGAACAGAAAAAACCAAAAAATCAGAAAAATTAAAAAAAAGATAAAATTTAAAAATAGTAAAAAATAAACCAAAAAACAGAAGTCGAAACCTAAACAGCGGTACCTCGTGGTGGTTGGATGTAGCAGCTGCATGCAGACACATGCTAATGCAGAATGGTGGATTGATGCGTGGGTCGGATCGGCTGCTGGTTAGTTGAGGCCACTCTTTTGAGCGTTGTTTACAGTTTATAGTCTACTAATCATGTGCCCGTGCGTTGCAACAAAAAACAAATACAATGCAAATAGTACATCTCTAATGACTATAGTCTATGAAAAAATATTAGAAAATAACAAGTCACAATACTAACATTTACAACAAGCAACCCATGCAGCTCATATGCCATCTGAACCCATGTGAGGGCGTCCAGATCCGGCCGATAGAACCGGCGGTGAGGGAGGGCGCATCCAGATCCGGCGCGAGGTGGGGAGGAGGAGGCGTCATGAGTGATACATATCATCAAACGTGATCCTAAACCATACAATGACATATATAGCAAGATTAGAGTGCCTAAAAAAGTTATACACACTTTAGCAGCAATATCTGCAATCTAAGGAAAATTTCATAATATGTAATTAGGCAAATTAATTCCATAACTGACGTCTCTAACCATCAAGTAGGAGTTTTAATTATCACACTAAAAAGAAACCGAAACTAATGTCTAGCTCTAACCATGTGTTCATGCACTACAGTTTAAATAAGGGCTCTAACCCGATACGGTTCATCAATCATTATTATTGTATAAGAAATATTGTTTAAAAAAGTAACTCCACGTGAGACCTCAACAGAACTCCATTGTGTACTACACATCGAGCCAATCCTATCCCGCCACCGTTCCATCCGAATCCTATCAGTATCACCCACCACATCCTATCCTGGTTCTATCAAATGGTTAGCAATGAGATAACAAGAGTTCGCGTTGAAACGAGACCGGATTGTTCAAGATTAATGCCCATATGAACAGGGAGCTTGGAATCATCGAGAAAGGCTCCAATTTCAAAAGAACCCAAATCCCAGTCCCACATTGATTTCTCCAAGATAGTATTGCGATGATTAAAATGATCTTAGAACCTGTGTTGTGCTACAAGATTAGGGATTCGATTATTCAAAATTAGGGATATAATAGAAGCAAATCTGAAGGGCATAGTAATAGTAAAATGATATAATAGACACTACTATGGTAAATTCATTCAAGCAAGACAAGGACATCATACAATCTTATTTTCACCTGGAAACTGGTACAAGAAGGCATGCATCATAAATCATAATATCTCAAAATGTAAACATAGAACGTACCCATATGCAACATATGGCTCGACCCTGCGCAACATGTTAATGGTGGCTTTGTTGACCTTCAGGAACACCCCATTGAAGATCTGCAAGATTAAACATTTGGCACAATGAACACCGTGACCATCATTTCAAACTACATATATTCGTACAACCAAACCACCTAATTGACCAAACCCACCTACCTCAAACGCAAAAGTCGCAAGATCTTCCCGGTCTTTGGGTGCATGGCGTTGATCTGCGATCAACATTTCACAAAATTAGCATCAAAATACGAGCAGACAAGGCCAATATCAATTTAGATATCATGACATAGTGCAATGTGGTGCCTTACCCACGGATGCGGATCACAAACAGCAGCTTTGCCTCAGGACTGACATAGAACCCACCCTTCATCCGGTCTAAATGCCGGTACTACTACCAAAGTAAACACATTTCTAGATAACCGCAACGCCATGGACAGTAAATGGTTATATCTACGTTCGAGTCTACAATATTGCACTGCGACATTCACATCCCTCATTTTTTTCCTATCGATCTAAGATCACGGAAAGTTCACATCGAATACGACCTAAGTTCTACTTTGTATACAATGAGATAACAAGAGTTCGTGTTGAAACGAGACCGGATTGTTCAAGATTAATGCCCATATGAACAGGGAGCTTGGAATCATCGAGAAAGGCTCCAATTTCGAAAGAACCCAAATCCCAGTCCCACATTGATTTCTCCAAGATAGCAAGGCGATGATTAAAATGATCTTAGAACCTATGTTGTGCTACAAGATTAGGGATTCGATTATTCGATCTTAAAATCTAGTTACAAAATTACACAACCAAGAAAGGAAGTTGAGATCATGTTGATGGCCCCTGAGCAGCAGGCTTGTGCTCATTATGATATCATGCACCAAGTCAATTATTTCTTTAATTTGGAAGACTAAATTTTGAGCAAGACAATGGACCATCAAACTCGCAAAGAATATTAAAATACGGATAAAATCCAAAAGGGATTTTTTCTAAGATCAACAGATGTACCTCTGTTTCTTTTCACAAGGCAGAATGCTTATTTACGAGCCTCTTATAAATGATTTTCTAGCTCAACAATGTAATGTTTAAGCTTCTCATATCGAGGAGTAGATTCCTCCACAGGCTTTTCTTTTTCTAGGACAACATCATTGACGTTTTTTGCACTTACTAAAAAATGGTGACCGATTATTAATCAGTAAGTGGTTTGCAATGTTCTAATATTGTTATCAAAGGCAATATTCAGGTTATATCAAGAATGTATTGCTAGATATTGGGGAGATGCCTTAAACATCAGTATGAAATGAAATCTACAAGCTTCTTGAATATACCAGTCTCATAAGACCTTGCTCTATCCATTTTCTGCTTCATAATCAAATCACCAGGTAATGGTAAAATATATATTCTGGTGTATCAGCCAGCTTCTTCCGCTAACCTGTCCCATGCACGCAGTAGCATCTCTGAGCCACCACCATGTTGTTCTGCCTCAAGACCGATATGTGTTACAAGATCAACAATGAGGTGTGATACATTACAAGTTGAAGGTATATTGAATTTAACAACCACCTGTCAGAAAAACACACTAAATCAGAGAAGTGAACTACTATTATCCAGTGAATAATACACATTGGTTGTTAGTTCGTTACTGATGATGGAGTGATAATACACAGAGTCCTAAGCAAGCATAGTAGTCAGGTTGTCGTCCCGAATCAACAAAACCTTCTACAACCCAAATAACAGCCACGCAAAAGTCCAACAAATCCCCCTATTTCATCCTAACCTTGTACTGATACTCATACTTCAGTTTACTGAAATTTGTTACCACAGTACCATGCCAAATCCAACTACCTTTTCCAATTAGTCGGTTCACCAATTGTTCAGTAGCAAATGTGGTGAACAAAAATTAGAAATTGTAAGAAGGGAGAGGAATTGGGAACTAACCGGTTTAGATGAAGAAGCGGTAGCAGAGGGGTGTCGGTGTAGGCCGCCACGGTGATGAGCAGTGGTCACCGGGTTGGAGAAGGTGAGGTCAAGGAAGACGCCGAGGTAGGGGAGGTGGTCGTCGGTGAAGATGTGGTCGCCGACGTCGGTGTCCAAGTAGAGAAGACGCTGCACGGCTCACCTTGGCGGCAAGGACCAATGGCAGAGTAAATCGATGCACAGAGGGGTCTAAATGACGATGAGAAATTGGGGAAGGGTGCAAAACTCACGAGCAGTAGGATTTGTGCGGAGCAGCGAGGCTGCGGTCAACGCCGCGACGACGGCGAGGCGTCGGCAGCAGACCTTGACGCCCTCGCCGTGTCCTCCGCCACCGACACTGACGCCGTGGCTGCGTTGGCCTCCTCGTTCGTCCGCAGTATCTCGTCGTCAGCTGGCTCCACCGACCCAGTCAGCCCCTTTATCTACAGGCCCCATGAGTCGTGCTTTGGATCAGGCTTTGGCGACGGTGCCTTGTTAGACTCGGACTCCGATGACTCGCCCCCCTCCTCCTCTTCATCCTCATGGCGGTGTCGGATTCCTCGCCCTTCTGCGGCGGCGGTGGTGGGTTCTTGGGGGTAGAAGGAGGATTCGCGTGGGTGGGTTCCTCGTCCGACTCCTCCTCTTCGGAGGTCTCCGATTCCTCGGAGGTGGGGGCAAGCGCGGGGCGACCTCCTCATCCGGTGAAAGCGGCGACGGGACGGGGTGTGGGGAGGGAAGGAGGAGGCGATGCGGGGTGGGAGGGAGGAGGAGGAGGAGGCGTGGGGAGGGAAGGAGGAGGAGGAGGAGGAGGAGGTGGCGTGGGGCGGAAGAGGAGGAGGTGCGGGATGGCGGGGTAGGGAGGAGGAGGCGTGCGGGGTGGGGAGGAGGAGGAGGAGGAGGCGTGGGGAGGGAAGGAGGAGGCACCGGCGTGGGGGCGGAAGAGGAGGCGGTGCGGGATGGCGAGGCGGGGAGGAGGAGGCGTGCGGGGTGGGGAGGAAAGGAGGCGGCGGCGGCGGGTGGGGAGGCAAGGGAATTTTGAGGAAGGAGCGGAGGAAACAATGTACGTGGGGGAGAGAGTGGGGAAGGAGGTGGGGAGCGGAAGTTGCTTTGTGGAGGAGCAGTTGGACGAAGCTGCGTGTGTGGAGATCGGATGGTTGTAGATAATTGAAACCGAACAGATGGCTACGGAGAGTTGAGGGAGGACGGACGGACTGCCACCAACTCCAATTTTTAAGTAGTAGAGATAGATTCTCGTAGATAAATAAATAGAATATTTTTTTATTATTTTTCTTAACAGTTTATTAGATTAATTGTTTCAAAGATAGGTATTCAATTTATTCACATAACTATTTATACTAAAACTATAAATCATCAATCATAGCTAAAAAGATGAGTTACATTGCATAGCTCTGTTGGTTCGGCTCGTGGTTTTGGATGTACAATCTGGACCTCGGAAACTTGAGCAGTCCACAAAGATAGTATGTTTAGGCTCCACTTGTTTCAGCTTTAGTTTATAGCTTTTTATTTATTGTTTCTTTATTTCATTTTTTTCTGCCTTTTTGGTTTTTTGGACTTTTTGTCTTCTCTTTTTTCTCGTATTCCCTCATATTGTCTGTGATGGGTTAATATGTTATTTTTATTTTTTATTAAATTTAATTACGTCAAATAAATCAACATCAGGTAAAGTAAAAAATAAACCAGCTATAATAAAAAATAGCCATAAACCATCGCTAAACTGAACACCACCTTACACAGGCGATTGAACATCCATCATTGTTTGCGGTACTAGAGAGGCATGAAAATGGAAGGTTTCTGTCTTGTTCTAAGATAAGACAGACGGTTATAAATTTAGCACGTATCTCACTTTTTTTATTACTATCTTACGTACATATTACTTTTATTTTTTTATACTCGTGTCTTTGTTTTAAAAACTATTTTTTATCTACTGCTGTTTATTTTTAACTAAAAGTTGTTGACCATGGTGAAAATACCTTCGGCCTGAGACTTGTCGGTGTGTGCATGTGAACGTCACGTGCTAGAGAAAAAGATAAGATGGGCAACCGTCGCGCGCGATGACCCGTAACGCAATGCTACCGAGGCAGTTTTGCAGCAGCATGGTACTCTGCTCCCTCCGTTTTTTTAAATAGATGTTTTTGATCTTTTACTGTTTTCGACACGCAACTACAACTAAATGACTAATATACGGAGATCAGTCGCGTTAGATACGCAACTGCCGCCGCTCCTTAAGAAATCGTTGAGAAATAGATAAATAATAATGTAATTCACAAAATTAACTATCAAGAAACACAGTAGGTTAAATATAGGAGATATCAATGAGAATATCAGGAAGCCTTTATTAATTCTTAGATTTGTTTACATGAAATAATGGTCTATCTATTTATAGCCTAAACCCATCAAGGCAATTATGGTATTTGTTCATATCGTAACCTTCTAGATTTCGTAACACTCCCTTAAGACGAATACCATAGCATGCACATGCCTCATTAAAAACTCCTCCCAAAAACCCAGTGGAAAAAAAGATGGAGAAAAGAGTACATCGCATCCGTTCTATATGTCGTACTTGTTGCCTTATTAAAAACCTTTACGTGAGAAAACTTCAAGAAAAAACTCACAAGGGGAAAAAGAGTGCAACATTTGGATCTTCAGGGTCATGTAAGCCTTTTGGTCTTACATAAAGGCTATGGTTCAGGGATTTGCTAACCCTGAACCTTATAACTCTCTAGGTTGCCTCATCTCAATGCTTTGTACGCACTTCTGAAGAGATTTTATGAATATATCTATCAGATTATCATAAGACCTAGCTTTCAACATCTTTACCTCTATCCTTCTGGAGCTCGTGAGGTTAAAAAGAATTTAGGAGTAATATGCTTCGTGATATTACTTTAACATAGCTCATTTGCATCTGTACCACACAAACTGCATTACCTTCAGAGATAATAGTGGAGTTATCAATGGTGTTTATACCACATGACTTTTTGATGTGGCTAATCATTCACCTGAGCCAAACACATTCTGGCGAGTCTTCATACCACGATATACATATGCCTCATTAAAAACTCCTTTCAAAAACCCAGTGAAAAAAAGGAATGGAGAAAAGAGTACACATCACACGTTAAATTGTATTGCATTTGTTGCCTCATTAAAATCTTCAAGTAAGAAACCCAACAAGAAAAACTTACTAAGGAAAAAAGTACAACACTTATCTTCAGGATTTATTATATCTTCATGAACTTTATCATGTCCATCGATTGGACTTATACCAATAAGTGGTAAAGACCTTCAAGGTAGTGATCATCGAGTCAATACCTTCTAGATTAGCAGGGTAATGCTTTAACAAAACAACTTAGACTAAATATATTTATGGCATATGGGAAAATAATGTGCTCGTCATGAGCAAGATGAAGCTCGATAGGAGTTGTATCTATACTATTGATGCTACACGTGTAGGAAAAATGACATCTAAATGAAGCTAAGAGATGACTAGGAGAATGCTACTGGTCTCCATATTGTTCACCGTAGGCATATTCTTGTCTATGAATGCACCTATTTATTAGTAACATACGGGTTACATAAACTCAATCCAGAGACAAAATGGTGTAAGACGGTGTAATACTCGTGTGCAGACTTTTGGTCCTAGAAACAGAAGTAGATCCTAGCAAAGTATTTACAAGAACACCAGTAACCTTTTACATGTTTGGTCATTCTTTCAGAGAAGGCCACGCCGTGTTATTAAATAGCTAGCGTGGTTTCGACAGATCTGTCTTCATTGTGCTGGATTGAAGGAGGCGGCCGGCTTTGGGGAGTTTGGTAAAAATATACCGCTTATAGATTTAGCTTGTAGATCGATTTGTTCTTGGTGATTAGATGTTAGTATTTGCTTCTAGTAACTTATATGCATAGAGAGATGATAGCTAGGATTTTAGATCTAGCTAGTTAGGTTTAGCGAGATGGTAGTTTGCTCCAATTTAAGAATAGGTTAGTACTCCTAGTTTACTTATTCTTGCTTTTATATATATATATATGTGTGTGTGTGTGTGTGTGTGTGTGTGTGTGGGCACCAAGTCTCTCTGCCTTTAGATTGCTTTTAGATACGTGCTAGTTCAATGGTATATAATATATCATGCATAATAAATCAATCATGGATGGAAAGTCTTAATCATGGATGGAAAGTCTCAATCATACTAGCACGCATCTAAAAGAAATCCAAAGGTAGAGAGACTTGGTGCCTAGACACCATGGTGTCCCTGCTTCATGAATATGTGGCTAGCTACTTAATTTAGATATAGACAATTTATTATAAGGTGAATGACAATTATGTATGTAAGTAGCTAGACTGGTTAGTTATAGTAGCATTAATAATCCAATTTGATACTAATTTGTTACATGCATAGTGTAGATTGACCGAACCTGGATGTACATTGAAAACCGTGTGAGTGAACAATACATTAATGGCGTGTCTGCTTTTAGAAGAGTGGCTAAACTGGATATGTTAAAGAAGGGGGTGGAATATATATACTGTCCATATATTAATTGCGATAATCTGAAGATGTTTACCAACTCAACGCAGATTGAAGCTCACTTGATTCGAAGGGGATTCAAAATGGGGTATACATGTTAGACCAGTCACGGTGAAGAGAAATTATACATGAAGGCAGTTATAACATCGTCGAGGGAGACAATGATATGCCGGTTGTGGACTGTGCTTTCGACGAGAATAAGCCGCAGGATGACAATCTGGATCAAATGCTACGCGATGCAGAAGGGAACTATAGTGAGAGAGTGTTTGGTAAATTCGAGGGCTTGATGGAGGACTCGGAGAAACCTTTGTTCCTAGGCTGCAAGCCGCAATACATAAGGTTGTTAATATTTTGGGACTTGTCTTATTAGGAGCACTTAGAAGTTCACAATTGCATCGATGTCACGCATGTAGAGAAGAATGTATGTGATAGATTGATTGGTCTCTTACGGAATATTCGTGACAAAACAAATGATGGTGTCAATGCAAGGCATAATTTGGTCGCTATGAACATCAAGACCGAGTTAGCACCGATAGAGACCGATAAAGGTCAGATGTACATTCCTCTAGCTTGCTACACTTTGTCTAAGTCCGAGAGAATTGAACTGTGCTAGTGCTTGCATGGTGTGAATGTTCCGTCCGGTCACTCTGTTAGCATGAAGAAACTTGTTTCCATTGAAGATTTAAAATTAATTGGCATGAAGTCTCATGACTATCATGTGCTAATGACATAAATGCTTTCTGTTGCAATTAGAAGTATTTTGCCGAACAAGGTTCAAGTGACAATCATGAGACTGTTATTTATTTAACGCAATTGTTCAGAAGGTCATCGATCCTGATAGACTAGATGCTCTACATACCGAGGTGGTGATGACTCTACGTCATTTTTATATGTATTTTTCTGCGTTATTTTTCAATATCATGGTCCATCTCATTGTCCACCTGATGAAAGAGATAAAGATATACAGCCCCGTGTTTGTACGTCATATGTACCAGTTCGAGAGGTACATTGAAATTCTCAAGTCCTATGTACGCAATTGATCTCGGTCGGAGGGTAGCATCATCGAAGGTTATGCAACCGAAGAGGCCATTGAGTTCTGCATCAATTACATGGCTCAGGTCGAACTGATAGGTGTATCTGTATCACATCACGAGGGGAGGCTAGAGGGTATCGGGACCATCGTAAGGAAAGCAATTACTCCGGATCTGGATACGTATGCTCATGCCCATTTCATAGTTTTACAACACATGACTAAAGTGACCCGTATATTGAAGATCACAAAGACATGCTACGCCAAGAGAATCCAAGCCATTCAGAGGTTTAGATCACGAGACAACACAACCATCGGTTCAACGAATGGTTGAAGGTGCGATTCACTGGGAGGTTGTCAAGCGAAACGTTGCAATGGTTGGCAAAAGGGTCAAAATTTACAATTGCGACATGGCAAGGATACAATATTAATGGGTACATATTTTATACAACAGATCAGGATAGAAAGAGCATAGTGTAGAACTCAAGTGTCTACATAGATGCATTTCATGCACACTTTAGTACCAATGGCCCAAGCTCGTAATACATTCTTGTAGAGGAGATTTGGGAGCTTGACTATGCAATTTTGAAGATCCCTCTATTGCGGTTCCATTGGGTCCAACTCCCACGGGGTGTAAAGGTCAACAAGTACGACGTCACTGCTCTAGACCTCGAACGTGTAGGATACAAAGATGAACCATTCATACTCGTGAGGCAAGTTGTTCAAGTTTTTTATGTAACCGACCCAGCAAATAAAAAACGCCACATAGTTCTTCATGGAAAAGAAGGATTGTTGGAGTTGAGAATGTCGTGGATGAGGAAGAGTACAATCAATTTGACAAGTTGCCTCTATTCAGAGACAGCATTAGGCTCGAGGAAGAACAAGGCGATGAAGCAAACTATATGCGTGTCGATCATCATGAAGAGTTTTATTTAAAAGGAAATAGCCAAGTGTAATCAATGATCCCACACGGCATACACCTATTTGGAAATTATTGCTATGTAAACATAATTAAGAAACTCGGCATGTAATTATGGAACTATTCCATTGTAATTGATTCAGTTTTAGAAACTCGGTATATAGATATCACAGACGGTTTTTAAAACAAACCATCTGTGATATTTTGCAATCACAGACGGTTCTTGAAAACAATCGTCTATGATATGTACGATATCACAGACGGTTAATATCAAAAACCTTCTGTGATAACGGAATATCACAAACGGGTTTTCAGAGAAAAAAAACGTATGTGTTTTAACTTATCACAGATGGTTTGGAAGCCATCTGTGATAACCACCTATTATCACTAACACATAAATTCAAACGGTTCAGAAACTGTCTGTGATGACGGTTTTGAATCGTCTGTGATGGACCTTTTTGTAGTAGTGAAGCAGTCCAGGAAGCCTAACTAACAGATAACATCATAACAATATAAGTACTTAACCAGCAACACTATAACAGTCTAGTGTCCAACACAATAGGCAGTAGACCAAGTGACCAACAGGTACATTACAAGTCCAACAATAACAAAATACTACTAGAGCATTTAGATATAGAGGTGGACAATGGAGAATACCAGGTAGTTGGTGGCTTGGTGCTGGCGCTGGCTCGCGCAATTAGGGCTTGGCACCGATGTCTTGGGAGAGGGAGCCCCGAGGACCTAGCGGCTGGCCAGCCGTGGCGAACTATCGATGGGGGAATCAGAGAGGGAGCCCCGACCCGAGCGGTCGCTGGCCGGGCTTGGCCCTGGGAGCACCGGAGTCTGAACTAGGAGCGCCGACCTGGCCTGGGAGTCGGACTGGGAGTACCGACGAAGCACGGGGCCTGGGGGCTGGGACTAGAGCACTGAAGCCCTAAGCGGCCGCCGGCTGGGCCTGGGACTGGGAGCACCGGAGCCACCTGTGCCTAGCCGCCTAGGGTTGAAGACGAGACGAGAGGACTAGGAGTAAGTGTTGTGCTCTTTGTGTGCTCTGCTCAGTGCTTCATAGAGCATTTTAGCTCGGTTGGTGCCTGGTGGGCCGCACTGGCGTAGTGGCACTGTTGGGCTTGGGTAGGGAATTGCTGGCTTGGGCTGACTCAGAGAGGAGTAGACACTGAGAGTCTGAGATGAAGTGACGAGTTCGGTAGTTTCGGGATTATCGGTTTTAAGCCAGTTTCTATCGGAAATACCGAACAGCCGAAAAACCAAATTTTCATATCCCGAACCTAATACCGGTCAAACCAAGTTGACCGGTATGGTTTGGTTTTTTTAGTTCGGTATAAAATCGCATAGCCCTAAGCGTAAGCCTCTAGAGGAGCCGTTTGAATAATCTGTTTTAAGATTAAAGCAAGTCGTTTGTTTGTTTCAACTCTTAGAAAAGCCAAAAACCAAAAAGAAGGGGTTGAACACGTAATTGAGTGCAGACGAAACTGAGGTGTGTTGAATTAACAACATTTAGATAATGATCTTTTTAAGAAAAAACCTTGATTTATATTAAAAGATTAAGAAGTTCAAAGTCCTAAGTATTACAGGTAAAGGTAAGAAAGTTCAATAAAGTCCTTTAGGACTGATATGATAATTTCTTGCATACGTCACCCTCATGCCATAAGATAAAATGGTGTTCGTACTGACTTTTATTGATAGTTTTTAACTATAGATTATAATTTTTGATTAAAAATAAATAGTAATGACTGAAAGAAATGGCTTTTAAAATTAGCAGAGGAGCGGTACAAAAAGTGAGAGAACATATAGAAGCGAGAGGAGTTAAATGTGTGATACACCTGTGACCTCATATCTTATCTTCAGAGCAAGATAATAGCAAAGAGGAATAGAGAAATTATTTCAAAAAACTAGATATTCGTATTATTTTTAGTCTTTCTAAGCAGAAACCAGAATCGAAAACCAATACACCAAGCATCACCGGAGTTAGCGAGAACTGCTGGCGTGAGCAGACCGCCGAAGAGGAAGATTTTGCCCGGCGCAGACCTGATGAAGATGCTGCTGGACAAGAGGCGTAGCCTGTAGTGAGACGCCTGCCCAGAAACTGAAGACGCCGAGTGCCTCCACAACCGGATGAGCCTGAGTTGGAGGTAAGTAATGTCGACGTCGGTGGTAGTGAGGAAATTGTGGAAGCTAATCTAACGACACCAAAAAGAGAGTGACAAGGCCTTGACTTGGTTGGATTTGGGGAAGGAGGGCTTGGATCTTTCTTTGGATTGTGGGACTCAATATCACAAGAAAAAAAACCAGTGGTTGGGGAGGGAAAAGAGGTGATAAACGCCACATCAGAGGGACGACGCCAGGCCATAGCACCTTGCATCAAAGGTCGGAGGCAACGTTCGTCGGTTGAATCCTTCCAGATCCAAATTTGAGAGAGTGGATCTGGGGGATGGAGAGGACGGCTAGGCCAACGAGTTTTGGCAGCAAGGGAGAGAAGAAAGCGGAGTACACAGAGAAGAACCCGAGGCGAAGAAGAAAAGGAAGACAGAAGAAGCTGCTATGCACACGAAGGTGAAAGGGGTGGACCACCTCCGGCTCGACGCCAGCGAGAACCGAGAACAGCGAGCAGGAGACGGGAGGGGGACCAGAATTCAACCAATTATTCAAGAACGATGTGACGGGTTCAAGCTCATTCTAAAGCAAGCGCGTTGGAAAGGTTGAGATGCATATCAATATGATGTGATATTCACACCACGTCCGATCGGACCGAGAAATGCAAATTGTTTTGAATTTCTTGCAAGATATTTCGAAGCCTTCTTGATCTCTTAAGTGTTGATTTCGGATTGGACGGTCCCGAAGCAGCACCCTTAGTACTTTAGCATAACCCATGGCATGGCTTGAAATTCTACACGAAAAGTTAACTTTTACTGCACACCACTCCAAATATATTTAGATTCAAGATATATCATTACCTCGACTTTATTTCTAATTAAATATTTTCTCCCTTTTCGGCTATGAAAAATAAACGTTTTACCTATAGATGGCACTGCTAAGATGACTAACAACTGCAGACAGTTAGATGTTGTGTTTTGTGTACAAAATGGCACAAGGCCTTGCTGTTCTTTATGTAATAATTTAAATGCTGGAATGACAGTATATTGTTTAGTACTTAATTGTTATTGTTATTCGTCTTCTTGAACTGTTATTGTTATGATAGAGAAAATTCAGTAGTTTTGCCTATGGCAATATAGTAACAGATAATAAGAGTTGCTGCAATATAACTATTGCAATGTCAAGTTAACTAGACAACCATCCATTGCAAGAGCATTGGTTCATGACACGTTAACTAGATAAACTTCGCAACCATCCATAACAAGTTTTTAAAGCTAACAGATTACATAACACTTACGTAGTGATTCAACAACATCCAACAGTTGCCAAAATAAAATCCTCTTTCACACCCTAGCGCAAAATCTCGCATAAGCAGTAGTTTTGTAGCACATTACCAGTGATATTTCTTAAAAGTGGAAAAACAGGGAACACGTAGGCAAAACCATCATTTCCCATGATCTAAAATGGAGGAAAGCTTTAATTTACAATAAAAATTGAGATAATAGTATATCATAAATTTAAATTAGTTACAGTATAATTTTATCTATAAACTAATTTATTTTAATCAAACCGAACGCGCGAGTGAAAGCTAATCTTCCGAGTAGCGTTCTGAACCACGGGCACACTTTCGAGGGCTACAACAAACAGTGGATGTCCTTTTTTTTTTCTTTCCCATTAATTCCAACGAACCAAGAATCTGGTTACTTGGTTAGGGCGCGGGTGGGTGGTAATCATACCAATGCTGGTGACCCCACCTCTTTCGACCATAAATACGAACCCTACACATTCCTACACCTCCACGACCTACCGTACCGTACCTAGCTGGTTTCCTCTCTCAACTAGTCGCACACACTATCTGTGCCATAAACGCATACGCTCGCTCCGTTCTGCTCGCCTACGCGAGATCCCAAGTAAAAAACAACCACAGCGCGGCAGCGATGGAGTCGAGGGTGAAGCCCGGCTTCAACGGCGTGAGCGGCGCCTCCGACAGCCGCCGGGGCTACATGGGAGCTGCGGCGGCGGGCGGCGGCAGGCCGCCGGTGGACGGGTGCGGCGTTGCGCTGCGGGTGTTCATCCTGGCGGCGACGCTGGTGGCCGCCGTGGTGATGGGCGTGGACCGGCAGACCACGACGATCGAGGTCACCGTCGCCGACACGCTGCCGCCGCTGCAGGTGCCCGTCACGGCCAAGTGGTCCTACTCCACCGCCTTCGTGTAAGCCCGCTCTTCTTCTTGTGTTCTCTGCGTCTTTCTTTTCTTTCCTTTTTGTTCTCTTAATGTTTCTTCTCTTGCAATTATTGTTCGTGATGTAATACACTAGCCTAGTGACATATACTCGTTATATACATGGGACAAAGGATATAAGGATATTATATCACGTACGTTTCAGAAAAGGGCCCATTTAAGCACATGCATGCCTTGCCGATTAATATTGTGTAACCAAAAATCATCGATTTAATTTGTTTGCAGAAATTTATACCGAAACATCCATCTGGAAAACTATAATTCGAAATACCAAATGAGTGTCAATTCCGGCATAGTCTAGTCGGTACATGAATATTCGCACATGCCTATGTAGTCTAGTCTGTACTCCAGCCAGTACGCGCGTACGTATATGTGTCCTGTCCTATCTGTAGAAAGCAACCTATCCTACGTACGTTTTCCATACGAACCGGTGCCCATATTTGGGTGGTGATCATTTGGACTTATTTTTGGTGGTTTGTGGCTGAAAAATCATGAATGGTGAAAAAACATCAGAATCGATAGAGGTTTATTTAACATAATTAAATTTAAAAAAATTAAAAAATATATAAAATATGTTAGTCCATCACAGACAACGCAAACGAATACGGAAAAAAACGGGCAAAAAAGCTCAAAAAAAGTTAAAAGTTCAAAAAAAGACGAATTTATAAATAATGAAAAATAAGTCAAAAGTTGAAGCCGAAACGATGACAGCCTGGTTTGCCGTTCTGACACATCATGAGTTCTTTTGGACTTTCACCGTTCATGTTGCTTTTCCATACGTCTTGTCCCTCTTTCTAGCGGTATGAATCCATGTCTCTCGTACCATTATAACTTTCTTTCAATAAACAAATAAAACGTATTTTTTGTTGTTTTTAAAGCAGTTTACCTAAATAACACTTTTTTAAAACGGTTTATCGGTATTCGATTTGTTTCCACAAACACTAAGATTAAAAATTATTCGCTGTAGTCGTAAGTCATCCATCGTAGCTGAACTGAACCTAAAGAAGAAACAGGCAGGCATGTTCTTTTGTAGCTGCGGTTTATAGCTTTTGGTTGCAGCTGGTGATTTTTAGCTGTTTGTGTGAAAGATTATAGAGTAACTGAAATTCACATACGACTTTTACCGATATAAGTGAAGTCGGTATAGTATATATTACAATTAACTGGTAGATTTTATCTTTAAAAGATAATTCATTTAAAAATTAATTATTATAAAAAATTAAAAGCTAAAGTTAAGAACCACAGAAGAACAGGCCGACAGTACTTTTGATGAGAATGATGCTGCATATATGACACGCAAGAAATGTCGTGCGTGCATGTGTCCTGATTCCCACCTCCCACAGGCCTTGCGCGACCGAAACGTAGAAACAAGGCCCTCTCTTTCTCCTACCTAAAAAGAACCTTTATGATGTACTATAGACAAGGATGCCACAACAAATTAGAATTATGAATGGTTTTTTGGGGCGACTAAAATTAACCTGCTTTACTTGGTAATATATTTATCTCTTAGGGCTGCTCTGAATTGTGCACTCCCATCGCATGAAATCCAAAAGAAGCCAGAGTAGCATGGCGTGTGTAACTAGCTATGCATGTAAAGGGTGTAATTTATTTTATACATAAAAAATAGTATTATTTATTTAAAATTGAAAATTAAGAACAAAGAATCGGTTTGGAGAAGCCATAAAAATAGTTTATTATTTATAAATGAAGTAAAATATGTACTATAATTAACTAGTAGGTCCTATCTTGAAAAAATTAAGAGCAGTTTTAGATACAAAGAATCACGGTTTGATGAGAAGCGTTTAATTCTTAGAAGTCCAGGTATTTGACCTGAAGAACAGACCCGAAAAGAACAGAGTAATCGGCTTTTGGGCTATGTAATCCTGGCGCCAGATTTTCCGTCCAAGAAGAATTATATTTGGAGAAACAATTTCTTTGTCCACATTATTACAACCCAGAAAATTAAATGCATGGCGTCTTCGGTGCACCACGTGGCTCTCCTGCGCCATTATTGCACAAAGAGAGAGCTGATGCACGGTGGGCCCCACTGCGCATCCTGATGAGCTCCGAACGACCACCGATTTGGCCTTTCGCAAAAGCGAAGATTGACGCGGATAGAGATTTGGCGAAGGTGCTCGTCAAGTGAGATCAGTATCCGACATTGGGCCTGTTTTTTAGCGGAATCTTAGGGATTTTAGCTGTGATTTGTAATTTTGATTTTTACCGATATAAATTGTATAATATATACTACAATTAACCAAGAGACTTTATTTTAAAAGTAGAAGAAAACTAAAAACATTATGCCAATGCTAGTTTGAATTTATCGGTGTTTTTTTAAGGCTGGTGCATGCATCCACTAATTAGACTGCTTTTTAGCTGAAGCTTAGTGTTTTGTTCGATTTATGATTTTTAGATATAAATAAAATTTTGTCGATATATAAAAGTATATATACTACGATTAACTAGTAGACTTTATCTTAAAAGATATTACATTTAAAAATTAGTTATTATAAAAAAATTAAAAAAACACTTTTTAGGAGAAAAGAATATGCCAATGCTAGTTTGAATTTATCGGTGTTTTTTAAGGCTGGTCCATGCATCCACTAATTAGATTCCTTTCCATTTGAGATGTGTTTCCTGTCACGCTGTCCATTCCTCGATCGATATCGCGCAGTTGCGTACAAATTTGCTCTACTTTTGGATACGATGTGGATGCGTGTTGCTCGGCATCCATTATTAACCGGGAAAACAACAGCTTTCTGATCCGTAAAGGACGCTAAAAATACACGCGCGCGAAGAGGGTAATATTTACTTGCGAATTGCAATGGTATAAAGTGAAAGCACGCTAAACAATTTTCACGTAAAGGATCAACTGTGAACTAGCTAGTCCTTTCTTTTTTGGAACACGAGTGAACTGATATTGAAAATACAGGGCTCGATTTGTGTCAATTTGAAGTGGTATTTATGGGTTTGTTATTTTTGGTTGCGGTTTGTGACTTTTAGTTGCGGTTTGTGGCTTTTGGGCTGTTCGTGCGAGAGATTACGAAGTAACAGAAACTCATGTGTGATTTTACCGATATAAATGAAGTCGGTACAGTATGTATTATAATTAACTAGTAGATCATATCTTAAAAAGATACTCTGTTTAAAAATTAGTTACCGTAGAAAAGTTGAAAAGACAAACCGAAATGAACAGCCTGTAACACTGAGATCAATGCGCACACACGATAAGAGGGTTGCGAATTGCAATGGTATAAACGAAAGCATGCTCAAAATTTTTTTACGTAAAGGATCAACTGTGGTGAACTGGACTTAAAAGTACGGGGATCAATTTATATCAATCTTGAGTGAAGGGACAAATTCAGCCAAGGAATAAGGGAACAAAATACTCTATCAGTTTTTCCCTTAACAAAGAGAATGAAACTAATTGATGCTTACAATTATACCTCTCTAGCCACAAATACATATCATTTTGGGTATATGTGCAATCAAACTTTTAAAACTTTAACTAACAATATTTTTAAAAATATTTACATTGGATATATGTGTATATTTGTCTGAAAAATACTTTTATAATATTATATTTTTATTAGATTTTATAAATATATTACAATAGAAATTAGTGATCAAAGTTATATTTTTGAGATTGTATCATTAAAATAATATGTATTTATCTAATATACAATATGTATTTATAACCGAGGGATTTTTCACTATTCATAATATATCTTTTTAATTTTGTAATGGGCTAACATATTTTTTATATTTTTAATTTTTTAAATTTAATTATGCTAAATGATCGATCTAAATCACCAAAAATAAACCAAAATTTCACCACCTTAATTTACGTATGCTGACTTAACTATTCTAAACTTCGTACTTGGAACTAATTAATTTCAATGTTAAGTTTATTTGAATGGAAACAAAACCATCAACGAATCATCGATTTTTATCAATACAGCAGTCATATAGACAATTAAAGTGTAAATGATTTCTTAGGCTAGCTCAGGCTAGCTTGATTTTTACATTCTTCTTATAAAAAAAGACTCGGTCCTTGTATATATTTTTTCAAGTTTTTTACGGCCAAAAAATAGGAATATATATAAGCTCCGAGTCTTCGCAACGAAAGAAAAGTACTTTCCCAAGTTTATCTCTGCAACCAAAGAAGCTGTCGGTATGCATCATCTCAAGGACTAGCAACAGGCGAGCGATTATACTGATTTTGACAAAAGATAAGTACGACGATGACGGAGATCTAGGATACAACGAATGCATTGAACATTCATGTAACATCCAGACGGACGTCTAGACCCCCACACACAGTCATGCCTCGTTTTCAGTTACCACCTGTTGCTTACGAACTGTACTGCACTAGTAGCACTACACATGTGGTGTAGTATTTATTTTGGAAAGTGCCATTCTAGGTGTCGCTCGGCTAGATTAAAATAAATTAATTTATAATTGAGATTATACTATAGCTGATTAAAATTACATTATAACTGATATTAATTTATTTAACATAACTAAATTAAAAAAATAAAAATAAAATAAATAGATTAGCTCAATACAGACAATGCAAACAAATACGAGAAAAAAGAACTAGCAAAAAAAGATCAAATAAAGCAAAAAAAGTCAGAAAAAGACAAAATTTAGGAATAATGAAAAATAAGCCAGAACCCAAAAGCTCAAGCCGAAACGAGCGGATCCTGCACACCGAGTTTTTTAATAATTGACTATATGCCACTGTAATTGTCTTAATTCTGAAAAATACTATTATAATCCTGATCTTTTAAAAAATGCCACTCTAATGGTGAAATACTCCAATAAATACCATTATGCTCAATAATAGCTTAGTTTTATTGATATAAAATGTGTTTTTATTGAATATAATGGTATTTATATGAGTATGAGATGATTGGAGTGGTATTTATCTACACAAAATTACCAATCGGAATACGGAAGGTGTATTGATGTAAAATTGGCTTATATTGATCATAATGGCATCAATAAAAGCCTATTTTATATCAATACACTTCTTTTATGTCGATATGTATTTCATCCATACAAAAATAATTGAAATACGTAAGATGTATTTATTTAAAATCAGCTAGTATTGAGCATAATAGTATTTTTAGAAGTATTTCACAATTGGAGTGGCATTTTTCAAAGGACCATAATTAGAGTAATATTTTTTAGAATTGAGATGATTACAGTGGCATATAATCAATCATCTTTTTTTTTTCGAGGAGAAGGCACACTGAGTTGGATTTGCATTCTGCTGCAATCAACAAACGATCCGTAGTGAGACGTGTCCCCTGCAAGCACCTCTGTTAACTAGCCTCAAAGGCGCGCACGCCGCGCGCCACCACCGCACGTACCAAAATAAAATGGCGATAATTCGCGAGAGTTTTAAAAATCGGGGCAACACGTATTTTGGAAAAGACGAATGTGTTATTAAAAACGAGGACCGTTAAAAATCGGGGCAAAACGTATCGAAAAAATGAAGGGTTTTTTGCAAAAAAACAAGGACCTGTACGTAATTTCGGGAAAACAGAGGGACTTTTTTGCAAAATCACTCCCCCGACTGTACCAATATTTCCCGGCCACACGGCGCGCAGAGGGCTGGCGCGGGCTGAGCTGGCGGAGCCTCCGCGCGGCGTTCCCCCCGCTGTAATAGGGGATGATTTTGGTCGAAACTTGCACAAATTCTTCATTTATTTATTACTCCTACAAGGACATGTACCAAATGAAACCAAAACTTTCGTTGAAAATTCATTTAATTGGTGCATGTCACTATAGTTGAATTTATGGGGTTGAATTCGATTTGAAATGAACGATTAACGAAGCATTCTATCTTAATTGCACGCGCTCCTTTTTGTCGACAAACCTACGTGTTGGATTAATGGAACATTCTCTTCGAGTCCGTATAGGATAGGTACGATTATGAGTTAATTTGCTGTATTTGTTCAGCGGTGAATCGGAGGATGCATTGCATCGTTTCTCTATTTATATTGTTTTTACTTAAAAAAATTAATAATTAATATAAACATCTAATTTTTTAAAGTGGCTTCACCTCTTCTATCGCTACCATCTGGCTACGAAAAAGACAGAGATTATAGGTTTATAACTTACGTGTACGCATCTCTTACTATTTTTTACACCACTTATTCATTTCTTATAAAAACTATTTCTTTCAACAACTACTATTTATTTTAACAAAAGCAAACCCCTCTCAGTCTTCCATTTAATTTTCTACACCACATGCACGCAGGTACTTTGTAGTGGCGAACGCGATGGCGTGCGCCTTCTCGGCGGCGGCGCTGGCAGCGTGCCGCAGCCGGAGCGCGGTGGTGCCGGTGATGATCGGCGACCTGGTGATGATGGCGCTGCTGTTCTCGGCGGTGGGCGCGGCGGCGCAATTCGGCCTCCTGGGGGAGCGCGGCAACTCCCACGTGCGGTGGGGCAAGGTGTGCAACGTTTACGGGCGCTTCTGCGAGCGCGCCATGACCGCCGTCATCGTCTCGCTGCTCGGCGCCTTCGTCAACCTCGTCCTCGTCATGCTCAACATCCTCACCATCCACAAGAACTCCTCCTACTACTAGCTAAGCTAGCTACCGGGTGATTAATCGGAGATTACCGATGGCGTGACATGTGTACTTGATTAAGTCCCATGAATGATCGATCGATCGATCGATCAGTCGGGTACATGCATGGGTCGATGGATGTGTGATCATCAGTTGTTAGTATAAGTAGTAGTAACAAGATTGTGAGTCATAATCGTACTACATGCAAGGAGATGGTTTAGTAGTGTCATTATTCGTTAACATTCATGCTGACATATATATATATATATATATATATATATATATATATATATAGGAAGCCTCTTTTCTACACCCGGTGTAGTTACTCCCTATGTCGTATCTCACAACGTTAGAAGTATCTCGTAATGGAGGGTATGTACATGTAGTATACAGTATTTAAGACTATCTAGGTAGTATGAACAATTTTTCAGAGGTAGTATGTACATTTTTTAGACATACTCCTTTTATGTGTGTATATGAAGGTATTTCTAAAATATGGTAAAACTATGGTTTCCTTGTAATTTTTCTTGTGGTTCACATGGAGTATCTTATAATTACTATACGAGTATACCTAAAGTGATAAAGGAGTATTTTATGTTTGTTTAGGTGGTATATTAGAGGTGGGAGTAACTACACCTGTGTGTAGAAAAGATTTTCCTATATATATATATATATATATATATATATAGACGATTGTTTCATGCACCAGTGTCTAGGTACCCATATCAATACCGTTGATTTGCTTTGAGATTCGCAACATTTGATGTGGGTATCTTCATATACCTATAAAAAAATATATTTGAGATGTCAAACTCAAAAATTAAATTCAACTTCAGTTTAATTAGTTTGAGCTATTTTTATGGTATATACTCATTGTAGTCGCATTGAATTCAAAAGTAGTTCAAACTAGTTTGAACTGAGTTCAAAACTTACTTACCATAAATATATCAAAGGTATAAAATATTTTCATATCCAAACTCAAGAAAATTATCAATCATACACGTGTATCGGACGGTTCTTGATGTGGGTGCCTAGGCACCCGTGTGCCTATGTAATTTTCCTATATATATATATATATATATATATATATATATATATATATATATATATATATATACATGCTCAAGGGATTCTATGTTGGACGGGAGATTCAATTTTGCCACTTTTGCTAATGATCAGTGAGATCACCTGAGTCATTGAAAATGGATCAGGGTGGCAAATCTTTTGCCAATCTACTCATAAAGATGACAAATTATTAAATTTTCCATGTTGGACGAGTGCATGGAATGATCAGTGATCACCGTCACTGGTGCCCGCATTAGAGGACAAACGGTGCACTTGGATCGATGTGCAAAGAATTGCGTGCACGTCGATGCGAGTAGGAAAAACGGGAGGCTAGATTTGACATGATATACCAAAACTCAACTGTTGGGCACGATGCTAGCAGGAAAAAACTGAAGTGAAGTTTTAAAGCTTTTGTTATAAACTGTCTTATGCGAAATATTTTGCCAATGGCTACAGGATTGGAGAAGTTGCAATGCTGACTACTGGAGAAAAATGTTATCACAAATGGTTCAAAACGTCATCACATATGGTTTTATGAGTCGTCTGAGTTTATGGGTCAATAATGATATAAGATCATTGTAAACGGCTTTCGAACCGTCTATGATGCACTTTATAACAGACGGTTATTAACTCATAATCATCTGGTTTTTAGTAGAGACCATCTGTGATACATGATGTATAACAGACAATTTCAACTAAAAACTTTCTGTGATAGTTGACTAGTGTAGCACTTACTCCTGGTTGTAGGGCATAAGTATGAATTCCTTATTACGTTGAGCCACCAATACCTTCATCATGTAATTCTCGATGAAGAATACATCCTCCTTGATAATATCTATGGCGACCAAGCGTGGGTCGAGGAGACCAAGCATGGGTCAAGGAAAACAACCGATGATTTTGTTAATATGGTTTTAGTGACCATAAATATATATATACAAAATCAATGAGTTATATATGACATTTATCGGTATTACATTAATGTAGATCGTGATTGTACATACATACGGTGCCCAACATCGAATGAGTGAGGCGTCGAGCGTGTCGAGTGTGAAGAGATCAAATAAGTCCTCAAAAATTACCGTGAAGACACAATTATGAATATCGTGGTGGAGATAATGATGCCTGAATTTGACGATGACACCCGAGCGCTATTGTCCCTCCGGTTTGTTGGCATATTCCATGTAGTACGTATACAATCTCTGGCAAGCTAGTTCTAGGGTTAGGAGCTGCTTTATCGGGCTTCTTTAGTTGGCCCTTGCCACCTCGGCTATAAGTCGACTTCACGATAGTCAACCAGGCACGAGATGTAGATGCACCGTGCCCCTGCCGCTTCGGTGGAGGTAACTTTGGTGCGAATAGCCCCCGTGGACTTAACACCGGTGCAGGTAGCTTTGGTGCGAATAGCCCTTATAGACTTGGCACCAGTGCAGATAGCTCTCGTGGACTTGACACCGGTACAGATAGCTCGAGTGGATTTGCCACCAGTGCAGGAGCCTCCAGGCAGATATCCCTCATACACATATATAACTGCAAATACAGAACATATGACACATAAATATTTCATTCATCATTCCACTTGCTTATTTTCACTACTACAAAATAAGCTATATCAGATGCTTCATCACAGACGGTTAACCAAAACCGTCAATATTAAGTACAATCACACCCGGTTTTAATACAAACCATTTATGAAGAGGAAATATCACAGACAATTTATAGTGAAAACTGTCTGTAAAGTATCACATACGGGTATTAACAAAAACGTATGTGATATTACCAAATATCACGAACGGTTTTTTTATTTAAACCGTCTGTGATTACGGATGGCAATCGGACGTGGCGGGAACAGGTAGTGCTCGCCCATACCTGTACCCACGACCCCAATTTATGCTCACAGCATACCTGCGAAGGACGACGGGTGAAGAACCTTGCCTATACCCGTCGCCCTGAACTTTACCCGCGAACTAAGAGTCACCATCTGAGAGTTGAACTAATGACAGGTATATATAAACAGCAGCGGTTTCTAAGAAATATAATAGCTATCAAAAAAGTTTATAACAATCAATAGCAATTAGAGATACTGCTATAGCTGCGCCACCTGTCAATCTATATTGTGGGTAAATGGGCGGGGCGGGTACCGGTGGAGCTTACCCATACATGTGCCTGTTTACCCGATGGGTAGAGTGTTTCCCTATTTGCGTACCTGTGGGTAAAGAAAATATCCCATACCCGACTCCAATAGGGTATTTACCCACGTGTATCTGTGTAACAGGCACAATTGCCATCCCTATTCAGTGATACTTCACGACGGTTTGTATTAAAACCGTCGTGATATTACATCATCACAAACGATTTGTATTAAAATCGCTCGTGATATTTTGCCACCGATATTGCTGCCCCTCTATTCAAACTTTCAAATTGAAGCTCATGACCTCTTGGTTCCGATACCTAAATGCCCTTATATATGCCTTCCCACACGTCTCCCCAAACACACTCTAAACCAATCTTCCTGCTAGCCCTCCCAAGCTGCCGATCGAAACACCTATTTTTTAGTTTGATAGAAACTTATCATAGATGATTCTATTTAGGAACAGTCTGTGATAATATGCTATCACAGACGGTTCATAGTAAGAACCATATGTAATAATTGTTATCGCAGACAGTTCTATTTATGAACCGTCTATGATAATTATATCACAAACGGTTGAAAAACTGTCTACAATGCACTTAGGGTATTATAGACCCATAAGTACATATGATTCAAAACCATCTGCGATGACGTTTCGAACTGTCTGTGATGACCTTTTACGTAGTAGTGTTCCTTTAAAATTAGCCGTTCATGATGATCGGCGTGTATGTTGCTAGTTTCGTCACATTGTTCTTCCTTGACCCTTATGTCATTTCCAAAATGAGGCAACTCATCAAATTAATTGTATTCTTCCTCATCCACTACATTCTCAACTCCGACAATCCTCCTTTTTCCATGAAGAACTATGTGGCTTCTTATTTACCCGGCGGTTAAATAGAAAACTTAAACAAATTGGTTAGTGAGTACAAATGATTCATTTTGTATCCGACACGTTTCGGTCAATGGTAGTGATACCGCACTTGTCGACCTTCACCGTGAGAGATGGTGCTCTCCGACCCGCCGCCGCGAACCCCGCGCCGCCTCCTCCTCGGCCCGCGCCGCCACGGAACCCCGCCACCGCCCTCCTCCTCGGCCCGCGCCGCGAACCCCGCCCGCCCTCCTCCTCCCCCGCCGCCACCGCGAACCCCGTCGCCCACCTCCTCGTGCCCTCGCTACTTTCTCCCTTCGTTGAATCCATTCCCCATCTCCGTTCATGTCACTTCACTTCACCTTGTACTAAGGACATAGATTGCTTGTGGGATCGGTTGTTGCTCTATGATGATTAAAATCTTATCGAGATTGGAGGATTTAATCTTTGAGCTCTAATTACGTCACTTGTTGTCTTTTGATTCATGCTCATATCATGCAACTATTGTTAATCGTGAGCTTTGAAGAATATATTATCTCACTTGTTATTTTTTAATTCGCCACTTGTTGTCTTTTAATTATCACTTGTTATCTTTAAATTATCTGTCACTTGTTGTCTTTAAATTATGATTTGTATTATGGATTGATGTCATTGGTGTGCTTATATAATTATAGAGCAATTATATTTATGCTTATACCCAAATTTTTATCCTAATAGACCCACAAATTGTCGAATAGCAACATGTCATCCGCGATTCTTCAACATCATCGCGGGGCGCCGCCCAAAATCAAGCGCCAAGGAAGAGGGCTATCAAAGAAGCCGAGGGACGATTTACCATCACACAAGTCGAGTTCGGGGTCCCTCTTCCTCCCAAAGCAGAAGCCATGGAGAAGAACGATCGAATAGTTGCCGACAACGAATTGAAATCACATTCGATTGTGGAAGAGCGTGCCTACGACTCGAAACGTGAGTGGTGCGAAATTTTGGCATCGTCGAGATCCCGAAGAACACCAAGGCCGGCAACGACAAGCCTTGCTAGGGGCATGCAAAGCATGGAAGAACTTCAAGATCACGCTTGTCAAGGACTACGTGGAGAAGGACGAAACACCCTTTCAAAATACCCATTCCGGAACCACAAGTAGTGCTCGCCCACACCGCACCCACGACCCCAATTTATGCTCACGGCATACTGCGAAGGACGACGGGTGAAGAACCTTGCCTATACCCGTCATCGAACTTTACCATGAACTAAGAGTCACCATCGAGAGTTGAACTAATGACGGTATATATAAGCAGCGGTTTCTAAGAAATATAATAGCTATCAAAAAGTTTATAACAATCAATAGCAATTAGAGATCTGCTATAGTCTGCGCCACTGTCAATCTATATTGTGGGTAAATGGGCGGGCGGTACCGTGGAGCTTACCCATACATGTGCTGTTTGCAGATGGGTAGAGTGTTTCCCTATTTGCGTGCACTGGGTAAAGAAAATATCCCATACCCGACTCAATAGGGTATTTACCCAGGTATCACTGTGTAACGGGCACAATTGCCATCCCTATCTGTGATACTTCACAGACAGTTTGTATTAAAAACCGTCTGTGATATTACATCATCACAAACGATTTGTATTAAAAATCGTCTGTGATATTTTGCCACCCGATATTGCTGCCCCCTCTATTCAAACTTTCAAATTGAAGCTCATGACCTCTTGGTTCCGATACCTAAATGCCCTTATATATGCCTTCCCCACACGTCTCCCCCAAACACACTCTAAACCAATCTTCCTGCTAGCCCTCCCAAGCTGCCGATCGAAACACCTATTTTTAGTTTGATAGAAACTTATCATAGATGATTCTATTTAGGAACATGCGTGATAATATGCTATCACTGCACGGTTCATAGTAAGAACCATATGTAATAATTGTTATCGCAGACAGTTCTATTTATGAACCGTCTATGATAATTATATCACAAACGGTTGAAAAACTGTCTACAATGCACTTAGGGTATTATAGACCCATAAGTACATATGATTCAAAAACCATCTGCGATGACGTTTCCGAACTGTCTGTGATGACCTTTTCTGTAGTAGTGTTCCTTTAAAAATTAGCCGTTCATGATGATCGACGTGTATGTTGCTAGTTTCGTCACATTGTTCTTCCTTGACCCTTATGTCATTTCCAAAATGAGGCAACTCATCAAATTAATTGTATTCTTCCTCATCCACTACATTCTCAACTCCGACAATCCTCCTTTTTCCATGAAGAACTATGTGACGCTTCTTATTTACCTGGCCGGTTAAATAGAAAACTTAAACAAATTGGTTAGTGAGTACAAATGATTCATTTTTGTATCCGACACGTTTCAGGTCAATGGTAGTGATACCGTACTTGTCGACCTTCACCTGTGAGAGATGGACCCAATGACACTGAAATAAGGGGATCTTGAAAAGCACGTAGTTGAGCTCCTAAATCTTATCTATGAATCTATAGTAGGAGTTCTTAAACCCATCGGTACTGAATATATCTATGCGGACACCGCTGTTCTGGTTAGTGCTCTTTACATCCTCAGCCTGCGTACAGAATGTGTACCCATTTATATCATATCCTTCCCATATTACAACTGTAAATGTTGGCATTCTACCAACCATGTCAGCATATCACTTGACAAGCTCCTAGCAAGTCACTCCTTCAACTATTGGTTGAACCGGCCGTTGTGTTGTCTCGTGATCCAAACATTCGGGCACTCTTGATTCTGTTGCCAAAGCACATCCTTGTGCTGGTCGATAAATGGGGACACTTCAGTTATGTGTTGCAAGACCGTGAAATGAGCTTAGGTATATGCATCCACATCTGGAGTGATTACTTTCCTTCTGATGGTCTCGATACCCTCGAGCCTCCCCTCATGGCAAGATCGAGTTACACTTATCGATTTGACCTGAGTCATGCAATCGACACAGAACTCAATGACCTCTTCTATTGCATAACCTTCGACAATGCTGCCCTCCGGCCGAGATCACTTTTGTACGTAGGACTTGAGAATTACCATAAACCTCTCGGACGGGTACATGCTACGTAGGAACATGGGCTTGCGTATTTTTATCTCCCACACAATGTGAACAATGAGATGGACTCGATATCAAAAAACGATGGAGGGAAATACATCTCAGGATGACATAGAGTCGTCATCACCTCGTCCTACAGAGTATCTAGTCCTTCGGGATCGGTGATCTTCTAAGCAATTGTGTTAAAGAAATAATACAGCCCCATGATTGTCTCTCAGACCTTGATCAATAAAATACTTCTAGTTTTAATAGGGAGCATCTGTGTCATCAACACATGACAATCATGAGACTTCATGCTAATTAACTTCAAATCTTCCATCAAAACAAGTTTATTTATGTTGACAGAGTAATCAAATGAAACTTTTACACAATGCAAGCACTGATGAAGTTCAGTTCTCTCGGCCTTGGATAGAGTGTAACAAGCAGGGGAAGGTAAGTTCATCATTTATCAGTCTTTGTCGGTGCTAACGTAGGCTTAATGTCCATATCAACCAAGTCAAGTCATGCATTGACACCATCTTTTGTTTGTCACGAATGTTCAGTAAGAGACCAATCAAGATGTCACATATGATCTTCTCTACGTGCATGATGTCGATGCAGTGGTGACTTCTAGGTACTCCCAATATGGTAAGTCCCAAAATATTAATCTCTTCTTGAAATCGTTCTTCTCATAGGTCGTCAATTTACGTCCTTTTCTGAGCACAACATCTAAATCTTTAACCATATCATAGATCTCTTTTTCACTTAAATACCTTAGAGCTGAATTGTTCTCTTTCTCTTCATCAAATTATTTCTTCATCCTGCAGTATAGGTGAGCCTTCCGAAGGAACCTACCGTGATGCATGCACATAGTTTTGCATAAGTGCTTCAGCCACACACTCTCGGTATCATCTAAGCAATGAGTACAGGCTTTGGCTCCTTTATACTCTGGCCCGACAGGTTAGCAATGGCAGGATAATCATTTATAGTGTAGAACAACAAGGTGCGTAAAGTGAAGTTCTCTTGTTTGTACACATCATATATCATTCCTAGGTTGCTTCGGCCCTTAGATAAGTATCGGTAATAAAATATACTTCTACTTCATACACAACTAAGGAGGAAGGTTATAGATGCAGAGAGTCATGTGTCATGTGCTATGTCGGCTGCTCATGTTACTGAAAGGATTCATTTCATCTATACTCAATCCGAACCTTATTTCCTCAGTTCTACACCAAAGTCTGCAAACCTCCTATCGATGTTTCTCCACTGGGCGGAATCAGCAATGTGTCTTAACATTTCATCTTTTTTATGCTCCTCCGAGTGCCAACGCAACAATTTTGCCTCTTTTGGGTTTGCAAAAACCTCTTTAAACGAGTAATTACAGGAAGATACCATGCCACTTTAGCAGGAGGTCCTCTCTTTACCTTTATTCTCTCGTCATCATCTGATTGATTCTTACGCTTGTATCAAGAGGCGTTGCACACCAGACATACATGCATGTTTGCATACTCTTTACGGTAGAGGATACAATCATTCGGATATGTATGTATTCTTTCTACTTCTATTCCCAATGGACAAAGAATCTTCTTGACTTTGTAGGTGATTTTGATCAACTCGTTTCTTTCTAGAAGTATATCCGCTAAAAGACCTAACAGTGTCGTGAAACTCTTATCGGACCAACCGTTGCTTGCCTTCAATTTCAGCAGTTCAAGCACTACTGACAACCTCATGTAATTTGACTTGCAGCACGTGAACAAAGATTTCTCTAAGTCCTCCATCAAGCCCCGGAATTTAACATTCTCTCTCTCGTCACAATTTCCTTCTGTACCGTGAAGCATCTAATCTAGATTGTCATCATACAACCTATCCGAATCGGAACCATAATCGACATCATCCAGTGGCATATCATTGACTTCGTCGGCATGTTATTATTACTACCGTTCTGTGTAATCTGCTCTTCACCATAATTGGTCCAACGTGCATACATTTTTTTGAAACCCCTTCGAATCAAGTGCGCTTCAATCTGCGCTCGGTTCTTAAACATCTTTAGATTCTCATAGTCAATGTATGGACATTACATATATTCCACCCTTTTATTCAACATATCCTCCTCGACAGCTCTTGTAAAAGTGGACATGCCATTAGTGTACTCTTTACTCACACGGTTCCTAGCGTACATCCAGCTTCGATCCTACGTTACACATATAACAATTTAGTATTAAATATTAAATTAATTAATTACTATACAATATATATGCGATCTAAAGTAGGTATATGTAATTTCTCAATTGTCAATGCGTCGAATCTTTAGGAATACTGACAATGAGATTTGATAAAGAAAACAAATATACATGTAATTTCCTTTTCAATTTTGCTATTTGTAAGTTGCCTGATTTTCCTCATCTTTGGATGTCTAATTCTGATTTTACTCCGATGGTTCCAATGTCATTTTGTATGAATGATTTTGAGCATGTTTTGTAAGAAAATAGCTATATGTAGCAAAAATAATTAATTAAATTGAATTAAGTAGAAATAAACTATTAATTAATCAGTAGTACTCCCTCCATCTAAAATCATAAGGTGTATTTTGTCATGCACATAGACTAATGAAACATTAAAAATGACTGAACTGCCTCTAAGTATTATTTTTAAGTAATATATTTAATGTATGCATATAGGGAATAATAAGTAAAACTGGATATTTATTAAGAATGTAGAGGGAACAACACACTTATTTTGCATTAGAATATGAAATACATCATGTATTTATGAACAAAACCGTTCAAAAATATGCCTTATATTTTTGCCCTTATATGGATATTTATTAAGAATGTAGAGGGAACAAGACGTTCGTAAGAAATTATCTAACCTTTAGCGATCAATTTTGAAGAAAAATATGGCTAGCCGTGCAGTAATTAAAGTACACATTAATTTGAAGAAATAATGTAAACAGTAATTAACTTTGGAGAGAGATCGGTTTTAGTATTTATGTAGTAAAACTAAGAACTTCAACAATTCTTAGGGGGGCCATAGAGAAGTTCTTTCGCCGAATCACTCGGCCTTTAAAAGGGAGTGTCGAGATAAGGCCTATTCTTTAATCCTTTTCATTTTTTCCCTTCTTGTGACTTGCTTTCCATGCATGAAAATTTTCTTTGTCGACGTCACCGGGCTGTGCTCGGCGGCATCGCCGTGGTATTCTTGCTGGTCTGGTGCTGCTGCTACTGGAGGATTATCCGCGCCTGCATGCAGCGGTACTTCTATGTTGACGAGCTGCCACTACTATAAAAGAGGTTATACTGGACGACTATATCATAGATAGTTCAGCGGATGATCCAGATAACTGTTTGACATCCGTAATAGTTTGTAGCAGTGCAACATGACCTAATTATTGTTAATAAATTATGGTTCAAGCTTTATACATTTGGGGAATGCCTGCTATACATGCTACAACAACTGATTTGTAAAGTATTTGTGAGTTTAGCGAACCGTCACCATTCCATTCTACTCCTTTTATAGGAAGTACTAGGTTTTGCATGCACTAGGAACGATCCGCACTGGAAGATTTTACCCAAGAAAGATGCAAGGACAGCGGAGACATTCCAGAAACTCTTTGGCGTCTTGCAGAACATTGGACTGTGAAAGATCAAGTTGTCTCTGTTTCTTCTCCACGAACTCTTATTGTTTTCTTTCCCGCCGAAGTTTTTGTTTTGATCGAGTGCTTTCTTTTGATTTGTGTACGCCTCTTCTTCTTGGCCGGCAGGTTTTTGTTTCTTTTTATCAGATCGAAACAAGATTGTTTTTACTTGTTTAGGGTTGTCAGAGTAAAACTCACAGCTCAGTTATTTGGACCGTTTTTCCCCAATAAGTACACTCTAAAATATAATACAGACTAGTACAATACCCGTGCGTTGCAACAAAATCTCAAAATAAGGTGTATATGATATCAGATGGGATCCTAAAACTTACAATAAATATAAATTTTATTTCACCCGTGTCAAAGCAAAATATAACTCTACTGAAGGAGCCTCTTCCAAACACCTCACGTGGGGCATTGGTTTTGAGAAATATTCTTGCCCGTATTTCATGGTTTTACTATCCATATCCAAACTCCAAAATATATGGTATATGAAACAAAAATAATGATCTAAAAAAATTATGCAATGGATACTTTTTATATTCATTAGATGGTCCTACGCCCTAACGAAACAATCATAAAAACCAAGTCATGATTCTACCTTGAATAAGTAAAAGTAAAGTTTATGTACTTCGGTCCACCCAACAATTAAAAGCATAGATTACTAAAGCATAACACAATCAAATATTTGTGATGTTTAGTAAGGAATTACATCAACATACATCAGTAGCCTTTTTAATGACACAATCTTCGCGTTTTTAAGGAGTAGAGATAACCTTGCATCAGACCCATTTTGTCTAGCAGTGCGGTGAAGCAGCTTTTTTAGTTCCTTTCTAGACTTGCTCAGGCCTTCTCCTCATTCATTCTCGTTGTCATCCTATAAGTATTGCAATCAGAAGGTCACACTTGACATATCAATGGTAATTCTGGTAAAGACAAAGAACATCTCACGACCTAATAAATAGCGATAACAAAGATTTTGCAGCGGTGCAGGGCATGCCATATTAACCTATAATATGAGCAAAAGTATGTGTATTTCTATCTACCTGCTTAATTTCTGGTGGAGAAGGGATTTCAGGATCAGCTCAATCAGCTCTTTCCTCTAGGTCAATATCCAGAGCCTCATCATTGTCAGTGAAGATCTCTTCATGCTCCCAATCATCACCTAATAAAGAGCAGGTTCGACCTAAGAAGCCTACTGAAGGCTCAGAAACAGGCATTGATGTACAAGAAAGATTATCCTTGTATTTTCTTTTTGGTGTGTAATTATGAATAATTCTTTCGAATAACAATAATATAATAAGCATGTGCTTACTGATTAAAGATGGGCAAAATCTCATAATTTCCAAATATTAACAAAAACGAGTAGTATTTGACTAGCATAAACTCTCAATTTCATCATCCGAATCAAAGTCTCTGTCTTTTCCACCTTCATCATCATCCATGGCCTTTGTAGTAAGCCCATGCCTATTTTCCCTTGTAGCTTCCACTTCTTCATCTGCCTCGCCTTTATCAGATTGATTTCCACCCTCATTCTTATTTCCATTCTTGGGGTGAACAATACATGTTTCCCATCCAATTACATCATTAGGCTTCTTCACATCCGAACTAAAGGTTGTAGCTTCATTTGTAGGTGATTTCATCATCCACTGTTCATACCCAGTTGCACTGCTTCTCCTCCTATTCATCTTCTCTTTAGCTTCTTCCAAAGTCAGTTGTTTCTACCATGCAATTTTACTGAAGTTATACCTGAAAATGCATGACAAATTGTGAGGATGCTTTGAAGGAATTAAGAGAGTAATTTCTATTTGGAGCTTTTGAGCATACTATTAGAATGTTGAAACTTGCAACTGTTGCTATTCCTTGTCAAATCTTGGGTAAAAGTGTACACTCTCGCTAAGCTTTATGTCTTGCTGGTAATTATGTTCTCAGGATAATTATAGTTGATACGAAGAAGAGGAAGATAAAGATAGAAGAAAGCTATGAGTACCAGGAACCAACAGGAACATCATGGAACTCCCTGTCGTGCAACATCAACAAATAGTATGTATCAGTTGTAGATTGTGAGGTCTCAAGTTGACTTTGATTCTGATATTCACCTATTTCATCTTCCAAAATCCATGGCTTTCTGTTGTAGTATTTCCCCTTTTTTGTCAAACATGAGTGCCAAACGATTAACAGGAAACAACAGGGTAAAATTCTTGAGTTGCAATCGCTCGGAAGTCAGAACAAGTTACTGCAGAGGGGTCTCTTAACATGTACATTTGCCATTAGATGAGCAAAATAATTTTTTTTGTTTCATAAGGATATCCAATAGCACATTACTAATTTATGATCTCAGATATTTAATTCAGTACAACATAAAAGAAATGCAATGTTTTTTTGTCTAATTACAATGACATAGGGGAGTTCATTCATGAGATTGAGTGATGCCAAAATTAACGCAGCTTCTGCGAGAGAAGTGCAGTTTGTAACAAAAATATGAATACTCAGTGTCTTACCGCTTCAAAGTGAATTGCAGCATCCTCTGATGGCAGCATTAAGATTAAAGTTGGCAATGCATTGCAGCCAATAATCAGCATTGAGTAGAAAATTCACAATGTAGATGTACAAAAATAATATATGTGTAGAAGCGGAAGCAAGTCTGATGTTAAAATCTAAAATGAATGTTGGTTTCATTTATTTTTGGCTTTTTATATCTTACCTGGCTTTTGTTTTCATATTTCTAAAAGCCAAAGTCCGCAAGGCCCCTGCAGGTGCCCTCTGCACCTTAAGATCCTGCGATTCTAGCAATTCAACAAGAGGTGGGATGCCACCTTCAATTTTGCAGTAAATCAAAACCATCAGCAAGCACAGGAAAAGAACACCAGATCCTGCAGAGGAAGAGAACATCAGGTTCACATCCATCCAAACCGGCTATCGAGATAAGAAACCCATCCAAAACCAAATTGAACCGAACCTGCAACGTGGCCTTGGCGGCGATGGCGTGGTGCGCGGAGGAGAAGAGCGTGAGCCGCATGGGCTGGTCGCCCTTAAAGTTGACCTAGGAGGCCTTGAATCTTGGGAGCCAGTAAGCGGTTGTGTAGCTCCCTCCTTGACGTCGACGGGGAGCCCAGTGACGAAGATGGTGAGGACCTCGCCGGCGCCGAGGCGGGCGGCGGCATGGGGCACAACGGGTGGATGCCAGCGCCAGCTATGGAGACAGCGGGGAAGCGTGCACGAACCCTAACCCGAGAGAGAGAGAGAGATTGATTTTTTTGGGTCTGGGAAAGAGGGGACGAGCTGGAGATGGATATGGATACTCCCCACCTCCTTCCACCCCGATCTGTACCACCGCCGTTCCACCCCTGGTCGGCTGGTCGACGCAAGCGAGGACCGGCAGTGTGTCGAGCGGTGACCGAACGGAACACTGGTGGCCGTAGCCCCTCGAGGAGCGGAGGAGGAAGCGGCGCAGGTTCTGAGGAGCGAGGGCGGGCGGTTTCTGAGAAGGCGAGGGGAGGAGGAGGCGGCAATTCTGAGCGGCGTGGGCGGGCGGTTTCGTGGAGGCGGGATTCAGATCTACTCGGTGGGAGGAGAATCCGCGCGCCACCGTTGGTGAGGAGAGATGGCACGGATTGGGCGGTGGGAGGAGAGATGGGCGGTGGCGGCAGGCTCGATCGGAGAGCAACTAAGTGGTTGCGAATAACTGCAGTGTACGCACAAAACCCTAGCGGAGGGTTATATAAAAAGGATTATTACAGACGGTTCTATTTAAGAATCGTCTGTGATATCAATATCACAGACGGTTCTAAACTAAGAACCGTTTGTGATAAACCTTTGCTCCCTGTAGTTATTAATATAAACACCAACCAACATTCAATGAACATAGAGATACATTTGTATTTCTTTACAACGACCCAATGAACATAGAGATACATTTGTATGGCTCATTCTCAAAATTCACCTATATATCACACATTTTCACATATATGTAAATGCAAATTCACAAATACATCACACACATGCATTGTTGTATACATAAATGTCAATTCACATATACATCACATACATGCATTGTTATATACATAAATGCAAATGCCCCCATATATGTCACACATTCTCATTCCACTTGCTTATTTCCTTTCAAAATTAGCCCTTCATGATAATCAATGCGTACGTAACTAGTTTCGTCATGTTGTTCGTCGTCGACCCTTATGCCATTTCCAAAAGGAGGTAACTCATCAAATTGATTGTATTCTTCCTCGTCCACTACATTCTCTACTCCGACAATTCTCTTTTTTCCATGAAGAACTACATGACGTTTCTTATTTGCCGGGTCGGTTACATAGAAAACTTGAACAAATTAGTTGGCGAGTACGAATGGTTCGTCTTTGTACCCGACACGTTGGAGGTCACGGTAGTGACACCGTACTTGTCAACCTTCACCTGTGGGAGATGCACCCAATGACAGAGAAATAAGGGGATCTTGAAAACCGCGTAGTCGAGCTCCCAAATCTCTTCTATGAACCTATAGTACAAGTTTCTCAACCCATCGGTACTGAACGCATCTATGCGGATACCGCTGTTCTGGTTAGTGCTCTTTACATCCTGAGACTGTGTATAGAATGTGTACCCATTTATGTCATATCCTTGCCATGTCACAACTGTAAATGTTGGCCATTTTGCCAACCATGTCAGCATCTCACTTGGCGAGCTCCTAGCGATTTGCTCCTTCAACCATTGGTTGAACCGACTGTTGTGTTGCCTCATGATCCAAACATCCGCCGCTCCGAATTCTGTTGCCGAAGCACATCCTTGTGCTGGTCGACATAAGGCGCCACTTCAGTTATGTGTTGCAAGACCGTGAAATAGGCTTGAGTATATGTGTCTATATCTGGAGTGATTGCTTTCCTTCCGATAGTTCCGACACCCTTCAGCCTCCCCTCATGATGAGATAGAGGCACACCTATCGGTTGAATCTAAGCCATATAATCGACACAAAACTCAATGATCTCTTTGCTTGCATAACCTTCGATGATGGTGCCCTCCGGCCGAGATCGATTCCGTACGTAGGATTGAGAATTCCCATGAACCTCTGAAATGGGTACATGCTACGTAGGAATACGGACCCGCACATTTGTATCTCCCACACAACGTGAACAATGAGATGGACGATGATATCGAAAAACGAAGAAGGGAAATACATTTCAAGATGACATAGAGTCATCACCACCTCGTCCTGCAGAGCATCTAGTCCTTCGGGATCGATGACCTTCTGAGCAATTGTGTTAAAGAAATAACATAGCCTCATGATTGTCTCTCGGACTTTGATCGGAAAGATATTTCTAATTGTAATAGGGAGTATCTGTGTCATCAGCACATGACAATCATGATACTTCATACCATTTAACTTCAAATCTTGCATCGAAACAAGTTTCTGCACGTTGCCGGAGTAACCAGACGGAACTTTGACACCAAGCAAGCACTAGCATAGTACTGTTTTCTCGGCCTTGGACAGAGTGTAACACGCAGGGGGAAGGTACGTTTGTCCATTATCTATTTTTGTCGGTGCTAACTTAGGCCTGATGTCCATATCAGCCAAGTCAAGCCATGTGTTGACGTTGTTCTTTGTTTTATCACGAATGTTCAGTAAGAGACCAATCAAGCTGTCACATACATTTTTTTCTACGTGCATGATGTCGATGCAGTGTTGAACTCTAGGTACTCCCAATAAGGTAAGTACCGAAATATTGATATCTTCTTCAGGTGTTCTTCTCTTGAGCCCTCAATTTACGTCCCTTTCCGAGGACAATATCTAAATCCTTAACCATATCATAAACCTCTTTTCTCCTTAAATGCCTTGGAGCTGAACCATCTTTTTTCTCTCCGTCAAATTGTTTCTTCATCTTGCGGTATGGGTGAGCGCTCCGAAGGAACCGGCGGTGACGCATTTAGACGGTTTTACGTGAGTGTTTCAGCCACACACTCCCGGTACCATCTAAACAATGAGTACAAGCTTTGTCACCTTTTGTACTCTGGCCTGATAGGTTAGCAAGGGCAGGATAATCATTTATGATGCAGAACAATAAGGAGCGCAAAGTGAAGTTCTCTCGTTTGTATGCATCCCATACCTGTACCCCTTCGTTCCACAGTACTTTTAGATCTTCCACCAACGGTGCTAGGTACACATCGTTATGTATCGAAAGCAAAATATACTTTTGCTTTATACACAACCAAGGAGGAAGGTTATAGATGCAGAGAGTCACGGGCCATGTGTTATGTCGGCTGCTCATGCTATTAAAAGGATTCATTCCATCTGTACTCAGTCCAAACTATACATTCCTTGGTTCTGCACCGAAGTCTGCAAAACTCCTATCGATATTTCTCCACTGGGCGGAATCAGCAAGGTGTCTTAGCATTCCATTCTTTTTACACTCCTCCGAGTGCCAATGCAGCAGTTTTGCCTACTTTGGATTTGCGAAAAACCTGTTCAAACCTTGGACATGCATGTATTCTTACTACTTCCATTCCCAATGGATAAAGAACCTTCTTGGCTTTATACGTGGTTTTAGGGAACTCATTTCCCTTCGGAAGCATGTCCGCTAAAAGACCTAGCAGCGCCGTAAAACTCTTGTCGGACCAACCGTTGCTTGCCTTCAATTTCAACAGTTCAAGTACGGCCGACAACCTCGTGTACTTTGACCTGCAGCACGTGAACAATGGTTTCTCCAAGTCCCCCATCAAGCCCGGGAATTTAACATACTCTCTCTCATCATAGTTCTCTTTTACATCGCGAAGCATCTGATCTAGATTGTCATCGTGCAACCTATCCGAATCCGAACAACAATCGACATCATCCGGCGGCATCTCATCCACATCACCAGCGATGTCATCCGGCGGCATATCATTCACTTCACCGGCGATATCATCCGGCGGCATATGATCATTGACTTCGCCATGACTGGTCCAACACATATAACCCTTTTTGAAACCCCTCCGAATCAAGTGCGTTTCAATTTTCTCTTGGTTCTTAAACGTCTTTAAATTCTCGTAGTTAGTGCATGGACAGTACATATATTCCACCCTCTTATTCAACATATCCTACTCTTGTAGCTTCACTCACACGGTTCGCGGTATACATCTAGCTTCGGTCCTACGTTATGTATATATATAACAACTTAGTATTAAAAATTAAATTAATTAATTATTACAACATATATACCACATGCATTGAGGCTTTGCTAGCTTAATTTATATTATAAACACAACAGCTATTTCCCCAGCGATCGCTGATGGTATATAACCAACAATTTTGACAAATTTGGCCTCCCATATGACGGAAACTGATCATGTATGGTCAAGTAGATGCAAACCATCTTCAATAACACTCACCAAAACATATATCTAAATTGTAATGCAAATAAAAATAAATTTCATTACTAACCATATCTAGAGCAACCAAGAACGTATGAATCTTCAAAACTCAATCTCTACCTCATCCCACCAAATTAATTGGTCTGAAATCACCTAGCTTGCTTCTTGAGCGAAAGAGTGCAGCACCGGCCAGATCTGGATCGAAATGAAGACAGATACGGTTTTGAGCGGCGCAATAAATGTCTAGCGCCATTATCACAGACGATTTTTAATTAAAAAAATCGTCTGTGATAATTTTGAGATCATCACAGACGGTTTTTTAATAAAAACCATCTATGATACTAAAATATCACAGACGGTTCATCGGTAAGAACTGTCTGTGATACTATTTTCTCCGACGCCATCAACATAGACGGTGTCCAAATTAAAACCATCTGTGTTAGTGTCGGTCATAGACGGTTTTATCAAACCGTCTATGATTTGGCGTTACTATTAGGCTTTCCGTAGTAATGGTGGAATGTAGATATTGATTGTGCGTGTGAAGGGGTGAAAATGGGTGAGATATTATCCGCCCGATCCGGAGCCAAATCTGGTCAGGATCAGATTCGGGAAGCAAATTTAATATCCAGCAGAATCCCGATAGTTCATCCCGGATATGAATTTTAATTCAGAGTGTGATATTCGACGGATACGGATTGGGGCCAGATATTGGGACAAAAACTTCCCGGATAACCTGAATAGGCAGCGGCCACAATTAACCTGAATAGGCAGCGGCCGCAATTTGACTATTCAAATCTGTCTTCATGAATGTCGGGCTTTTTGCCCATAAAAAACATGTTCTCCAAGAGAAACATTTTATAAAAATGAAATAGACCATGGAGTGTCAGCACATGACCAGAAAAAAAAATAAAGGCACAAGCCCAAAGATTTCCCATCAAAACAACAACTTCAAAACTTGACTCATATCACCACAAAACCAGCAAGTTTACGGCTGTTAAGGGTACAGATGTCATTTCATTTTTCGGGTTGTGTGTCTCAGTATTATAATGGCCTCACGGGCTGCTATTGCGATACATCTAATATTTTACATTTCTATTCTTTCTTAACTTGTAACATAATATCAGAGCCTAGGTTAGACTAGGGTTTCGACCACCGCGACCAGCCGCCTCTGCCTCGGGAGGAGCAATCTCCATTCCGGAGGCAACCTCCTCTATTCCAGCCCGATCCGGTCGCCTCCGGCCTCCTCCATGCTCCACACTATGCACGTGGCCGCCGTGCACGCGCATGCCCCAAATTCAGCCATCTCCACCAACGGTAAGCCCGGATTCGACTGTCTCCAACACCGGCAAGCCCGGATACGGCCTCTTCGCGGCCGAATCCGGGCTCCCCACCGTCGGATTTGGCGCCCTCCTCTCCACCGCCGTGTCTCCTCGGATGCCTACGCCTGTGCTTGCGCCCATGCCCTCCTGCTCCTATGTCGGCGCCCGCGCCGGCCTCTACTCCTGGCTCCTCTTCGTCACCTCGGTGCCGCTCCAGATCTGGCCGCCACGCCTCGAATCCGCCCTCTATGCCGACTCCCAGCCGCCGCTTCCCATCCGCTGCCCCAGGCCGCCACAGGCTTCTCTCCTCTCTAGCCTCCTTCCTCGGCCGGTGGTGAAGAGAGGGAGAGGTGCTGAGAGGGAGGGGAGTGAGGTGGGATTGTGAGTTTGGGATTTAGGGAGTGAGAAGGGGAGTTGGTGTGGTTGCTGCTATAATCTGTTGCCTTTAGGTCTTTTTCTTTTGAGTCTTTCGTTGTATCCATTCAAGTCCGTAGTATCTATCTTTCAGTTCGTTAAAGTCGTGCCAGTCCATAAAATACTTTGTTGCGTTTGTTTATATCTCGTAACGTTGCGGAGCATCTTTTTGTGTAGTCAAAACAACCTTTAAGATGCTCCTGCTCCATCTCGTGCACATAAGAGCACTTCTAGGTAAGCAATTGAAGCAATATTAGCCTACTTTGCTGTAACGTCCCAAAATTTGGATATTCAAAAATATGAAATTTTCAAACTTTTCTCACATTTTTGCTAGCATTCCAAATTTCTTCTAGATAATTATTTGAGATCTTTCTGAGTTTTGAGGCGTGCGAATTAATAACCAAAATAATCCCAAGCGCAAATCATGATTATGTAAATACTAAAAGTTGTGAAAATAATATAATACAAGGAATTACAAGTTTTAAACTAATTTTTAAATTGCATCTAAATCCAAACCAAAATTTGGAATTTAAACTCAAACCGAGAAGCAAACACTTGCATCTAAGTAATTGAACTAGAAATTTCAATTTTTGAATTTTAAAGTTAAGGAAAGACTCAAAAATCAATAAATCATAATGGAAATTTAAAATTTAAATTAAAAGTCTAAATTCCAAAATTTTGTTTAAACCTTTTTCCTCTTTTTCTTCATTTTCTCCCTTCTCTTTCTATTCCATGTGGGCCCACCCCTTCTTCTCTCTCCCTCCCTCTTTCTCCTTTTCTTTCTCTCTACGCGCGGGCCCGGGCCCTTCCTTCCTCCCTCCTTTCTTTTCTCCCAGCCGCCTCCCTTCCCCTCCTTTCTTCTTCCGTGGCCGGGCGATCTCCATGTCGCCTCCTCCTTTCTCTCTCTCTGCCCGCCACGCCACGTCCGTCCGCGCTCGTGGTCTCGCCCGCCTCACAAGATCGAGCCCCACGTCGGTCATTGCCCGGAGGTCCTCCACCGCTACCCGGTCCGCCACGCCCGCGCCTCGCCCGGCCACGCCTGGTGAGCCCACCATTGCACCTCCCTTTGTGGCTATAAGAGCCTGCCGCCCACCGCCTTCCCCTAGCTTCCTCCCCCCCTCCTCCTCCTCAAACCGAGCTCGGCCGAGCTCCTCTCGCGCGCCACGGTCACCTCCTCGTCTCACCGCCGCCCGTGAGTATTCGCAGTTAACAGCGTCACAACAGGCGCCCAAGCGCCCACCGCCTCCCTCACCGTTAATCGGAAAGCCACCGCCCGAGCACTCCACGCCCCTTTTCTCACTTCCGACCGGGCCGCCATTGTCGCCGCCGCTTCCTCCTCGGTCGGTCCCGAGTCGATTCGGCGCGGTGGGAGCAGCACCTCGGCGCCCAGAGGCTTCCCAAACCGACGGCCGACCCTCTTCCCCAATGGCGCGGCCCCTCCGCGGAAGCCTCCCCGTGCCGCCGCCTGCGCTCGTCGTCGGCTCGCCTCCGCCACTCTCCGGCCACTCCGCTCGGGTGGGCTCTGCATCGCACTCAAGCTCTGTCACGCCTTACTTCCTCCCTCCTCCTCGCACTCAAGTTCGTATAAGATTAATTAATATGGCTTAAATGAATGTCTAGGTCTAAAAGACTAAGTACTAATTAAAGACATTGATAAAGGAAAATAACGTCGGTTAGCTGTCCAAATTTAATAAAGATTACTCTTAATTAAAAATATATACCCAATATTTAACCTGCTATCGGTTAATAAATCCTAGCGGTAGGTTTTGCTAAGTAACAAATATTAAAATATAACCTAATATAATAGGCTTGCCCAGATGAATGAATTTAAATTAAAACTAAAACTAAGCCTAATAATAATAATTGAGCTATAGACAAAATGATAATAGTGCCATTAATTAAATCCTGATATTAGATTTAATAAATGTGTTAAGCGTGATTGCATATAACGAGTTAGTACCCGTATAAATGGGTCCTAATTCAAAATAAGTTACGTCTAGCAATAACTAAGAGTACCTAAAATATAGTACCACAAAAATACTATAAACTCGGACTCTAGAGATTAATTCGATAAGTTAAAAATTGTATATGTCGCGTGTATAGTACATACCCTAAATAATGGTGCCCGATAAAATAGTACCTAGCCCAACCAGTGCGTCAACTTATAGGTCTAACCTGACTCATGGAACTTCCTAAATAAATACAAAAATAATAAAAAGAGGTTATTAAGAAAAAGACCGAGTCATCGTATACTACCACCGGCCTTGCCTCGAATTACCCAAATCACCCGTTAAATCGTAACAAAGCTAGAAATGAGTTTATTTGGATTTATGTGAGTCTTTTGAGTTATTTGCCTTTATTCGTGTTCAGTTATTTAGCACGTAATTAGAAACTGGAATCCTGAAGAATCGATGGATCAAGCGTGAACCAGAACAGAGTGAAGAACAAAGACCAGAAGCTCTCGAAGAAACATGGTGTGAGCTCAAGACCGCGGTAAACCGCGCCAGGCAAGTCAATACTTTGATCATGTTGAACCTACATTTTCTGCGAATTACTTTTGTTTAAATTATCAAATTGCATGCTGATAATTTATATACAAATACATGCTTAATTCAAGATTCTAGTTATATGTCCATTGTTTGCCTTGATTAATATTACACCCCCTTGTTGAATATTTAAATATATGAACCTTGTCGCCCTAGCAAAAATTATGATAGTAACCTTTCGAAAATAAGTCCATAATTATATGCCATGCTTAGTATTGCATAGATACTCATGGGCGTGAGAACGCCCAAGCATCACTTTTAATCATGAGAAAGTTTGGTCAAGCGGTCATGGTGGTAATGATCGTTATATGTTCGATATGGTTATTTTATGCTCCCAAAGACCTCAACTTGCTTGAATATCTGGGCGGATGGTTCGAGGGTGTGTGAGTGGTGCGGTGGAAGCACAATGTGGTTAGTGGAAGAACCACCCAGATACCGCTAAGGACTGAATCTTGTCATGATCTCCCACGTAAAACAGTGCAATCACAAGTCTGTAAAGTACAACTTGGCTAAGTAAATTTATCGAAACTCCCGGACTCATCTCACTGGTAGTGGAGTGAAGTGGCTAAGCAAGAGCAAGGGGAGGCCTAAAGGGACACCAAGAGAGGGTGAGGTTTCCCAGCTGTTCTAAGCGTTGCGGGAAGTGGAGCCCGGCTGCGTTAGTAACTGGGGGGAAACATCCCGTGCATAGATGGGACCCACCGCAAGTGGGCAGTTTCCCATAAGGTGAGATGACAAAAGGAGCTAGATACTTTGAAAAGTCACTGTGATGGTCTGCTCAACTGCATGACTAAGGAATCATATGGGGCAACGAGTTGATTATCTCTTGTGGTGAAAGTGTACAAACTCTGCAGAGTTAAAACTATTCAAATAGCCGTGCCCACGGTCAAGAGCGGGCATGGGAACTTAACCAGATATAGTTCTATTTCAAAAACTTTGAGGGCGGGAATGGAAAAGTGGAGGCGTGCAAGGCCTCGATTTGTGTTGTCTCGGTGTCGCCCGATGATAAGTTAAGCGGCTATAATCAAGGATTAAGCATATGGTGCAGATGCCATGTAACAGTGGATGGAATCTGAATCACTATTGTTATTGCATTCTCTTACACATTATATTTTTGTTCAAACTGCTAAGTCTCAGGAAATTTTTATGTATTATATTCTTAAATGATGATAATACTTATCTCCAAATAAAAGGTCAGGAGGAATAAATAGAGAGGTAGAGAAGGAGATAGTAGTTATGGTAAAAATATAAAAGATGCTGGTGGATTCATATCGATCATAAAAGGGAAATGATAATGTGGATTCTGGGAGTAAACTGGTGGAGTCCAATGATTATATAAGCTAGGTAGATGATTTAAATGATTCTTGGAGAATTAAGGAGTGCAAAGGTAATCGTTGGATTACGTCACTGTTAACTAATATAAACTCTTGGGAGATGTTGGCTTTAATGACATTAAAAGGATTCGATCAAATACTAGATGGAGGAATTGAATTTTTGGAAACGTGGAGATATGATAATTGGGGTATAAACTTGATCATTGATATTCCTGGTAGAGGTGTACTAGTGAAATAATTAGAGATAGACAATATAAAATAAGGTGGATTATTGGAAGAGCCAATTTATGGTTTTGGGGATCAATGACCGAAACGATTGGATTGTTAGGAAGTCCTAATATGAATGATTTTGTCGGAATACAAAGTAATTATGATAGAGGAATATTAGAAATTACGAGGTGAAAAATTTATGAATAGCAATCACAAGATTGGATTATCAGGAATTTACGACACAACGGATATCGGTGGATACAAAGTAAAGGACACCAGATTTTCACTAGAATGAGGAGCTAATTACATTGTTGACTAATGAGCCTAAGATTGGATTTGTGAACTGGTGGTGGATATTTAGACTCACGTACGTGATTGGTAACTTCGATTCGATTACTTAAGATTTTGGATGATGCAATAGAAATCAATTGATCGGTGGGTCACAAGTAAAGGTATTGGATTATAAATAAGTTGTGTAGTTAACAAGTTGGCAATTGGTGGATCTGAGATCGGGATTATACGGTTCTGGTGAAATTTGAGACTGGAAGAATAAATTTATGGGGAAGCTAGGATTATGTGAGAATTAAACACCCATGGCTGGATTAACGAAATGGTGTGTCGCGAAATAGAAAGTGTATAATCGGTGGATTAAATAAATGATGACGCTCGTTGTTCGAAGTTTTAGACAGCAATAGTAACACCATGGTTAAATAATAAGAATAATGCTAAAAACAATTTCTGGCAAATAAAACAAACCAAGCCTCTCCTTTGATTAGCCATGCATATTATTTATTTGCATTATGTGTATTGGCTCGCGGAGCACGGTGGTTAGTGTGCTCACACTCGCTCTCACAACAAATCCAGAGTCAAGAGTCAGATCACTGCGCATCAGCAACACTATGAGTCATGATGACAAAGAAGATGAAGAAGTCAAGGGCTAGGTCGCGAACCTCCAGTTGGCTGCCTATGGGCATGTCCTGAAGGACCCACCTGAGTGCTTCGTTCTTCCGCTGCTGCAATTTACTGATTTCGGCCTAATCGGCCCATGAGTAAGTTTACTACTTTATTTATGCTTCCGCATGGTATGTATTTGATATCTATTTTCCGTAACTGTGAGCACTATCTACTGATCCAGGGAATAGTGCATTAAATCACAGAGGATTCCAGATAGTAAAATCTGGGGTCCCTACATTTGCATATTTTCTTCCTTGTTTTAGATTGTTTAGCAAGTGGGGGAGGTTAATCCGGTGAGGGTATGAAACCTTTCATCCATTTTCATTTTTCTTGACGTAGTCAGTAAAAATCAGTTCTATCTTTTTTTCTCAACTTCTATTTCTTACAAAACATTTAGTTTTACTGGAAAGGTTTAATTGAGAAAGGCCATGATCTGCACCTGTTAGAAGTTAATTCTTGCATTACTTATTCTTTTGCTTTTGTTTACCTACAGTGTCCTAATTATCCAAAGAAGTTTAATCAAGTAACTTTTCATTGGCATTTTGTTTTTCTAATTAAGAAATGATTATGTTTATTTTATAAATATGTGATCATTCTGCCATCCCTCTTTTATGACAGGCGTAAAACTACTATACTAAAGTAACATTTTATAATTACTTTGGAGAAAATTTCCCTTTCATGTTGTTTAATTCCTCTTGATGTAGAGAAAAGAGTGCTATATGCAGTAAGGGATGCAATGAGCTCAATGAAAAAAAGAGCGGACACCATGATGTCATGTCTTCTCACAAGCATTTCTATCAACTCTACACCAGGTAATCCTTCTTAGTTTGCCTTGCTTATGCCTTTGGCCCGGTTGTGTAATCAACATTAGACTCTGTTATATCTTCTCTGATGTATCTACTTTGTTTCTTGTTTTTTAGTTCATGGTTGGAGTCCTGTATTATGACTGTGTGAATGATAAGACAAAATGTAAAAGGAAAAGAGAGCAATCAGATTCCTCATGTTAAGAAGTCTGATCTTAACAAGATCAATATGTTATATATAATGTCAAATAACGTTGCACGTGTTACTTGATTTTTGTAAATTTTTCATGTCGTGAAATGAAAATGAATGTATGCATTGTTATGTTTTTCTTTTCCACGTTTGATTAGTTTGGAGCTAGAATAAAGTATTGAGTCATAAATGTGACTTATAATTTAGTGGTCCTAACTTAAATTTTTTCTTGTACCTTCTTAAGCAACGGAGAAACAATACGGATAACATAATTCCGATTTCTTTTTTTTTTGCTGCATGACCAAGATAGACGTACTTGTATGCTATATTATATAAAATTAATGTTTTCGATGTGCTTGTATGCTATCTTATATAAAATTGATGTTTTTGTTGTAACGCATGAGTACTCTACTAATACTACTTAAAAATACGAGTTAGCATTCTCTCTTTCTTCATTCACAGTCGTCTGGCAAGGTCCAAGCTCCAAGCCATCTATTCAGGCCTGTTCTTTTTATCCGAAGCTGATGACTTTTGACTTTTGTTACAGTACATAACTTTCAAACGAAGTATTTTTTCAAGACGGGGTCTACAAGTTAAACGTTGTAAACGTTAAAAGTCCAATATCTGTACCAACCAAAATTACAAATAAGTATCTCTTTTTCTATAATCTGTATCATAAACAGTTAAAATTCAAAAATTTTAATCAAAAGCCATAAGTCGCAGTCATTGCCAATCAGACCGGTCGGCCCTGTACTCGGCGCCGACAGGCGGGCCCAAGGCCAGCTGCTTCCCCAGCGTCCCGTTCCGTGCGCTCTCTCGCATCTCCCCTGGCTCCTCTTTCACGCGACGGTGCCCCCTTCTACCGGTCCCAACCATCCGCTCGCCGCCGCCATTCCGTTTGATCTCCTGGCCGCCGTCCGTCGCCAGTGGAGCCACTGCCTCCACCGACATCTCCCGAGAGGCCGTGTGGCCACTCTCAAACCCTAGCAAGACATTGCACGGCCTCCACCGGATCTAGGCGGGGATCGGAAGGATACGTCTCCTGCTGCCTGTCCATTCTCCGATCGCAGCGTTCCTCCCCGATTCTTGTCCTTCCTCCCGTAACTGCAGCTTACTTTCCGATCTGCGCATCCCCACGATCTCTTCACCATGGCGTGGGGAGAGGACGATGACCGCAGCCACCAAAGGGTGACAAACAAACAGTATTAGCCCAGTCGACGGAAACCACATCTCAACGACTTGACGGCCATATCGCAAAGATGCCGGTGGGGGGCAACGACTGGAGGATGAGATGGACACCTCGCGGCGAAAGGCGTCTCTCAAGTACAAGCTGCTAAGCCTGGGGCCGCACCACCCGCATTGGTTAGGGACGGGGAGGAGCTGGCTCGGCCGCGCCGTCCGAGACTCCAGCTCCCTCCTCTTCACCCAGGTACATCATGGTGAACCCGCCTCGTTCCCCAGAATCGTCGCGTCGCTTTTGATATGGATGCCACCGGTTGTTGCTCCGAGGTTGGATCCGCAGGGGGGCGGAGTTGGACCTGCCGTTGTTGAGGGAGTAGCCGCTGGAGGCGGTGTGGCTGGGTATACTGTACGGCGAGCCTGCGCCTTCCTTCGTCGCTTACCAGGTCTTCTTCTGGCTTTCTTTATTTCGGTTCTTCTAAATGGCCAATGGGGCAGACCAAAGATAATGGAACTGTTGCCAAATTCAATCTGGTCAGCCCTCTCTGATTGTGCCTGCTTGGGAGAACCTGTTGTCTCTCCGTTAGACAGTGAAGCTCCACCATAGAGGAAGCTGTGTATGCTCCACTCATTCTTGATCTAAGAAAGAACTTATACCTTTTAAGAGTAGGGATCTGATGTAGACACGTAGTACAGTAAGGTTCATGAAATGCAGAGCAGATGTTCCTTGTGCTTGGTCTTTTGGAACTGCAGGTGAGATATGAAAAATCCTAGATGAGGATATTGTGTTATACATAGTTAGCTAGATTACTGATTCGTTGCTTCTAACATCCAAGTTTCGAAACTGAACTACATGCTTTGGTTGCCCAATCTTCTGAACCTTCTTGCTTTTACATATGCTCTTTGAGCATGTGCACTGAACCTACATGTACACTGTTGGTGAAGTGGTGGCCTTCACTTTGTTTGGAGGTTTGGGAAATTTCCATTTTTAAGACCTTGAAGCTGTCACTCATCAATCAAACAATTTGTTGCCTGATTCTCTTGAAGCAAAAGACATTACTGCATCAAACTATATGTCACTTTAAGTGAGAATTTGCTCCATGCAAGCGTATCAGATGTCATCCTTAATCCAGATTTGTTCTACTGTTAAGATCAAACTGTGATATCTCATTGTGTGGTACTTTTTTTGCACAGCGGAGAGTAGGCTCATTTATGTGGTTTTGCACCGAAATTCATTTGCTAATAAGCTTTGCACTTTGTATCTGTAAGAGAGGCAAGGTTCGCAGGGCAACTCATTTGCTATGTTTGTGTATGACATGACGCTTTTGTGTAGCATTTTTTTTTGTGGAAAGTGCTATGCAAAACAAAAAACATCAAGTAGAACCAACAGGCTGTCCCTAGCCATCACTTGTGGTTTTCTTCTTCACAGCATGTTGATAGTTGATACAGATTCCCTGAGGTTGATCTAATAATTATAATAGCAGACTACTATCATGTTGTGAGATGCCACACAATTCTTTTGCATATTAGATGTATTTTAGGTATTTTCATTTGAAAGCTGTATCTTACTATCTTTTGCTTATTTGGTGAGATTTTGATATTTTGTTACACTGTAAAACTCTATTTTCTGGCACAGGAGAGTTTTCGTGTTGTATACGTTACTGCTTGTGCTTTTTAAGAATAATGCATCATCTACCTTTTGTGCACTATGTGTGCTTTGCTGAAACATCCGTAGTGTGCAGGTTTTTTTCTAATTGGAAGTATGATGACCTTCTTGAGAAGTCATTCTACATGGTGGGAGGCATAGAGGAAGTAGTTGCTGAGGCCGAGAAAATTGCCAAGAAGTCTGCTTACCTTCACTTACTTCAAATGGTGATGGATGTGACTGCTGTTCTGTTCAGGAGTGCAATGAGAAGCGAGAACTGAAAGCTAACATGAAAACCTACGGTGGAAGTTGCTCTGTTTGTAGACATGAAAAATGAATTTTGGTCACTATATATGTGCAATCTAGAGTGTGGTGAATGAACCATCTTATCATTGTTACTTTTTCCTCTTACATTTTGCTATATTACTGTCCTTCCTAATAAAGCAAGTTCCATCATATGGCTCATGTGACCATTGGTGGCGTTTCTTGTTTCTTCCTCACCACATCATGTCTTGCTATTTCTTTCTGTTTCACGAACCAAGCTGGAGTTAAGGATTATTTATTTTAAATTATATGTCATGCTACCATGTGAATATTGTTCTGAATTATCTGGTTTCTCATCTTTTTTTTGTTTTGTTGAGCAATATCTTGCTGTTATATCGTGGGATGCTTAATGTCACATTTATATTGACTTGGGATATATAATATCTACATCATGTTTCATAATACACATATGATAAGTTCTGTGGCAATGCATGGGCACTCAACTAGTCATCCCTGGAATATTGTTCTGAATGTTGTTCTACAGTAATATGTTTGAGATTACATGTTATTATTAGGGCCTCAAGCGACAACAACTGGCGGCATATGCACCACCACTTGTGGCGGCGGTGGCGGTGCGGCGGCGGCGGCCACTAGGCATGGTTTCAGGCAACACCTCCAAAAGAAGAAGATGCCGGCCGCAGCCATGGCGACAGCGAAAATCATGATGATGGTGATGATGCCAGCGCTGAGGCCCACTCGAGCCGGTGACCGGGCGAGGGAGGGAGGTGGCGGTGGCGTGAAGAGTCGAGGCTCTGAAAAAATACACCATCTGCTAAATGTGTCGATGCATATATTTGATAATGGTTGAAACTTAACCTGCTATTTCAGTCGAGGCGAGGCGGTCGACGTCCAGGTGTAGCAGGTACTCCAGGTTGGTCTGCTGGGCCTGCCTGTACACGGTGCCCGGCTCCACCCGCGTGTCTTGCAGCGACACCTCGGTCAGCGACGCCCCAGGCGCGCTGTAGCCTTTCGCCGCCGTGCCATGAACTGCGGCGACCAAGAACAGCACCACGACCACCCGCGCCATCCTGCAGACTTGCCGCTTTCCAATGGATCTGTTTGGTATGTTTGGTCCCATGAGCTACATTCACGTCTTAGTTGTTTTTGTCAGTCAATTTGTGGATGACCACGACGAAGTTTTGGCTAGCCAAGTTCCGGACAGAAGAAGTGAGGTAGAACTGGTCACACCGCAAACTTTTATCCCAAAATTTACCAATATTAATACAGTACGTGCTAATCTATGTTTGTAATACTACAGCTATACCGAAAAATGAGCTAAACTCTTAATCATATTCAGTTTAGAGAGAAGGGGAGGAAATAGAGGTTCCGGACATATTCATCTGAAAAGCAATTTGTTTAACCTACTAATTTATCTAAATTGGCTGCAATTCTTTCAGTATGGTATATATGGTTATTAACCGGAGTAGTACACTGGGCATATTCAGTTTCACTAGAAGCTATGCTGTTTGGAGTGGCAACGGCAAGCTCAGTGCAGCACCTGAGAATAAGCATGTCCCTTTTCACTGGAAGAATAAGAAACCCGTGTGGTGCACAAATACTGGAGCTAAACTTGAGGAGAAAAGGTTCAGGGTTCCATGCAATTGGCTCCTTTCATGGCACACCCAGAAAAAGGACTTGAGCAAAAGGAGAACGTTTTCATGTGTAACATTTTTTACTCGACTGACCCATCCATGATGCATGCTAAGTTAGTGTCATGTCCTGATTAATGAAGAAGGAATAAATCATTGTTAAAATGACATTGATACGTACCCAAAAATGGAGGAAAAGAATATCTGGAGAAGTACTTTCTTGGTGATCACCATCCAACTCCCCCTGCTTGCACATCCAAGTAGTTCTATTGATTAAAACCACTAATCTATAACTTGATTCAAGCAGATTAAAACAACTACGTGGAGTACTTGATCAGATACAGATGATTGGAGTATACAACAATAACTAGTGCACTGCGTCCAACATTTGACATGGAAAAAAATGGAAACTACAGCTATACCCCTCTAGTTCAAAAATCAAGTCTTTTGGAATACATGCAGTCAAACATTGGAAATTTTGGCTATCAATATTTTTTAAATATTTAGATTAGATATCGAAAAGTACTATCATAATATTATGATTTTGTTAGATTTTATAAATATATTATAGTAGTAATTAGTGGTCAAAATTATATTTTGAAGACCATGCCAATGTCTAAAACAACTCGTTTTTTGTGAACCAGATGACTATGTGCCTATACCAATAAATGGTGAGCGTAGCAACTTATTGTATGCCTTCCTCTATTAGTCATTTGGAACAAACTCGAACAAGATCATTTCGGAAAGAGAAGGAATCTACTCCTAGCAAGTTGTTGTATAGATTGAGAAGTCACCAGCAAATTGTTCCATAGAAAAAACCGATCGAGGAGCTATTTTAATTTGTAAGAAGGAAAGACTTAACCGTGTCTGAGTTTACGCTGAACTAAAGGAAGAAATACGCGCAATATATACATGCACCTTTACATGCATGAACACTCAAAATCCAAACGAAGGTATATACCTCTTGAAGTAGAAGGCGATGGGGACGAGGAAGACACCGGCGACGAGGTGCCGGTAGGCGACGAGGGGCTCATGCCGGTGTCCAACGCCAGCTTGGACACCACGTTCATGCCGGCAAAGCCTCGCTGCACCAGCACCATGGCGACGGTAGGCTGGCACTCCCTCCCCATAGAAGCTATGGTTCTTAGAGTAGCAACGTACCATGAAATGAGCGCGAACGCCATCGCCGAGCCAACGACCTCCTGCACGCGAGGCTTCTTCCACGCCGAGAGGCTCCGGTCCATCAGGTACATGATCGCCGTGCTCGTGTACGACGCCGAAAACTTCTCCGACATCTTCTTGGTCTGCGGCAAAAATTGATAATTACTCATTCGCTATATATGTATGCACTCCAATGTACATGATATAGCTGGATGCATACATACGTGCATAGGATGCATACCTGGATGATGCCGGTGTCCGGGACGGTGGACTTGTTGAGCCCCCCGAGGTAGGAGCTCATGCCGGTGTCCAACGCCAGCTTGGACACCACATTCATGGCGGCGAAGCCTAGCTGCACCAGCACCACCATGGCGACGGTAGGCAGGCACTCCCTGCCCATAGCTGCCATCCTCTCTTTCCAAATTCCTTATCGATGAGATAGCACAAGAATGTTCTTGAGAGAGACAGAGAGGAGGTTTTTTTGTGGGTCGGGGGGCAGTATATATGTATCAAAGTGGCTTGGGCAAACCGCTTCCCAACATAAAAATAGACAGCCATATTCCGTCTCGACCCCCTTTCAACTTCAGCTCAAAGTAGAAACTGCCATTTAACTTCAAATCTTGCATCGAAACAAGTTTCTTCACGTTGCGGAGTAACCGACGGAACTTTCACACCATGCAAGCACCGGCGATTCGTTCTCTCGGCCTTGGGCGATTTGTAACACGCAGGGGAAGGTACGTTCGTCCATTATCTGTTCTTGTCGGTGCTAACTCGGGCCGATGTCCATATCGGCCAAGTCAAGCCGTGCGTTGACGCCGATCCTTTGTTTTGTCACGAATGTTCGAAGAAGAGACCAATCAAGTCATCACATACATTCTTTTCTACGTGCATGGCGTCGATGCGGTGTCGAACATCTAGGTACTTCCAATAAGGTAAGTCCCAAAATATTGATCTCTTCTTCCGGTGTTCTTCTCACGAGCCCTCATTTTACGTCCCTTTCCGAGGACAACATCTAAATCCTTAACCATATCATAAACCTCGTGTCCCTTAAATGCCTTGGAGTGAACCGTCTTCCTTCTCTCCGTCAAATTGTTTCTTCATCTTGCGGTATGGGTGAGCCTCAGAAGGAACCGGGTGACGCATGTAGACCGTTTTGCGTGAGTGTCTCAGCCACACACTCTCGGTATCATCTAAACAGTGGGTACAAGCTTTGGCACCTTTTGTACTCTGGCCCGATAGGTTAGCAAGGCGGGATAATCGTTTATGGTGCGAACAATAAGGAGCGCAAAGTGAAATTCTCTCGTTGTATGCATCCCATACTGTGCCCCTTCGTTCCACGTGCTTTTAGATCTTCTACCAACGGTGCTAGGTACACATCGATATCATTCCACAGTTGCTTTGGCCCTTGGATAAGTATCGACAACAAAATATACTTTCGCTTCATACACAACCAAGGAGGAAGGTTATAGATGCAGAGTCACGGGCCATGTGCTATGCTCATTGCTCATGCTCTTGAAAGGATTCATTCCATCGTACTCGGTCCAAACCTTATATTCCTTGGTTCCGCACCAAAGTCTGCGAAACTCCTATCGAGGTTTCTCCACTGGACGGAATCAGCAATGTGTCTTAGCATTCCATCCTTCTTGCGCTCCTCCGAGTGCCAACGCAGCAGATTTTGCCTCCTTTGGGTTTGCAAAAACCTTTTCAAACGGGAATTATAGGAAAATACCATGCCACCTTAGCGGAGGTCCTTTCTTCGCCTCTGTTCCTCGCCGTCATCGATTGATTGTTACGTTTGTATCGGCATCGTTGCTGCGGACATACATGCATGTTTGCATACTCTTTACGGTATAAGATACGATCGTTCGGACATGCATGTATTCTTTCTACTTCCATTCCCAACGGACAAAGAACCTTCTTGGCTTTATCGTGGTTTTAGGCAGCTCATTTCCTCCGGAAGCATGTCCGCTAAAAGACCTAGCGTGGCGTGAAACTCTTGTCGGACCAACCATTGCTTGCCTTCAATTTCAACAGTTCAAGCACGGCCGACAACCTCGTGTACTTGCAAGACGTGAACAAAGGTTTCTCCAGTCCTCCATCAAGCCCGAAATTTAACATACTCTCTCGATCATAGTTCTCTTCTACATCGTGAAGCATCGATCCAGTTATCATCGTGCAACCTATCGATTATCATCATCCGTGACATGTCATTCACTTCACCGGCGATGTCATCGTGACATATCATTCACTTCATTGGCGATGTCATCCGTGACATATGATCATTCACCGCCATGACTGGTCCAACACGTATAACCCTTTTGAAACCCCTCCGAATCAAGTGCGCTTCAATTTGCCCTCGGTTCTTAAACATCTTTAAATTCTCGCAATCAGCGCATGGACAATACATATATTCCACCCCCTTATTCAACATATCCTCCTCGGCGGCTCTTGTAAAAGCAGACACGCCATTAATATACTCTTCACTCACACGGCTCATGGCATACATCCGACTTGGTCCTACGTTACGTACATATATAACAACTCAAGATTAAAATTAGATTAACTAATTATTACTAAATATATATACCGCCACATATATTATCTTCACTCACATGGCTCAATTCATATTATAAACACAATGACTCTTATATAACCAATAATTTTGCAAATTAAGCATTTTCAATAACACTCACCAATTACTTAGATCTAAATTGTAATGCAATTAGAGAAAAAACAAATTTTCTTACTAACCATATCTAGAGCTACCAGGAAAAGTATGAATGAATCTTCAAAGCTCAATCTCTTTCTCTTCCCACCAAATTAAGCGGCTCGAAATCGCTTAGGCTCGAGTCTTGTGGAGTGGCTCTGATCCGGATCGAAATGAAGACGAGGCGGCTCGAGCGGCGCATTAAATGCTTGTGGCATTATCACCGACGGGTTTTATTGCAAACCGTACGTGTTGTCAACGTCGCAGACGGTTTTGAATAAACAACCGTCGTGAAAGGCGGTTATCGCAGCGGTTCTTAATAAACAACCGTCGTGATAACCGCTTTCACGAGACGGTTGTTTATTAAAACCGTCTCGAGATAACCGATTTTCGCTGCACGGTTGTTTATTCAAAACCGTCTGCGGCGTTGACAACACGACGGTTGTTTATTAAAACCGTCTGCGATAACAAGCTATGATAATGAAAAGTCGAGCGTATCTCTTGTGTTTCGTAACGTATCTCCTTCGTTATCTGAGCGTCTCTTTGGTATCTGAACCGTGCGTCTTTGAAGGTTAAATATGCGCAGTTCTTCTACATACGTCTTCGTGTCCTCTCATACATTCTTACTACCTCTCTTCATCACATGCGTCTTGTCTATTTCATTAAAATGTCTACTGCTCACTTCCGATCATCTCCTTCCTCTCTTCTCTTCATCGTGAATTGTTCGCCGCAATCTTACACAAGCGGCCGACAATTCCTACCGGAGCGACTTCTGCGGTCACGCCTCCTCTCCTTCCCCAAGCTGTCTTCCATCCGTCGGCCCACGACCATCCGCCGTCGGCGAGGCGTCTCGCTGCGGCTCAAGGCGAAGCAGCCATTACCCTCGTTCTACTATACAACGTGCGCAAAGGCGAAGAAGCGGTTGTCGCTTCGCATAGGTCGATGGATAGCATTGCCGATCAATTAGATCGAGCGATTTCGAGGAATCATACCATGCTATCCTCTACGAGATAATGACGTCGTTGGCGTTTGCCGGCGGAGGAGGAGGTCTTGAGGACAACGGCAATGTTAGCGGCGTTCGAGAACGCGTGGCCCTCCTCCAACTCCCAAAGGCGAAGAAGCGTCAGACGAAGCCCAGAAGATTAGAATCTGGGAAATGCTTTATCTCTGCGACATTTGTAATAAATCTCCCTCCACTTGATATTAATAAAATTGTCTTTTATTTCTGATCCCCTGTGTCTTTACATATTTGAATTATGATGACGGTTTTATTACAAACTGCTGCGTGATAATTCAGATTATCACGAGCGGTTTTAATACATACCAAATGCGTGATACTAAATATCGCTGAGCGGTTCATAAGTAACAACCGTGCGTGATAGTTCAACCCCCATCGAGATATCTCAAAGGGATTATTACCTTTATAGAGTAAGCAACACCGAGTGAACCCCACAGCTATCGGCGCGATCTCGCCTCCCACTACACCCTCGGCGCATTGAGCCCCGCTCACGCAGCGCGTGAGGTCTAGCTACTTCTATGAAATCCGTCGCTGACATGTGGGTCCCACTTACAAAAGTTCAAAAAAAAGACATTTCCAGATTCTTGGTGGCGGTAGGCCAGAGATACCCGACTTCGTCGGTGACCGACTATCATGCGTCTTCCCACTCCTTCGGAGAAGTGGGAAGAAGCATCTGAATCTTCCACTTCTCAGAAGGAGTGGGAAGAAGCGATGATAGTCGGTCACCAAGAAGTCGGTATATCCTATCGTCACCGACTATGGATATTACAGACGGTTCTTAACAGAACCGTCGTATTATCTGTCTTTTCACGAGCGATTTGTGTTAATAACCGTCAGGAACTTTCCTGACGGTTCTTAACAGGACCCGTCGTGTTATCTCGATGGTATAGGCGGTTCGTATTAAGAACCGTCGTGAAATTGTTATTAAAAAAAAACCGTCTGTGATGTCTCAATTATCACAGATGGTTCATGTTAATAACCGTCTATGAAAATATCACAGACGGTTGCCAGTCAAACCGTCTGTGATTAGCTGTCTAGTATTAGCCTTTCTGTAGTAGTGCGAAGCATAATGAACCCCCCTTTAATTAACATGTTATACTCCCTCCAGTTCTTTTTTTAAGGAAATTCCCTCCATTTCTAAACAGATGTATCGTTCTAGAATCAATGCGTGTGTGCGGTCAGACTTTTGTAACTTTGATCACTAATATACACAAAAATTTTAGATTTGTCACATGGAAACGGCATTAGTATATTTGTGATCAAATTACTTTCATATCATTATATTTTTACTAACATATATACATGGAAATAGTAATTGGTCAAGTTTTTTTTACCAAAATTACTTTCAAATATGTTTGAGAGTTGAGAGAGGAGGTGGGGCTGTGGGAGGGGTATTGATCACTAGCTGATCGATCACTGACTAGAGAGACTACTAGTGTTGGTGCAGGAGAGGAGAGAATGTGTCATGTGTTATACACAAACATACATATACTAGGAAGGTGCCCGTACGCTGCAATGGAATATAAGTAATAGGTGTTGCATATAATAGAATGTGATCCCAAACCGTACAATGAACATCAACTTTATCTTAAGCATGTATGGAGCTTGTTCCAAACCGTACATAGCTAAGTGCTCATGCATTATAACAAAAGCTACTTCCAACCATCTGTCCTCATCTCATGCTATCATGATAAATTAGAAAATTTTGTCCTGCTATTTCTAGCCACTTACCACACTTCAAAATTTTAGTTAAGTAAGCATGAAGGAGTAGTATGATCTAAATATGAACCTTGGAAAACTTGTAGGCAACGCTCTGCTACATCCGATGCTGCCAAACCCAACAACGGTGCTTAGATTTAGACTATTAGACTAGATCGACAGAGAGCTCACTTTAGGGAGTTTATGTGAGCTAGCTTTTGGTTGTTTAGAAACACTAAGACGCCGATGTATTGCATAATATACCCTCATGCATGTCCCCACCAATAGACATTGCATTGCTACAAATTTGCAGTTGGACTTTGTACGCTGCCTTTTTGCCCTCAAGCATTGTATTTCACAGCCACAGGAAAAGCTTGTTTTCAAAATTTGTGTGATTTGTGTTTCACCCCAACTTCTTGGGTGTGCTATTTAAAAGTCTAGAATGGGCTTATATTACCTTATCTTCACGATTCTTCCCGTACCTCATGCTATTTCCCCTTGCCCTTTTTGCTAAAAACCCCATGAGATCTACAAATGTGAAGTGATGAATAACCAAGTTCAGGACAATCAATAACAAGTGAAGACCCCTCAACATCCCCATATTTGGAGGAAACAACATCGTCAAGGAAGACAGTGACTTGGATGCCTCAACCGATACAAGGACCAAGACTAGAGTCCCCGCTTTGCTTTTGTGCTCTCCTCACCCTACAATAGGCTCACCGATAAAGTCTTCATCAAGCAAATATGATGGCTGGAAACAAGACATCTATCACTAGTGGAAACCTTGGTTTGCAACTCTCTGATGATTTGCTTCTTCAACTCGACCAATTCATTTGGCAGCATCCGATAGGGTCTTTTTAATATTGGTGCGATTCTGGGCAGCAGCTCGATCACGAACTCTATGTCTCTATCTAGTGGCATTCTAGGCAATTCTTCTAGGAATTCATCAGGATACTCACATACCAGTGGTGCTTGACTTATCTCCTTGCTTTTGAGAGAGGGAAGAGAAGGTTCAACTTGTTTGGAAGCAAACTTCACAAAACTCCCATCTCCACTAATAAGGGTGATTGATCTACTAGCACAATCTATTTGTCCTTTGTGTTTGGATAGCCAATTCATCCCTAGGATGATATCTAACCCTTGCGATTCAAGTACTACCAAGCTCACTAGAAACTTAACCCCATTAATTTCTATGCGAACCCTTAGGCAAACTCATTTTGTTCTCATTTCCAAACCCGATGAGTGAACTACCAAAGGGTTATCTAGCAATTCCATTTCCATGTATTGTTGTACAGCAAATTTCTTTGATATGAAGGAATGGAGAACTCCAGAGTAAAATAAAACCATTGCTAGGGCTAAGTTAACGATAAACATACGCAACACTACATTGGGTACCTCTTGAGCTTCTTCAATAGTCACATGGTTCGCCCATCCTTGATTAAAGTTCTGAGCAGGACTTGAGACTTGGTTCTAGACTTGCTAGGCTCCACGGCCTTGTCCTTGCATTGGTGGAGTCACAGGTGCACGAGGTCACACATTCTAGATGACACCTTGTACCTTCTTCGGGCACCGAGTTGCATAGTGTCCATACTCGCTGCAATGGAAGCAATTGACACTAGCGGCCTTGTTGCTGCCCCGGATGGTTTCCCACCGTAGTGGTAAGATCGGGTGCATGAGGGGTTGGTGCTTGATACTTTGGGGGTAGCGGCGCGAGAAAATAGGCAAATAGCTACCACACTCGTGGTCTTAGCGAACTATTGTTTGCTATTTTTTTTTACTTGCGCTTGTGTGTTCCTTGAGTACACGATGCTTGTCCTCACATGTGATGGCCTTGTTCACCAAGGTCTGGAAGTCTAGGAAATCCAACATAGCAAGTGCTAGTTGTAGGTCTTGGTTGAGATGCTCTCTAAAAAGCTCCATCTTTCTAGCTTTGTCTGGAATGTCGGTAGGGGGCAAACCTAGCAAGATAATTGAGCGATACAAGTACTTGGTCACAGATGTGCTACCTTGCCTCAAAGACCTAAACTCCCTCTTCTCGATATCCATAAGGCCAGTTGGAATATGTGTCTTGCGGAAAGCCACCTTGAAGGTGGTCCAAGTGATCACTTGACCTTCCGGTTGCATGGCCTAAATTGTGTCCCACTATGCACTCGCTTCGCCATGAAGTTGGTGTGAAGCAAAAACACCTTCTTGCAGTCATCACATTGAGCAATAATCAACTTTCTCTCCACAGCCTGAAGCCAATAATCGGCATCCAAAGGTTCTTCTGAACAGGCAAAACTGATAGGTGAGTTTGCGGGAATTCACCCAACATAGACTATTGTTGATTTGTGGCGGCTCTTTTTTCCTCTGTTGCCATGGGGGCTGCACCAAAGTTGGTGGTTTCTAAGCGATCTGCTGAAGGATAAGAGTTTATGCATGGCGGTTTCTCTTAATCTCAGCAAGCACGTAGGCCATGGAAGGGGCCGGGCAAATCAAATCCACGCTGATTTTGATGATGTTCATGCCCCTCATGTTGGTCGGGATGTAGCGGGTTTGCTTGTGGTGGTGGGTCGCATGATTGGGTACCCGACAACTGTGGTCCATATGCTCCTATACTGCCCAAAAGCTGATCCATGGAATGAGTTCTCAGTCTAGCCATCCTTGCTGATAAACCACTTATTACAAATGAACTTAAGGATAAGAGGGAATGAGCATGAGCTAAGTGGGACAACAGGGGTATGGTACTTACTTAATTGCAAAAGATAACATAAAGGATACATTTTTGCATGGTTCATGAAACAAAACCCCAGGAATAATAAACGAACCATATGGCATATAAGTAGTATATTACAACATCACATTACAACGTTTACATGCATGGATGCACCACAAAAGGGATACATAGCTCACACAAAAGGAAATCACTAGTGAGCTCTACCAACCTAGCCCTGAAGGTCTAAGCCTCGACACCATCGATCCTCTCGGTGATGTCGGGACCCTCGAGATCGTCCTCCTCCCCCTCGGACCCCTCTGAGTCACTCAAAGTCTAGAGGACACAATGCACTGCATGGCACACAAACTCTCTCTCCTCCATAACCAATAGGGCCATAAATGTGACGATTCCCCATTGCAGAGATGTAGGAGTAGAGGGAGAAAATGTGGGGGTAAGGAGATGGCTCAAGGAGCAGTCGACCATAAAGAATGGGTAGTCGGACAGCAGCAGGAGGTGTGGAGTTCGGCCACTGTGTAGCACTGCATGAGGCTCCATCTCTGTAAAAACATATGGCTCGATGTGCCTCTCAAGGTAAGACACCTGACAATGAGCCACCACTAGCTCATGAGCCACTTGGTGGTGATACCTATCCAAGGCAACCCCGAAGTCTATGAGATATCGAAGAGTTGTGTTTGTTTCATGGAGGTTGTTGCTGTAGTGGTTGTAGCCTTCAACAACCAGATTCGATGGATGATAGCAGTACACAACATACAACTCTGGCAGCACATGGCGAAGGCGAACCATGGCTACATATGCAGCGACACTCATGACCATGTAGATGGTGGATTCTTATCCCACAAAGTGAAGTGGAGGTCCTTCGGTGTGAACCCAGCATTGGATAAGCACCATGAATGGTGCTTGTCCGAAACCCGGCTAGTAACGGCACGATACGCCGAGTAGTCTGGATTCTACCTAAGCCGGTGTGCTGCAGCATGGTAGCCAAGGTACCGGGTAGTCCCCTCATCTCTCTGATAGTCTAATGGTGGCACAACACCCACTGATACGTCCATATTTTGAAAGGGGAAGGACTAGTAACCGTTTTGTAAACAAAATGAGAATAAAGGTATGGAAAGATGCTAAGTAAGAAGAGAATTTGCAGCAGTATATTAAAATTATATTTTTCACAAATATTCAATAATATTTGTAAATAAAAATTTTAAAACAACAACCCTTAAACTAACGTCCAAGGCAAACTAAGGTTCAACCTATAGACAGTGTGGCTTTGATACCAATGATGTTGGGACCCAGTATTTGCATTCCAAATCCACATGTGTTTACCATGCTAGTCCCATGATTAGTGGCTAGCACACATATACAACAACATTCATATCGCCTCCATACACAAATAAATAAAATAGAGTAGCACGATATAACTAAACAACCGAAATTATGTTGTACATGACTAGTTTTACAACAAAAAGGTCGATCGGCCAAATGGTTCACATGTCATAAAGTTCGCAGCTGAAAAAGGATAAAGAGGTAACCAAAACTAGCTAGTATGCCTTTGCCCAACCATTGATAACTGATTGGGATTAAACCTTAGTAATCGATGTTACCATTGTAGAACCCTCGATGTGAACATAATCGATGGACTGGTTTTCATCAACATCCTCTGAATTTGTCCAACAAGCAATCTTGAGTACAAAATTGTACTCTACCAGACTTTTAGGAAAAGTTATATAAATTGCAATCACTGAGTTGTAAGAGCTTTTGACATTTGTTAACAATTACTAGTAAGGCATAAATAGCACTAGAAGACAAGTGGCTTGCTGCCATATAATTTAAAAATGGCAAAACCCTTCCATCGAACAACGTATGCAAGAAATCCCTATCCATGCATTCCCTGAACTATTTTGCAAAACATAAACTTACTAGGGTGGAGGATTCACCAAGTCATCCATGACCAGGGACACAGCTATTCAAATAAATTTATCTTCTACAGAGGTTGCATAACTTTACCCACACGACATAAACGTCCCACCATGTCAACCATGTCACATGATACTAAAGGTACCCAATTTAAAAATTCATGACAAAGCCTTTACATTACCGGTTCTAATAACAAATAGCGCTATGATACCTTCCTAAGACATGGAGAGCTCTCCAAAATCTTAAGAACTCATACTTTGTGTTGGTAAGCTTAGCGGTCCTCTTTAAGCCCCTACGAACATAGAGCTATATACTCTACCATGTCTGGACTACCCCACAAATCAACATATCAACTACCACCTACAATTCATTACAAGAACACGGCAACTTGTTATGCTAGGACCTTCCCATACAAGGCACTTGGGGTTTGCATTAATACATTGGGTCTAACTACACCAGAGATTTGGTCCTTAGTGGCTCGAGTGAGACAACCACCAACTATAGTCTTATGCAACTACACTGGTCTCTACAACCACTTGCCCAAATCCAAACATGTTTTTAATTTTATTTGCTAATCAAAATAATATAAATACCTACTCTAGACCTTTAAACAAGTGTTTCCATTTTAAACCAATTTAACAAATTTTACCCAACCTAGCAAAACTAGTACTGATAAGCATGTTAAGTATCAACTAATTCGTACCAACTAAAATTTCACATTAATTATACCAACAGTGGATAGCATTACTAAGGTGACAATAGTGAGGATATCAATTTATCAAGGTAAAGTTAATGCAACAACTATGTATAACTATCAACCTTACCAACATAGAAAATTTTATCAAGAATACATGCACGCATAATAATTTTGAAATGCAACATGCATAATAGTAAAATATGGGATCAAAATGATTAAAGGGGTGCTTGTGACATGATAGGGGTGGCTCAGGGGCCAATGGTCTCCAAAGCAGTGGCGACATTGAAGATGGCATACGCGATTCGCCCAAGCCAAAAACAAGGGCTATTTGGCACTAGCATCTTATTGTGAGCACAACAGTGAGGTCGGTGACATTGGGGAAGGCTCAAGGTGGCCAAATGATGGTGATGAGCTCCACATCGATGGTACGCATTAGCTTGCATGTGAGCACTAGATAGTAGAAACGGAAGGAATCGATCAAAATCTCACTAGGGCAGGTGGATCTAGTGAAAATGGTGATGGCGGCTAGAATAGGGGAAGACGAGTGGTCTTGATGACTCACTGCAGGACCAAGGAAATTAGTGAGGGCTAAGCACAAATGGGTGATGGAATACAAACTGACGTGAATGGATTGGAGCCAAACTCACCAGAACAACTGGGACACAACGACTTGGAGTGGTGTGATGTGATGTCCGTACAAGATGGCAACGATAGCCACGCAGCTTCCCATGGCTTCCACTACAAAGTCATGCATCGCAACGATAAGAATAGATCTCAAGGAGAAAGATGACATGAGTGTCAAACAAGGAAGCTCACCAGGGCGACAATGGCGAGGTGGCATGCTCGCCGGCACCGAGAAAGATGGAGTCGTCCCTAGCAAACCCCATGACTTCAAACTCTGGTACTTGGAGGGAAGCCAAAATGGCGAGCTGAAAGAGATGATGTAGATGGCTTGGCTTAAAAAGGAAGGAGAAAAATGGGAGTTGATTGCAATTCCTCGTGAGTGTGACGTGACAAGATGAGTGTCTTTGCCTCTCTCTTTCTCACTCAATGCGTAGGGCAAGCTAGGGCGTTGATGAGGTGATGGGATGTGATGGGTGTAGAACCAAAGCATCCATGGGGTCAGTGATCCTCGGTTAGAATGGGCTGATACGGTGTTGGGGTGGCGTTAGCGATGCCGGTAGGACGTATACTTGTGCAACAATTGGTGCTCACGAGCAGTGGCGAGCTGAAGTGGACATCAATGACTGTGGTGTGGTTCTGGGGTCCACCTGACACCGATCGGCTGAGGGAAGGTGAGTGGTGCATCTCCACCTGGGCGAGCATGTGGCCTCGGTAAAGAGCCAGGTGGGTGTGAGGTGAAAGACAAGATCTGATGTGCGGGTCTAGGTAGTCAACAAGAGAGGAGAGCGAGGGGGAGATGGGCCAAAGTTGGGTGTGGTGGGAGTGAGGAGAAGTGGGTGTGGCGACGTTTGGTCCAAGATGAGGGCGGGAGAGAAATAATATTTTGAATTTACTTTAAACTTGCAAGCCTCGAGGATTATTTTCAAGCATAGCAAACTGGTTCTAAAAATCATGAAATTTTTTCGAAGGACTGCTGAGGTCAGATGGTACTTAGGAAAATTATTTCTAGGACTTTAGGAGCTTTTAATTTTTCTAGGAAATTCTTTTGGTGCTTTCTTTAATTGAGAAAGGCTTTAAATAAAACACCAAAATGCAGCTAAATGCTCAGAAATTTCCGAATTAATATTTTACTCATAATTAACTGAAAATATAAAATTTGGGCTGTTACATGATGAGAACAAAGATGTGATTCAGGATACTGTGGCCGAGGGTGGAGGAGAGATATTTCGTTTGCTTTCTTTTCTGTGCATGGTATCTTCAGTTGTAATTTGTAAATTTGCTTTTCCTGAGACGAACTGAAACGGTGATACAAGTGCCTGGTTTGTTCCATGTTGTATGCATGCGTGTTTATATGAAATGAGAGAAAAACATAGTGAGATTCGACCTGAAACCACTCACTTGGATAAAATGCACTAACCAGCTATCTGGGTGATCTGTACGCTCCAGTATTAGTACTTGTTTCCCCAGCCAAATTAGAAACCGAAGCATCATTTCAAACAAACGTTAACATATATACCCCCCAACGCCGCGCCAAAACAGAGGAAACGAACAGCTCAACATTAACATATATATCCTCCCTCCATTTCGAAGCAGACGTTGTTTCAGGATGCGCATGTGCGATCAAACTTTCATAACTTCGATGCTCACCTGTTTTTGGAACTTTGATTATCACTGATATATGCAAAATTATTGAGATTGATCCTATGGAAACCGAATTAGGACATTTGACATCAAAGTTACTTTCATATAAGTACATTTTTACTAACATACATAATTGGAAAAAAACAATGATTAAATATATGTATTAGGGATCGTGTGGATGTGTAAACAGAGAAAATAGTTTAAAATATTCTTCCATCCAAACAAATCAGAGTTGAACTTTCATTGACCAACTTTGACCTGCTAACGCAACCGAACTAGTGCTTTAAGTTAATTTTCTTGGCCAATAAGCAATCTTTAGTTGAAACCAGATTCGAACGTTACTGTACCAATTTAAATTTCTCCAGTAGTAGAGAAAAGCCATTTAGAAAGCTAGATTTAATTAAACATCCCTATGTGCGTCAATGAGTTGTTTGTATTTATCATTGGTTGTGGAGTCAAAATGGAAACGTACAGCAAATTGTTCACCTTGATTTGGCTTTCCCAAAATTAGACTATAGCTTACGCTATTATTTGTGCCTTATCAATAGTACCAAAATCAGGAGCATCATCGGCACCTAATATGATATCAGCGTCAACCAAAAGATTGGGCGATCAGATGAAAGAAACTTCCCTTTGGGGTTTTGTCTTTTTGTTTCTAGCTAGGTGAGTTACGTCGATGGTTCAACACCAAGGCAAATTAATTCGCCATCTGACGGTATCTTAGGGAGTTTGGGCAAAGACGCCTCGAAGGGACAACGTGATAAGGCTATCTATCTTGTAAGAAATGGAAAATTCTTTCCGCAAAAGAGAGGACTGGAACATTGCGATATAACTGCCATCATACATATGTATGTGCCTTTGTCTTGTTTTATTTAAAAAAAGATTAACAACAATGGATGCAAATGTGCACGTTCACCACACATATATACATGTGAGTGCGCACCAAGCACACGTTTAGAAATTAGAAATACGGATAAAAGGAAAATATGTGACCTCTCATAATGAGCGGGCACAACCTTTTGTTCTGAGACGCACTATTGTGTGTGTATATATATTTTTTGGAGTAAATTTCACTTTGGACCAACATATATTACCAAAGTGTCACAAAACATCCGATTTTGTACATGTTTTTGTTACGAAACCCAGCAGGTTTCGATGTGGACAAATACAAGAACTGTCTTTGTTGGACTTAATTAGACTATAAATAGAGAGACCATTGTATCATGTAAATAGATCCGAAATCAGTAAAGACTTTCTGGTGTTCTCTCTCATTGGTGTCTCATATGATTGATCTATTGCGTTCTTAATGTTGATTGCGTGCATGGATTGTGTTGCCGTTCATCCGTTCTACATCGATTTTTTAACACGTAATCAGTACGAATCGCTTTACGAGGTGCACAGTATGCAAATCACAAACCAATATATTATGCATTGCTATTCATGTTTTCAATCTAGATTGATTCAATATTCTCTAGCAATGTCATGTTTAGATCAATCTTATGGTAATTGTTTCTAGCGGTAGATTGATCTGAAATCTGCGTATTAGATCTAAATTTCAGTTGATCATCATCTAGTTTCTATATCAGTTTCGTAGATGCACAAGAAATCAGGATCATGCTTCGGTCCTACAGTCACGAAAGAAAAACGCCGCTGCCGCCGCACAACCGCAGCGCAACCCGGCTGCCCGGAGTCGGCAGGTCGCCGCATCACCCAGAAGTCGTGCGCCGGTTGTCGGAAATCATCGCCGCTCGAAGTTCGGTGCATCCGCTTGATTGCTGGCCGCCATATGGCCCTGAACGCCCGCCGATACTACCGCAATCGCGCCCAAAGTGCCCGCCGGCGTCGCCCTGCCGCCGCCCACCCGAAGCCGGCGTCGCCCCACCGTTGCGCGCCCGAAGTTGAGCTCGGCATCCTGAAGCCGCCACCGTCGCAGTCGCACCCGCTTCCATTGTGCTCAGCTCCACCGGCCTCCATCGCGCTCGGCCGTCAGTGCTTCCGCGCCTGCGCCTGCCGCTGCTCGAGAGCCTCAAGCCGCCGCCTGGACGCCGTCGCCACGCTCGAAGCCGCTGCCGCCGCTATCAGGCATTCGACCGAAGGGATGAGGGGGTTAGGGATAAGCTTAGCGCCGAGTGATGAGCGGGCCGGTGAAGTGATGGGCCAAATGGACTGAAAATCGAAAAGGAAAAGCAGAGGCCAGAAAGAAAAAAAAGGAGAAAGGGGGGCCGGCCACGGTAGTTTTGTATTTTAACCCCTGAGGTTTCGGTTAATTAAATATGAGTATTAAATATGCCAAAATAATACATAAATTTAACCATGAAGTTTATAATTATGGCAGAAAGGTCCAGTCGACTTAATTTCCTTTAAAGAGTTTAAGTTTCTAGATTTGATGAGTTTTCATTATGATCTAGTTAACTTCTACATTATTGGTATATGTTTCTAGATTTATTTTCCTTCAACATATTATTTTTGCTTATTTAGTAATTTTAAAAATAACTTATTAATTAGAAGAAAATCATTAAAATTGCAAGAAAATTCCAAACAATTCTAGAAAATCCTAGAAACATGATTTTTAGGTATATGAGCTTCCGTAAATTTGTGAAACCTTAGAATAAGTACACCTTAGAAGCATCATATTTCATGGTTTATTTCCTGACATTGTGTGTTTGGGGATTTATTTAATGGGTTAGTAATTCTGAAGATTACTTTAATGCCTTAATAACTATCAGAAAATCCCAAATTGGTAGGAATAATCTGGGAAAATGATAAATTGTCTACTGAATAGATAAATGGAAATCTTTACTATTTGCACTCATTTCATGCACTTGAAATTACTTACCAAAAGTAAGTATGCAAAAAATTGCATGAATATTGTAAGACTTTGGGCATCACTAAATGGATTTTTGCGCGCCCCGAATGGCTGCAGTTGTATCACTGAAGCTTATTTCATTATCATATAGTCATGCTAATATCATGCTTGACACTGACGTAGCTGTACCCTTTTACCGCTGAAAGGTAAAAACGTTGTAGTTTATGAGGTATTGCCTCTACTCTATCTAAGAATGACTATATGATTTAAATCTGTTGGGCATAAGAGACTTCTCTGAAAGAATGGCCAAACCTGTAAAAGGTTACTAGTGTTCCTGTAGACACTTTGCCACGATCTACTTCTATTTCTAGGACCTGAAGTCCCCACACGAGTGTTACTCCGCCTTGTACCATTTTGTCTATGGATTGTGTTTGGATAACCCGTATGTTACCAATAAGTAGGTGCATTCATAAGCAAGAATATGCCACAATGAACAATATGGAGACCAGTAGCATTCTCCCAGTTATCCCTTAACTTTATTTGGATGTTGTTTCCCTATATGAGTAGCATTAATAGTATAGATACAACTCCTGTCGAGCTTGATCTTGCTCATGAAGAGCACCTCTTATCTTTTTCCTTAGGCTGAAATTGGGCATTAGGTAATTATTTTTCAAGATGCCATAAATGTGTTTGGTCTAAGTTGTTCTATTAAAGCCTTACCCCTACTGAACAGTTGCTTAATAGAATACATTACCAGCACATATCTTACCTACAAAAAATAATTAATTATGCATAGAATAAAATTTGTAAATATTATACCTGACACTTGAAAGGAATAATATGCCTCAGTTCACTAGCCCTTTATGCTTTAATACCCAGATGGCAATAGGTATAACTTACACGCAAAGACCTAAAGTCTATATATAACCCCATCTTCTATACTACAAAGTATATGTTGGTTTCATGCTAATAAAATTTTACTCCTGAAGTAGTGTAATAGCAATTTATTGCTAAAACTCTGAGTTCATTCAAAGCAAATGCTAGAAGCAAGCACTCTCACTTGGAATTTTATGGTTGGTGTGAAAGGGGGAGAAATTTGGGGCATATGTGGAACCTCCGAGGCACAATAATAATGACAAGCATAGTGGTATATCCTAGGTCAAATCTAGAAGTAAATAAGCTTGAAACTGTAAATAATCTAGTTTATTTGAGAGATAATGGAAATTGCTATCCACACTATTGGCAAATGAAAATCATTGCAACCCTCGAGGGTAATTGATTTGTCCCTAGTAATATGTTAGTCACCGGCATGCGCGGCATGCGACCACATACATGGTAATTGCATGGTAGCATGAAGCTGCCGCACATATGCCATGGAAGCTATAGCCATTTTCCTGAAAAAATATAACTCTCAAAATACTAGATGACCTATTGAATTTTAATGTTCCCGAATGTTCTAAATCTATCATACTGTAACAGCCCAGTTGTTTACTTCAAATTTTTGGAATTTTTTTAAAAATATGAAATTAAATTAATTTAGTTTAAAATAAAAATACGAGTTTGTTTGTGTGAAATTTCAATTTTGTTTGCCCTAATTTTCTGCTTTTAGAAAGCTAGATTTAAAAAGTAATTTAAAGTAAAAACTTAAAAACATATTATTAAATAAAATGATATTTTGATTTTCTATAAAAATCCTATTTCAAATTAATTATTTGGCTTTTATTTGGTTTTTCTAAGTTTCCCGGAGTTTTAAAATCTATTTTTAAAATAAAAATTATTTTAAGTATGAAAATTAAAAATACCAACAGTAGTTGAAAATATTTTTATTAAGTCCAAAATGTCTCCAGGAAATATTTTGAATTTTCCTGGAATTTTTGGATATAATCTCATATTTTTCCGAGCTTTATTGAATTTTCTGGTGTTTCTTGAAAATCTAAATAAAATTTAATCCTCCGCCGCCCGATCTAATCTCGTGCATCCATATTCACTTAAGCCTTCACTCTCCATCTGATGGTCCCAATTTTCTCATTGCGCCGCATCGCTCATCCGACCGTCCGCTCTTTCCTCTCTCTCGTTGATAAAACCGGTCCCACCTGTCAGTTAAAAAAATCATTTTCCTTTACAAAAATAATTCGACCAGAAAATCAAACTCCTTGCTAACGTCATAAATTCCCTTTTCGCAGAAAAATAATTCCTCTGAAAATCATTTCCCTTCATGACGTCATAATTTGATTTTTCAGTTCAAAAATAATTCCAGAAAATCGGTTTATTCTTTTCTCTCTTTTCAAAATTCCGAGAGCTCGTTCTCCTTCGGTTTAACTCCGATTGAGCCCATTAAAATTTCTAAATTCATCTAAAATTCTAATCTATCCATTTATACCCTATTGAGCTCGTTATCCTTTGAATTTATTTGGATTAAACTAAAGCTTAATTAGAGTTTTTATTTAAAAAGATTAAATTAAAATTAATATTTGGTAAAAATATGTTATTTGAGTTCTTTGAGTCTCAAGTAATTTTCAAATTTTTTTTAGATTTTTCAGAATTTGTTTGAGCTCAATCTTAAAATGTTTTTTAAAAAAGAGGGGAGAGAGAATGAACAGTGCTCGCAGCACTGTTCATCTCCCGTCCAGCCGAGCGACGCGGACGCAGCCGCCGCCATGGCCACCGTTCTTCAAACTTGATTTCCCATTGATTTTCTCAACGGCTTTTTGTGAAATAAAGTGCATTTAAATCCTCTCATCAAGAGCTTTCAATTTCCTACCGTTTCCCCTCTCATTCATGTGTATTTACACGAATTTAAAACCTTGCTCTAAATGGCATAAATGTTTGATCTCTCTCCCGTCCATCTCCACCCCTATAAAAGGTAGCACTGGGTGCCCCTTCTCATCCTCACCCAACCTCCGAAATCTCAAGTCCTCTCTCCCTTTCTTCTCTCCGCAATCTTCATTTTACTTTTGTGAACCGAATGGTGTTCATCAGCCGATTGCGCCTCCAACAGTGGAGTTCGGGCACTTTTGACCACACCGTTGGCTTTGCCTTCGCGTTCTCACGCGTGCTCCCCGCCGCCGGAGCATCACCGGAGCATCGCCGGACCACCGTGGACAAACCACGCCGTCGTTCCTCTCCTCGCTGCGAGCCGACCGTGTGTGTTGTATCAAAACTGAGGTGAGCATTGTGTTCCCGACGTTCTCCTCTTCATTTCGCCACCAACCTCACCCTCTAACTCCTCTCCGTTTGCCCGGAATGACGATGTCAACCCGTCGGTCGCCAAATGTCTTCTCCATCGTGTTTCGTCACCATCCGATGTCCGTTGGCCGAGCCGTCTGTACCGTTGAGTTCGCCTCAACGCGTTCTACGCCATGCTTCTATCGCCATCACTCGAAGACTCCCCGAGTCCTCATTGACCTGGTCGAGCCAGACGCTAAAACCGTGCCTTCGCACGTACACCACTTTTCGGTAAGCGCTTTGATTTTTGTTCGCGTCATATCGTATCCTAGCCTCCAAACAATTTATCTATCATTTTTATTTAATTTTTCGTGGAGCCAATTGTCTGAAATTGAACTTTCCGCAAAATGGCGTTTTGACTCCGGCGTCGATTAAATGCGTCTCCGTTGAGTTTTAGTCTGTACTGTAATTTTTCTTAGACTTGCCTCGCCGCGTTCTATGCCGTGCTTCCTTCCGTTTCCCCGAAAAGCCTCCACAAATTTTTGCCTCCGACACCTCGCCATGGCCACCAATAGCATCTCGTGTCCCCATCTATCCGGTGATGTTTCCCCAACCCATTCATGTCATATCATGACAAACCATCTCAGGTAGCTACCTTTCAAATGGTTTTGGATTTGCTTCACCGAGCACCAAGATATCAAGTTTTTCCTTTTTCTTTACCGTCATCGTTCAAACGTCGATTGTATCGTCTCCGTTGAATTTTCAGCCTAGCCAATAATTTTCCTAGCTTCATCATACCATGTTCTACCCCATGCTCACCCTACATCTCCATGTTCCATACCCGGTACTATCTCTCCAACCTGCCGTTGTGCAACCTCGCCGTCACTGCCGTTTTCCCTCACCGCCAGTGATTGCCGCTATTCCTCGACGCCGTACCCACGTCACCACCTTCGCCTCGTCGCCGGGGTTCCATTTTGTCCGTTCGCCGCCACCTCGCAACCAACTGACACCGTGCTATTCAAAAAGTAATTCTCGGATTTTATTATCATTTCATGTGATATCTAAAACTTTCAGATATCCGTTCTCCCTCATTCGAACTCTGAATCCGTTGATTCTTTCTCCTAAATTCATCTAAAATATTAACCTTTCTTCCAGTATATATTTTGTATTTTTGTGATTTTATTTGTATTTATTTATTCTTTTGTATTTATCGTTCCGCGCGTAGAACCTGACGTCACCGAAGAATTTTCCAACCCGCAGCAAGAAAGTCAAGATATCGCACACGAAGGCAAGTCTCCAATGAACATCTTGAACCCATGTTTGAGAAATATTTTGATTATTTTAAATTAATGCATTGCTATGTTACATAAAATGATAATTCATGTTTTAGAGATAATAGTTAAACCGACAATTGTTATGCCCTCATTTGACATTGACAACCATGTACCTTTAACACCCTAGGATTTCCTTTGTCTCAATAATGAGATTAATGTAAAACTTTGGTAAATGTTGTATTGGTAGTAAAATGCTTAGTCATGCTATATATAAAATGGGAAAATTATATTTTGTGGAACTAGACTTTGTTTAGAAATTGGTGGCAATTGGTGTTGCCTCTGTTCTTTTAAAATAAAATAAAATGTGAAAATTGTTTTAGACTAGGGCGGATGGTTGGTTTGGTTTAGTGCGGTTAGCACGAGAACTTGTAAAGAGTATGTTCCGCCCTAGTCAATTAAAGACCGACGCTTGTGTTTGTCCAAACTGAGCACTACCGTACAACCGCATGTCTATATAGGTACGACCTAGCTGAATAACTTACAATAAGCTAGTTTAGGTACCACCAGTGGAAAGTGGATGCCAGGGTGTCTGGTTATTCACAGATGAGGACATGGTTTCTGTACTCATACGGCGCAAGAGGGGCTTCGATGGTGGTTTAACCTTCACGGTGAAACCTCGGTGGGTGGTGTCTGGCTAGACTAGAGTAAGGTAAAAACTTTGTGATATTTTATCGGGGTCTCATGCCTAAGGAAGCATGTTGGCTATTAAGATAACTTGTCTCTTGTGGGTAAAGTTGTACAACCTCTGCAGAGTGTAAAACTATTCGAATAGCCGTGCCCACGGTCAAGGGCGGGCAAAGAATGCATTCACATGGTAGATCTTTGGTTTTGGTTTTTAAAATAAAAGTTTTGGTAACCGGGAGTGGTTGGAACTCCCGGAGTTGTCCTAGCGGATGTAGCCAGTGTGGGTGGATGTAACCCGTTGTCTTGAATCCTGGCGGATGTAGCCGGTGTGGGTGGATGTAACCCGCTTTCTTGAACCTTGCGAGATAGAGCCGATGATCTAGTGTTGGTGGTTGTAACCTTCAATATACCATTTGTTAGTTTCTGTTAAAACAGTTACCTTATTTAAACTGATGCTTTCAAAAATATTTAATGGTATTTGAAATAAAATATTGCTTTGTGCAAAAAGAACCATATAACCCTTCTTTGTTAAGCCTTGCATCTATTGCATTTTTCTAAGACTTGCGGAGTACTTTATGTACTCACATGCTACACTTAAAACAAAATCTCAGAGGAATACGAAGCTCAGGAAGGAGACTTCGACTACTTCGCGTGTGGATACGAGAAGGCTTTTCGGAGTTCTAGGTTGCGCTTCTCCAGTCAATTGCCTGTGGCGTATTGATGGATTTCCGCTGGATTTATCTTTTGCTTCATTGTGTTCGTGTGTGTGAGGTCTTGAAACCTTAGTTGTAATAAAGAGGCCTTTTGGTGCGTACTCTATTATTGTAATAAAGCGTTGTTGGTTATGTATTCATCAACTTTGTTGTGTGCACTAGATTTGATCTGGGACTAGTGCTGTAATACACAGAGGGTCCGGATTCAGAAATCCGGGGTCCCGACACATACTTATTTGGCATCATAAATTATAGCAGGTATATAAAAATACTTCCCAATTAATCATATATATTCCTAGCGAATAATTGTTCCATTCGGGAGGTTAAACTAAAATTATATTCCAGCAGAATATGTTATATTCCATACAAATTAATCTATTGGTCGTGTTTTATATGATAGTGTTATATTTATGCTCTTATAAGCATCCTGATGGTGTATATTATGCTGTCAAAACATAATATACCAGGTCAAAACATGTTGCATTAATAAAAAACTTGAAGTTTTTTCAAATTTTAAATCAGAAGTATGAGTAATTGGATCATAATATTGGGTAATATATAAGAAACTAGAATATTTCTACTGTCGCAGATTAATAACCCACCGAATGTTTGGGATAATCCACTAGTAGTAGAGATGTGCAGTTTTCATGCCACTGCATTATTAAATGTCTAGCTCACTGCCTTAAGAAAAATACCCCCAATCAAGGATTAATGCATATTAGAAGAACCAATCATTTCCCATATAATATCACCACCGTAGCATACACAATTTTAGGCCAGCACCAGCAGTTGGGATCAGATTGAATCTAAAATTCCATCTATCATGTGTCCATACTAAGGGGACTTTGAAGTATGCTGTTAAGCAAGATCAAATCTCGACATCGGGGAGAGATGCCCAAAAATCTTTGAATGTCGTGATATTTTCCTGAAGAAAGATCTTTGGTATAAGGTTCACGCACTAACCAAGCTAAATTTAAGTTTAGTTGATACTCCTGTAGCTAGAAGTGGGGAGACTGCCAATTTTTTTTCCATTGCATGGATGAGTTGTATAGTATTTACTAGAAGTAAATACATCGCTAAGTTTGGAATACCCTGGGTTGAATAGTATATCCATCTTTGCGAAGTTGACTTATGATCATTGACTAGAGTCCACGGGGATGCCTGTAGATCTAAGGTCTAGTGACACTAGTCAAGATATCCATTAAACACTCCTTAAATACTCAAGAGAAATCACCTTGAAGGTGAAATACCTCATGAAGAGGCTCATCATGAAGATGAAAACCCTAGTAATTAAGCGTGCACCTATTTCAATACTGGGGAGCACGAAATGATCAATAATCTTTCGTTTGGGAAATGACGAAGATTGATTAACACTAAAAGACACTCAATTATGAGAATATTTGGAGAAAAGTTATCGACAACCAGTTTGCCTCTAAAATTACTAAAGTGTCTCGTATGAGAACATAAATCCGAACCAAAGTCCATGGCTGAGCACCTAAAGTGTTCATATCGGGTAAAGAAAATAAAAGAGAGCAATTGAGGCCAAACCATAATCGCAGATAAAAGTCTTGAAACTTGTCACTTCAGACTTGATGAGTCATTATGAGACAATGAGGTGGTGAAAGTGATGGTTCAAGGATCCCTTAAGAGATTGATATTCTCCTGTTATGAATGAAATAATGTTCTGTTATATAATGACTCTGGCAGATGATATGAATAAGATATGCAATTATTGGATTATGAAAATCCTTAATGAGATCCCTAAAGTGACTCAAAGCTCAATCCTTGAAGGACTCGGTGTTTCAACAGAAAGTAAATTACAACATGTATATATGTATATAAAACTCATACCTGATAAACTCTTTCTCGAAGAAAGAGTGTCTCCTAGAAGAGAGAACACCTCCTTGAAGAGAAATTAAATCACCAGTTGATCGAAAATACACCAACCATTATGCAATCCCTAGAAGTGGATAAGGACCCATCCAAGCCCCGAGGGGATGGAATGAGGAAACTAAAAACTAGAAGTATGCCACATAAGCACATATGAAGTGCATCTCCTACCAAAAGCTTATGAAGTGGCAATATTCTTACTATGAAGGTGTCATATACATTGGTGTTAAAATGGTAAATTTATTAATCCCCTATGTGCCAAAATTAAGACTGGTTATGTTGATTCTATGGTGGTATGACCATACTTTTAGTTCTGTAGAACAGACTTTTGGTTGTACAATACCAGATGATTGCTAAATATTAAGGCCCTGAAAGGTCTTGATAAGTCCCATCCTGAAGAAATGTGGCATTGAGGTTGATTACCCCCATATCCTAATTGGGATAAATTTTGCTTGTGTTGCACATATAGATAATTGGTATTTTTTTGGAAAGTTAAGTATATTGCTCCCAACTATTTTATCATCTCTTTATCTAGAAGAATAATGAAACAAATGTCTAGAAGACTATACATTGTGGTAATCAAGTATATACTCACAATATATGTTGGCATGCATTTATTTGTTATTAAAGGCATTGGAATAATGAGATTTCACTGAAAGTGGTCCTCAGGGGGAGAATATACTAAACTTTTATAGTTATGCATGAGATTCAGATGGTCTCAACTTTAGTCTAGCCTAGAAGGTATTGACTCGATGATCACTACCTTGAAAGTCTTTACCACTTATTGGTATAAGTCCAACTGATGGACATGATAAAGATCCTGAAGATCATAATAAATCTTGAAGATAAGTGTTATCCTCTTTTTCCTTTAGTAAGTTTTTCCCATTGAGTTTTCTTACTTGAAGGTTTTTAATGAGGCAACAAATGCAATACAATTTAATGTGTGTTGTGTACTTTTTCTCCGTTCCTTTTTCCCACTGGTTTTTGGAAGGAGTTTTTAACGAGGCATATGCATATCATGGTATGAAGCCTCACCAGAATGTGCTTGGCTCAAGTGAATGATTAGCCACATCCAGAAGTCATGTGGCATAAATGTCGTTGATAACCCCACTATTATCTCTAAGGATAATACAGTTTGTGTGGCACAGATACAAATGAGCTATGTTAAAGTAATATCACGAAGCATATTGCTTCTAAACTCTTTTATCCTCACGAGCTCCAAAAGGACAGAGAGGTAAAGATATTGAAGGCTAGGTCTTGCGATAATATGGCAGATATATTCATAAAATCCCTTCCAGCCTTTACCTTCCAGAAGTGTGTACGAGGCATTGGGATGAGGCGACCTAGAGAGTTATTGTAGGACCGGATATGGCAACAGAGGGGGGGGGGTGAATGGTGCTTTTTAAATCGCCCCCAAGATTTCACAAATTTTATTTCCAAAAGATATAGCAGCTAAGAAAACTGAGGGAGTTTTGACTGAAATAAAATCAAATCGGCAAGCAAACAAAAAGAGCCAAAGTTTAATGCCAAGAGTTTTAGCCGGGCTAACAGAAGACACACACAAATCTTAAATGCCTAAAAAACCAACTTCAGAGATTAACCTAACAGGAAGCTTACTCTTCTCGGCTGATAGAGAAAACAGCAGGAAGTAAACTGTTGTCCAGTGTGCACCCAAATAACCAAAAACTGAACCTGGACATTAAGACATCAGACCAACCCAACCGACTGAAATACTACTGCAACAGTAAATACTGGAACTCTGAACAGGGACAGCAAAGGAAGCAGCAAATGCAGTTTCAAAAAGAAAGAGAGCAGTCAGGGAAGAGAAACCAAATAGAGGATTCCTGTCGGCATGAAACAAATCAGAAACCAAAGGTAGTAAAAGAAAATAAAGAGAAAGGAGAGCAAACACTGTAAAAGAAAGAGATCAAAGAAAACTGAAGATACGACAGAGAGCAGCTACTGACTGCTCCCACTGAAACAAGCAACCAGGAGAAGCGAAAAAGACATAGCACAGTAAACAACAGTACTTACTGCTGTACCCAAACACAAAAGTGAAACGAAAAACCGAAAGCTGGACAGCAAAACCGAATGGGCCAAACACTGCTGCTGCTGCAAAGGAAACTGCAGAAAAATCACTGCCGAAAGTAAACTGTAAAGGAAACTGCAATCTGCTTGCAGAAAAAACAGAACCGGCAAGACCAATCAAAGGATGTGAAAGATGCTGCCGACCGACCTATTCAGGAGCAGCAAACCGTAACAGAACTGTGCAGCCAAAACAGGATTCGGCAGTAGTTGAGACTGTGTAGCACACCAACAAATGGCAGCAGTTGAGATGCAATTCAAAGCAGAAATAGTTCAACACAGAGAAGTGAATAATTCGGCATAGGAAAGAGTCCAGTTCAGCACAGGAAAGAAATTGAGACCAACTACTTTCCTGTCGACATAACAAGAGAAGCAGTGACTTCTTGCTTGACTGAAGGAGTGAATCTGCTATAGAGATAAAAAGACAGAGCAATGAAAATGCAAACTGTAGTCATATACTACTGCCTCCATGAGTTACACGCACAAGTTTTTAAGTGTTGGCATAGTGAGTTTTATGAAGAAGAAACTGAACGAAATAACAACCAAAAAGGCAAGACTCAACGATAGAACAGAAACAGGAAGAGCTTCATTCTAAACACAGATTACAAAGAATCCCCATATGCATTAGAACACAAGAAAAGATTACAAAGGATTCAATCCATCCTCTCCCTCTCAATCCTCAAGAACACCAAGAGTCTCACATGCTTCTTAGGAGGAACACAACCCACACAAAGGGATGAATGAGCTCTCAAGTGTCCTAAGGGGTATGCAACCCCCAACGTCTATTTATAGCCCTTGGCTAACAGGTCTCCAACCCGTTACGCCGACTAAACCCTAACGGAGCCGTCTCCCGCTTGTGCAGCCTTGCGAAATTCCCGTTTCGCCCCTCCTGCACCTTCCGGGAAGCTTCCGCGCTCCTTGTCTCGCACGCCTCGCAAACACCTCGAGTCCACGTCGTCTTTGACACATCCCGACCGTTCTGACCTCAGCGCCACCTGCGCCTAGTCCGGTCCACCGTGTCTCGCCACGACTCCGCCTCTACGTCCTGCAGTCACACAGACAAGAAACACGTCAAATAGCACTGCTCGATACATGAAAGCGTAAACAAAGAACAAACATATCGAGTCATCAGAATATGCAACCTAAACCCATACGACTAGGTTTGACCAAGTCCGACCGAGCCCGTTACACCACGTAACGTCAAGGTCCGAACCAACCGACTCAAACTCGACTTTTCGTAAACGATGTCAATTACTCATCATACACAACGGGATGACCTCCACATGGTCTCTCAGTTATAAGGTTCAGGGAGAGCAAATCCCTGAACCGTAGCCCTTATGTAAGACCAGAAGACTTACATGATCTTGAAGATCCAAATGTTGTACTCTTTTTTCCCTTTGTGAGTTTTACCTGAAGTTTTCTCACGTAAAGGTTTTTAATGAACCAACAAGTGACACAAGCGATGGATGCGATGTACTCTTTTCTCCATTCCTTTTTCCATTAGGTTTTTGGGAGGAGTTCTTAATGAGGCATGTGCATGCCGTAGTATTTGCCCAAGGGGGAATGTTACGAAACCTAGAAGGTTCTGGTGTGGAGAAATACCAGAATTGCCCTTGGTGGGCTTAGACTATAAATAGAGAGGCCATTGTACCATGTAAACAGATCAGAAAGCAATAAAGACTTCCTGGTGTTCTCTCTCATTGGTGTCTCATGTGATTGATCTATTGCGTTCTTGATGTTGATTGTGTGCATGGATTGTGTTGCCGTTCATCTATTCTAAATCGATTTCTTAATAGTTTCCACTTAACACCAGCTTATTTTACATCCGCTGCAGATTGCACCAGTTTTTACTTGGCCCACCTATGTTGCAGTCCAAGTTGGCAGCCAACCGATTAGAAAGGCGCATCCGAGCAGAGCAGAACGCTTGAAGAGAAGAATCAGAACACACGAGCGTGAGCAGAGCAGCATGGCGCCCATCGCCTCCATCATGTCGACTTGTTCACCTCTCTCGCAACCACCTGGGCGCCCCTCTCCGGCCGTCAGCTGTCAGTGATATGTCCTAGAGGCAATCATAAAGATGATTGTATCACTTCTATGTTTATGATCGTTTGAATAAAATATTATTTTATCTTTAAATAAATATCTTTCATATTAATCAACAAGTATGTGCCTTATTCATGTAACTCTTTATTCATGTTTTGATGTTATTCTAAACTACCCCTGATCTTATATCATTATGTGGGACCATCATGATTTATAAATCAACATATGTATTGATTGATGATCATGTTTCACGGATTATGAATATGAGATATCAAATGAATAATGTGAACACATGTTAGAGAACATGATGCTGGATTGACCCATCATGAGACCGCGGGAATTGTTCTATTCTTAAATGTCATCAGTTGGTCTCATACATAGTGTATGTAGGATCCTTAGACCTGAGATTGTCATTATTTCCTATATGTGTAATAGTTTACTTAGGGGTTACCAAACACTACTCTGTGACTGGGTGGTACTAAATATAGCTTTTGGGTTTGCTATGAAATATGCAGAGGAATATGAGCGATCAATATGGAATTTGCCTCTCCTATATAAGAGTAGAGATATCTCTGAGCGCCTTGATGTGGTTGGATTAGGAAAGTGCATGGCTATACCGAATGTGGTTGAGGAGTCAATCACAACTAAGTAATCTACTACAGGTATGAGTGAAGATCGAGCTATCATAGGATGTCACACTTCTCGCCTTGAGTTCGATCTGGTATCATGAGGCAAAGGGATCAGTACATAAACACTATATAGGTTCGCCCGGTATGAGCCGGATAGGTGTTTTTTGGCCCATAGCCAAATACATATAAATCTACAAACTCACACACTTAATGTAACATCCTGAAAAGTTAAAATTTGGATTATAAAATTTTTGCATTAATTTCTGATATTTTGTTTTGAAATTGAATTTTAAAGCATTTCTTAATTAAGGATTAAGGTTCCAAAAAGGTCAAAGAAATAAAATACTAGAAAACAAAGGTTTTAAAATAAGAATCTGAAAAGATGATCCAATGCAAAATGAATATAGTTGGTCTTAAAAATTTAAGAATAATAATATGGTTAAGTTTTGATAAAGAAATGAGAGGAGGAAATAAAATAGAAATACATATATATATATATATATATATATATATATATATATATATATATATATATATATATATATATATATATATATTTGTATATGAAAAGTGGGATTAGCAAATGGGGTTTTAGTGAATAAATTAAAATATATATGTACATATATACAAAAGCGTATAAAGGAAGAAATAAAATAAAACAAAGAAAAGAAAAGGAAAATCAAAAGAAAAGAATAAACCGGGCGGAACAGGCCGTGCCCATTAACAACCCACCCCACGCTTCGGTGGAAGCGGTAGCGGCCGTTTTCCGTGCGCTCTCTCTCTCTCACTGGGGCCCGCCCGCGCGGGAGAATCCCCCTCCTTTCTCCTTTCTCCTTTCTCCTTTCTCCTTCTCCGCTCTGCCTCGCTCCTCTGCCGCCCGTGCTCCTCCGCGCCTCTCGTGGCAACTGCTCCCAAGCGACCACTTGTCACCTGTCGAGTCCTATCGCCGGTCAGGGCGCACCACCGCCGCCCCTGGTTTCATCCCGCCCGCCCACGTGCAGGCGCCACCGCCGAGGACTTCCTCCGCTCGGTCGCGTCGCCCGACCACGTGCGTAAAGCTTTCTTGACCAGCGTCTGCGGCGCAAAGCTGCGAGGCACCTGACGGTCCCACTGTCGGCCGGGTGCGAGAAAGGCGGCTGGCTGATGTGCGGACCCCACATGTCGGTGACACGAGAGAAAATAATAAAATATAAAACAAACCGTGTGGGTCCCACCTGTCAGAATTTAATAATTTTAGAAATTTATTTAAACTGAGATCTTTAAAATGTCATAACTTCTTCATTTTAACTCCAAATCGGGTGAGACAAATTTCAAAATTCGTCTAAATTCAAGATCTATCCAATGGGACTGAAATCATAATTTTTAGAGTTCATTTGAATTTCTGGTGTTATTTGGATTGATTTGTTGCTTTTCTTTTTATGCAAATTTTCGCGCACGATTAAAATAGCGTACGAGGCACAAGAAGAGGAAGCAGAAGCAGCAGCAGACCCCAACTCCCAACTCCCAGAACCTTGTGACCAAGACGACTTATCACTTTGACCATATTGAACTCAGATTTATGCAATTAATTTCTTTTAAAGTATCCATATGCATGCTATTATTTTATGTGGTAGATTATGTTCAGTTTTACAGAATGTAGATATACACCCATTAATATGCTTGTTAGTATTACCCATTGAAATATCTTGGGATATGTGAACCTTGTCGCCATAGTAAAACTAGTATAAAGTAGTCTTCCCCAAATAGAATATAATATAACGTATTGCTTAGCAATGCTAGTTAATCAGGGACACTTAGATGTCCCAAAAACTCTCACATGCAATATGACAAATGATTTGGTCAGTCATGGTGGGAATGACTGGTGAAATGTTTGGAACTATTATTTTATGTCCCAAAAATCCTCAAACTTGCTTAGTATCTGGGTGGCTGATTTGGGGGCTGGTATGTGGTGCGGTGGAAGCACAAAAGTTGTGGAATGTGGTAGAACCACCCAGATAACCCTAAGGACCGAATCTTGTCATGTTAGCCTGTGTAAAACAGTACAACCACAAGTCTGTAAATTACAACCTGACTTAGTAAATTTATCGAAACCCCCGGACTCATCTCACTGGTAGTGGATAGGAGTGGATCTGGAAGGGCGAGGGAAGGCCTAAAGGGACACCAAGGGGAGGGTGAAGTTTTCCAGCTGTCCTAGCGCTGCGGGAAGTGGAGCCCGGCTACGTTAGTGACTGTGGAAAACATCCGTGCAACGTATGGGACCCACCGCAAGTAGGATAAGCCCATAGGGTGAGATGATGAAAGAGGTTAGATATTTCAAAAAGTCACGGTGACGGTCTGCTCAACCATATGACTAAGGAATCATGTGGGGCAATGAGTTGGCAGTCTCTTATGGGGAAAGTGTACGAACTCTGCAGAGTCAAAACTATTTGAATAGCCGTGCCCGCGGTCATGGGCAGACATGGGGACTTAACTAGATATAGTTCTGTTTCAAAAATAATTTGTGGGTGAAATGGGAAAATGTAGGGCTGTAAAAGGCCCTAGTTTGGAATTGTCTGGGTGTCGTCGGTGGTAAGATAGGCAACTATTATTTGGAAGATCTTTGTAAGGTGCGAGAGGCCATGTAATGGTGGATGGGCTCTGTACACTATTAAGACAATTATTTCCCATTAAACTTGTGTCCTTCAAAAACGGCTAGGTCATAGGGATTTCTAAGTATTGTATTGAAAATGCAAATTCTGGCAAAATAAAATAAACCTAAGCCTTCCCTTGATTAGCCCAGCATGTTATTACTGCATTCTGTGTGATGGCTCGCTGAGCACGGTGGTTAGTGTGCTCACACTCGCATTACCAAAAACAGAGACAAGGACGCAGGATCATTATGAATATGAAGATGCCCCGGCCACAGAAGGAGGGAAGAACGATGTGATTTAGGTCGTCGTTCGTATTTTCCGGACTTAGACAAGTTAGACCTAAGGCATTGTGTGCACATATATATAATCTAAAGCTAGGCGATATATACTGCACACATTACCCCCAGTCGCTTGCCTAAGGTTATGGTCCTACTTTTGCTTTCTCTTCCGCTGCTTGTATGTAATGATGACATTCGACCTAAGTGCCCCTTTTGTAAACTATCGCCCGACGTGGTGTAATTTGAACCATGGTCTGTAATATTACTGTTTAAGCGATGTATGAAGTGATGCAGCAATGTACCTGTGCGCATTATCTACTGATCCAGGGAATAATGCAGTAATCACAGGAGATTCCGGATTGAAGAATCCGGTGACAGAGAGGCTGAGTATCGAGCATCTGACGTAGGGTAAAAGTCTTAGTATGGACGTTAGGCAAGATATAGGATTACAATCTTACAAAACTTATAAAAAGAGCTTCCAAAAATATAGCGTGTTATTTCTTTACCTATCCTCCTTAGTTCTGTTCTATTCTATCTTCATTAAATATTTTAAAATATTAGTAACACTAGTAATTCCTCCTACAGATGGCGGGATATGCAGCGGAGGACAACTGGGACTTCCTGTCTCACGGCCTCCCCCACGGGGAGTTCGCTAGCCTCCTGTGAGCTTTTGCACCACAGGCTATAAGGACCAGCCCATGTACATGACGCAAGGCCGTGGCCGTGGAGTGGAGAGCGGGTGGTTGAGGTGTTCATCACGCCAAGAGCGAGCAGGATCCCCTCACGTCTTCTAGACCGAGCACACCGGGAGTACTCGGGTGGCGGCCATCCAAGGCGCCGCACGCCCGCGTTGCCGACTACTGCGGCGTATACAAGACCAACCTACAAGACACGCTATTCTTCTACTTCCGTCGCGCGGGAGGTTGCGCGGTACAACGAGACCTACACGCGATTATCGAGGACAACCCGATGCTTACGCATCGTTGATCTCACTGCGCTATGGGCTCGGCTCACCGCCGCTCGAGGAGATCACCACTCTCGCGCCCACCTCGTCTCCCGGCCACGAAATGGCGACCCTCCGGGGCGGCTCGCGCGATCTGGCGAGCCTTGGCGGCGGCAAAGCGAGGCAAACTGCGGCGTAGGCATAGCCACAGCGAGTCCCAGCTCTGCGCCCCTCCGGCACCTCCGCGCCGGCCCACTGGCGCAGCAGCCCCGTGCGCTGCTCACCGCACGCAGGCGTGCAACCTCGAGGCCACGATCGGCTCTTCAGGGGGTCGCACTGCAGCCGCAACCGCCGCACTCGACACGACCCTCCGAATTCGGTGGTAGTCGGTCCGTTCGATCGCCGACTTCTGACCCCTCCGGCCCAGTAGGATACATGCGAGGAGTAGATCGGATGGTGCGGTACTTGCAAGATGTAGCGCAAGTACTAAGGGGTGTATCGTAGCATGTTGTCCCAGGCTCTCTGTATCGTAGTAGCTATCCCGTCGAACTTTAATTAATTATGTTGTAATTGTAAGTCCAGCCTAGAAGCTGGCTAAGTGATGTTTGCTTCTATGAAACCGGCCTTGTGTTTAAAGTTGTTTTTGTCGTTTATCTTGTTGGCTTTTATTTTCTGAGGAGGCAACCTTCTTTTATTCTTTTAATTGCCTAGTAATAGTATTAAGACATAAAATTATGATTGCAGATGGCCAGCCAAAGGGTGACCAGGGCCCAGGCTAATGCCACCCTCAACCATGGTGTGGAGGACTCCACACCTGGTGTCATGCCAGCGGGGCGTGAGCAAGGCCACGATCAGGAAGCCAACCTTCCGCCCCCTCCAACCAACCCCACCATGGCGCAAGTCATGGCGCAGCAGACTCAATTGCTGCAGGCTATTATTGCTGGGCAACAAGGAAGCTCCAGCAGGTCTAGAGCTGACCTGGCTGACTTTCAGAGGACCCGGCCCCTCACTTTTCCTCGGTCGACGAGCCTCTCGAAGCCGAAGATTGGCTTCGGGATACGGAAAGGAAGCTGCGCTTGGCTAAGTGCGCCGAGGAGGACAAAGTGATATTTGCAGCTCATCAGCTCCAGGGAGCGGCAGCAAATTGGTGGGAGAACTATCTTGCCGCCAGAGGCCAGGAAGAGACCTCCACGGACAGCAACATGGAGGTCATACCATGGTCAGAGTTTAGAACGGCTTTTAAGGCCAACTTTGTCCCAGCGGGAGTCAGGAGGATGAAGAAGAATGAATTTCGCACTCTCAAGCAAAGAGGCATGACCATTAATGAATACCTCACAAAATTTACTCAGCTTGCTTGCTACGCTTCAACGGACGTGACCGATGAAGAAGAAAAGATCGATAGATTTCTTGAAGGCATGAATGAGGAGTTAAGGGTGCAGCTGATTGTGCAGGACTTCACCAGCTTCCACCAGCTAGTGAACAAGGCTCTAATTCTAGAAAATGAAAAGAAGAATGGAGGCCGGTAGTAAACGCAAGCTAACCACTCGGTGCCGCAAGGAGATTTATTCAAGTTCTTCAACAACCCCTCATTCTCAAGGCCCAACCAACCCAGGGCTCCAACTCCAGCACCCCGATCAAGTGGGGGTTCTTTCTAAACTCCACGCACAGGGAGTCAGTACACCGGTATAAACCCATGACCAACCTTAAGCACTACATTTGTGGAGAGAAAGGGCACTTCGCCAACCAGTGCCCACACAAACAAAATGCCCCTGTCCGTAGCCAAGCTTCAGTGCCCAGAAAGGGGCCTCAGACCTCTCAAGCTAGCAGGAGTACCCCAACTCACAACCGTGGTAGAGTCAACCATATCACGGCGGAGGAAGCTGAGGAAGCTGCAGGAGTTCTTATGGGTACGTTCTCTGTCAAGTCAATACCAGCATAAACTTTACTTGACTCGGGAGCTTCACATTCGTTTATATCCAAGGGGTATGCCGATAAACTGGGGTTACCTATTTATCCTCTAAAGAGGCCAGGAGTACTTAAGTCGCGGTGACATGATTACCGCTACCTTAGTATGTCCGGGGTAGCGGTTACCATGGAGAGGTGCGACTTCCTAGCGAACTTGATAGTACTAAGCTCACAGACCCTGGATATTATATTAGGAATGGACTGGTTAGCCAGATATCGAGGAGTTATAGACTGTGCCACCAGGACAGTGAAGCTGACCAAGTGCCATGGAATGATCATAGATGTAAAAGTAGACCGACCCTACCGATGGGGCCGCGCGATATATTATTGCGAAGATGTACCCTTAGAGGGAATGATAGTGGTGCAAGATTATCAGGAAGTGTTTCCCGAAGACCTACCTGGAGTTTGTCATTAACTTAAAGTCAGGAGCTGCTCCCATTTCCAAGAGACCATATAGGATGACGATGGAAGAGCTAAAGACCCAACTCTAGGAACTGCAGGAAAAGGGATTTATTAGACCCAGTTCCTCGCCCTGGGGATCTCCGGTATTATTTGTAAAGAAGAAGGATGGTACAGCTAGGATGTGTGTGGATTACCGGGCGTTAAATGAAGTAACCATCAAGAATAAATACCCCTTCCCAGGATCGATGATCTATTTGACCAACTTGGTGGAGCCACCATTTTCTCTAAAATAGATCTGAGATCGGGTTACCACCAGCTGAAAATTAGGGCTGAGGATATACCCAAGACAACTTTTACCACTAGATATGGACTGTACGTGTTTACAGTCATGTCTTTCGGTCTGACAAATGCACCGGCTTACTTCATGAATCTCATGAATAAGGTATTCATGGAGTATTTGGACAAGTTCGTAGTAGTGTTTATTGATGACATCCTTATCTACTCCAAGACTGCAGACGAGCATGCAGAACATCTACGCATAGTGCTAGAGAAGCTAAGAGAACATCAGTTATATGCTAAGTATAGCAAGTGTGAATTCTGGCTAAGTGACATCAGCTTCTTAGGGTATATAGTGTCCGTAGAAGGAGTGTCAGTTGATTCCGCCAAGATTGCAGTAGTGACGGAATGGAAGCAACCCTCCTCCGTCACTGAAGTGCGAAGTTTTCTTGGATTAGCAGGATATTATAGAAGATTCATAGAGGATTCTCTAGAGTAGCGGACCATTAACTTGACTACTCAAGAAGGAACAGAAGTTTGAATGGACCAAAACATGCGAAGGAAGCTTTCAAGAGCTTAAGAAAAGATTGACTACCACCCCGGTGCTAGTTCTACCTGATGTACACAAGGATTTTGAAGTATACTGTGATGCTTCCCATCAAGGACTGGGATGCGTACTGATGCAAGGAGGCAAGGTTGTGGCATATGCATCTAGGCAACCGCCCTATGAAGCTAACTACCCCACCCATGACATGGAATTAGCTTCGTGGTGTATGCCTTAAAAATTTGAAAGCATTATCTGATTGGTAACCACTGTGATATATACACGGATCACAAGAGCCTCAAATATTTCTTTACCCAGTCACACCTTAATCTGAGGCAAAGGAGATGGCTAGAATTGATCAAGGATTATGACCTGAGTGTCCACTACCACCCAGGTAAGGCCAATGTAGTGGCAGATGCCCTAAGCCGTAAGGCCTATTGTAATACCCTTATGGTACAAGAGCGAGAACCGAGCTATACAGGAGTTGATGTCCTTGAACACGGAGATAGTGAAAGAGGCACCCTAAAGAATGGAAATCTGACCAAGCATAGAAGAGAATCATCATTGCACAAAAGAAGACCCAACCGCTTTGAGAATGAGAAGATTAATGGAGCGGAAAGGCACCTAAAATATCGAGATCGCAAGGGTTTTGAGGTATGGGACACGTATCTTTGTGCCCCACCAGAAGGACCTTAAGGACCTAATACTCAGAGAGGCTCATAGTTCAGCATACTCCCTCCACCACGGAAGTACAAAGATGTATCAAGACATGAGGCGGTGGTCTTTGGTGGCCACGTATGAAGAGAGACATCGCCGAACACATAGCTCGTCCGTGATGTATGTCAAAGAGTGAAGGCGAGAACATCGAGGCGGCGGGGCTATTGCAGCCATTGCAAGTACCCGGTGGAAGTGGGAAGGAGTAGGAATGGACTTCATCACGGACTTCCCGAACCAGTTAGGATACGACTCCATCCGGTCGTAATAGCAGTGACCAAGGTCGCACATTTTATCCCGTCAAAACAACTTACAAAGGAGACAAGTGGCAGAACTATATATGTCACGCATCGTGTACTTGCACGGCGTGCCAAAACGGATAGTCTCAGATCGAGGTTCCCAGTTCACCTCGCATTTGGGCTAGCCTACACGAGGCCCTGGTACCCATCCGGATTTCAGCACCGCCTATCACCCCCAGACAGATGGCCAAACAGAGAGAGTAAACCAAATACTAGAGGACATGCTTCGGGCTTGTACCCTGGATTTCTCTAAAGACTGGGACCGTTGTCTGCCATATGCAGAGTTCGCCTACAACAACAGCTACCAAGCCGACCTCGATGTCCCCATTTGAAGCATCAGACGGAGGAAGTGTCGAACTCCTTTACACCGGGTCGTGATGGAGAAGGCTACATATTCGGGCGGATACTCTAAAGCAGGGAGAAGAAAAAGTTCGCTTGATCAGAGATCGACTATTAGCCGCCCAGTCCAGACAAAAGAGTTATGCGGATAAGAGAAGAAGGCCATTAAGTTTCGAGGTCGGAGACCATGTCTACTTGAAGGTGTCACCCCTACGAGGAGTTAGACGATTTAAAGTCAAAGGCAAGCTCGCCCCTCGCTATGTTGGGCCATTCCCAATTATAGCCAAGAAAGGAGAAGTAGCTTATCAGCTAGACCTGCCCGCAAGCCTAGCAGATGTGCACGATGTTTTCCATATATCCCAACTCAAGAAATACCTTCGGGTACCGGAAGATCAAACCCCGATGGAGGCAATTGAGATCGAGAGCGACCTGACCTACAAGGAGCGTCCAATTAAAATCTTGGACACCGTGGAAAAGAAGACTAGAAATCAAACCATTCGCACCTGCAGAGTGCAGTGGAGTCATCACTCCAAGAAAGAGGCCACCTGGGAACGCGAAGACCAGCTAAGGAGAGATTACCCCGAGTTATTTACCAGTTAGGATGAATCTCGGGGTCGAGATTCTTTTTAAGGGGGGTAGGTTTGTAACATCCTGAAAAGTTGAAATTTGGATTATAAAATTTTTGCATTAATTTCTGATATTTTGTTTTGAAATTGAATTTTAAAGCATTTCTTAATTAAGGATTAAGGTTCCAAAAAGGTCAAAGAAATAAAATACTAGAAAACAAAGGTTTTAAAATAAGAATATGAAAAGATGATCCAGTGCAAAATGAATATAGTTGGTCTTAAAAATTTAAGAATAATAATATGGTTAAGTTTTGATAAAGAAATGAGAGGAGGAAATAAAATAGAAATACATATATATATATATATATATATATATATATATATATATGAAAAGTGGGATTAACAAATGGGGTTTTAGTGAATAAATATGTGTAGATAAACTCCTCATGAAATTGGAATTTAAAATATATATGTACATATATACAAAGCGTATAAAAGGAAGAAATAAAATAAAACAAAGAAAAGAAAAGGAAAATCAAAAAGAAAAGAATAAACGGGCGAGGCAAGTAGCCCACCGAACAAGCCCACCCCACTTCGGTGGAACGACGCTACCGCCGCTTTCCCGCACACCTCTCTCTCTCTCTATGTCACTGGGGGCCCGCACGGAGAATCCTTCCTTTCTCCTTTCTCCTTCTCCGCTCGCCTCGCGCTCCTCTGCCGCCGTGCTCCTCCGCGCCTCGTGGCAATCGCTCCCCGACACCACCGTCACTGTCGAGTCCCATCACGGTCAGGCGCACCACCGCTGCCCTGGTTTCATCCGCCCGCCCACGATGCGGCGCCACCGCCGAGGACTTCTCCGCTCGGTCGCGTCGCCCACCCGTGGCGTGAAAGCTCTGACCAAGGCGCGGCGCAAAGCTGCGAGGCAGCCTCTGTGGTCACGCACTCGCCGAGTCCCTAGAACCTGTTGCCACTCCGCGCTGGCGCCTCCGCCGCCCGACGCGACGGATCGGACTGCCTGCCGCCACCCAATTCCGCTGACTATAAAGTCGTGCGGCCTCCCTAAGCATCGCCGCCTCTCCTCTCCTCTCCCTCCGAGCAATTGCCCAAAACCCGTAAATAGCCGCCGACCCCTTTTCTTCCCCAAGACCGGCGACTTCCTCCCATGGACTCACGCCATCCGAGCTCGATTCCAAGCTCACACACCATCCCAGAGCCCCACGAACTCATCCCGGCCTCACCGCACCTCTCATCGGCCGTGCATCGCGGCACTGAGGGACCTCCTGCCGCACCGCCCGCTGGCCGCCGACTGTCTCCGGTGCCCCGGACCGCCACCGTCACGGCTTCCCCTCGGCGCCGTGGTCGCGTTTCAGGCCTCGCCCGGGACCCTCGGCCACCCTTCACCACCCGTCGCCGCCTTCCCGACCTCGGCCACCTCACCTTGCCCGCCTCCCCGAGCTACCTCAAAGGGTAATCACCCTTGGGAGGTGGCAAAGCCTCCCGCCCACTTGGTTACCTCGGCTCTCCTCCCCGGCTCCCCCTGCGTTTGAGCCCCGCCCGCGTTGGGTTGAGCCATTTTTTTGATTTTACGCACCGACACGTGGCCCCACCCGTCGCCCGCAATGGAGGAGAGGCACGACAGACGGTCCCACGTCGGTGGTGCAGAAGCCGAGGCTGGCGACGTGCGGACCCCACATGTCAGCGCACGTAGAGAAAATAATAAAATATAAAACAAACCGTGTGGGTCCCAATTGCCGAATTTAATAATTTTAGGAATTTATTTAAAGCGAGATCTTTAAAATGTCATAACTTCTTCATTTTAACTCCAAATCGGGTGAGACAAATTTCAAAATTCGTCTAAATTCAAGATCTATCAATGGGACTGAAATCATAATTTTAGAGTTCATTTTAATTTCTGGTGTTATTTGGATTGATTTGTTGCTTTTCTTTTATGCAAATTTTCACATACGATTAAAATAGCGTATGAGGTACAAGAAGAGGAAGCGAGCAGAGACCCCAACTCCCAACTCCCGAACCTTGTGACCAAGGTGAGTTATCACTTTGACCATATTGAACTCGATTATGCAATTAAGGGCCTGCTTTGTTTCGACAAAATCCACACGGAGAATCTGGAGAAGTCGGATAACCCCTTCGCTACTAGTTCATTTTCGGATTCGTAGCTCGCTACTTAGAATCGGATGAAAATCGCCCTTTGTTTGAGTGCAGATTCTAGGAGTAGCTGCAATGCCGTGTCGAAACAAACAGGCCCTAATTCCTTTTAAAGTATCCATATGCATGCTATTATTTTATGTGGTAGATTATGTTTAGTTTTACAGAATGTAGATATACACCCATTAATATGCTTGTTAGTATTACCCATTGAAACATCTTGGGATATGTGAACCTTGTCGCCATAGTAAAACTAGTATAAAGTAGTCTTCCCCAAATAGAATATAATATAACGTATTGCTTAGCAATGCTAGTTAATCAGGGACACTTAGATGTCCCAAAAACTCTCACATGCAATATGACAAATGATTTGGCCAGTCATGGTGGGAATGACTGGTGAAATGTTTGGAACAATTATTTTATGTCCCAAAATCCTCAAACTTGCTTAGTATCCGGGTGGCTGATTTGGGAAATTTGGTATGTGGTGCGGTGGAAGCACAAAAGTTGTGGAATGTGGTAGAACCACCCAGATAACCCTAAGGACCGAATCTTGTCATGTTAGCACATGTAAAACAGTACAACCACAAGTCTGTAAATTTCAACCTGGCTAAGTAAATTTATCGAAACCCGGACTCATCTCACCGGTAGTGGATAGGGTGGATCCGAAGGGCGAGGGAAGGCCTAAAGGGACACCAAGGGAGGGTGAAGTTTTCCGGTGTCCTAGCTGCGGGAAGTGGAGCCGGCTACGTTAGTGATGTGGAAAACATCTCGTGCAACGATGGGACCCACCTTAAGTAGGATAAGCCCATAGGGTGAGATGACGAAAGAGGTTAGATATTTCAAAAAGTCACGGTGACGGTCTGCTCAACCATATGACTAAGGAATCATGTGGGGCAATGAGTTGGCAGTCTCTTATGGGGAAAGTGTACGAACTCTGCAGAGTCAAAACTATTCGAATAGCCGTGCCCGCGGTCATGGGCAGACATGGGGACTTAACTAGATATAGTTCTGTTTCAAAAATAATTTGTGGGTGAAATGGGAAAATGTAGGGCTGTAAAAGGCCCTAGTTTGGAATTGTCCCGGTGTCGCCCCAGTGGTAAGATAGGCAACTATTATCTTTGGAAGATCTTCAGAAGGTGAGAGGCCATGTAATGGTGGATGGGCTCATACACTATTAAGACAATTATTTCCCATTAAACTTGTGTCCTTCAAAAACGGCTAGGTCATAGGGATTTCTAAGTATTGTATTGAAAAGGCAAATTCTGGCAACATAAAATAAACCTAAGCCTTCCCTTGATTAGCCCAGCATGTTATTACTGCATTCTGTGTGATGGCTCGCTGAGCACGGTGGTTAGTGTGCTCACACTCGCATTACCAAAAACAGAGACAAGGACGCAGGATCATTATGAATATGAAGATGCCCCGGCCACAAAAGGAGGGAAGAACGATGTGATTTAGGTCGTCGTTCGTATTTTCCGGACTTAGACAAGTTAGACCTAAGGCATTGTGTGCACATATATATAATCTAAAGCTAGGCGATATATCGCACATTACCCCGATCGCTTGCCTAAGGTTATGGTCCTACTTTTGCTTTCTCTTCCGCTGCTTGTATGTAATGATGACATTCGACCTAAGTGCCCCTTTTGTAAACTATCGCCCGACGTGGTGTAATTTGAACCATGGTCTGTAATATTACTGTTTAAGCGATGTATGAAGTGATGCAACAATGTACATGTGCGCATTATCTACTGATCCAGGGAATAATGCAGTAATCACAGGAGATTCCGAATTGAAGAATCCGGGTCTGACACTTAATGGGTTGGAACAATAAGGGGTCGGATTATAGTTTCCGAGTTGGATTTGATCTCTACTCGTATCGGATATGGATCCAATTGGAGGCTATATAAGGAGAGGTGAAGAGACTAAGGGTAGCATCCTGAAATACACCCGTCAAAACCCTAGCCGCCACATCTCATATCACCTACTGTGCATGCTGGTGCTAGCACGTTGACGTACGGTGCTCTATCCCTGGACATGTGGACCTCGCTAGAGGCATTGCTGTGACTGTGGCACTGATCAAGACGATCGCAAGGGAGGAGACAGTTGACCAAAGGAAGATCGACTACTACCACTACACTGACGTGCTCTTCATTGAATCGGCTACTTCAACTCTACTTCCGCTGCACTGTACATCTGGTGGTAACGATCCATGATCTCCTACTTGCATGGTTTCCTGGTTTATACGGTAGAAATTTTTTTAACCTGTGCTAGTGTAGCCTACCCATATCCAAAAGTGGTATCAAAGCCATCCTATGTAGTTTTTGATCTGGATTGGTCATATATAGTTGAGATGTGGTGGTAGTAGATTGGATCTATTACTGGTCTGATATGATATCTTAGATTGGTTCATGTTTTTGGATTGGTTTAGGCACTAGTTGATAAGATCAATCGGTTTCAGTGGTAGTAGATAGGCTCGGAGGAGGTATGAATTGATAGCACTGAGTTGTTCTTTTTGGAAATCTCCCGTGCCGATCAATATGATTGATCAATGGAAAGTAGGGCTGATCAGATTGGTTTGGAATTGAGTTAATGTAATTAATCCGATGAAATTTTCAAAGGAGATTTCGTGAATAGGATTCATGTCCCAAAAAAAATTTTAAAGGCGATTTTGTGAATAGGATTCATGGCTAGAGGGACCGTCATGCTAGGTAATCATATCACGCATTATAGGTGTTATATGTTCATATCACGCGATAGAATTGGATTCTGCACATAACTCATTTTTGCAGGGTTATATGAATAGTATGGCCCATTGTGTATGTGATGCATGTATGAGTGTTTCATGGCTTGCGTGTCATGTTGATTTATAGCCATGGGCTACATATTGTTATATAACGGCATGTGTGTCGACTTGTAATGCTTGATTTTTTATATATAATTCATTCTTAACTACTAGGAGAAATAGCTTGGCAGGCGGATGTGATAAACTCAAATATTGATGGCTCGGTGGACAGGAAGCGTGGTGATAGAGATTGCCATGCTAAGGGCCATACTATCTCACAATTTAATATGATTTAATTGTGAATGTTTTTATATTCCTGTTATATTATTATTATGTTATTAGTATCTTGTGTGATTTTAACATGATAGAATAGTATCCCTGTAGAAAAATTAAGTAGAACTTGATACCCTTTCAATAGTTGCACCTATCAAGATTTTGATCATTAAGTGGCATGTCTATCAAAGTAGGATGTCATTAATTATCTCAATAAAATAGGATAAAGTGTTGGACACTTCACGCATAATATTGGTTTAACTCGACTAGGCTATTAATATGGTTTTGGGTTTAGGGGCATAGTGTTGAGGTCGGGGCATATGGATGCTACTCAACAAACAAGAGTTACATGTGATATAATTAGCAATGGTTGCTTACCTAAGCCACTAGGTTTCTAGTAGTGATGCCAAAGCTCACTAGGACTTAGTGAAATATGGATCTTGACTCACTATATGTTATTAGAGGGTATTTGATTTTTAAACATATAGTGAGAGTATCTTCTAGAGGTCCCATATCCAGATGAACCAGCTGAAGATGCTACTCGTGCTCAAAAGAATAAGTATGAGAAGTATTGCAATGACTCACTTGATGTTAGCTATCTCATTCTTGCCACCATGAACTCTAAACTTCAGAAGTAATATGAGAACACGGATGCCTACAATATGATTGTGGGTCTTAAATGCATGTTTGAGAACCAAGCAAGGGCTGAAAGATACACCACCTCTAAGTCATTATTTGCATGCAACTTAGCTAAAGGAAGTCCGATCAGCCCTCATGTAATCAAGATGATTGGATACATTGAGAGTTTCAAAACTTGGTTTTCCCCTTAGCCAAGAGTTGGATACTAATGTGATTCTCCAATCGCTCCCTCCGAGCTTTGAGCCAGTTATTTTGAACTTTCATATGAATGGCATGGAGAAGTTAATGGCTGAGTTGCATGGGATACTCAAGTCAGCCGAGGAGAGCATTAAGAAAAGCTCTACTTATGTGATGATGGTTCAGAAGACTACCAACTTTAAAAAGAAGAATCATAATGCTTTTAGCAAAAGAAGGACATGTGCAAAACTTAAGATGAGATCTTGAGTATCAAATCTAAGCTTCAGAAGCTCAAGATTGGTGCTGCACCTGATGCCATTTGCTACCATTGTCAAGGGACTAGACATTAGAAGAGAAACCGCAATGACAGCATACCAATTTCCTTTACACTGTCACCATATCGAAGCTAAGACCTTCACAACCATGGCGGTTCTTATCAAGCTCAAAGTGTCATAAAGTGGCTACGCCTCATGGTTCTGAGTTGAAGTGCACCGGAGGTTGCCTATCAACAACAGCACAACCAAAGTAATGTTACCTCGTTTCCTATATGTGGCCTGCCGGTTTTTTTTTTCTTTTTTGGCTTGAATCACCTCTTGCTTGGTTCACTTCTATCCTAAACGAATATTGTTCGTCTGTAGGTATCACATTTGCTTGATCGGCACTGACGGAACGGCACAGCTGAATTTGTTCTGTTTGTTAGATTTTCCCAGCAATTAGTTGGCCAAACTGTGATGCCCCTTAATAATTCAGGCAGCCTTCCCGTGAAAGAGCTTCCATCGTCTCCCAAAACTACACATTTGCTGTATCAGTCACCAAAAAGCTTGATGCAGAGGAACTGAGGAGCAACTCTTTTCAAGTGAATGCAGCAGAAACCTTCTTTGGTAGGCAAGCTTCTATACCAGGAAATAGTGAGTGCATCATCAGATTGCAGACGGCGCCTGTTCCTGCTTTGCCATCATATTCACAGCCACTCCCTGATAAATCCACTGTAGCCCAAGGCCACCTGCATTCCATTGGAGCTTGCTCATCTGTTAATGCTACCGCCATGTCTGGAGATACTCGGGTCAGTCAAAAACTGAACAGCTCCAGTTCGACTTGTACGTGTCTTCTTGTTCCTTGCAGTGTACTTTGGTGTGCTACTGTCACTTTTTTAAAACCATTCCAGTATCCTCCTATCGCAGCCTATTGTAGCCGAAGAAATCAGCTTCCGGTTCAGCCAGCTTGCCACTCCAAGCAGATGCTAATATCCTCGTACATGCTGGGTAAGCACTGATTGCCTTTTGGAATTTACCTGTTTATCCTTACCTCATTCATGGAATTTTATTTACTACAGTTGCACTCCTGCTGCTAGTGTACTAACGTTTCAATTTCAGAAATGAAGAACCTGAACAACATGATGTCAGTGGTGTCTCTCTTCAACAAGCTCCAGCTGTAGGTGAAAGTGAGCATTTGATTGATTCACAGTCCACAGAAGCTAAACTTTCTTTGGTAAGTTATTCAATTTTCCCAAACTGCCCTTGTTTGCATATCTGCGATAGTAATATACATGAAAATCACGTTGATATCTTTTTTTCAATCTATTCTTTAATTTTTGCGTGGTATGCTCTACCATGAAGAATGAGCTATTGATGTCCAAGATTAAGAACTGCTGTTAAACATGTTCATTCTTAAGAACAAAATTTCTTTCACTTTGCTCATTTCAGGGACTGCTTTGATTGGTCCTGATTTATGAAGGTCAATGAGGTGTGTAGTGTTAAGGAGATAGAGTTGTATTAGGATATAGAGTTTGGATTCTATTTCATATATGCCTTATCTCACCGCCGTCCGCCGCCTCCTGGCCGATGCTGACGGTCCGGCTCCCCCACGGCGCTCACCGCCGCGCAGATGGACGCCTCCACACCGAATCCGTCCGCTTGTGCTGCCGCTCGGCCATCCTCGCCGCCGCCGTTCGCCTCCAAGTACGGATCCGGCCGCCTCCAGGCCGGATCCGCAGTCTTCGCCGCCGCCGAGCGTGTCTCCGTGTTTTTTTATTTATTTCTTTCGGTCAGTCTTTCAATTTTTCCTTTGAGTCTTCTGTTGCGTCCATCTAAATTCGTAGTCTTTAATTTTTTTTAGTTCGTTTAAACCGTACGAGTCCACAAATTTATTGTCAGTCATAGAAATGTAGGAATTTTTATTTTGCATGACAGCAGCCGCCGCTCTACTCTTTGAGCCGCGTGCAGATCGTAGAAGTCGTTATGATGTCGCCGCTTTTCTTGCCGCCGCCCCGAGCTTTTAAGGCCGCCGCGTTTCTTCTGCACCGCGCCTCCGTTGCGCTTCTTGTGCACTGTGCCGCCGCCGTCTCGGGCTTCGATCTGTGCCGTCATGCTTCTATCTATTCCTCTTCAGCTTGATTTGACAGTTTATTCCAAGGCTGCACGCAACGACGACATCATCACGACTCGGACTTCGCATTTTTCTTGTTTTAGTATTAACTCCTTTTTCAAATGCAATGCTATTGCATACGCCTTGCATTTGATGGAGGGTGTTAAGGAGATAGAGTTGTATTAGGATATAGAGTTTGAATTCTATTCCATATATGTCTTATCTCTATATGGCATATCCTCTTGTACTCCTATATATATGGCCCTTTGGGTCTCATATCTATACACACAATATTCCTAACATGTAGCATAACTCTAATTTAAAATTTTTATTTGGTTTTCTTCGTATAGTAACTGAATGTTTTGGTGCCAGTCTGTTGCTTATGTTCGTTGTCCGTAAGGTGATGGTTCACCAGATGTATTTGATCTTCTATAAATATTTCAGATTAAAAGCTACAGAGGTTTATGGACTATTTTGCATTGTAGAGGCTTTATGGACAAGTTGGAATGGAAGTACCTCCGGAGCTAGGTTTTTGAGTTTCAAGCCCAGCAGGTGCAAACAAGTGTGCAATCCAGTGAGCAATACTTCCATGTGAATGTGGGTGCGGAAAAGAATACTTGTATCTTGATGTGAGTTTTGCTCCTTACGAGATGTGAAATGTGATTTTTGCTCCTTACGAGATGTATTAGTGTCGGACCTGGATTTAACTAGAGATGTTTGCGCTGGTGGTGTGCGCGGTGGGAGGGCGCACTGCACGGGCGGCCCGTGTGCTGGGCGCACACGGTGCAGGGGAGGGCTGCATGGCCGGGCTAGACCAAGCCGAAGGCCAGGTGGCTTGGGGAGCAGCAGGAACGGGTTGGGCTCAGCCCAACCGTGATTCAAATTTTGGATTTTCAAAATGAGTTCGCAATTTGGTTTAAATTTCAATTTGAACATTTTAAAACGTGCACTTGAATTCCCAAAACGGAATGTTACAATTAGAATGCCAGATTCATGTTGTTGTTACAAGGTGAGAAAGAATGAAAATGTGAAATGTTAGATGTATTGCAATAGCAGTCCATGAGGCTATATATAATACATGAGACACACAACCCTAAAAAAGAAAATGACCTCAATACCCTTAACATCCCCTCAAATGCAAGGCATATGCAATAGCATTGCATTTGAAAGAGTTGACACTAAAGTAGAGAAAATCCAAAATCCGAGTCTTGAAGATGTCGTTATAGCATGCAACTCTTGGAAAATTGTGTCCGAAATATCGCCACCCATCCGAAATTGTGCGGCAGCCCATAAAGCACAAAGTGAGGGGCCGGGAAGGTAGAAGTAAGCGGGAGCAAATTCGGTCGCGGTAACAAGATGAAGAGAATGCAGAAGGTGACACAAAAAGAGAGGGTTGTCAAATCAAGTTTAAAAGGGAGATAGAAACATAGCGGCATAGATTGAAGCCCAAGATGATGGCGACGCAGTGCACAAGAAGCGCAACAGAGATGCAGTACAGAAGAAGTGCGGTGGCCTTAGAAGCTCGGGGCGGTAGCTCAAAGAGAAGTGGTGGCATCATAAAGACTTCTACGATCTGCAACGGCTCAAAGAAAAGAGCAACAGCTGCGCTATGCAAAAGGAAGGACGGCTTTAACGAACTGAAAGATAGATACTACGGATTTGGATGGATACAACGGAAGATTCAAAAGAAAAAGACATAAAAGCAGTAGATTATAGCAGCAGCCACAACAACTCCCCTTCTTTCTCCCTAAATCTCAAACTCCCGATCCCACCTCACTCCCCACCCTCTCAGCACCTCTTCCTTTCTTCACCACCGGCCAAGGGAGGAGGCTAGAGAGGAGGGAGTAGCTGGTGGCGGCCTGGGGTGGTGGCGGTGGTCGGGAGGCGACGGCGCGGTGGCTGGGAGTTGGCACAGAGGGCCAGATTCGAGGCGTGGTGGCCAGATATGGGGCGGCACCGAGGTGACGAAGAGAAGCCTGAAGTAGAGGCTGGCACGGGCGCGGGCATAGGCGCAAGAGGGCACGGGTGCAGGCGCAGCATGTGGGCATACGAGGGAGACGTGGCGGTGGTGAGGAGGGCACCGAATCCAACAGTGGGAAGGCTGGATTTGGCGGCAGAGAGGTTGGATTCGGGCTGGCGCCTTTATTTTTTTTCTAGTCATGTGCTGACACTCCATGGTCTGTTTCATTTTTATAAAATGGTTCTCTTGGAGAACATGTTTTCTTATGGGCAAACAGCCAAACATTGATGAAGACAAATTTGAATAGTCAAGTTGCTAAGGTAAAGTGGGATAATTGTGGTTGCTGCCTATGCAGGTTTAGAACCTACCACCTAGCCTAGCTCTTTGTTTATGTTGAGGAACCATCACTGGCGACTAGTCCGATCGATTCCTCTGCTAATGCAAAACCAGATCAATCACAAAAGATAGAAAATAGTAGATTGAAAACACAGAGAGGCAGAGAGAACTCCTAGTCTTTCTTTATTGCTTTCTTTCTGATTTTGTATACAAAATAGCCAATAGTACTCCCTACTTATAGCCTAGTGGTGAGGTGCTCACCATGGGCCAAGGCTTCATGCCCAGGCCTAGGTTTCCTAACACCCCCCTTGGGCACTCATCCGACACGCTCATGCCTCATCAAAACTCCATAAAAACCCAGTGGGAAAAATTTGGAGAAGAGTACATGATACATGTTATGTTGCGTTGCACGAATTGCCTCATTAAAAACCTTGGTCGAGAAACTTCAGGAAAACTCGTCAAGAAAAAAAGAGTACAATTCACCTAATTTCATTCAATCTTCAGGACTTATTCTTTGGGTACTCGATCTTTATGATCAAGATTTAATAACAAGCTTGAGAATATTCTCCCCGATTTTGCACCTCCCTAAGTCTCATCATTCCAATTCCTCGTATGCATCTTTCGAAACTAGATGTTGGAAGTGACTTAGTGAATAAATCTACAAGATTCTCATATGACTTAGTATGCAATACCTTAATTTCGTCCATCTTTTACAATTCATGAGCATAAAAGAACTTGGGGTTGATATGCTTTGTGAGATGACTTTTCACGTAACTTGTCTGCACTTGTGCAACACAAGCTGCATTATCTTCATAGATAATTATGAGAGCTTACATAATATTCATCCCACATGACTGCTGGATGTGGTGAATTATTCGTCGGAGCCAAGCACATTCTCATGCAGCTTCATACAGTGCTATGATTTCTGAGTGGTTCGTCGAGGTCGTTGCAAGACTTTGCTTAGACGATTTCCATGAAATTGCAATTCCACCACACAGGAATACATAGCCCGTTTGTGACCTTACAGTATGCGGGTTCGACAGGTACCCAGCATCTGCATAGCCAGTCAAGTTCAAATCTTGATTCTTTCTATAGAATAATTTAAGGTCCTTGCTTCCTTGAAGGTATCGGAAGATGTCCTTTATTCCCTACTAATGCCTTTTGGTAGGTTCTGCACTTTGCCTTCCTAATAGTTTTACGGCAAATGCAATGTCCGGTCTAGTGCAGTTTGCTAGATACATAAGTGCTCCTACTGCACTTAACTATGGGAATTCTGGTCCCAAGACTTCCTCCCCCTCTTCCCTACGTAGGTATGGATCTTTTTCTTGCTGTAAAGACTTCCCGATTATCGGTACTTTTGATGAGTATGCCTTTTCAAAGCCGAACCTTTCTAACACCTTCTGGGCGTAGGCTGACTGATGTACTAATATTCCTTCAGGGACATGCTCGAGCTGCAGGCCTAAGCAGTATTTGGTTTTACCCAAATCTTTCATTTCAAATTATGACTCTAGGTAAGAACTTGCTTCTTTTATGTCTTCCATTGTCCCGATGATATTCAGATCATCAACATATACTGAGATTATACAAAATCTATTCTAGGATCGTCATATAAATACACAAGGACAATCTTCATTGTTCATGTAGCCTTTATTGCATAGAAAGTCGCTTAAGCGATTATACCATATCCTGTCTGATTGCTTGAGTCCGTAGAATGATTTCCTGAGCTTCACACTGTAAAGATTTCTATTCGCTCTGTCTTGGTTCGGGACAGGGATACCTTCAGGTACCTTCATATAAATTTCTGAATCCAAGTTTCCATAAAGGTATGCAGTTACTACATCCATCAATTTTATTTCTAAATTCAAGTTTACTGCCATTGAGATTAAGTGTCTAAAGGTAATTCCACTCATGACTAGGGAGTAGGTTTCTTTATAATCAACTCCTAGACGTTGAGTGAAATCTTGTGCTACCAGCCTTGCTTTATATCTTACGACTTCATTTCTTTCATTTCTCTTTCGAACAAACACCCACTTATGCCCTACAGGGTGCACATGGGGAGGTGTGCGGCTTACGGGCCCAAACACCTCTCTTTGGTTCAGAGACAATAATTCAGTTTCTATCGCCTTCTTCCAATCTTTCCAATATGATCTTTTCTTATATTCAGTGAGCGATACAGGCTCTAGATCAAGATCGATGATTGTGACAATTTTCTTTGCAAAGTAGATATCCACATTGGCTATTGTCCTATTCATGGACTCTCCCATGTGCACACAATTTATAGCTATTTCTTCATGAGTTGCTTCTTCTGGAGCTTCTCCTTGCTCATCGCTTCTTCTAGTTGAAGTGACAAGTCCCTTTAGTTTTTTTGCTCCGATGTGTGCGCACATATCCATGTCGATTTCTTCTTCCATAGGGATGTTCAGATCCGGTATGCCCTTTTTGAAGGTGTTATACTGATGCCAGGTCTCCATTGGCTCCCCTTCTGGTTCTGGAGAACTTCAGTGATCGGCTGTGTCAAGTCCTTCTTATCCTTCTTCACCAAGTGTCCCCGGTTACTTAAGATTCGAGGGATCGGAGTTCTCGTCCTTTTATTCTGAGGCCTCTGGATGGGATTAGAGATATCTTCTACTTTCTTTGGTATTTCAACCCTCTCCGGTGCATTGCGTGCAGGCACACGCGACTTGGTCACGCTCTTCAAATCACTAAAATGGTCAGGCAGTTGATTTGCTAATGCTTGCAAATCAATAATCTTCTGGATTTCTCTATTTGCTTCACTAGTGCATGAGTTATGTGCATGGATTCCCATGGCTTGCCATGTAATTTTGTAGGATCAGGGGGTGAATCCTTTAAAAATCGTCCCAAAGTATTCTCACAAGATTTCTTCTCTAATAGCTATAGCAGCAATGAGAACGAAGATAAACACTCACTGGACACTGAGGATGATTCAAACCGAAAAGAAAACTCATGCAATAAAACAGTTCAGAAAAGGAGGCAATTCGGTTTCAGTTTTGGTTTTAGCTTTTCAGTTTCAGGAAACCAAACACAGACAGAAAAGAGATGGCCAATTTGACACTTTTAAACAATGATTACTTCCACTGTCGAAACAAGAACCCAACACCATGCAGTCGGCAACTAGACTAAACTGCAGACAGTGGCTGCACACTGAATTAAAGAGCCAGGACTGCTGTAGACGGGAGCACAGTCTAAATCAGATTTGAATCCACCAGCCAAACAGCAATCTGATAACGAAAATCACTCAGCACAGGAAGCCAGAAACAAATGCTGCAGAGGAAACGACCGAACGCTGATTGTAGATTGTTCGACAGGATCAAAACAGAGAGCAAAAGACAGAAAGACCAGCTTCGGCAGAAAATATGCAAACTGAAAACATGCTGATTGGCAAAAACAGAGATTGATTTTGCTGTCTGAAAAAGTGAAGAGAAGGTTATAGCAATACCCAGAGCAAGATACCAAAATCTGAACAGAATTGAGGCTTATGACCAAAAGTATTTCAAGGCTGCCCAAACTGAAAAGTCACAAAGCAAAAGGAAACAGTCTGTTGGCCAAAGAAACTGACTGCCGAAAAGATGACTAAAGAGCTGAAACTAAAGTAACTAATGAGCAGAGAAGCAAAACCAGAAAATGATATCATGATCGGTGTGCTCCTCAAGATAAGTAATCAAGACTTTAACTAAGACCGTAGAGAAGATTCAGATTAAAAGAATGGCTGGTTTTGCATTTCATTTTCATAAAGAGAGGATAGTAGCTACTGCCCAAAAGAAAAGAGATCGGTTGCAGAAAAAGAGCACCAAGAAATCTGCCAAGAGTTTGTCATTTGTCTTGTGCAACATGCTGTCTACAGCCGAAATCAAGTAGCAGAGAAAGTAATTTCAACTGCACGAACTGATGGCTTGAAAATGAAAATGGAATCTGCAGCAATTTCTTGACCGAAAGCAGTGAATATTCTGCTGCAAGGTTACACAACTACTTTGTTTCTTCTTTGGCCCAAACCGCACAACAGAGAAGTTACAAGAAATCAAGAGGCTGTCAACAACCAAAACTGCAGAAGAAGATTCTTGGCCAAAAACTGAACCGAACCAATAACTAAGAGACTTAATCAGTCAACCGAGAAAGACAAAAATCAAATAAAGATGAGTGGTTCTCAAGCCTTTGATCTTGTGACTCTTGCTCACGAAAGCACAAAATAAGAGAAACAGGGAGAAGATCATGAACAGGAACAATTCAAACACAATCCATTTCATTTCAACCAAAAATTACAAATGAGTCCCCATATGCATAGACAATAGAACAAGAGGAGTAATTACAAGACTCTCAATCCATCCTCTCCCTCTCAATCCTCAAGAACACCAAGAGACTCATATGCTTCTTGGGAGGAACACACATAAAATGGAGAGCAAATGCATAAAAACCCTCCAGTGGCTCTAGAGAATAACCTCTCTATTTATAACCTTCCACTAACGGGTTCCTCATTTGCTTTATCCATTTAGCTCACAACAACTCTGCGCTTTATCCATTAGCGCCAACCGAATCCGCTTCATGAGCTCGAGTCAATTTTCCGAATTGCCCTCACGCTCATTCTTGAAGCTTCCGCCGCACAACCGCAGCTGGCACCCTGACCGTCTAGACCTCCAACTCCTCCTGAGTCTAGTCCCGATCCTCCTCGTCGTCGCCTGTCGTGTCCACCTCCGGTAGCTCCAGTTCTGGTTCCTCGTCTTCCGACTCGCAACCACCTCAACAGCCTCGATCATCTTTGGCGTCTCCAACCGTCTGGACCTCAACACCTCCTGTGCCTAGTCCCGGTCCTCCCACGCCTCACCATGACCTAGCTCCGAAGTCCTGCAGCCACACAGACAAGCAAACCGTCACATAGCACCGCACGATGCATGTAACCATAATAAAGTCCAAACCCGTCGAATCATCAGAATATGCATCCTAATCCCATACGACCAAGTTTGACCAAGTCCGACCGAGCCCGTTACACCACGCAACGTCAAGATCCGATCCAACCAACTCAAACTCGACTTTCCTAAACCATTGTTAATTACTCATCATACACACGGGATGACCTCCACATGGTCTCTCAAATTTTTCAACATTTTTCATCACGGGGTTGATTTCCTCCCCCCCCTAATGTTGAAAAATTATCCTCATCAAATATGCAATCGTGAGCGGCAAGATGCAAATCTCCTATCATGGGTTCTAAATACCGATTATGGATGTTGTCTCATAACCAACGTATATCCTAGTCTTTCGGAGAAGACCCATTGCAGTACGCTGTGGAGGGGGTATAGGTACATAAACCTTGCATCCAAACCTCTGGAGATGAGAAATTTTTGACCCTTGAACTAGTTGCATAGGTGAATGGATGTTGTAGGCCAATGGTCTAAAGTTGATGAGATTTGCTGCATGTAGGATTGCTAAACCATTCTGGGTGTGGACATGCGGTACAGAATGATCAAATGTAATTCCCATTGCCATGCAATAATCATCAAATTCCTTTGAAGTAAATTCTCTGGCGTTGTCCATTCTGATAGACTTTATGTGATGATTAGGAAAAATATTTCTGATGCGAATTATATGCGAGATTAGCTTTGCGAAAGTATGGTTTCTTGTAGATAATAAACATACATACAACCATTTCGATGAAGCATCGATGAGCACCATGAAATATTTAAATGGCCCTAAAAGTGGTTGAATGAGACCGCAAATGTCTCCTTGGATGCGATCTAATAAATGGGGACTTCATCCTTCACTTTCAGAGTAGAATGCCTAGTAATTAGTTTCCCAGTAGCACATGCAGGGCACACAAAATCTTCATGATTCAGAAAATTCTTTACATTAATATTATGCCCGTGTGAATTGTTAATTATATTTCTCATCACCCTAAGACTTGGGGTGGCCTAATCTGTCATGCTAGAGACAGAAAAGTTCAGAGCTTCTAAATGATGTCTTTAGAGCAGTATAGCCTGCAGGTGCCTTGGTGTTGGTGTAGTATAGCCCAGTTTCTAATGAAGTTTTTCTAATACCCTTTTTTCATTCGCTCGCGCTTCGTAATGAGCAGGTATTTCTTACCGTACTCTTCTTCAGTCTCAACGAGGAAGCCATTGGCGTGAATATCCTTAAAACTTATGAGAGTTCTAGTTGATTCTGGGTACAACAAGACTTCTTGAATGACCAAAGTTGTGCCCATTGGGAGTATGTTATGGCTCTTCCTGAACCTATTATACAAACATCACTATCGGCGATTGTTGTAAGGTTGCTAGTATTCTTACAAATCGATTGAAAATACTTTGTCTCTCTTAAGATGGTATTTGTTGTGCCGCTGTCGGCTAAGCACACTTTCTCCATAGGGCACCACATGTGTTCTAGTATAAGATATTTTATTAATATGCATTAGAAGGCAATCAACATATAAATAAAATACTTCAATATCAGAACATATCATGCCATATATGAATGAACTATTCAAATATGATCCAACCATCACGAGAAAATAAAATTGATTAAGTATTGTTGTGGTTACAAACCAAGCAGAGAGAGTATGGTAGTGGAGAATTAGATGAGCAATGCTCTAGCCTCCCACGATGGCATGTATATATTCACATGGGGAGTATTGCCTTTACCTAAAGTATCCGTCCTAAGGGCATTTATGTCCTTGTACATGTCCCATCTTTGGGCTTTGACGCCTCCTAACAGGCTGGCTGGGCTTAGGTGGGGGTCATCCCGACAACAGGAGCCTCTCATGGTGAAGGTCTTCACAGGCCGAAGCCATGCTGCCGAGCCCTTTGGCCCCCTCCGTCCCTGCGGCCTGTGAACTTGTGTATTGTTGGATGGGGTGTCATTTTCCGGTGTAGTCCGGACCACAGGCCCTTCGGCCGCGGAGTCGAAGTCGAAATGGAGACGGGCTCATACTGCGGACATGCGAGGAGTGGGGCGAGTACATCTCCTATGCCCGATGCTGCAGCCGAGGGCGGGGTCTCCGTTCGGAGATGGGTCCGAGGCGAACTCCTCGCGGGAGTGCTTTTCAAGGTCATGCTACATGCGCGGAGTCGACTTGTGATCCGACAGTGCGCGACCCGGAGTTGACGTCTTAATGGCGGCGAGAATCGCGCTGACCCCTGAGGTGTCAGGGACAAGCGACGACGGTCGTACGCGCTGTCCCAATGGAAAGGTGCATGTGGCGGGGCACGATTGGCGCGTCGTGCGTTGCCAGTGGTCGCGTGTTCCTTCCCAAGAGGGGGGGACACGTGGCGGGACGCTATTAGCGCGTCGTGGGGAGCCGAACCGTTGCGCTACCGCTGGTTGCCCTCCCGATCGTGGGGGTGAGAGGGCTTTATATACCCTTACCACCGGTTCGTGAGCGCTCTTCCCATTTGCTCGTTCGCTCACTTGCCGCTGTTGAGCTCTCTTTTCCCTCCGCGTGCTGGCGCGATCCGCCTCTACCCCTGTTCATTTGGCCTTGCATTTTGGAGGAGAATGGCCTGCCGCAAAGATCTCACCCGCCGGCTCAGCGGTAGCGCCTCGTCTAGCCAGCGCAGTTTGTCACCGCCACCGGCGGAATACTCTCTGGTGGTTCATGAGCCACCGCAGGTCGACAAGCGGTGGGAGGCCATGGAGAAGGAGGGAGGCCGTTGCTCCCGCGTGCTAGGGCGAAGTCTCACGACGGAGGAGATGATCCGAACTCTCCTTCAGGAGAAGAGGCTGGAGGACCGTGCAGGGGTTCGCCTACCTACCCGTGACGAGACGGAGCCGTACCCGAAAGAGTCGGAGGCGATTGTCTTCGTCACATTTTTCGAGGCCAGGCTCGGATGCCCTCAATGCTCTTCATTGGCGAGGTCCTGCAGGCTTATGGACTGGAGCTGGCGCAGCTGACCCCAAATGCGATAGTTCGCCTGGCTATTTATGTCTGGGTGGTTTGAACTTTAGGTGTCCTTCCCAGGGCGAACCTATTCTCCCTTCTTAATGACGCGCGTTGCCACCGAAAGAGGGTTGAAGGAGGGGCACTATCAAACTTCGGCAGTAGTGTCAATTTCGTGCTGAGGTCGCACTGCACGAGCTCTTCCTCGCATTGGCGATGCGAGGGAAGTGGGAGCTCGGCTGGATGTGACGGTGGTTCTACCACTGCGTAACGAGCACCAGCGGTCTTCGGTGCCAAGGACTGCCGATATCCTTCAATAGTTCGTCGAATGTGAGGCCGAAAGGCAACGACGAATAGAAAGCACGGAAGCTTGCCGGTGTCGCCCTACGCTTCAACATGCGCGACCTCGCCGAGGAGTTCACTATGTGCGGGGTGTCGCCGCTTTTCGACATGTATATATTCACATGGGGAGTATTGCCCTTACGCTAAAGTATCCTCCTAAGGGCATTTATGTCCTTGTACATGTCCCATCTTTGGGCTTTGCCGCCTCCTAACAGGCTGGCTAGGCTTAGGTGGGGGCCGTCCCTACAACAAGTACCATCCATGCAAATTCTAACTTATTCTTCCACACAAAATAAATGACAATTAAAGTCTAAATGCATTCTGTGCATTAGACTGAATCTACTAAGAAGTCAATGACTTTGTCTGCTATTTTCTCGGGGGTGATATGCTCTTCGAGAGAAATCATGGCAGTGGCCGCTACTAGGTCAAAAGGGGATGCTGCTACCAAGATGGCTTCAACCTCCATCAGCGCAAGCAACTGCTCAGAACTCTCCCCCTCAACAGATGCAAAGTGGGTTTCACGTTGCCCTTTGCCTTCCTTCTTCTTCTGGGCTTAGAAAGCATTGATGACATGTTGTGGCTATTAACAGATCCGCGACCAATGCCCCCACTTGCCACACTTGTAGCAATATTGGTCCTGTTGACCATAGGCCTTGCCATCTCACTTTGGCTTGCTTACCTTATTCTCACGTGGAGCATCTGACTTGCCTTTCTGGGCTGCGGCCTTACCCTTCCTTCCCCTATTCTTCATCATGGGTGTTGTAGGAGTGGCCCCCACCTAAGCCCAGCCGTCCTGTTAGAAGGATGTAAACCCGAAATGGGACATGTATAAGGACATAAATGCCCTTGAGAGGGATACTTGGGTGTAAGGACACAATTGTAAAACACTCCCCATGTGAATATATATAAGGCTATCCAGGCCATAGGGAAGACCCCAAGGATTGCTCACCTAACATCTCCACTACCATACTACCATCTCTCTGTTTTGTCTGTAACCACAACAATGGGCTTTCGCACCTTTTAGCTCCCGACGTTGGCTTCACGGCCAGCGGAGCTCCAGTGGCTATGTGACATAGTTCTTGCGAAGAACTTCATCCTGAGCCTATGCAACCTACATCATATCAATCAATTCGGTATACTCCTTGTAGCCGTCTTGACGATAATTATGTACAGATTGCACTACATTGGGGTGGAAGGTGGATAGGGTTTTCTCAATCTTCCGCTTATCTTTGATCTACTTGCCACAAAGTTGAAAATTGGTACAAATTCTGTGCACGACAGAATTGTACTCCCCGACCGTCTTGAAGTCGGCAAACCTCAATCGGATCCATTCTTACTCTGCCTGAGGAAGAATGTTGTACTTTAGCCTCTCAAGCCGCTTCTTTAGTGCAGTCCATAGTGCTAGCACACTCTTCTCTGCCATGTACTCATTCTTGAGAGTGAGGCAGAGGTGGTGCCTGAGGAAGTGAAGTGCCTGATCATTTTCTTTAGGGGTGGGTTGGGCATCATACGGTATGCCAATCCCAATAGCAGCATAGAGTGTCTTGCCTCTAAGTACTATCTCGACATCGGAAGCCCAAGTCATATAGGTTTGGCCATCTTGGGCCACTCCTCGAACACTCGGTTCGTGATGCCAGTCATCTATATTTGCATGAAAGGAATATATAAGTTTACTACCGGTAAACATGCATGGAATAAAATTTACTTCAAGTAAATAAATTGCATAATGGTACAAAAGATCCTCGTAATTTTCCAGAATTTTCTATGCATTTTCTATAAATTTTACTGTTAATTTTGGTGATTAAAAGCAATTTAAATAATTATGATTAACCAAAATATTAAATAAATACAAAAAGCATAGAAAATAATAATGACAAAAATAAACATGCTTCAAATGGTAAAAATAATTCAAAATTTGAATTCCCAAGGCCCTTTTATTCTAAAATATGAATGTTCAGCGAATTATGCAATTTCTGAGGGCTTATACGCAAATTTTTAGTTCAAAGAAAATTTTCGCGTAATTTTTGAGGGTCTTTCTACAAAAATTGGGACCCATCTAAAAATCTGAGGACCTTTCCATAATTTTCAAAATGCTAGGGGCTTTTATGCAAAACTACCGTGCCCCCCACCCAGCTGGGCTTGCCCCCGGCCCATCATGCATCAGCCCACTCGGCCCATCTGGCCGACATAAAACCGGGGAAGGGGTAGGGTTTCCCCACCCTGCCAACAGCTGCTGACTGAGTGCGACTCGGTGGGTCCAGCGCGGCAGCCACGGGGCGGCGGCCAGCGCCATGATGGTGGCGGTGGTGGTGTGGCGGCGGCCGGTGGGGCCGGCGCCGAGCGCGGTGGGGTCCGAGATCAAAGCGCGATCGACCACACGGGGCTCGAGGCGGCGCGGCCGGCCATGCGGGGCTCGGGAACCGAAGCGGCAGTCACTCCTCGGCTTCGAGGCCGGGCGCGACTTCAAGCGGTCGCGTGGGAAGGTGGTCGGCGATCCATATGACGGTAGTCCCAAGGAAAGCTGTCGTAACACTTTTAATGCTGGTAACTTGGGAAATTTGGGGCGAACGAAATGCATGAATTTTGATTGCGATCCTACAATCCTTTGGTAACACAATAGGGCTACAAAACAATTTGGAAAAGAGTCAGGTGGCACCAATAAGATGTCAACAAATCGACCTGGAATCTTTACTATAGGACCTGCCAGCGATGTGTGCATCCTTCCCCTTGCAATACCTAGGTCTAACGCTTGCACTCAAAAGACTTCGTCGGGTGGATTTCCAGGTGCTAGTGGACAGGTACACCAGTCGCTTAGCTGGATGGCACGACAAACTACTCACTCTCGCAAGCAGGAAGACATTGGCAAAATCTGTGTTAACGGCCTAGTCCACCTACTTCCTCACGGCCATTAAAGCACCAAAATACATGCTCAAATCTCTCAACAGGCAGGCACGAAGGTTCTTGTGGGCAGGGTCAAAACACCTCTCTGGTGAGAAATATAAGGTAAACTAGGATAAGATCTGTAGACCCACCAGCTTGGGGGCCTTGGTCTCCTAGAACTAGAGTGGTTCGCTCGGGCCCGAGACTTAGATGGTTGTGGTATGAATGGACAATTGAAAATAAACCATGGCAAGGGATGAGGACACCATGCGATGAGCAAGATTGGGAGCTCTTTGCCATGGCAACCACCATTGTCATCGGCAATGGGAAAAGGCATCTTTCTAGAACTTCGCCTAGGCACAGGGAAACCGACCGTAGGACCTTGCACCGGCTACCTACAACGCTTCCAGAAGAAAGAACCATACACTGCACTGGGGGCATACGCATAACAGATGGCTTCACGACCTTGACGCCTCCACAAGAACGAACCATACACTGCTCTTGGGCCATGACCTCTACGATGGCCCTATAGGAAGGCCAAGAGGACACGTCATATGAAGGTTCACCCCGGATGGTGTCTACAGTGCCTCCTCTGCATACAAAGCTCAATTCCTAGGCGCGACACAAACAACCATGAACAACCTAGTTTGGAAGACTTAGGCACCACAGAAATGTAAGATTTTTGCTTGGTTAGTCATACAAAATAGGATTTGAACAACGGACCGCCTCTCCAGGCGAGGATGGCCAAACCAACACACATGCCCTCTTTGCAGACAAGCCATAAAGATGGCAATCCACCTCCTAGTTGAATGCCGTTACTCTGCACGATTCTAGATGGCTATTACGCATTGGATCGCTTGCGGTTCCTTGAATCCAACTATCTGGCGGACCACATCCTCGATATGACAACGATGGGAGTCAATTATCCATATGACGGTAGTCCCAAGGAAAGCTGTCGAAACACTTTTAATGCTGGTAACTTGGGAAATTTGGGGCGAACCAAATGCATGGATTTTTTCGATCGACAGTGTCCACGTCGGAGTCCCTTATTGCATGTGTCAAAGAGCAAGCCGGCACTTGGGTCCTCGCAGAAGCCAAGAACCTGGCAGAGCTACCGCTTACTCTGTAATTTCGTTTTTTGTCCTTGAAGCCGTGATGCGGCAAGCACCTCTCCTTGAGTAGGGCACCCTTTGTATCCTAACTTGTTTATTCCCCTTAATTAATGCAGGGCACCTTACAGTTCAAAAACATCTAACGGTGCGACATGGCTTTGGCCCACAGTTCAAAAACATCTTGATTTTAGTGGTGCAGATGTTGAGCTTGAAGTGTAGATCGTTTAACATATAGAGCTTGAGAAAATACTCGTTTTTGTCAGTGATCCAATTGAGCATTGGACCTTGTCGATAAAGTTTAGCTGAATTGACATTGGCCGAGGTGAAAATTCTGGTGACAAACTGAATAGTTGGCAAAATATCCACCGAATTGGTACCGCGCCGCCCCCAGGTGAAGTGTTGAAAGGCACGCCTCTAGTTGCTACGCCCACCAAAAGAAGTGGATGTTTCCTTTCCTTCTCATTTTTCTTGTACGTTTCCTTTCCTTTTTTCTTCTTTCTTTCTTTCCTTGTTGTTCATCCTCTTTTTTCTCCAACGAAGGAATTAACTGTCCCAATATCTGGCCCCAATCCGTATCCGTCGAATATCACACTCTGAATTAAAACTCATATCCGGGATGAACTATCAGGATTCTGCTGGATATTAAGTTTGCTTCCCGAATCCGATCCTGACCAGATTCGGCTCCCGATCGGGCGAATAATATCTCACCCATTTTCACCCCTTCACACGCACAATCAATATCTACATTTCAAATTTTGTATGCATATCATTTCCCGAACAATTAATATCCACCTTTCAAGATTTTGTATGTACAATCCCAAACAATTAATATCTACCTCATATAAAAAAATTAATATATACCTTTCAAGATTTTGTATGCATATCTTTTCCCAAGTTTCTTCTATATAAACGAGTTTCCTAGAGCATTTTGTGCTCATCATTCTATCGCATTCCAAAATGTTTAGGCTTAGTCTAGTATTACAAGCAATTGCTATCTGTGTCGTTTTTCTTTCCCATCCAAACAGAGGAAGCAGATTGTCTCCTAATCAAGAGGTAAAATCTATGCTACTTATATTATTCGGAATTTCTGTACATCACCTGACAATTTGGATTGTGAAATCAATCAATTTTTTGGTCCACCTAATATGCTATGGGAATCATCTGCTGGTCACCTTCTCGGGTGAAGACGAAGGCTCTTCACCCGAGTTTGTCTTCTATCTTTGTGTTGGAGCTGGGAGGTGTCAAGCCGGAGGAAGGTGTGCTGACAGCACCGATGAGGCATGGTGACTAGGGTTATGGTTGGGGGAGCTAAATATATACCATGGGAGGAAGCAAATCCACATGATCTAGATCCAAGGGCTAAACTTTGATTGATATTTTAGAAGAAAACAGGCCAAGTAACATCTAGAATGCCATATATTCTTCATATGATTTTCATGACTTGAAGTTTGACTAATTTTTTCTTGAATATTCATAGTAGATCCTAATGGCCTGGGGATGACGGAGTAATCCTATATCTCGGATTGAGAATCATGATCTAGATCGATAGGGCTAAACTTTGATTGATATATCTCGTCGAATATTATGTAAAACATATATGAGCGGGTAGAAAATGTAATGTAATAAATTGGTTGCAAACCCAAACAGTGGAACACTTGGTGTGATCTAGATATGCCGGTAAAAATGTATTGTAATTTATATCATATATAGACGGTACCTTTTTTGTAGTTTGTACTATTTAGTTTGTTATTTGTTTCACTTTGTAAAAGTATTGGTTGAAGAATGAAATACGTGACAATCTAACAGATTTAAGCTATTTTCTTGAAAATTTATTAGTAGAGTTCTCGACTTACTATTTTTAAATCTGATTTTTTTGCAAAATGGCTAGTCCATAGGATTTGACGGTAGCGTGTTTCGGCGAATGACAAAAGTGGTGATGTCTCTTTGTTCTAGAAAGGGGTACCAATTGAAATACTATTGTACATTCCGAAAATATATCCGGATATTATCCGATAAAATTTCGGATAGTATAGGATAGTTATTTCCGAAGCCGATAATTATCCGAGATCCGTTGTCGGTCGAGAAATATCCGTACCTAGATGGGGATAGGTCCGTACCTTCCGCTCATAAAAAAACACCAGAAGTGCAAGTTCACATTTTTTAGCCTACGTTGAGCCATATTCAGCACAAGTTTTTGTTAGGTTGTCCCTGCCAACTCAGAATACATCCAAATCTAATGCCACTGGGAGGGTTTTTTTGTTTGGGTCCATTGTTGTTCACCTATCATTTGCTAGGAAACAAATATTAGCTTGGAACGAAGCTGTATGACATTCATCACATTTATACACTTTCGTATGCTGTGCATTTATGTGGGCATTCAAGAGAAATTTGGTGCATTAATTATTGGGTATTTAATTGGGATTACTGTTTATTTTGGTTTTTGGGTGGGAGCATTGTGTTGGCGGTTTCTTCAAGTTTTTGTTCTCCTAATGACAAGACGTTTTATATAAGTTATCCCCATCTAAATGTGCATTTCCCTTCTTTTCTTGAAGGAAGATGAGTCACTAGCACAAACCTTTCTACATAGTCTAGCAAAGCAAGAGCGGACGAGACTGAAGTCGAACTCTATTCAGACAACAGTTACTGGACAAGATTCTGATTCAGATAAGGCAGTATATGTGAGTCACATTTCTTGATATTCATATAGTGGTGAATATAAGTGCTTTCTCACATTAATTTACCTGTTATATCTATAGGATCTGCCATCATAAAAATTTGCAATTACCATGATAGACTACCTTATATTATAACAATTACAATGGCTTTGCCCTCTGTTTCCTTAATGTTGTTTGTTCGAGTGTTTTCTTTGTGCAGTTTGCCAACCACTTCACCAATTCTGGAGTTTTTGATGACAGCTACTATGGATTATATGCCATGATGGACGTGTATGGCCACAAACTAGAACCTGGCCAGAAGAGTGCAACTGGATTTTGGATTAGTCATGCTGGCGATGGTGCAATATCAAGCTTCAATTCAGTTGGTGCAGGATGGCATGTAAGCAACGTTTATCCTTTCCATTCAAAATCTCACACCTTTTTAGGAATTCTGACAGACGGGTGCACCATTTTGCCTAATTCTTAGGCTTTCCTTTGACGCTGCATCTAGCTTTTAACCTGTAGTTTTATTAACCAATTCATAACCTCTTTTGGATCCATGGAAGAAATGTTCTGCTAGTGTTGTCTTGTGACATTACATACCAGGTATCACTAGCGATCAGTAGGGGTTCGATGAAACAGTTAATTTAAAAAGATAAGTAGGACTTCATTTTCAGGCCAAAAAAGGGAGCATTGCTGCGTATGTGTGGACTTCTTTTCATTTGCTGGATTATTTGGTCTCATCTTTTCAGTCCTTGCCCTTGGCCATGAGATTTGGTTACAAAATGTATCATCTTCATTCTACAGATTTACCCTGAATACTACGGCGATTCGCGTCCACACTTCTATGTCCATTGGACGGTATGTGAAAGGCGATGTTTCATTTGGATTCCAGACGAGTCTTGCTTCAGTGGTAAACATGTATATGTATAGTATACAGATACAGTTACTCACCCGTGCACATGCCTGCAACAGAGAGATGGACACAAAGCAACCGGGTGCTACAACATGGACTGCCCTGGTTTTGTACCAGCAAACGGTGCTAAGGTAGCGCCAGGTGCTACGATAGACCCAGTTTCCGATGCTACCAACGGACGCCTACAGAATATGACACTCAAAGTGTTCAAGGTACGAACCCCATCACACCTTTTTTTTTCTATTTTTCCCAAGACGAAACTGAAGTAGTAGCACTACTTTATCTGTTCATCATGACAAGATAGTCAAAACTGATATATGCAATGGCAGGAGAAGACAAGCGGAGATTGGTGGGTGTACTACGGCTTCAACGGCGCCCCCACGGCGGTGGGCTACTACCCGAGATCGCTGTTCACCTACCTGTCGGAAAAGGCTACAGACGTTTCGTTTGGAGGCTTGGTGGTCGCTAATAGAACACTCCCAACTCCTCCGATGGGCAGCGGGGCCCTGCCGAACGGTCAGGGTCGCGGCGCGTCCTTTCGCGATGTGCGGCTCGTTGATTCTGACGGGAGAAGCAGTCCGATTATGGATGACTTGCCCAGTAACATGGGCAACAGCCAGTGCTACTACATTGATCGTGTTGCTCGTGGCGAGTGCTTTTACGGTGGCCCGGGAGGCTGCGTGTGATAGCTTTGGTTCGATCAATCTTAATAAAGAAAACTCCGATCCCTTGGTATGTTGAATCCTAATGTTTATCCGTCTTACTGTGTCCTAGCCGGTTTAGTAGAACATCAGGTTCGCTTCAGTGCCACTGCTTCAACGTTCGATCAGCGACAAGTTTTCAGTTCCTTGATCCACCGCCGTCACCCTCCATCGTTTGCCACCACGCCCTCCCTCGTTGTTGCTTGATAGGCCTCTATTTCTTCCTCCTACGAACTTATGTTGTGCATCGAATCATCGACTCTTCTTCCTGATTTGCTTCATAAAGAGCAACAATAAGACATTAGCAATAAGATTTTCGATCGACTTTGATACGTTGTATTTTCGAATCTGCACCGCTTCTTGTTCTTCATGAAGTACAATGAGTAGCATGTTATTGGTTATATATGTGTTTTGCATCATTAGTTTTTTTTACTGTATTTACCTTCTAATAAAAATTAAAATTAAAATATTGCCCATGTTTTCTACAGAAACCTATTTGAAACTCCAAATATGAAATCTGAAACCTCCTGAAACTTTTGTGAAACCTAATAAACGTGGCAACCTGAAACCTGAAAAATCACATACTGTTGCGACGACATCCGGTGATCTACCGAGATATTTCAACATTTGCCATTGTAAAAATGAGCATTTTAGGATTTGGTATTCCATCTCACTAACATATGGATCCTAGGGCCATACATCAGTGAGATATAAATAGCAAATCCTAAATTGGCACATCTTTGACAATCGCAGAAGATCAATTCCCCCATTTAATGAAATATGGTACTTGAGGCTAGAGGCTACGTTTTCAACTTGAAACTAATTTAAGTTGACCAAGGTTTCAGTAACAACCTGACGGTGTGTTGGTTTCATTCTTTTTCATCACTTGAACAGAAACCCAGCTTTTGCTTAGGATTGAGCAAAGTTTTCATCTACCTAACCTGATATAGTAGTTGCAATCAAACAGATTCGCATGCCATGAAGCTATGAATTTTCAGATCAATCTAATGACCCAGATGCTAGCTACACCCTAATTTCTAAATGAGAAAATTAGATTGCTACCATTGCAATGGTTCAAAATAAGGGAAATACCATCGCAAAGAGGCAACTCTGACCCGTGCCATCCCAAAGGGCTGGAAATTGGCAAAGTAACGTTGCCATGGCCTTTTTCCGTCCGTGGCCTCCGCTTGGAAGTGCTAATTTTGCCCTTCTCTCCATTCTCTTTCTTTCCTCTAGTAGTAGTCTGGCCCAACATGAGTCTAGAATGTCACCACTAACTATGGGCATGTTCTTTTTAGAATTTAAAAGCTGTCTTTTGGTTTTTCTATAGTAACTAGCTTTCAAACGAAATATCTTTTCAAGATAAAAGTCTTTTTAGATTTTAAAAGCTGCCTTATGGTTCTTCTATAGTAACTAACTTGATTCCAGACAAGTCTTGCTTTGGTGGTAAACAGGTATATTGTAAAATTATTTCAGATAGAGAAGCACAGTTTATGTCAAAATTCTAGGAGAAGCTACATGGAGCAATAAGCACTGATTTAGCTTTTAACACTGCATATCATCAGCATACTGGAGGACAAATAGAAAGAACAAACCAAAACATTTGAATTCCTTTTGGATTTTGTTTGAATTCTCAATCTTCACCCATTTAGCAAGCTCCCTTGAAAATCTGCTGGCACCTCCTCGAACTAGGGGTGGTCTTTTGCCAAATACGAATCTCCATTGCCGGCACCTCGGATCGAATATCCTCTAATCGCCTCCCTCCACCGTCCTCCAATGTTGTCGCCCACACGCCACACCACCACTACTCACGATTGTGGCCACTCCCTAGCTACGTGTTCACAATGAGCTAACGCAGTGGTCCTACTCATCAGCTGCCAGCCCCTGCTCTCCTCCTCATTTCACGCGCCACTGGCTCGCCCCTAACCTCATCGGAGAACCACCAGTAAATCCTAATCCCACCGAAAAGCTTCCAACCTTCTCTCCAACCACCAGCCACCACCACTCATGCTACTGCCCTCCAAAGCCCCAAAATAGAAACCCTAGCTCAAGCTAAACCTATAACATCCTGAAAACTTAGAAGAACTGTAGAACAAAATGTTGTGAGATATTATGTAATACATTGTGTTGAGTTGGGCTTTTGAAAATATTTTTCTGAAAAACTTCGGAGAAGAACCCAAACAATAAAATGCTAAGAAGGAAAACCCACCTGTTTAATTAATAGAGAATTCTAAATTTGAATTGAAATGAAAAGATGATCCATAAAGAAAACTTCAAAAGTGAACATAATGATTTTTCAAAGACCAAAGACAAATTTAAATTAAGAAGTAAAAATGGCATAAATGCTTGATATAAAATTTTAGAAATAAGTAGGAAAAATTTAGATATATATATATGTTTTTACACAAAGTAAATATATCTACATTTATAAAATAAAAGATCTCCAAAATAAAAAAAAGGAGAAAAGAATAAAAGAAAAGAGGGAGAAAGGGGAGAAAAGGGCTGCCCACCACCACCCCCACCCACGACGCGGACGCCTGCTGCCTCCCCTCTCGACGGCGGCGGGCCCCACCCGTCGGCGTCTCCTCCCCTTCCTCACAAGCGCTCCCTCATGGTCGCGCGCTCGCTCTCGGCCGACCGGTGGGACCGCGTTCGTTTCCCTCTCTCTTCCTTCTTCTCTCTCGCGCCGTCCGGACCCCCCTCTCTCTTCTCTCCTCCGTGTTCGACCCCAACCCCGCGACAAGGGCACGCAAACCCCGCGACGTGGGAGGGAACTTGATGGCGCCGCCCGGATCGCGCCGCACGCCCCCGCCGGTTGTCGTCGCCGCCATGCACGCTGCAGCAGCCGCCCATGCCTCGCGCCGGTCCGCTGTGGTTCAGACAAACCGTCGGCTATAAAGCCCGGTCCCTCAAAAGCATCGCCCACCTCCTCATCGTTGTAGCAACGGAATCGGTGGAGAACCGCCAAATCGCCGGCGATTCCTTTCTTCCCCATCTCCGTGGCCGGCCCTCACGACAATTACACTAATCCTCGCCGTGGGAGCTCGATTCTTTGCTCCCACGCCATCTCCGATCATCGCTAAGCTTTTGCCGGCCTCACCCGAAGCTCACGGCCAGAGCTCGCCGGCACCGTGAGCCTCCCCGAGCCGCCGCCGCCGCACGACGCCGACCTACCTCCGGTGACCCCCGGTCCTCCTCGTCGTCACCACCAGCTTCGCCGCAGGCTAAGCATCGCGTTTCACCCTCCCCCCGGACCTCGACAAATCTCCCTCGCCGGCGACATCACCGTCTTCCCCGGCCTCGGGCTGCCTCTGCCTCACCGCCTCCGGCAGATACCTTAAGGGGTATATTTACCCTATAAGGGTAGCAATACCGAAGCGGCGACTTGGCTATCGCCACTCACTCTCCCCGGCCCTCTGCGCGTTCGAGCCCCGCCACGCAGCACCTTGAGGTGAGCCATTTTTTAAAACCGACACCGGCGTGTGGGTCCCACCTATCGGCTCTACTAGGACCCACGCCCCATCGACGGTTGGGTCTCGCTTGTCGGCGGCACGGACCGAGCCATCGCCAATGGGCCACTTTGTCGGCCTCGGCGCCGCAGAGCCGCGGCGCCATGATCCCGATGGGTCCCACATGTCGATTTATTATTTTCGTGATTTATCTAAACCAAAAGTATTCAAATGAGCACAACTTATTCATTTTAACTCCAAATTGAGCGAAACCAATTTCTAAATTCATCTCATTCAAGAGCTATTGGGTCCCACATGTCGATTTATTATTTTCGTGATTTATCTAAACCAAAAGTATTCAAATGAGCACAACTTATTCATTTTAACTCCAAATTGAACGAAACTAATTTCTAAATTCATCTAAATTCAAGAGCTATTCAATAAAACCGCTACAACCTTTGAAAATAAGTCTATAATTTTGAAGCTTGTTTGAATGTTTATTGTGTTATTTGATTGTTGTGTCGATTTTTATCTAAATTTTCGGCTTATATTTATGTTGCAATGCATGTTAATTTCACGAATTTAGATAAAAATCAGCACAACAATACAAACATAAATTTGCATTGACGGTGTGAACACGGGCGGGTAGAGGATGGCCACATCCTCCGACGTGATGGCGCAAGAGGGGCTTCGGAAGGGTGGTCGCACTGAGGAAGTGGAAACCTTAGCGGTCATAACTCGCTAGGAAAATGCATTGTAAAAGCCCTGTGATAGTCTACTCAACCGCATGGCTAAGGAATCGTGTGGGGCAATGAGCAGATCTATCTCATGTGGGTAAAGTGTACACACTCTGCAGAGTCAAAACTATTCGAATAGCCGTGCCCACGATCAAGGGCGGACATGGGAACTTAACTAGATATAGTTCTATTTCAAAAACTTTGTGGGTGGAAATGGAAAAGTGGAGGGCAGAGAAAGACCCTTATTTGAATTGTCCTGGGTGTCGTCCCAGTGGTAAAGTAAGCGGTTATAACGCTGAAGGCATGATATGAGGAGCAGAGACCATGTAATGGTGGATGGTCTCTGATTCGCTATAAATAATTGTATATATCATTGAACATCATGTTTACAGTCTAACTGGCTAGGTCTTAGGGAACTTTTAAAGTATTGTAGTTTTAAAAGCACATTTCAGCAAACAAAAGAACCTGAGCCTCCCTTGTTAAAAGCCTTGCATACTACTTACTGCATCCTGTGTGTTGACTCGCTGAGCACGGTGGTTAGTGTGCTCACACTCGCATTACAAAAATCTAGATCCAGGATCCCAAGATCACTATGCCTATGAGGAAGTACCTGCTACGGATGGAGATGGCAACGCCGAAGCTTAGGACGAATAATTTACGCTTAGAACTTAGGCAATTGGATTAAGGTGTGGCTTTCATCCAAACATTACTAACGCTCTAGTAATATTTGTATGGCCACTTTTGCCCTCAATCCTTGCTTGTGGTTCATGTGCCTACGCTATTCTTTTTCCGCTGTCGTACTTTTGTAATGTAAATATTTGGCCTAACCGGCCCTATTGTAATAACTCCGCCCTTCTGAAGGCCTAACTTCAACTATGGTATGTGATAATGTTATGGCTTATTGTGAAGTCAGCGGTGTATGAAATGATTCAGCAATGTATCTGTGTGCATTATCTACTGATCCAGGAAATAATGCGATAAGTCACAGCAGATTCTGGATTGAGAAATCCGGGCCTGACAACCCAACCATGTCGTTTGCTTCCACCGAAGAGTCTTACTGGTGCCGCTAGAGGTTGAAGAGGACAGTGGACATGATGTGGTTGCATTGTGGCCGTTCGTGTGCTATGGATGTCTCAATCGGGCTATTCATGTGCGCGTGTTCGGCCACTTGGCCGCACGTGACTTAGGCCAAATTGGCCGGCCCAATTGGCCGGCCCAATTGGCTAATTCCATGTGGGTCGTGCACTGTTCCTCTTGGGCCAGCTTGTTACTGTTCAAACACTATTCACCCAAAAGAAAAATCCAGAAAAATTCCAAAATACCCCGTTTCGATCATTTCGACCTCCTGAATCCATTTTTGACCTCCATTACAACAAATTGAGCTCCAAATAAATCCAAACCTCTCATTTTATTCCTTTTATTTTAATTTATTTTTCTAGCTTGATTACACTCAAGTAGCAGCAAGTACTGACCTAGTATTGTAGCAACGACCACCGATCACTGACCGCCATACACAAATCAGTAAACCACTGACCCAACACGAGTACTTAAGGTACTAAAAAAGTCATAAGAATTAAATCATTCGTACCGACCATGAAGTCTACAAGTATAGACCTTGAAGCATATAGCAACCGATCACAAAGTCTTCGACTTCTAACTGCAAAGTCTACAACTACCAATCGCAAAGTCTAAGACCACGGACAAGCCAGCAAAGTCTACGACTATGACTACAAAGTCTAAGATCACCGACCAGTAAAGTCTATGACTACCGATCACAAAGTCTAAGACTACAGACCAGTAAAGTCTATGACTACCGATCACAAAATCTTTGACTATCAACTAGAAAAATCTACGATTATCGACCAGACATTGTAGCTACGATCATGGAAAAACATTGTAGCTAGAGTGGGAGTTGGGTCAGGCTTTTTGGGCCACCCCAGCGGCACGGCCCAAGACGCCCAAGCACGTCCCTACCGACACGTGGCGGTCAGTCTTGAAGCACGCAAGACGAACGCCGGGCCGGGCCCACTGAAAACCAACCCGTTGGGCACGGCACGACACGGTGAATCGTGTCGTGCTTGGGCCGCACTGCACGGGAGCACGGAAGCACGAAGGCACGGCGGGCACCGGCGACGCCGGTGCAAGCCGGCCGGCCGCCTCGGCTCACTCGCCTCCCGGCCCCTCCCGTCGACATCTCGGTCATCCCAGATTCCCACAAGGCCACAACCCATCACACATCACGAGCAAAGAGAGGAGTAGAGGGAATGAGGTGTACCGGTCACCGAGCTCTGGACAATCGGACGGGTGGACGATGGTCAGCAGGAGGAGGAGCGGTGTGGCGCAGCGTCTCCCGGCGTGAAGACGCCGGCAACGGCAGCCATCGATGACGAACTCATTGCCGGAGTAGTCGAGGTCGCCGTCGCCGGGGAGGAGCCGAGGAGGTGGGAGGCACCGGGAGAGGAGGGGACTACTGGGAGGAGGGCGTCCGGGAGAGGGCTACGGGGAGGAGGGGACGGCTAGGGAGGAGCCGAGGAGGGGCGGCAGAGGAGGAGGAGGCTACTGGGGAGAGGGGGCGCTGGGAGGAGAGGAAAGAAAGCGGAGGGGCGCCGGGAGATCCGGGGAGGAGGGGCTGAGGGGCACCGGGGGGGGCGACTGGGAGGAGGGGGGCCGGAGGGAGGGGGCAGGTGAGATCCGGGAGAAGGGAAGGAGGGGCGACGGGGAGGAGGGGGCGACCGGGAGGAGGGGGGCATGGGAGGGCTACGGGCGAGGAGGGGCGCTGGGGAAATCTGGGACTGGGCGGCAGGCGTGGAGGGGAGAAGGGACCGAGGAGGCGCTAGATCGGGAGGAATGAGTTGGGGCTATAATGATTTTAGCATTAGGTTTTAGATATTTTGCGATTTAGTCCTTCGCTCAAATCTATGAATAGGTTTTATCTATTTTGATTTCTTTTGTTCTAGTCCTCGTAAATTCTAATTTTATCACGAAAAGATCCTATACATCCATTGTGACATGTACATCTGTATGGAGCAGTCCTTAGAATGCCAAATTTGAAGATTGAGTTAGGGTTTGCATATGTGAATGTGTGATGTGTGTGTGTATATATATGAGATGAGGAGAAAGATGAGGATTGTTGGATCTTAATATAATGAATGAAAAAAGTGACTGAGATATGCTGTGATTTAGGTCGAATTTATTTTTGCACTTGTGATATAACGTGTCTTTTATTGTTCTTTCTTAAGAAATATCATCATACAACTAGGTTGCATCCTCATGACTTTCTTGCTTCTTTGTATAAAATCGTAGGGTCGGATCATTGGAGAAGATCAATCAAATCAACATATTCTAATATATATATATATTATAATTTGACAACTTAGCTCACCCCCATTGTGATTTTATTTTATGTAAGCAAATTACTACTACATGCGCTTCTAATTCTAACATAGCTCCCTTCACCGACTGCCTTTTTAATTCGAGCATTTGATGAGATAACCACCCCACGTATGTTACAATTAACCATTATGTTACAATTCGAGCATTCGAGCTTTTCTATTGACTAGTTGGGCAGTCCTATACTAGATTGTCGGACGATGAGCTAGATGTCCACGTACGCCACAGTCCAATTTGCACCAAGATATGCATACCATTGGACTAGATGACCAACTTCGGAGGTGGAATGGCATGAGACAATAGTATCAAATTTGAAGTATCTTTACTATTATAAAAGAAGGAGTTGGTGGTTGGTACGGCCTCTTCCACCCTTTCCACCTCTCTTGACAAAAAAGATACTTTGTCTAACGTGTGGACCCACCCACCCCTCACATGCGTTGATGGTTGGACATCCATTCTCCTCTAACCGCTCTATTCCCTCAACTTCTCACATCTACTTTCCAACTGATCATAGCAACTTTCTTCTATAGCACGATTATCTATATATGCAATTGAGGGTACCTTTGCATTCTGCTAACACATTGGTGGTGATGGGGTTCTCAAAGTCACAACAATGTAAAAATCAGCCTTGGCATCCTGGCCAATATATTCATTGTTTCTGGCCAATCACACACCGCTTTGCTCGTGAATTTGAAATTTTAAAGACAATACATTAAGAACCACTATCTCATAATCCCAAAAGAAAAAAAGAATGAGATAAATTTGGGGATGATTTTAGCGTAAAATTGATGCTCTTCGAGGCTTAGCACATTAGCATATCTCAATGAGAAGATGACTCTAACATCAACTATGCATTGGTAAGTCGATCATTCAATACAAATTATGGGTCCATGGATGCAAATGCTTAATTTAGTGCACTAACACTTTTTTTGTATAGTTTTGACTAAAGATTCTGATGCAGTTTGTAGGTATTGACAAATTGATGGAGTGCTTACGTTCAAAATGAAAAATGTATGATTTTCCTAACGAGAAAACCTACAACACTTATAGTTCATGCAGCTTCTAAACCAAAGGAATCAAATGCTATTCGCCTTGAAGCCAATTATGCAGAGAGAACTGCAGCAACAATAAATACCTAGACATCTGGGTTGAGAAGTTCCAGAAAATAAAATGTGACTGGAAACCAAGTGAACATGCAAATTATCAAAGCCAAGTCTCACAACAGTCAAACTAAGATATTTCCATACCACAAGATCCCAAGGCGGCATTTCATCAAACACCATAAGAGCAATTGACGGATCACCGACTTGAGAATACATTACGACCTGTGGTCACAACAGCAAGTGGTGTCAACTTGCTACACAAAAAAGCCTCATGAACTTCATTTATTTTGTTCTTAAATTTAGTTTATTTGCCAGATTGTTTCTGGCCAATATATTCATTGTTTCCTCGCCAATCACACACTGCTTTGCTCAGAATTTGAAATTCTTAAAGACAATACATTAAGAACCACTATCTCATAATCCCAAAAGAAAAAAGAATGCGATAAATTTGGGGATGATTTTAGCGTAAAATTGATGCTCTTGAGGCTTAGCACATTAGCATATCTCAATGAGAAGATGACTCTAACATCAACTATGCATTGGTAAGTCGATCATTCAATACAAATTATGGGTCCATGGATGCAAATGCTTAATTTAGTGCACTAACACTTTTTGTATAGTTTTGACTAAAGATTACGATGCGGTTTGTAGGTATTGACAAATTGATGGAGTGCTTACGTTCAAAATGAAAAATGTATGATTTTCCTAACGAAAACCTACAACACTTATAGTTCATGCAGCTTCTAAACCAAAGGAATCAAATGCTATTCGCCTTGAAGCCAATTATGCGAGAGAGAACTCAGACAACAATAAATACCTAGACATACGGGTTGAGAAGTTCGAGAAAATAAAATGTATTTGAAACCAAGTGAACATGCAAATTATCAAAGCCAAGTCTCACAACAGTCAAACTAAGATATTTCCATACCACAAACATCCCAAAGGCGGCATTTCATCAAACACCATAAGAGCAAATGACGGATCACCGACTTGAATACATTACGACCGTGGCCGTCAACAGCGATGGTGTCAACTTGCTACACAAAAAGCCTCATGAACTTCTTTATTTTGTTCTTAAATTTAGTTTATTTGCCAAGATTGTTTCTGGCCAATATATTCATTGTTTCTGCCAATCACACATAATGCTTTGCTCAGAATTTGAAATTTTAAAGACAATACATTAAGAACCACTATCTCATAATTCCAAAAGAAAAAAGAATGCGATAAATTTGGGGATGATTTTAGTAAAATTGATGCTCTTCGAGGCTTAGCACATTAGCATATCTCAATGAGAAGATGACTCTAACATCAACTATGCATTGGTAAGTCGATCATTCAATACAAATTATGGGTCCATGGATGCAAATGCTTAATTTAGTGCACTAACACTTTTTGTATAGTTTTGACTAAAGATTCGATGCGGTTTGTAGGTATTGACAAATTGATGGAGTGCTTACGTTCAAAATGAAAAATGTATGATTTTCCTAACGGAAAACCTACAACACTTATAGTTCATGCAGCTTCTAAACCAAAGGAATCAAATGCTACACGCCTTGAAGCCAATTATGCGAGAGAGAACTGCAGCAACAATAATTACCTAGACATCCGGGTTGAAGACCGTGTTTAGCCAAAGAAAGAAAAATTAAGATGTCCCGATCTAGATTCTAGAAAGTAGGAACAAAATTAAAGACATCGGTCAAGATGTTGCTTAAGTGGTAATAGTTCCATTAACAAAACCTCCATAGCGCAAGAAGAAACATCGGATCCGCCCGCCGCCGCCTTTGCCTCGGTCAGCCGCCGGTCTCGATGCGCCCAGATCCGTTGCCGCCGACACCTTTCGCCACCCATGGCGCCGGATCCCGCCATCACCGCGCCGCACCGGCCTAGATCCGGTGCGGTGGGGAGGAGGAGGCGGCAACATGGGGTGGGGAGGGGAGGCGAGGCGAGCGGAGGAGCGGGGAGGAGGCGAGGGCGAGCAGAGGAGCGGGAGGCGGCGGCGCTGGGGTGGGAGAGGAGGCGTCGGTGAAGCGGAGGAGCGGGAGGCGGCAGCTGGGGTGGGAGGAGGTGGCGCGGCGGAGCGAGATGAGCGAGGAGGTCTGCGCGCTGGGGCGGGGAGAGGAGGCGCCATGAGCGGAGGAGCGGGAGGTGGCGGCGGCAGCTGTGGGCGGAGGAATGAGGGCGAGCGTGGTCGCGGTCTCACGGATGATTCGAGGAGGCGAGGGCGAGCGAGGTCGCGGGCAGCATTACTCGGATATGGCGAGGGGAGCGTTTCATGGATTCGCGAGGACGGAGGAGTGGAGGCAGCGAAAGAATCGGGCCCACATGTCGGCACCGAAATAATCGAGGATTGGTTTGGAGGACGGACGGACTTTCACCAACTCCAATTTTTAATGATGTACTATCTTTACTTTAGTTCGTACGGCAGTCAGTACAAAGAGTGGACACAACAGCTTACCAACTTGTACGCCCTTCTAACATTTAATCTTATGTATTTCATTATGTGGGTTGGCGTTCGCTCTCCAAATCCTTTATTTTGCCATATTTATGCTGACTACCTGCTACTGACCACCCTTCTTATGTGTGGGTTGTATAGCTGCCGCTATTTTTATATTGCCTCGCATTCTTCATTATCCTTGGCAATGACACATTCCTTATGCCTATCTACACTTACAACATTCTATTGCAGATGACGATTTCTCAGTTCAGTAAACATTGACCCTCTCTATTTACATACGTAGATGCAGTACACTCTGCTAAAGGACATCATTCAGGAATCACATTGCTGGAGTATACGTGTTAGGTTAACCCGTTTTTCGGAGTATATCGATGACGGCGAACCTAACCGAATTCTACGCCTTGACATGGTACTTTTAGATGATCATGTCTGCTGCCTATTGCCTTTCCCTTTATTTGTTCCTCCTATTGTATACCCTACAATCATCTTAGAATGCTTCTCTAATCATCACAGGGTACTATGATGGAAGCTCAGATAAAAGAACGTCATATACCATTGTTTACTCCATCATTAAAGGAAGACTCCGTATATTACATTGAATACTTTGAAGTTACGATTGCAAGACCAAATTATCGCCCCGTCAATCAACAACACTATTATGGCTCACCTCAGTACTGCTCACACTAAACTTAAAGAGGTCACTCCTGTTCCAGAAAGATTCCCACTATATGCGTGCAATCTTAGTACATTCCAAAGCCTGAGGATCAGAGCAAATGAAAGACAACTGTTATCAGGTGAGATTACCTCCTTGGCTCAGAATATTCAGCCTCCAACTTCCGGTTAAAACCAGCTGCTCTACTATTGCTATTACATGATTCTTATTGGAGTTTTTTGTGGCACAGATACTATATATAGGACTTATTATCGCCGTCTCCAATATCAAAACAGTCACTGTCAAAGGCGCTCCAAAGGAATACGAAACATTCAGATAACAAATGGTAGGTACATTTCTAGCACACTAAACTGATTTTACAACCAGTTAGGCGCTCCATTGTTCTACTCCCTGTGCGTTACGTATGCTTTACTTGCTTCCACATTACGATTCCTTACTCCGTATTCGTTTGGCAATCATTTCCTACTTCATTGCTACCTGTTTATCAATTTATTAACTGCATTTGTAGGCCACCTTACTGTTAGAGTGATCTCGGGATTTGGCCCAACGCCAAATCCCAACCTTCCTTGACCGCTACGATCGGGGCGCCCACCAATAGGTGGTGGGCCCTGTCGCCGGCGCCATATAAATAGAGGTGGGGGCCGGGTGGCACGCACCCCAAGGTTCACCGTGCCACCGCCGCACCCCACCAACAAAACCCTAATCCGATCTAAAGAGGGGCTCTTGCGACGGGAAGCACCATCGCGGAAGATCGGCGCCCGGAGACGCCGCCGCCGAGGAGCTCCGCACCTTCCCGACCGTCGCTGCCTAGCGCAGATCGTCGCCGACGCCTCCGCGATGGCCAATCCTCATCCTCACGTCGGACGGTTAGTACCCTTTTCTCCTCTCAGTATCTCTCAAGAACCCGAATCAGATAGACCTCTAGATCTAAACCTAGGAGATACAAATACTCAACAATGGTATCGAGCCATTCTTAGGTGTAGATCTAGATAGGAAAGAAAGAAAACAAGAACCCCTAACCCTAGAGAAAAGAACAAGAACAGAAGGGAAACCCTAGATCCGAAAAGAAAAGAACTCCCCGCCGTCATCGCCGCCGGCAGGCGGAAGATCGGCCGAGTCTTGGGCTCGCCGGCACTCCACGACGGGCCACCGCCGATGTGCGGACAGATCCGAGCGTTGAACGGCGCCGACACGAGCCGCCGACGGCGGCGTGTTTCTCTCGGGAGCGCGCACACCGGGCGAGGGGCGCGCGGCGCCATCTTCCTTCTCCGATGGCGTGACGTAGTCGCCGCCGCCGCCGCTCGCTTCGGGCGTGAGGCGAGAGATGGGAGAGGAATGAAATGGGCTAGGGTTTCACGGGCGTCCGCTGCTTTTGATCTGGCGATAACGACGCCACCGCCGGATTAGAGTGGACGGCTGAGATCGTGCCGAGCCGCGCGGACTTTTTTGGCCCGTGCGGAGGAATTGCCGCCCAGCCCAGTTGCGGCCGGCGGGAGAGCGAGGCGCGGCGCGCAGCGCAGCCGAGCGGGCAGCGTGTGGGGAGTGAGGCCGAGCGCGACGTGCACGTTACTACCGGGAGAAGTCGGGCCACCGTGGGTCAAGGGGCGTGGATTGGGCGAATGGCTAAATGGCGGAGGCCGGCAGTCGTGGGGGCATTTTTGGGCGGTTTTCGCCGAATGGACAATAAATTATTTTTTGATGTTTATTTATTTTCAGAAGCATTGTTTGATGAATTTCAATGAAATTTGAACCAAAATCTCTGTAAATTTTTGCACCAACGTGTTATTTTTACAGAGATTAAATGTGTACAGGATAATGCTTCTGAATAATGAATTATTTTAGAATAATTATAGTTTCACGCAAAAGATATTGTTGATTACTCTTTCAATTAAATTCGAACCAACGGAGAATTTAATTTTGAGAATTGTTGTGAATTATAATATTGTTATTTTCTGACCAACGTTGATAATAACAGTATTATAATTTTTTAATTGATGATTTTTATGCATTATTTCTATTTCGCCCAACGGTGATGTAGATTTAATGTATAAATAAATTGTATGTCGTATTTTGACCAACGTTAAAATAAGGCATATAATTTTGCTGTTAAAAGTATTATAATTTTTAATTGATGATTTTATGCATTATTTCTATTTCACTAACGGTGATGTAGATTTAATGTGTAAACAATCGTATGTTTTAATTTTAACCAACGTTGAAACTAAGGCATGCGCTATTGTTATTATTGTTGTTCTCACTATATATGAATTGTGTTTCGAGGAGGATACTCTTTGATGGGCTACATCGAGATATCCTGTTCTCAAAGGAGATAACTATGGTGAATAGAAGAAAAGATTGATCTTGCATTCATCCTAGCCGAGGTGGACCTGGGTAGTCACCACAGTGTCCCACCTGAGCCTATGGCACCGGTGAGGGATGAAAATGAGGTCGATGTTGGCATGCACTGCATGAGGGACTTTGCTCCCATAAAGATGTCATATGATCTTGATCATAAAAAGTGGGTCACTGCCAACAAGAAATGTTTGGCTGTGATAAAGAACACGATTGAGCCTGCAATTGTGGGCTCAATCGCAGAGTGTGACACCGCCGAGAGTACCTTGATAAAATAAAGAGTCGGCCATCGGCTCTTCAAAGACTTATGCTACGGTGATTAAGCGACTTGTGACGTAAAGGTACTACGGTGGTGGCAAAGTGGCATAAGAGAGCACATACTAAGGATGAGCAACTTGGCATCCAAGCTTAAACCAATGGATTTGGCTCTCAAGGATGAGTTCCTTATTCATTTGATTTTGCTTCTTTGCCGAAAGAGTTTGACACATTTGTTGTTAACTACAATATGCGCCCGAGAAATGGGACTTAGAAAAGTGCATAGCTATGTGTGTGCAAGAGGAGGAAAGATTTAAATCCTCACATGGTGGTTCTATCAACTATGTGAAGGATAACAAGAAAAGACTTTCAACGATAATTTCTCCTCAAAGAACAAGGGAAAAGCCTGCTTTTCAGCCTCAATGAATAATTTCACAAATGGAGAAAGATCGGTGTCTTCATTGCAAGAAAAGGGACATTACAAGAAAGATCGTCCGATTTCTTGAAAATGATTATGTCAAAGAAAGGTGAGAACATTATTACGCTCATTAATGAATCCTTGTATGTACAATATTCAAAATCTACTTGGTGGATTGATTCTGTGCAACTGCTCATGTTGCTAATAATTTGCGAGGATTCCGTTCGACGAGGAATACGCAAAGAAAAGAAAGATGCTAAAGTCGCAAATGGAGTCCAAGTCGAAGTTGAAGCCGTTGGCGATCTTTCATTAGAACTAGATGATGGCTTCACTCTTTTACTTAGAGATGTTCTTTATGTTCCCTCTTACGAGGAATTTGATTAGTGTTTCATGTTTGGACAATGATGGTTATGATTGTAATTTTGGAAATGACAAGTGTGAAATAATGTTTAATAAAGCATGTGTTGGTCTTGCCATTAAACAAGATGAGCTTTATTTATTGTCACTCGTGAAAGTGTGAATTTCGTATGTGATGTGAATGAGCGATATCCTCGCCGAGAATACGAACGTAAAACGAAAGAGAACTCATATTGAATCGTCGAAATTATGGCAATCGTCGTTTAGGCCATATTTCGAGGGGAGAATAGAAAGACTAGTTAAGAATGATATTCTTCCTCTATTAGAGTTCTCGAGACTTAGAACAATGCAGAGAATGCATTAAAGGAAAATATGTAAAGAAAATTAAGAAAGACGCCAAAAGAAGCATGTGAGTTCTACAAATTATTCACACGTACATTTGTGGTCCTTTTTCTGTGAAAAGTGTGGATGGATATGACTCGTTCATAACATTCACGGATGATTACTCCCGTTATGGATATATTTATCCAATCAAAGAAAGAAATGAAGCATTGGATAAATTCAAGATATTTAAGGCTGAAGTTGAAAACCAACACGATTTAAAGATTAAGATAGTCCGATCGATCGTGGTGGGGAGTACTACGATCGACATACCCCATATGGACAAGTTCACGGACCTTTGCAAGGTTTTACAGAAAATGGAATAGTGGCCCAAGATTCTCGCAAGGCGAACCTCAAAGAAATGGAGTAGTGAAAGACGCAACTGCACTCGATGGATATGGTGCGAAGCATGATGAGCTACTCCACACTGCCGTTGAGTTTATGGATGGAGGCGTTGAAAACCGCCATTCATATCCTCAACAGAGTGCCTAGTAAGTCGGTGCCCAAAACACCGTACGAGATGTGGACAGGAAGAGTTCCCTCACTAAACCACTTACGTGTGTGGGGGAGTCCTGCTGAGGCTAAAGTATTTAACCCAAACCTTGGGAAACTTGATCCCAAAACAGTAAGTTGCCATTTCATTGGCTACCCTGGAAAGTCAAAAGGCTTTCGTTTCTACTGTTCAGACAGATATACAAAGTTTGTAGAAACGAGACACTGTCTTCTTAGAGGATGAAATGATGAGGGGAGCATGGTAGCTCGGAAGATTGACCTTGAAGAGAAGCGGGCGATGCGCCCACCCGATGATTCAAGAGCCATTCTTCGCACTACCGCCGTCGCCACACCAACGGTACAAGACAACGTGGTGCCAAGACTGTTATTATTCCTCTGTGGCAACAATGAATGAGAATGAAGAACCTGTTCTTCGGGGATCATATAGAACCAATTGCCACGAGATGAGGGGAGCAACAAGACCTCAAGCAGAAGATGTACCAAATATGGAGGCCCCGAGGAGGTCTCAAAGAGTAAGAAGATCGACTATTTCGATGATTATCGACGATTATCATCTGAGAGGAATTTCAAATGGAGGATGATCCCACCTCATTTGAAGAAGCCATGAGAAGCGAAAATTCTCAAAATGGCTTGAGGCCATGGAAGAGGAAATGAGGTCCATGAAGGCTAATAAAGTCGGGACTTGGAAATTATTCCTAAAGGAGCCAAAACAAGAGGGTAAATGGGTCTACAAGACAAAGCTTGACTCCCAAGGGAATGTAGAAAGATACAAAGCGCGACTTGTGGCAAAAGGCTTTACGCAAAGAGAAGGGATTGATTACAATGAGACCTTTTCTCCGCCTCATGTAAAGATTCTTTCGTAATCATAATGGCATTGGTTGCACATTATGATTTAGAGTTACATCAAATGGATGTAAAGACGGCATTTTCAATGGGGATTTGGAGGAAAATGTTTACATGGCACAACCGAAAGGTTTTGTTGTGGAAGGAAATGAAAGAATGGGATGCCGCCTAAAGAAATCGATTTATGGGTTAAAGCAAGCTTCAAGACGGTGGTACTTGAAGTTTGACAAGACAATAAGAAAATTTGGGTTTAAAGAGAATGTAGAGGACAAGCGTGTTTATGCAAAGTTTAAAGATGGGAAGTTTATATTCCTAATCCTCAGATGTGGATGACATCCCTCGGCTAGTAGTGATGTCGATGCACATCGAGACAAAGAAGTTTTGTCCTCAAACTTTGATATGAAAGATCTTGGTGAAGCTTCGTTCGCTCTAGGGATCGAAATTCACCGGATAGAAACAAGGGGTATTGGGATCGTCACAAAAGGCATACATAGAGAGAGTATTAAAGAAATTTGGTATGCATAAAAGTAGTCCTTCACCGCACCTATAGTCAAGGGCGATGATATGGGGATTTTCAATGCCCCTGTGAACCAAAGATGAGATCGATCAAATGAAAGCGGTTCCATATGCTTGTTGTCGGAAGCTTGCAAGATGCTCAAGTGTGTACGCATACGACTTAGCGTTTGTTACCGGGTTACTTGGCGATTCCGAGCAATCTCGAATAGAACATTGAAATTGATAAAGAAAGTCTTGCGTTATTTGCAAGGAACAAAAGGCCTCATGATGACATACAGAAGATCGATTCACTCCATATAGTGGGGTATACAGATTCTGATTTTGCGGGAGATGATAGAAAGTCTACATCCGGATATGTATTCACTCTCGCAGGAGGAGCTATATCGTGGAAAAGCTCAAAGCAAACCGTCACTACATCGTCCACAATGTATGCCGAGTTTGTAGCATGTTATGAGGCTACAGGCGGGTGAACGGCTTAAGAAGTTCATACCCGGTTTAAAAGTGGTTGACGACATCAATAGACCACTTAAGTTGTCTCGCGATAATGAACCCGCAGAACGTATGCCCACAACAATAAGTCAAGTGGTGCCGCCAAACACATTGACATAAAGTACTATGTTGTGAAAGATAAAGTCCGGATCGATCATAAGTCTTGATCATATAAGTACAACAAAGATGTTAGCGGATCCGCTTACAAAAGGCTTACCACCCAACGTGTTCAGAGAACATGTAGCCGGCATGGGTTTAAGGGAAAGCCTATGATTCCTGGACTATAAAAGGCCCAAAAGATTAAAGTAACTATTTCAGAACAGAGAGGTGTATTGTAGCTGTTGAATCTATCGGCGATTGACCGTGACGATGAGACATGTTCTATGCACTAATCTGTGATGGAATGAGTAAAGTCAAAAGTAATTAAAGATAAAGTATAGAGTGAGATCAAGGGGGAGAATGTTAGAGTGATCTCAGGGATTTGGCCCAACGGCCAAATCCCAACCTTCTCCTTGATGGCGCCTCGATCGGGCGCCCACCCAATAGGTGGTGGGCCCCCGTGCCGCCATATAAATAGAGGTGGGGGCCGGGGTGGCACGCACCCCAAGGTTCACCGTGCCACCGCCGCACCCCACCAACAAAAACCCTAATCCGATCTAAAGAGGGGGCGCTCTTGCGACGGGAAGCACCACTGCCAGAAGATCGGCGCCGCCCGGGAGACGCCGCCGCCGAGGAGCTCCGCACCTTCCCCGACCGTCGCTGCCCTAGCGCAGATCGTCGCTGACGCTCCGCGATGGCCAATCCCTCATCCTCTACGTCGGACGGTTAGTACCCTTTTCTCCCTCTCGGTATCTCTCAAGAACCCGAACTGTATAGACCTCTAGATCTAAACCTAGGAGATACAAATACTCAACACTTACGACTGCAATTTTTACTCAAAATTATACATCTTAAATGTATCCATCACAACAATCTTGTTTCTTATCACCTACAGACCAATTATCTCTTCAAGGGAGCACCATTTGTAGATGGTACACTAATGCGCTTCTCCCAGAAGTGGCTGCCTTGCAAAGCAGGTTGGATCTTAAATAAAAAACTGCAGCTACTACCAATATGAAATCGTCGCTGCTCCAGCTGATCTTACTGTTACAGCAGAGGAAACCACACATGTCCATGCTGACACCCGCCACTAAATCAGAAAATCATATCCCTACCGTGCTCAATGTTGAATCAGTGGACCTACGATCAACTGATCCTACACAGCAGACGCTTCCGGCCAGCTCTGCAGAACACATTGAGACCACTGTCCATGAAAACCACCAGATCTCTGAAACAACACCGACATCGGCACAGGTGACACAACTAAACCGTTGCACAATTACTTTCACCGCTTACCAACAGGCACACTACATACTCTTCTATGTCATTTGTTCCGAACCATCAGATCGCGCTGGAAAAATAACCCACTTTGAAGGCGCCTGTTTTAGGACAGGCCAGGTAACTGATGCTTCAACAGGTAATGCAAACATACAGCTTCATGGCCAGTCACTTGTCCTTTACATTATTGTCTCCCAATCTGATTACATTCCATCTCATTTGCTAACAGCAGACAACGGCTGCGAACAGAGAAAGCTACTGCTGTCCCTATCTCACACAGCCAACGAAGGACCAGCATATTTTGTACAGCAGTTGTGTAATATAGAATCAAGAACCTGGAAGCCAGCGTCTTCCAGTTGCCATATTTTGTTGTCTATAAACTTCACATGGCAACCTTTGCTTACCACATGGCTCAGTAGCTAGACTGCTTAGAGCGCTGAATGCCAGGCTACACCTGTTTACGCACAGGAGACACTATGTAAAATAATAAACAACTAGCCTCATAGGCGTGGCGTAGACTTGCTCTATTATCTATCCGGCGCGCTAGCCACCGATGCGTATCAAAATCATTCCGAATAACATCCCACCCCTTTATATGACTAGGCGAAAATAATGAGGCGATAACTCGTGAGGACTTTTTTCGAAACAAAAAATCGAAGGCAAAATCGTGTTTAAAAAAATCGAAAAGGTAAAGGAGGGTTTTTCGTAAAAATAAGGACTTACGTAAACAAACAGGGATCCGTGCGCAATTTTCGAAACCGCGAGGGGCTATCCCGCAAATTGGGGCAAAAAAGCGGCGGGGCTTTTGTGAGAACCAAGGACCTGACGTAATTTCGGAAAAGCAGAGGACTTTTCAAAACACCCCACCGCACCTGCATCGAAATTCCTTGACGCGCGGCGTGAGCGAGCTCATGGGTGACGTGGGGAGCTGGCGCGCGTTTCCCAGTATAATGGGCTGGGTATGCATACGCTGCAACACCAGACCACGAAGAAGCCGCCGTACGACCCGCCCACACCACCGAGATGCGAGCTTTTAGCATATTTGGATACTGTTTCGTACTGTATTTATAAAAATAGCCGTATGACGAGTTAATTAACAAAAATGGTGACCGGACGGCAATGTGTGTAGGCTGACACGTAGCCGTTGCCGTCCCGTGGCCGGACAGCAGGCCGCCTACCGTCCCACCACCAGGCGGTAAGTAATTAAACCGGCTTAATTACCTGCCCTAATTTATTTTTTGCTTACTATTTGTTTGAATTTTAAATATAGCAAATGAGCTTAAAAATTACAAAATTTTATGTATAGTCTTATAATATAACATACTTAGCTGTGTAATTTTTTAGTAAATTTATCCCCTGTGAATGATGCTCAAAATTCATACAATTTTGATATTTGTAGGAGTTGTTACATATAACAAACGAGCTTCAAAAATTATGAAATTTTGTGGAAAACCTCGCGACATAGTCATAGTAATTGTGCAATGTTTTAGAGAATTTTATGTGTCCTGAATTTACCACATTAATTTATATTAATTTAATCGTGAAATTAATGATGCTAAGGTGTTTTTTGCAGTGTCTGACCTCTATCCTTCGCACATATGTCGGTCCATTACAGCTATCTTTTCTTTCCCACTATATCCTTTACACAATTATAACTCTATCCGTGTTGTCGCCCTCGCACTCGCCCTCGTCCGCACTAATGTCGTTATGTCCCTATCGTCCCCCTCGCCCACTCTCTCGTCTGCACATTTGTCAGTGTTGTCATGTTGTTCCCTCTAGCCCAAAGTGCTACTCGTTGACAAGGAGTTCTTAATTTGCGGGGTGAGTGCAGATTTCTTTTTCGCTCGGCCATAAATACAAACATCACGCAGTTCGTCATCACTCATCTCAATCGCTCATCGCAGAAACTCATTCTCGCGATTGTCACTCAAAATTAAGAGTGTGTAGCTCATTATTTTGAGAAGTTAGTGCATAGCTCATTATGTACGCGACAGTGCTGATTGCTTCTCCCGAAAGGTAGGTAATTTTTATCACATGTTTTTGATGTTATTCCTGTAATCATATTTAATTAGTATTATTTAGTTAGTCGTAATTAGTAATAATGGTATTTCAAAGGAAGTAGGAGGTAGTTAATTAGTGTTATGTAGTTAGTTATAATTAATATAGTTTGTATTATGAAGTAAGTTGGTCGTAACAATATAGACAAAGTTTGTATTTTTTTTGTGTACATACGGTCCTCATAATTTGTTATTGTATGGTAGTATATAATTAAGCAGTCGTAATTAATGTAGTGGCAATCAGTTAGGGTTAAGTAATGAGTTAGTGGTAAGTAATTCAGTTCTAAGGACGATGGTAATGAATCACTCGTAATTGTTTTAAACAGGTAGTCAAATTATCAAAAATTAATGAATCATTCATACGTAATTACACGCATGTAATCATTAACTTGTATTATTTTACTGTCATTATTAATCTTTGAACTAAAATTTGGTCTATCCCATTTGTTGAAAGGTATGACGTTACCGGAGCTTCTCGAGCAGTTCTACGATGAGAACCACCGGTGCCACTTATGGATGACGAGTGACGCGACTAGCCCTCCGCCCTTCAAGCTACGGGAAGGGAGGGATCATTGGGAGCTGGACGAGCGTTACGTCCCAATCCTGCAGGCCATGGGTTTGTTGTCCTTTGCAAGGCTGGTCTCCATTGGTCGCCAATTCACCATCAATGGCAGCCTGCTCGTGGCACTGGTGGATAGGTGGAGACCTAAGATGCACATATTCCACTTTCGATGGAGTGAGATGACGATCACTCTATAAGACGTCTCATTCTTGACCGGTCTCCCTCTTAGGAGTGACGCACTTGTACCAGCCCTTGCACTGGCGGACTGGAAGAAGAGGCTGGTGAACCGGTTCGGCCTGCCTATCCGGACGGTGCTCGTGGCGTCCCCCACGCTTGCCTGAAGAATTTCATCGTTACTGAACTTGTTTTGTATGTCACTTCAGTTACAACGGACGCAACGCATCGCAAGTGCGTCCGAGACTGCCCTCACTAGCCCGAACACACCACCAATTGTGCAGAATACTTTGAAGTACATCCTAAAGCAGGCCAAAAAATAGTGCACAACCTGAGCTACGGCCGTTCAACAGATCACACTATGCACATCGAGCACCCAGAGGTGGCACCATACTTACTCACTAGGTCATCGTGACCTAGCGAGTCCGGTCATCCATCGCAATCTGCGGAGTCTACCTCGTCGTCGTAGTACTAGCCGCCGATCATCCGCATGCCGTATCGACGAGAGGGTAACTTATGTACAAACCTACATTTTATTTTCTGTTAGGCCTTACACTCCATTAACATAATGGCATTCTCCTGCCTCAGGTCCGTCGTCGAGATGCATCACTTTTGACGTCCGCTCCCTTAACACAGACTACTACTCCCCGTCGTTCATCTTCGATGCACATCCGAGAGGTATGATTTTTGTATTATACATCTAGAATATTTATTGTGACTAACACTATTTCATCTTGTAGCCTCCAATTCATTGTGGGGTGACATTGAGTCCATCGATAATGATACGGGCCTCCCGGATGCTTCCAGAGAGTGGTACACAGCGCCAAGGTTTGCAACGTACGTAGGACAGAGCTCAACGTTCACACCATACATAGGGTTTCGAGACTTCGGTGGGCAGAGCTCCTCCGGCTTCGCTGCCACGTTGTACAGTTAAGGCGAGAACTACTTTGCTCCACGAGGGGATTTTAGAGTTCTTTGTTTACGACATTATTGCTGGTGGCTCGCAATTCGGCATGTTTCAACTGGAAGACATCGAGCCTTACCAGACCCAGCCTGCTGTACCTGAGCTTATTAGACCACCACCAATCACTGAGCAAACGGAACGGTTTCCATATCTCCTCCGAACTGAGACGCAACCTCCGGACCGGTTGACGTACCCCACAGGACATGCTCATGCTCAATGATAGACAAGGCCACACATGGGGAGGTAGAGGTGGCAACGAGATAGTAGTAGAAAATGAGCTCCAAAGATTACAAAATTTGATGTGAAGCCTCCTGACACAGTCATAGTAATTGTGTAATTTTTTTATAATTTTATGTGCTCTGAATTTATCACGTTAATTCATGTTAATTTAATTGTAAAATTAGCGATGCTCAGCATCTTTTTGAGTGCAGGACCGGTTAAGAATGAGACATCCTACAAAGTGATCGTCCTCTCACCACACCGAAAGTGGAATGTGTGCATCTCGAGTCTCCGTGAGCACACTGTTGATGATAGTGAACTCGCGTCCGACGAAGACTAGTCTCGCAAAGGGAAACAAGCCCATGGCCTGCAGGATTGGGACATAGCACTCGTCCAGCTCCCACAGATCCCTCCCACACGGCAGCTTGAAGGGCGGAGGGCCAGCTGCGTCACCCGCCATCCATGAGTGGTACCAGTGATTTTCATCGTAGAACTGATCGAGAAGCTCCGATAAAGTCATACCCTCCAATAAATAGAATAAACTAAATATTAGTGCAAAGATTGATAATGACACTAAAATACTACAAGTTAGTGATTATATGCATGTAATTACATACAAATAATTCATTAATTACCGACAATTTGATTACCCGTCCGAAAAAATTATGAGTAATTCATTATCATTGTCCATAGCACTTAATTACTTAGCACTAACTCATTACTTAACTCTAACTAATCACCACTACAATAATTACAACTGCTTAATTACATACTACTATACATAACAAATTATGGGTACCGTACGTACACAAAAATAGTAAAAACTATATCTAAATTACTATGATATCTACTTACTTTGAAATACAAACTATATTAATTATGACTAATTAAATAATGCTAATTAACTAGAACTACGAGAATAATGTCAAAAGTATGCGATAAAAAATTACGCCTTTCGGGAGAAACAATCAGCACTGATGCATCCTTAATGAGCTATGCAATGACTTCTCAAAATAATGAGCTAAACACTCTTAATTTTGTGCAATGACCACGAGAATGAGATTCTACGATGAGCGACTGAGATGAGCGGCGACAAACTGCGAGCGGTTCGTATTTATGGCTAAGCGAAAAGGAACCCGATGTGCTCACCCCTCAAATTAAGGACTCCTTATCGACGAGCAGCACTTCGGCGAGGGGGACATCATGGTAACACTAACAAATGTGCAGACAAGAGGGCGAGCAAGGGGCACGACACAAACATAAGGACATTAGTGTGGACGAGGGAGCGCGTGAGGGAGACAACATGGACAGAGTGACAATTATGTGAAGAACGCAGTGGAAAAGAAAAGATAGCAGCAATGGACTAACATATGTACGAATGACAGAGGTCAGACACTGCAGAAGATGCCTGAGCATCGCTAATTTCATGATTAAATTAATATGAATTAATATTGTAAATTTGAAGCACATAATATTCTCAAAAAATTACACAATTGTTACAACCGTGTCAGAAGGCTTCACATTAAATTTTGTAATTTTTGGAGCTCGTTTGCTATATATAACAACTCCTACAATTATCAAAATCGTATGGATTTTTTAGCAACATTCACAATGGTTAAATTTATCAAAAAAATCATACAATCAAGTACGTAATGTTGAAAGGCTGTACATAAAATTTTGTAATTTTTTGAATCCATTTGCTATATCAAAAAATTCAAATAAATAATATACAAAAAATTAGGGTAGGTGATTCTCCTTTGGCTAGAGGATGGCAAGCCACTTCGGTGGCCAGGTGGCGGGGTAATAGGCTGCACGCATCAGCTTTGCAGCGTTGCCGCCTGGCCACCGGACATCAGAAATGCTATTTTTGTTGTTACGATCTCTATACTGTCATTTTTTAAATACAGATGTAAGCAGTGCCATATATGTCAAGAACTCCCAAGATGCCAAAGATATTCACCGCAAAACAGCAACTAACCCATCTCATGCGTATACATCACTGCATCTGTACATATGTTTCATATACCCATACTGCCTAATAGGCACGGCGTAGCGCGCTACGCCCTTAGTATTATGGGTTGTTAGCCCATTTGATGTGAAGTATAAGAGATTGTTTCAAACAGTACATAGCTAGAGGTGTAACTAGGGCTGGCAAAAACAATTCGAGGCTTGCGAGCCATTTGGGCTCGTAGCCCGCTTGGCTCAAGCTCAGAGCAGCACCAAGCGAGCAAAGCCGAGATCCCAGCTCGGCTCGGTAACAAACCGAGCCTGAGCCGCTCGTGAGCTCGATGGAGCCGGTGCGTCGGTGTGTCTCGGTGAGCACTGCACAGCTGCACGCCCGGCTGCACAGCCCAATTCCCCAATCCGCTGCGCGGCGGCACGCCTCTGCGCCCGCTGCTCCCGATCCGTCGCCACCGCTCATTCTTCCCGCCCGGCCGGCTGCACAGTCCAATTCCCCATCCGCTGCGCGGCGGCACGCCTCTGCGCCCGCTGCTCCCGATCCGTCGCCACCGCTCATTCTTCCCGCCCGCCCGGCGGACCTCAAGAAGGAGATCAAGAAGCTGCAGTGGTATAGGGACAAGAAGGTGAGCCCACGAGCTTCCGCGCTGTTGTAGCCCTTAGCTTCTCGTTTATGTATCCGTTGTAGACGTCATTTTCTTGATCTCAATAAAAATGTCGAGGGGTCTTCACGTCTCCTCTGCAGATCTTTCAGAGTTTGCAACTTTTGTGTTGTTTGATCCGGCTCATCCTCGAAGGAAGAAATCAAGGCGGTATTGGAAGAAATCTTTTCTCGGCCTCTCTCGATCAATATCTTCTCCTTCTTTATGCTAAGACACAGTAACTCAACAGAGGCCCGTATTACAGCCAGATCAGTTGTAGTTCTGTTTAGGTTTGCTCTTGCCTGCTCAAGTTCCACTGGGACTGAACCTGAAGGCTGTTGTGGATGTTCCTCTAGGCCTTCCGTATCCACATGACCACATCCGTAATAATATTTTCAGGTTGCTGCTCTTTACATTCTGCCACATGAACTTCAGTTTCCTCATCAGACTTCGCATCTGCAGGAGATGTTAATTACCTGGGAGAATGCTCCCTTAAATTTATTACCTGGGAGGTGATTCAGATGACAGACCGTTAAGTGCTTAGCTGCTTCGGCAATCAGTTGTATATGCATTACGTGGTCTGAGGGGTAGGGTGAAAAGCTATGTGGTGTTATTGTCAATATGCCTCCCCGGTCTTTTTGCTGTTTTTGTCGTCAGTAGCTGTGTTGTTGTATAGCTTCTCTTGTAGCAATGATGCTCGTGCAGTTAAGATGAGCTCATGAGCATGCTGATTTTGTCAATCGTAGTTTGTTAGTTTGTTTTTGGGTGCTGCATTCATGGTATGCGTGGTACATTGCGGTAAGCATCAATCAGATTGTGTGGAAGAGGTGAGTGTCAAAGTCTGTTTATTATACATCAGTTGTTGTGTTAATCAATATCTTTTCTGATTTAGCATACTTGATGTAGTACTAATCATCACTCTGAATCGTCACTCATGTCTCTATTATTTCGAACAGAGTCCAAAGCTAATCAACCTCTTTTCTGATTTAGCATACCTGATGTACTAACTTCCAGCTTGTATTGAACACCACTCCACTGAATTGGAGAACCCATTGGATAACATGGTAAACCTTGTGGTTTCAGAAACAAAGAACTAGATAGAAATCTGAATATATCAAAACTTTACTGATACTCAATGGTCAAAACAGGGGATCACGTTTCAAGCAAAATGTCTACTTCTACCTGACGGACACTCACTCTTTTACCTCTCCAGCGTTCAGCTGTACTGCAGATTAAACAGGAAAGTGTACACCGTTCAGACGCTCGAATGAAACGATCAGGCTTTTAATGTGTACTACGTTTAACTTGTAGACCCCGTCTTGAAAAAATACTCCGTTTGAAAGTTAGGTACTATAGCAAAAGCCAAAAGCCTACGGTTTTGATTTGCCAAACAGGTCCTAAACAGGAAAATGTACACCGTTCAGACGCTCGAATAAAATTTAGGCTGATAGAGAGTATTTTATATTTACTTACCGACTCCACTTGTTTAGGCTTGGGCTTCGACCTCGGTTTATTTTTCACTATTCAACAATTTTGTTTTTAGCAGTTTTGAGCTTTTTATGGTTTTATTTTTTTCCGTATTCTATTGTACTGTCCGTGATGGGTTAATCTGCTTTTTCTATTTTAAATATTTTAAATTTAATTACGCTAAATAAATTTATTTTTATTATATTTTTACTAGAAATTATAATTTTAGGTTTTTCTGTAAAAAAATATAATACCACGAGCCCCTCGAGTGGCTCAAGCCACATGTCGAAAATAAATTTTCTTGATTTCTGTATTTTTATTATTTATTATGGATGGATAAATGATGAAAATATATAAAAAAAACTAGGCCAATGGATGAGATGTGAGTGGTTTAGATTGAGGGAATAGGGAGGGGAATAGGAAGAAGGGGACAGGGAAGCCCCATTCCGAGGAATGCAAGATTGACTGACACCAGGCGAGGTCGTATCAACAAAACTTCAGAGCTAGATTTCTGCGATGGTAGTCGGACCTAATATTTTGGGATCCGAAAATAAAACAAACAAATAGAAAATTCTTTTCAAATAAATTTATTGACATAGTTGACATCATCTACCATTTCAATGAAAGATAGGACAAATCATCAATTCATCCCGTCAAATAAATTTTTGGCGTCGTCTCTCTGTATCCCCAATTCAATTCTACCGTTCTATTCTATCGCTTCTCCACTTCTTCCTCCTCTCCAAGTTTTCTGAACTCTTCCCTTAGCAGAATCTCTCCGATTCCTAGTGTGCTCGTAGCACGGCGACGGCCGACCGGCGGGCGGGCAGGGTGACTGGTGAGATCCTCTACCCCTCTGTCTGTCGATAGAGCCCAGCGCACTCTTCCCTTCCCCGCAAGCCGCCACTCGTCGAGCCCAGCTCCCGATGCTGGCCTGCCGTCCTAGCGCCTCCGGCTGACCCCATCGCCCCATGCTGCCGCTGCTCCTCCTCTGCAGACGCCGCCACTGCTCAGCTTCTCAGATCGGTCGCCGACGCTGCCGCTGCTCCCCCTTCTCCTTGAACTGAAATATTTCAGGTCTATTGAACTTGAAGTCTTGAACCATATTTTAGGTTCTCAGATCCATTCACATCTTCTTACGTTTCCTTGAAAATTCATACAACTGAATGGATGTTTGTTCCTATGTTTGCTGGGCTATGGAGATTTTTTTTTTGGCTGGGCTGTACCTCAAGTTGGGGAAGATTTTCCCGGCTATTTTGTATTTCTGGGTTTGGGCATTGTCACATGCAACTTTGTTTTTGTATATATAGTTGGGAGTTGGGGCTTGCGATAGTAAAATTATCTTAACTTCTCCTTCCCAAATCAATGACACGCCTCCAAATTTCACAATAGTTGCTGCTGTAATTTGTCACCTCCCGCTCTCTGTCTTGTTCCTTCTTTAAAGTGCAAATGCATATATTTTGTAATGTTTAGTAGTTTGCATGGTTGTCACGGCGTCGCCTAGGCGACGCCAAGTCAATCTGGTGCGGGAGGATCGCCTCGCCTTGCTCGAACCCTAGCTTCACCGCCAGCCAGTACTCCGTCGCCCTCTCCTCTCGGGCCGCCTCCTCCTTGGCCGCCTCCCTCCCTCCCTTGCGCCGCCTTCCTCCTCTGCCTGCCTCTCTCCCGTGCTCCCTTGAGGAGGGAGGCGACGGGGAGGCGGCGAGGGCGAGGCGGCGGCGAGGGAGGGCCGGGAGGGGAGGAGGTGCATGAGGAGGAGGCGTTGGGGAGGAGATCGGCGTCGGGAGGCGGAGTCGGGAGATCGGTCGGGGAGGAGCGCGAGCGAGAGAGTCGCGAGAGAGAGGCGGAGAGTCGCGAGAGAGGCGGCGGACGCGAGAGTCGCGAGAGAGAGGAAGACGCGAGAGAGAGACGCGAGGCGGAAGAGTATTTAGCGAGAGACGTCGCCGGGCCCTCGCCTAGGCGTCGCCGGGCCCTCGCCTAGGCGTCGCCTAGACGTCCAGGCGCCTCTCGCTCGCCGTGGTCGCCGACTCCGCCGTGACAACCATGGTAGTTTGTACTTCTGATAACGGATACAATCACCCAAACTGACTAAAATTCTCCATTTCTACTATCTGATTGCAGTTATTATTTGTATCAGTTTTAAATGGATGTTTACATTGTTCTCCCATAAAAGCTTATCATATTTCAATATCCTATCAAACTGGAAAAGGCTTTGAAAACTCATTTGGTCCGTCAAAATTGCTCTGGAAATGAAGCTAAGCATGTCCATTCAACTATTAGTAGATAAGCTTTTAGCTTTTGTGACATAGATCCCTTTTTCTCTTTCTAGAGTAATCTTAGTTGGAATCTGCAATTCTGTCTAGATCCTGGACCTGCTCATTAATAACAACTGGTTTATTTGACTTGAAGTTAATATTTTAGCATAAGGAGCACAAGTTCATTAGCACAGTTTCACCTTATCAACCTTTGTGTTGACTGTTGAGTGATATGTTGCCCCAAATTAATAACATTAGGAATAATAAAGCACGTACATTTTGTTACTTAAATGGAATGGGAAAGGCAATATGGTTTAGATTCTTATCTATATTTAGGTTGTTGTGAATGTCTTCAGTGTTGTGTGGAACAGGCAGAAGATTAATGCTTGTTGAACAAAATATATAGCTCCTCAGTGCTAGCCATCTTATTTCTTAGGCATTAACATATACTATCATTTACTATTTGCATTTTATGTCTTCCTCAACACTGTTCTTGGCCAAGAAATCTGTACTAGTGCACAGGAGCTCTTCAATGTACTCTGCACAGAACATCTCCAACTTCTTCCTTTGAAAACCATCCACAAATCAACCACATTCCTTTCTTTGTCCCTCAAAACATGTGTCATTCAAGCACATTCTCCTATTTTCTTTTAGAAAACTATTTCTTCTTTACCAGTCCAACTTGATTCCCTTACCTCTATATTGTGTATTGTGTAAAAGGGGAATACAGAATCTCCAGCCTCATAATTTTTACTTAAAAAAATACAGGGTAAGGTGAGAAGATGAGGCTAGTTGGATTGACTGGTGGGATTGCGTCTGGAAAGAGCACTGTTTCCAACCACTTCAAGACTGCCGGCATCCCTGTTGTTGATGCTGATATCGTTGCCCGGGTAAGCAACCAATACCATCGTATCAAACCCATAGTTGTTGATTCCTTTTGTGTAATGTTTTCTCAGCATCTCAATTTTAATTTAGTTTATTATTAGCTTGTACTGTACTATTGTTATTTTGTATCATTGACATCTACCTGCTCAAAGATTTGTTATTTTTGTCGATCAGCCTCAGTTAGTCCACATTATGCAAGTTACATATCATAAGCATGGTTGCACCATAACACAAATGTGACATAGTTTATATGGAAGGAATGGGTTGCTTGTCCAGCTCACCATTGTGTAAAGGTGCAAGGTATAAATTGCTTTTTGGATTAATTGTTGTTCCTTCTTTGCTAGTGGTAACCACCTGTATTAGTAAGGCTTAACCCTATTTTACTTGATTAATTCTTGGTTAGAGCTTTGGTATTATTTGTTAAGGATATTTAGGTCATTTCCTATTGTCTAGAGTTTGAGCCCTTATGTGTATCTCGTGTGCTATATATGTCCTATGGGGCTCTTTGCAATACAAGCTTCTTTCTTTGTAACATGGTATTGGAGTCTAGGTTTCAAACCTAGACTCCATCCGCTTCCACCGTCGTTGCCCCCGGGAGGAGCAATCTCCACCCTAGGGCGGCCATCTCTTAGTTGCAATAGCAGTAATCGCACCTCACCATCACCAGGTCTGGTGTCCCGTTGTCCGCGCCGCCGTCGTTCGGCTGCCTTCGGCTCTGTTGGGATACGGGTAGACTACACTAGCGCAAATTAAAATTTTCTATCGCGTAAACCAGGAAGTCATGTGAGTAAGAGATCATAAATTGTTACTACTAAACGCACAGTGTAGTGAAGTAGAGTTGAAGCAGCCGATTCAACGAAGAACGCGTCAGTTTAGTGGTAGTAGTCGATCGTCATTCGACCAACCGTCTCCTTGCGATCATCCCGATCAACGCCACAGTTGCAACAACGCCTCTACTGAGGTCCACACATTCAGGGATGAAACACCGTACGTCGGTGTGCTAGCACCAAGGCGCATGGCAGAGAATATAAGAGGTGGCGGCTAGGGTTTCGACGAGTGTGTTTCGGGATCTTCCTCAGCCCCCGCACTTCTCCTTATATAGCCTCCAATCCGATCCATATCCGATACGAGTAGAGATCGAATCTCACTCGAAACTATCATCTGGCCCCTTATCATACCAGCCCATTAAGTGTGTGACCCTGTAGGTTCATGTGTACTTGGCCATGGGCCGAAAAGCTCCTTTCCGCCCATAAGCCGATAGCGGTCCCTAGCAAGATATAATGACTCCCAAACATACATAAAGACCATATTGGACGAACTTATATAGTATTTATGTACCGATCCCTTTGCCTCATGATACCAGATCGAACTCAAGGTGAAAACATGCCATCCTATGATAGCTCAATCCTTTACTCGAACCTGCGGTGGATTACTCAGTTGTGATTGACTCCTCAACCACATTCGGCATGGCCATGCACTTTCTTAATCCAACTACATCGAGAGGCCCAGAGATATCTCGCTTGTTATATAGGAGGAGCAAATTCCATCTTGATCGCTCACATTTCTCTGCATGTTTCATAGTAAACCGAAAGCTACCTTTATGACCACCTAGTTACGGAGTAGTGTTTGGTAACCCCTAAGTAAACTATTACACACGTAGGAAACAATGACGATCTCATGTCTAAGGATCCTACATACATTATGTATGAGACTAACTGATGACATTTAAGAATATAGCAATTCCAGCATTGTCTCATGGTAGGTCAATCCAACATTATGTTATCTAACATGTGTCCACATTATTGATTTGAAATCTCATATCTAAGATCCGTGAAACATGATCATCAATCGATATATGTGCTGATCTGTAAATCATAATTGTCCCACATAATGATATAAGATTAGAGATAATTTAGAATAACATCAAAACATGAATAAAGAGTTCTACGAACTAGTCACACACTTGTTGATCAATATGAAAGACATTTATTCAAGGGTCAAAATAACATATTATTCAAAAGATCATAAATATAGAAGTGATACGATCATCTCCATGATTGCCTCTAGGGCATATCACTAGCAGGCTCTCCCCACGTAGCTTTGGCCTCCGCGCGGATCGGCTGCCTCTGGCTCTCCCCCATCGTCTTCGCTCCATCTTCCGGCCACCTCCGGCGCTTCCCTGCCGTCTCAGCTTCACTGGGCATCCTCCCCTTTTGGCCAATGCTGCCGGATCCTGCCGCCGTCGCCGGATCCCGCCGCGCCTAGCCTCGGGGAGCCGCCTCTTCCCCACGAGTCGTCGCCCGCGCCGGCCTCTGCTCCCGACTCCTCTTTGTCGCTTTGACACTACCAGCTCGCTCACCGCCGCCATGCCGATTGTCGCTGGCTTCCCGCCCACGCCGCCAGTCTTGCCCGCCTGGATCCAGCCTTCTCTACTCTCTCTTTAGCTAAATCCGACCGGATCTGGCTCCCTCCCATCACCACCGCCGTTGAATCCGGCGGCTCCTCCATCAGTTGTCGCCGCCGCCGGATCCGCCCCTGCCGTCTCGATCGGCCTCACTCTGAGATCCGCTAGTTCCGGCCCTCCGTCGCCGCCCGCCCCCGCCCGGGCCGACTTTGCGCGCCGCCGGCCCCTAGCCGCCGCCAACTCGGACGCACCCAAGTCGCCGCCGGCGCCTCCTCCCGATCGTTGCTGCCGCCGGCTCCTGCGCCTCCATGCGTCAGCAGGAAGAGGGGCAGAGGGAGAGACAGAGACAAGAGGGAGTAGGGGAGGGGGTGAAGAGAGGAGAGGAGGGGAATTTGAAGGCATAGTACTATTGCTGCTACTAGTATCCATCCAAGTCTGTAGCATCTCTCTTGTAGTTCGTCAAAGCTATGCGAGTCCATAAAGTCCTTGTCAGTCATCCGATTGCTTTGCTAGCCACGGTTTGTCCTCTCGGATGTGTGTGGTCCTCTCCTTCCTTTTGCATAGCCGCAACCGCCGTAGATCGTAGAAATCTTTATGATGCCGCCGCTTCTCTTTAAGCTACCGCCTTGAGCTTTTAAGACCACCGCGCTTCTTCTGCACCGTGCTAACGCTATGCTTCTTGTGCACTGCGCCGCCATCGTCTCAGGCTTCGATCTGCGCTGCTATGCTTCTATCTATTCCTCTTCGGCTTGATTTGGCAACTCTCTTTATTTGTGTCACTTTCCACATCCTCTTTGTCATATTACCGCGGTTGACTTTGCTCCTGCATACCTCTACCTTTCCGACCCCTGCATTTTGTGCTTTATAGGTTGCTGCACAATCTCGGATGGGAGGCGATCTTTCCGACATAATTTTCTAAGAGCCGCATGCTACGATGTCATTTTCAAGACATGGATTTTGGATTTTCCCTATTTTGTGTCAACCTTTTTGAAATGCAATGATATTACGTATGCCTTGCATTTGAGGGGGGTATTAAGGATATTTAGGTCATTTTCTATTGTGTAGGGTTTGGGTCCTTGTGTGTATCTCATGTACTATATATGTCCTATGGGCCTATTTGCAATACAAGCTTCTTTTGTAACATTATTATGAAATCAGTACCGGTTTTGGCTGGTTGCTAGAGTAACTAGCTGGGAACCGGGCAGAACACCGGCGCAGGTACCAGCATTAGCTGCTACTCGGCCAACAACTGGTTGGTTGCCAGCTAGTATCAATAAACCATTACTTGGTGAGTTATTTTATTTCTTTTCTGTACATCATTGTCAAAACACTATTCTTACAAGCATGTAAAACTCAACTGGAATTGGTGGATCTTGGAGTAACTCAATTAAAATGATCAATTTTAAAATCTGTAAACTGGATTGTTTTTCAAACCTGGAGCCCCCTTTCATGTATTGTTACTGGCGTAATTTGGCAGATACTAGGCTGCAATTAACAACATTAGGACTTTGCAGCTAGGCTATTCCAATGGGCAAACAGGCTTTCACTGAAAGTTATTGGTTTCCTTTCCCCATATTATTTTTTGGTTTTGTTGAATAGTTAACCATTACAGCTTGCTACTGGAACAAACAAACAGCATTACAATGGTTGTCAAGAAACAAGATTTTTTGGAACTGTTCTGTACATTCCCATTGATATAGGATGTGATAGATATGAAGTGACCCTCATATCGCATCTGCATGTCTATTAGTGGTTTAGACTTACCCCTGATGCTATGACATACTGACATATCATAAATATGTTTATTGCAAGCTTTGTACTGATTTGGAGGAATACATTTGCAGAATGTAGTGAGGAAAGGGACGGGAGGTTGGAAGAAGATTGTAAAAGCTTTTGGAAATGATATTTTATTGGAAAATGGAGAAATTGACCGAGCTCGCTTAGGACAGATTGTTTTCTCTGACCCAGCAAAACGCCAAGTCCTAAACCGGTACAACATCTCATCAACTAAAGTATTTCATTTTCATATGTTCTATTGATGCTAATGAATCATCTATACTCATGAAATTCACTTTAATAAGAGTGAGCATAAAATTTTACACAGCGAAATACCAAACAGCAGTGACCGAAACGGATGGTCAAATTGGCTAAAAGATTTGCTTTGGTTGCTTCTAATGTGCATTTTGGTTTTTTGGTGCTTTTAGTCAGTTTTAGATTTCTGTAGACTGAACTCTCCTAGTTAGCCGATATGTTATGCTTGCTTGCAAGAACATGTCGATGAAATGGAGTCCAATCACCACTCCCACCACCAGGCCTTGCATAGAGTTGGAATCCACAATCACGTGCTAATAAACTGTCATTTATAACTAGTTGTAATTCTGACTATTTGCAGTCTTCTGGCTCCACATATTTCCTCTGGCATATTTTGGGAGATACTAAAACTGTGGATGAAGGGATGCAAGGTTGTCATCCTCGACATCCCGCTGTTGTTTGAGACGAAGATGGATCAATGGACAAACCCAGTCATTGTTGTATGGGTGAATCCAGAAACCCAGATTGAGAGGCTCATGTCAAGAGATGGGTGCTCTGAGGAAGACGCTCGAATAGGATCAACGCGCAGCTTGCACTGGACTGGAAGAAGTCGGAAGCTGACATAGTAATCGACAATTCTGGCTCACTGGATGACACCAAAGAACAGTTTCAAGAAGTGCTGAGGAAAGTCTCTGAGCCCCTAACATGGAAGGAACGCCTGAGATCTAGAGATGGCCTTTTCTCCGTTGTCCTATGTACAGCAGTAGGGGTTTTACTCGCTCAGAAGAATCTGCTATGATCTTTACATACTTAATGTTGAAGATTAAGAAGGTCAGAATGGGTATCAGTCATTGAAAAGCACTAGACTAAGCATTATTACGGTTGTGTGACGTTCCTGAGTCTTGGTATTGAAGGAACTGCCTCCTTAGTGCTCTCCGACTGCAATTGTTGAAAATTTTAGTAATGAAATAAATTTTGTAAGTGCTGACATGTGTTTTCGCTGCATATTACACACTTGAGCTTAGATACTTGTCCATTCTGTCGCTTCGAATTGCTTAGATTCGATAGTGTTTTCTGGTATGGAACTGCATGCAGATGCCATTTGTGGTAAGGAATCCTTGAGCTTTTGATACGTACTGTCTTCTCTCATCAGCTTTGATGAGGGAGGTGTTTGTTTCACTGCCACTCTTTGCCATACCAATGTTAGGCAAATTTGAAGTTAAATACTTCATTTTGCAGAGACGATGGTTGGGCGCATAAGAAAGCACTAGCATCAGGCTTTGTTATAGTCAGCAGTGCTTGGCATTGAGCCCTATAGCTATAGAACAGGAAGAAGCGACTCCACCACCGAGCCGCCGCCACCAGGAACCCTAGCCGCCGAGGCAAAATCGTCAGCCCTCCATCTGTCCCTCTCCCCTCTTCTTCAGTGAACTTGCCGGCGTTGAGTGGGTGGGGAACTGTTAATTTTTTGAGAAGTAACTTTAAATTTATTTAGGTTCTTCTATTTTTCTTCCTAGATTAATTTTCTAGTTTTGTTCTTCTCCAACGAGTTCTTAGCTAGATTTTATTTATCTACGATCGGTTTTATCGGACCAACTCACCTGGATTATAATGGTGGTGCCTACGTCGAAAATCGACATCAGGTCAAGATGGGTGTAAATAAATCACCTCTGATGTTCTTTCGATGAACAATACCACTACCGAGGCATAAGTCTTATATATCGATGATGACGATTAGATCATCGATAATCTACTTCCTATTGCCGTATTTGTAGATAATTAAGATACACTTGCAAGATACAGAGTTATAGCAAAGAAGATAAAGAAATCCAGTAGACTAGTACATTCATCGACCCAATGATTTGATGGTGACATGTTGTTTATCACCAATCTTAAATGTAAAAGTTAGAGTACTTACATACTTATTCATTGAGTTATTAATATAAAACCGAGGATTTTTCGAGCATGGCCTGTATTTTCCCTCGTCCATTTGCTCTATTTCTCCACGGTGGTTAATCCAAGGAGGCAACCGGCCATCAAAACAGCCTGCAGAGTGTGTAATGAGCCGAAGGACTTCGACCGGTCATGGACCGATCAACGGCCACGCATGTGCTTCTCGTTGCGATGTCATCATCATCGATCGGACGAGAAAAGCCGCCATCGCGCGTCGTTTGGTGGCAGGCAGCGACATCCGCGTCACACCAGGAGCAATCTCGGCGAAGCGACACGGGAACTGGTCATATAAATACAGGGCTTGTTTGGCAACGGCTCTGCGGCTTATAATTTTTGACTGAAATTTTTAAATTTTAGCTGTTTACAGTACAGATTACGAAGAGAGAGATACTCACTTGCGATTTTGAATGGTACAGATGTTAAGTTTTTAACATATATATCGTTTAACTTGTAGACTCTAGTTTGAGAAAAATATTTCGTTTGAAAGTTAGATACTATAATAAAAATAAAAAATTATTAGTTTCAGAGAAAAAGAACGATAAGTAGGCTCAGATGGACGCATTATTGTGCTCCTTGTTGCATTATAGCGTTGCACAGTAATGTGTTGGGAGGTAATGATTGGACTGGTCACCGTCACACCCATTCCCATCTGCCTTCCATGATGACTGTTGACGCGTTTTCTGACGATTAACCCCTAACCAGCGTCTCCGGTACCAACGGACAATCATGGTTTTAAACCAGCTATGTATAGCGTTGGAACTCTATTGTGATCCATTTGTTTCGTATCCTTACTGTATTCTCCGAGGCTTGATATATGAATAAGAGATGATTGATTCTATGTCACAAAATAGTGTCTACTCTTATAAAGTACTATTGAAAAATGCTCTCTCTACTATATGTCATTGAATTACACCGAAATTCTATTATATGTCATTACCATCGGTTAGCCTCCGTTTGGCTTGAAAAACGATTATTTTGCCCACACATCAAAACCTGTCCCTATGATAAAAATTAAATATACGATAAATTAGCTTAAATAAATTAGATCTACAGTATTTTAGAGGGACATTTTGGTTTTTTTAAGAAGAAAACAGCCTCCCCTAACGATCAACTAACTCCAATGTTCTTGAAAATGATTTTATGTCGCTATCAGGTATAAAATACTTCTACATGGACAATTATTGGTCCTATTCTAAAGTACTGTAAATTTTAACTAAAATAACACTATAGAGTTGTTAGTTTTTTCTGATATGTTTAATTAAAATTAAAAAATACTATTATATCTACAAAGATAATACAAAAAAAATATGTTAAAAACCAATATATTTTAAACGGTCTTTTGACCATACGAAGCCAGAAGCATCGCCGTATGAAACAGGGCCATGATGGGACAGTAGATAGCGCAGGACGGCAGTAGTTGCGCACCTACAGTTAGTTGGCTAGCAACAAGCATATGCAAGATATCCAACGCGTGCTATTCAAACTAGAAGATTCCATGAAAAAAGAAATGGTTTTACTGATTGTTGTGTGTACTTTTAACTATTGAAAATTAGTATGCATATTATTAGTGTTTTAATACCGATCTTACGTATGATTTATTTGGATTCAAGAATTCTCTTATAATACTAAGATATGGTCATGCGGAACAGAGACACAAAGTTTTTATCTAGGTTCAGGCCTTCTCCGAGAGAATAACAACCGTGCGTCATGTGTGATTACTAATCAGATAAAATGATTACAATATAATGCGACATAAAGCCTACATTATCTCTAATTTGACTTCGCTCCTCCTCTCCCCCTTCCGACGTTAACCTTTCAATAGGTGGCGAAGCGACGGCCATTGTCTCGCTAGAAGACGTCTTAACGCTTTAGGTGATAACCGTCTGATAGAAGCTATTGTCAGAGAGACATAGTGGCTTGCTCACCATGCAGCAGCTATTCTCAGAGAGAGATTATGTGTCGTTATTGGATAAACGCACGTTCTAACCACATCATCATACGCCCCTACGATGTAGTAAGACATCGCTTGACAAGTCGATTGGGGATACAAAATCACAGAATAGTCAATGATTACAAGGTGATTATAGGACTGCTTACGATCATAGAGTAGTCGCAGAAGGACTTTTAACTTCATTTTAGTAGAAGAACTTACAACTTCATGGTCGTAGAAAAGCTTACGACCATGGAGTAGTCGTAAAAGGACTTACAACTTCATGCTCGTAGAAGAGCTTACGGCTATGAAGTAGTCGAAGGAGAACTTACGACTACCTCGTGAATCTTTCCTTTATCAATAAGGTGTATATCCAGTGGATATAGTGATGTAATAATTTGAGGATTATACTATCCTCATCATCTAGCCCCCAACTTCAAGTGAAAGTAACCTACTTGACAAAAAAAGTGGTCATAGATGAAAAGTGATCGAAAGCAAAGCCTTTTTGATTCTTACCGACCGAAAAAAACTTGGTCAATAAGGTAATTTCGCTTGAGTTATGAAAATAGACAGACTTCAAAACAATAGAAAACCCAATCATTTTTCGCTGTTGTGTCCACGAATCGGTTCTCGAGATAACCTTTCGGTTCCCGAGGCGAGCAACCGACTCACACGGTTATAAAAACTTACCATGAGGTAACTCTTGGTTTCCTACTTTCCCCATTTGCTCCAATCTATTCGAGCTTTCCACCGCTAGTTAATCCACTCATTCTTCACCCGGAAGAATGACGAAGTCTACATCAACTTGGGCTATATCAGAGATGGATAATGGTAAGCTGAAGGCGTTGGAGGTTGCGGAGAAGATTTCGCCGTGGTGATTCGTCAAATGGATCGAAGTCGCCGAGCAACATTGGCCATCGGGGCAAATAAGAGAGATTCCAGTGTTCTAGGCCTACTATGAGTGTAGCCTCCGTCTCCCTACTCATCCCTTCCTCGTAGCTATTCTAGAGTATTTCAGGGTTGAATTGGTGAACTAGGTTCCCAATTCAATCACGATGTTTAGCGTCTTCGTATACTTATGCGAGGCATATTTGGGTATCCCAGTGGATCTCGAGCTCTTCCGATTTTACTACGAGATGAGTCGGCAGACCAGGATCGTTGAGCTGTGATTTGAAGCTCCATGATAGGAAGATGGAGCTTTACATCCAAATGTTCACTCGGTATTCATGGCCGGGATGGAATAAGCGGTGGTTCTACTGGGAGACAACCAGTGATGACAACCTTCCTTTTGTGGGGAAAACTGCAGAGAAGAACAGTCTTTGGAATTCAACCCCCAAAGACCTTACTCAAATAGCTCCTTACATCTCAGCCATCAAAGAGCTGAGGGATAAGGGACTTACTAGCTGGCACGTGGTGAAAGACTTTATCATGTGTCGTATCAATCCGTTGAAGCGTCAAGCATATCCCATGTGCATGTACTCAGGAATCTCAGATCCGACTAGGGACTACGAGAACAGTAAGTAACATTTGTACTTGTAATCGTAATTAGATTACTTCCTTTCAAGTATTGTTTATTGACTACCATGCCTATATAAACATACCTTGATTTGGAGGAAACAAACCCCTAGGTCAAGGTTGTTAGCGAGAAGGCTCCATACCTGAGGTGGAATGTCCCTCGTATCTTGGTGGACGTGTCTGATAAAGAAAAAAGAACGCCTAAAGGTAATCAAAAAATTAACTTCATTGTAATATCCCGAACGTCGTTACGGCGTAAGTTTTAAAGCAATCGCGAATCGCGGTTTTGAGAATCGCGGAAGGAAAAATATAAATTGTAGAACATTGAAAATGAATAAAATAAATTAAAATAATTAATTTGGATATTTTAGGTTGTCCAGGAGGGTGGGCCAACCGATTTGGGCGGCCACCAAATGGGGCCCGCACCCTCCCAAACCCTAACACCCCTTTATAAATCCTCCTTGGCCCCTCTCCCCTTTTTCCACCCCTAGCTGCCCCCACCCAGATTTCCCCCCCTCTCTGGCTGCGCCTCCTCCCCTTCGCAAGGTGATTTCCCCCCATTGCTACTCTTGGAAAGGAGAAGGAGAAGAAGGAGAAGAAGGAGAAGAAGAAGAAGAAAAGATTGGGGAAAAATCTTCATCTAGGTAATTTTTTCTCATCCTAAATCCTCTGTTTTATGGATTAATTAGGGTTCTTGGCACGGAATTTGATGGTAGATAATAGATCAATTTACCGATTAGAGTTTAGTCGCGGGTTGATTTTAGATCTATTCGCGCAGCGCGGCTTGTCTGGCGGTTTTGATCTAGAAAACGAATTTTCCTGCGGGTCTTCCCAAACGAAGAGTTGTAGAGGAATTCCAGATGTATCTTCTGTATTTTGTGCAAATTTTTCTACCATGGGATCTGGGAGATACGGAGTCGGGAATACCGCTGTCCGTCAGGCGGACAGATTGGTACAGTCTGGCGGTAATCTGGATATTAAAAATAGTAAGATAATTTTCCTACGGGTCTTCCCAAAAGGAAAGTTGTAGGGGACTTCCTTATGCATCTCCTGTATTTATTTCAAATTTTTCTACCATGGGATCTGGGAGATACGGAGTCGGCGATACCGCTGTCCGTCAGGCGGACAGATTGGTACAGTCCGACGGTAATTCGGAGATTAAAAATAATAAACGAATTTTCTAGACATGGTCGTAGTTGAGAAAGTTATGGATAATTTAGAGGTCTAGATTCGGTATAAATTTCATAATTTTTAGACCTCTGTGCTGTCATTGGCACGCGTTTGAATACTGCTGTCCAATCTGCCAGAACAGAGTTCTTCCTCTGTCCAATCGTGCTTGTATGCTGTGATTGTGTGCTGAGAGTTGTCTTATGGACAGTTGGTCTTGTCCCTGAGCGCTCTTGAATTTTGTTGATCTTCGCTTCGTCGGATTGAGGCAAGTGAACGTAGCGGTGGTTGTTACCGTTTAACTTGTTATTCCTTCTACTTGCAATTTACATTATTATCTTAATTTGATACATGATGCCATGATTGCATGATGTTTTAATTGTGGAGATGATAGCAAATATTGATATGTTGATATTATGCTAGTAGACATGTTGAATTCTTGCTTATTGATATAATGTGGACATGAAAATAACATGTGGTGGATGTGGAGATGTTGAGAGCATGAAAATGCTCCTTGTGGATGAATTAATGTGATTAATGAATTATCATATCATTCATGTCATATCATGTCATTTGCATATGTGGATGTCGCCACACTTAGCCGCGACCGTACCGGTACAGCATCGTACATTGTCGTAATACGATGCACATCTTCACCCGCGGAAGCATCGTATATTGCCGTAATACGATGAACTACAATTTCTGTCCTGGCAAGAGTGATGTGGAGCATAGCATGAAGCATTCATATGCATTGCATTGTGGAAAGATTCATTTGCATACATGTGCAATATATATTGTGGTGATGTTATTTTGTGGAATATACAACATTTTAGTTGTAATGTGGAATTGGCTCATGTGAGCTACTTGTGGTATGAGGATTATGGATGTGGTCGTGGAATGAGATTCGTCCCTTGTGTATGGTAAGGGTTATGGTGATGGAATGAGATTCTTTTATTTTGTATTAATTATTGATAGCAATTGTGGATGTGAGAATTAATAAAGTAGTGGGATGATCATACAAATATTTTATTGTATTTGATGGTGATTTGAAGTTGAGGATATAACATTGTTATTTGTGAAAGATTAAATGTTGATGATTAATCTATTGTAGTTATGGAAGACTAAATGTTTCATATGCATTTAACTGATATTTAAATGACTGCATTCTTATGCTAATTAAATCTGAAATTTTTAAGAGGTATGATTCATGAAAGTTTATGGTGGTTTAATAATTATGAACATAAATTGTAATTGTGGATGTATGGAATTATAATGATGATGTTTAAATTGCTTGTAATTTGAATAACTTGTTAAGCTGTTTGCTTGCTGAGATTTTTATCTCACTCTTGTTTCCCCCTCCCTACAGGTGGTCTTTGAGCATGCATTGGGAAGGGTAGAGTGGCACCACACTGATGCACTTGGATTATAATCTTAATGCTGAAATAGAGTATAAAGAATTCTAGTTCTTGTTTAGTTATCATATTGATCAATGTTTCTCCTTATTAACGTTGAACATGGAAATGTTCCTTTGGTTATTATTGTTAAGTTGATTATGAATATTAAATTGTTCTCATTATTCTGTTATTTACTAGTTGATTATGCTTCCGCTTATATTATCCTGTTAATTAAATGTTGCCAGTTTAATTTATCTTGTAAATTGGCTAGTTGTAGAGCAGTTTTAGTAGCATCCCAGGGTATTGTGGATCCTGGGGTATTACATTCATCTTTAGGGTTATGTAGTCATAATGAACGACCAAACATTGTTCTTTTTTAGTAGAGTGTAGGGATGAACCACCGTTAGGACGACCAAGGAGTCGAATTGATGGTCGTCAAAGGAGAAGTGGAGAAAACCAAGGCTCCTCCAGCAAAGAGACGTCGAATGGTTAAAATAGTGATAAAGAAAAGGGGAATATAAGTGCTACCATTCCTCTTGCCGCTCTTCCTCTGGCTGCCCCGAGTTGGCTTCTAAGATCAAGGTACCATTCTATTATGATTCCAAAACTGACTCACTTGGCTCATCTCAAGGCTTTATCAAGCGACTCGAAAAGGAAAATAGGAAGAGTTTTATGTCTTTTGTGAAGGAGGATGCTACGACAACAGAACCTTTGATCGAAAAGGAGGTTGCCCTCGAGGTGGTCAAAACTAAGATTGACTACCAAAAAGGAGGAAGAAGGAGTAGCAACTCTAACTCCAAACTTTCGATCAGATGTGGTCAAAGGAGTTCAAGACTCTCGACCAGTCATAGTCGAGGAAGCTCAAGGCTCTCAACCGCATGTGGTCGAAGAAGTCCTCATTTCTCCATGACTAGATGTGGTCGGAGAGAAGAAGTCGAAGAAACTACTCTAGGAGGGTTCCTTCTAAATTCACACCGTAGGAAATGACACCAAGGTATAAAAATATAAGTATATATACTGCATTTTACCTTTATGTCTTCTCACATGATGATTCATTTTTTACGATTCTAGCTTGACCTCTCCACTATCCAAGGATGCTTCTGTCGAGAAGCCCCTTGCAGATCTGCCCGTGGCTAAAAGATGACCACAACAGCAATTGGGGCTATTGCCAAGCTGATAAAGGGGTTGGAAATCCTTCCGAGCATCACATTGAAGAAGAGATCATTGAGGATGTCTTTCTTTGCTTTCGAAAAGGTACTGTTAGAGAAGAAGAAGAGGAAGAACAATCTGACTTCTTCTCTTCATTTTTTAACCCTCCGTAGCGGGATCTTCTTCTGATCAAGCTCAGTCCCACACCCCAAAGACTTTCTGACTAAAGGGTACATCTTCGATGACGAACGTCTTGAGAAGGTGTGGTGGAATAAGGTCAAAGAGCTCGACCAACTCAAAGATTCCGGACGGGTGCTCGGAAGTTTTGCTCGTAGGAGTATGAATGTAGGTATCGAGAACCTGAACATTCATACCTGGTCTTTTCTTGTTTTTCACTACCCTTGTTTATCTAGAGAGCATTAGAAGACATGACAACTGTGGCTGAGTACCGCAGACAGCTTATGCTCCTACGACAAGAGAATGTCGAACTCTCCAATAAAGTAGCGGCATTGAGAGTTACTAATTTATGTAGTTGAATTCTATCTTGACCACACATCCAATATTTCATGTCTACTTTTAACCCTTACAGGTCTAAGCTTGACGCAGAGTTATTGTTTGCTGCACTTGACAATGAGAAGGCCAATTCACAGAGGCTAAAGATGGACAACTGTACATTATCAACAAACCTCTTGAAGGCTAACTCTGCATCCAAAGCTTTGCGGGAAAAAATTGATAGTAAGTCCTGAACTTTAGGCTGCATGTTTTGATATCTTTCTTGTATTCCTTTAACTCTTTTCTTTTAACAGAGAAAGAGGCTGAATTGAGTAAGTCTCGCACAGAGGTTGAAGAAAAAACTAAAGTGATCGGAGAACTTACTCGCATTAATAAAGAGAAAAAAGAGAGAATAAAGTTGCCTGTTACTCAAATAGCAGGTAAGAAAACTTTGCCTTCGACCAATTCTTTTAATTAGTATCTTGATAAGTATCACCTTGACCACTTTTGACTCAATTGCAGAGGCCATGGTCAAAATAAAGCGTCTTACTGAAGCAATGACTCATAGCGAAGAAGAAATGAAGTCGATGAAGGCAAGCCTTCAAGACTGCGGTATTATTCTGAACAATCTACTCCATGAATTTGGTGCGGAAAAGATGAGTCCTTTCGAGGACACCATACCCGCTTACACGAGCATGATTGCACTACAAGCCAAGACTTGGAAGAGCATTTATCCACTCTGAAGATCGATCGGCAGAGTCAATCAGGGATGCAGTTAGGGTGCCATAAACTATGCCTGGAAAAACTCAAGGCATGCGACCAGAACCTTAACTTACATCCAATCGAGAGCAACTTCACTTGTTGTTTGGAAGAGGTGTCTCGCCTGATCGATGAAGTACAACCAATTGGATAGAAAGTGTCCAAGAAATGCAACTTGGCTCTCCTTCTTCTTCAGAGTAGAGTAGTTTGTAGACAAAAAAAACTTTATAAAGACATACATTTGGGTGATCAATGAACTTCTTTCTTTTCCTGAAATTTATCTTGTTGAGCAATAAGTACTCGCAAGACAAAAAAGAAATGAAAGAGAATGGATTTACAACTAACAAATAAAGTTATACTAATAACTTTATCCTAGCCCCCAACTATTTACTTTGTTTATGTGCATAAACAAAATAAATAGTACAGAGTGAAGTATGCAGAGAGTAGAGAATAGAGTAGTTTATCCTACCATTGTTGTCGAATTCAATTATCATGTATTGGCAACTAAAGTCAGGAGCGAGGTGACGCTAGAAAGTTCCTTCTAGTGGGTAGGGCCATGTGCAGAGAGGAAAGACTTCGACTAGGTGTCGTTACCTTTCTTGGACCAGATTAATGATATCGAAGACATAAACAATGAGAGGATAATATACTCAGAGTTCCTTCTCGTACATGTGTTCAACGTTTTTCATAGACAACACAATTGCTATATGCTGATAGCAAGAGTTAGGAACGTTTCGTCACTAGGGAGCTCCTTCTAGTGGGCAGGGCCATGTACAGAGAGGAGAGGATCTGACTAGTGGTGTTCCCTTATTCGATTAGTTAAACAAATTAGATGTATTAGAAGTAGTCGAACAAACATAAAGGAAGCTCTATTGAACATATGACAATAAAGATTGGAACAAATTGTAAGCTTTATTAAAAAGAGTAGAAATGTTACACACAAAACTTGCACAATTGATCGATATTCTAGGAGTTTGAGAGAATATGGCTGTCTTCCATAGCAAGTTGTATAGAGTCTGGATGAGTGACTTCAACCATAGTGTAAGGACCTTCCCACTTGGAGAAAGCTTGTTTCGACTGTATTGGGATTGAATTTTTCTTAATACTAAGTCACCTACAGCAAGGCTATGAGATTGGACCTTACAATCGTAGTACTTACACATGGCTTGCTGATAGACTGCTGATCGGATTAAGGCTTGATTCCTCTTCTCTTCGAGCAGGATGATGTCATCTGCTCGAAGTTGCTCTTGGTTGGAGTCACTGAAGCTTTCGACCCTTGTCAATGAGATCTTTAGTTCTGGGTAAAGCATGACATCAACCCTAAAAACTAAAAAAGGAGTTTTTCCTATCGCTCGACTAGGAGTCGTATGAACTGTCCATAACATAGAAGGTAATTCTTGGACCCAAACCCCCGAGCACTTTACAAACTGGTTGAAGACTCGAGTCTTGATTCCTTGCATTATTTGGCCATTCGCACACTTGACTGCCCCATTACTCTGAGGATGAGTGATCAAGCATAGCAAAGTTTGGTACCTAATTCGTCACAAAATTCTTGAAATTTTGCACTCAAAAATTGCTTATTGTTATTTGTAATTATCTGACTTAGGACTCCAAATCGAGTAATTATGCTTCTGATTAAGAACTATTTTGTGGCTTCCATTATTATCCCAGTTACTAGTTTAGTTTCAATCCACTTTGTGAACGTATCAATCGCCATGAAGAGGAACTCGAAGTCCCCCTGCGCTCTTGGGAACGGCCTCAGGATATCGAGACCCAGGTCGCAAAAGGCCAAGATAGAGGAATTGTCTGAAGAACCTGAACTAGTTGGTGTATTTGCCGGCTATGAAATTGGCATTGTACATATTTCTTAACCAGATCCTTAGCATCATTAAGGGTTATTACCCAATAGAAACCTTGTTGAAAGGATTTACCAACCAGCGTTCTGTAGGAAGCATGCGCTCCACAGATGCCCTCGTTATGTCATTAAGGTGTTTTATCCTTCTTTCTGTGATATATGTCGCATGAGAACTCCCTGAGCACTCTATTTATAGAGTACTACATCAACTAAGGTATACATCCTGGCCTTGCGGGCAAGATGATCTGCTTTCAGATCATCATCGATTATTGAACCCTTCTAAAGGTAGTCGTAGATGGGAGCCATCCATGTCTCTTCGTAATTTAGAGAGACCGTCTCATTAGGAGTTGTCTCTAGTACTTTGACCAGAGATGGATTCTAGAGTTGCTCCAAGAAGGCTCCTGGCAGTACTTGTGATTGGGAGGAAGCTATTCAAGCCAACTGGTCTGCGAGAAAGTTATCCTTTCAAGGGCTATACTGTAACACAAAGCCGAAGTTTTCAAGCTTCCGTACTTCTTACAAGTACTAAGACATTGTCATACTCAAGCATTGATACTCTTTTTCAACATGATTCATGACTAGTTGAGAGTCTCCTCTCACAAGTATTCGGCGAATCCCGAGTGCTTTAGCAGCTCGTATGCCAGCCAACAAACCTTAATACTTAGCCACATTGTTAGTGGTTGGAAAGAGCAATTGATGATATACTTTAAGGTTTCTCCCACAGGAGATTCCAAGACCACCCCAACCCCGAACCACTTAGTGTAAGTGACCCATCGAAATACACCATCCACTGGTTGTGGGAATCATATTGTTGGGCATCTTGAACAGGTTTAGGATTTGTCCATTCGGCGACAAAGTCTGCCTAGATCTGGGATTTAATGGCCGTTCCGGATATAAAATAGCAGTTGAACTCCCCAAGTTCTACCGACCATTTTGCCATGCGCCTCGCTGTTTCCTTATTCTAGAGGATCTCTCCTAAAAAAACTCAGATGACACAATTATTTTGTGTGCCTAAAAATAATACCTCAACTTCCTCGAAGACATGAGTTGGGCATAGAGAAGTTTTTGGACCTGAGCGTAGCGCTCCTTAGGATTGTGTAAAACTTCACTTACATAGTATATTGGTCACTGGACACCCTCACGTTCTGTGACCAGTGCAACATTTACTGCCTATGGTGTGGTAGATAGATATACTAAGTGTCTCGCATGATTTTGGAGAAACTAGAATAGGAGCACTCGTAAGATATCTCTTGACATCTTCGAAAGCATCATTGGCCTCTTTCGACCACTCAAAACCCTCGTGTTTCCTCAGACGTGTGATGAAACAACGTAGAGCCGCCATGCACCGTGAGTTTCTGGACTTCTTTCTTCATGGTCAGAGAGCGCATTTGTTCAATGGCCTTAATCTTCTCAGGATTTGCTTCGATACCTCTTGTTGAAACAAGGAATCTAAGTAATTTTCCTGAGGAGATTTCAAACACACAATTCTCGAGGTTGAGATTCACGCGATGCTTTCTAAGATTGTCGAAGGTCTCCTGTAGGTCTGAAAAGTGATTAAGTCATTTGACACTTTTCACGACCAAATCATCAACATAGGGCTTCCAAATTTTGGCCCATTTGATGTATAAAGGTCAACTGTATCAAATGCTGAAAAGTCGGACCAGCATTTTTCAAGCCGAATGGCATCTCGACATAGCAAAATACTCCAAACAGTATGATAAATATGGTCTTCTCTTCATCTTCTGAAGACATACTGATCTAGTGATAACCAGAGTATATATCTAGAAAACTTAACATTTCACAACCAGCAGTAGAATCATCCAATTGATCAATACGAGAAAGCGAAAAGTCATCTTTCAAATAACCATTATTTAAATCAGTATAGTCTATACACATGCGCCACCTATTGTTAGACTTCCTAACCATTACAAGGTTAACCAACCACTCTGAGTGATCGTCTTTTCTTATAAAACCTTCTTTTAGTAGCCTGTCCAATTCCGACTTGATAGGTTCCTATCAATCTAGTACAAATCTCCATAATTTTTGTTTTATGGGCTTCTTATCAGGCTGAAGGGCTAGCCTTTGCTCGATCACCACCCTAGGGACCTCGGGTATGTCAGATGGCTACCACGCGAACACATCTGCATTTGCTCGAAGGAAGGCAACGAGGGCGTCTTCTTATGCAGGGTCAGAAGTAACCCCGATGCGAGCTATCTGTGAAGGCTCCACTGAGTCCAGAGGAACTTTTTTGACTTCTTTGTTTGGCTTCGATGTGGCTTTAGGTTTCGAGTGCTTGCTCAAAGGCTGGACTTTGATAACTTCTCGAGTCCATAGCTATTCGACCAACTCGAGGGACTTGCAGTCGCACGTTAGTACCATTTTCCTATCACAGTGGACTGTGATAATTCTCTTGCGACTTGGAATCTTAAGACATTGATAGGTATAGTGAGCATCAATCAGAAAATAAGCCAGGGTTGGTCGCTCGAGTATGGCGTTGTACGTCGTGTCGAAGTCGACCACATCAAAGGAGATTCTCTCTATCCTGAAATTGTCCGGAGACCCAAACATGACAAGTAGAGAGACTTGGCCAATTGGCTTGGCCGAAGATCCTGGTATGATTCCATGAAATGAATATCGTACAAGCTTTATCCTAGTACGAGGGACTTGCATCTTGTCGAGTGCACTAACAAATAAATATTTAAAGAACTACCATCATCGATCAACATGCAATTCACTTGATAATTGTTGATGGTGGGCTTGACCATGATTGGAAGCCGACTGGGTCAAGTCGAAGGGATTGGGTAATCACTCTTGTCAAAAGAAATAGTGACTTCTGACCACTTAGCAAAATAATTGACAAGGGGAGGGTCAATAGAATTTACCTCTCACTTGACATCCTTATACTATCACTTGGACTCATACATTGAGGATCTACCGTAGATATGCTCGATGGTGTGTCCTTATCCTCGTTTGAGTTCTTTCAACCAATCGACTATCCCAGCTCCTTAACTATTGGAAGTGGGCCCTTGCCATAATAGTAATCCTCGAGTTTCCACTAGAAAACTTGACAATTGCGAAGATCGTGCCCCTCTTTCTTGCGAAGAGGGCACCATCTAAGCTTGTTGTCCTTCTGCGCGGGTGCTTTGTATCTGCCCCAATCAGAGTATGGGTTGCAAATACTATTTCAAGCCCATATACACAAAGAAATCTTTCTTAAATAGCCAAACCCACTATATTCAAGAATATGTTATTTTGGATCAAAGCTAGTTTTTCGGTGAACGTCGAATAGATATTGCTTTTGAATGGTTAGCATTTTATAAAAGCTTTAACTATATAAAATACATGAAATGACCAATCCTATGAGTTTGGTATTGAAAACTTCTTTAAAAGCTTAATAGATTTTGATTTATAAAAATATATTTTTTACTCAAAAAGAAGATGTCACAAGATCCTTTTGAGGCCAATTTGGTATTTTATTTCTAAAATAGAAATTTTTAATCCAAAGCATTGAAAAATATTTTAAATACATATTTAAGTACTTTTATCTAGTTTTTCACAAATTTAGGCCTTAAACAAAATATTTGGCTTTTGACCAAACGGACTCTTTGAAAAGGCTAAACTTGTATATCGTTGACAATTTCACTCCAAAAAAATGGATAAAAGAAGCTCTTTGATTGGAAATACCACATATGACTTCAAAATACTACTTTGAACCATGATATAGCAAAGAATCATGTCCAAAAGGCAAAACTCATAAAGCGCTAGAATATGACCGATATACACTACTACAAAAAGGGTTATCACAGACAGTTCAGAACCGTCATCACAGACGGTTTTCCGAATCATCTGAATTTATGGGTCAGTGATAATCAGAGGTTAGCACATATGGTTCGTGAGCCGTCAGTGATAATCACATCACAGACGGTTTGTAACTAGAACCGTCTGTGATACTCACACATCACAGACGGTTCTAGTTACCAACCGTCTGTGATATTTTTTCATCACAGACGGTTGGTAGATAGAACCGTCTATAATACTAGAGTCACAGATGGTTTTTGGTTTGAGCCGTCTCTGATAATCCTTCACAGATGGTTTATATCACAAAATCATATGTGATAGTTCATTCTATACCTATTTTCCCCTTTTTTCAGCTAGCCCTAGGAAATGTTAACTATGCTATATGAAAACAAACAAATACAGTAAGAAACACATTACACATTCCATTTTTATTAAGATTAGAGCATACCATTACAATATACCAAAACAACGAGCAAGTTACCTATCTAGCTAACACAACAAGAATGGAGAAAAAGCAAAGATCATATATGCCTTCTCGCACCTGATGCAACGCACGAGCTGGATGTCTTTGATGCCCACCATCATCGGCATTGATTGAGCGTCTGCACGGTTGGCACGAGCTAGTTGCTTCTGCGGTGTCTTGCCTCCCGTAGACTTGTGCGTCGTCTGCTTCATGCGGGCTATGGAGGAGGAGAACAATAAGGAGGAGGAGGAGGAGGAGGACAGCAAGGAGGAGAATAGCAAGGAGGTTAGGTTTTGGTTATTATTTATAGGGGAGGGAGAGGCGGGAGTGCGAAAAATTTTGGTGCGGGGACGGAGAGGTGGAGCTATGATCCGTGGGGTGAGGGTTGGTGGATTTCTATTGGCCAGGATTGGGTTGAGGAGGATCGACGGGCCCAGCGGTCAGATTATCATAGACGGTTGGTAGCTAGAACCGTTTGTCATGAATGAATATCACAGATGGTTCTATATACCAACCGTTTGTGAATTAGAACACAAAATTTTATATACCGATGCAATATAAACAACTAGTCTAAAAAGATAAAATAGCAAAGCTTTATATGGCTTATGTATACTCATTTGAAAGGTTTCGATGAGATCTACAACTTTTCAGTTGAAGCAAAATCCAAATTCAAAAGGGAAGACCAAGAAAAGGGAAAAATAGAAACCAAAAACTTGTGACGTAGGTTTAGGTCCAAGGTTGATTTTGTGTTCTTGGAGGGAGACTAGCGCAAGCCAGTCATTTTTTCAATCGGGCTCATCATTAGCTTTCCAACAAGTACAACAACGTCGAAAACGGACACCGTATGCAAAAGTTATGCCCGTTTTACTGAAAGTGTGTCAAAACTGAATCCTACAAGGACTCAAGCGGGAAATCATGAAATTTTGGGAGATTGCAAGGCGAGAAACATATCACAGACGGTTTCTAATATGAACCGTCTGTGATAACTTCATTATCACAGATGGTTTTTTAATACAAACCATCTGTGAAGTATCACAAACGGTTCTTAATAAGAACGAACAGATCATCGATGTGCGCCTTATCTAGAACCGTCAGGATACTTCGCACGTTCTTATCTAGAACCGTCTGTGATACTTCACAGACGGTTTGTATTGAAAATCGTCTGTGATAATGAAGTTATCATATACGGTTCATATTAAAAACCGTCTGTGAAAATACCAAAGACGGTTATTCGTATGAACCATTTGTGATACTTGCAGTATAGACGGTTCCTAGGAACCGTCTATGATGTAAGCGTTTAGTTTAGCCTTCTTTGTAGTAGTGATAGGTCAAAGGAGTTTTTAGGTGAGTTTCAAAATAAAATAATTTTTGCTAGGTTGGTTTTTTGAAAATATTTTGGATATGAGAAATGTTAAGAATGACCAACTCTAGATTTTTCATTTTGGAATCATTTACAAAATAATTTTACAATTAATTCTATAAAATATAAGTTTAAAGCCAAACAAGATACCTTTTAGCTAGTTTTGGGATAGAAAACCATTTTTGTTTAGAATTACTTTTATTAAATGGAAAAAATTGGAAAAAATTCAAAGCTTTTATATATACATTTTGCAACTACTTTTTCATGAGATCAGTAATAGTTAGAAAATTTTGACTTTTGGCTAAAAGACTTAATTTTGAAAACTAATACTAGCACTTAATCAATTTGAGCACATTTAGAGATGTGATATATATGGTTATAATTTAGCACTATCTCTTAATGTGCCACTTTCTATCTTGCTCAGGATTGCAATAATGAAGTTTTGAACAAGTGGAAGAACATAATTTTTTGAAAGGATTTCCATGAATGCAATGCAACCTACACAAGGCTAGGAGCTAGATACTTCAACGTAGATACTTGTTAGCAAGATAGCATTGGTTGTTGATGTGAAATAATCATCCTCAAGCTTGGCTCCAATTTTGCACATGGTGGAATCCACCTCTTTATGAGTGAGGCAAACTTCCACTACCTCTCTAAGTACTATTTATCATTTAAGCATTTTGTGATACCCAAACTTGGTTGAATAAAAATGTAGTCACAATAGATTTGTGTACCCAAATACCTTAGCAATAGTTTTAGGTGAACTAACACATCTAGGAATCACCCTACCATCTCTAGCCTTCCTAAGCAAATAACGGTCATTATAGATAATAGGCTTAGGAGTTTTACCCATTGAACACTCTTTACCAATGTGTCCTTTTTCCTAGCAATTGTAGCACGTTGGTCTTCTCATCCTACTCATTGCTGGCTCGCCTACTTGTTGTCCACTTGGTTAGGGCACACCGAGCTAAGTTGCCCCTTCTCATTACATCCAAACCACTTGATGTTCTTCATGTGTCTTACATTGTGATTTGTCTTTTTCTTCTCCTTATTCTTGGAGAAGAAATTAATTTCTCTCTTGTCATTTGATTTCCTTCTATTACTTAAGATATTGTCAAGAAAGATCTTCCCTTTATAGCACAGTTCCATGTCATTGTTCAATTTTGTGACTTAGGCCTTGAGCTCTTCATTTTTCTCTACAAGGTTAGTATCACATGACATAGTGAAAATAGAGGCATCTAATTTAGAGCAACAAGAAATATCAATTAAATCATCATAAGAGGTAGGAATTATACATGATATATCATCTAGTAAATCACATGTAATGCTTATATCTACCTTGGACTGGTGAGGTTCTTGAGAAGGAGAGTTTCATGAGATTCTTTTAGCTCCTCATAAGAATCCTTGAGAGAAAGATTATTTCTTTATGACCATAAATTTTAACTTCTCCTTGCTAAGGTACTTAATCAAGTCCTCTAGCATGTCTATAACCTCACCATAAGTAGGCTCAACATCATCGTTTACCTTTTCACTACCATTAGCCATAAAGCAATGACATGATATGAACAGGCTGTGGACTCATTACTGTCCGAGTTAGAGATTAAACATTCTTCTTCTGACATCCCTTGTTCTATGCAGTTCTCCTTAGTTGAGGTGGACTTTTCATAATCATCTTTGATGAGACCCAGTCCCGATCTTCACGGCGTAGGATCATGAACAAGATAACTAGTTGAAGAACAGCCGTGATAACTTGCTGCAAGCAGCGGATAAATAGTGCAACCTGACGATACGCACAAGGAGCCAACCACCGTCTCTATACGGTAGCCTAAACCAAGGATTCGCCCAACCACACTCTCAAGGAACCAACCTACGCAACCTGGAATCAATGGACCAGGAGCACAGATTGGATGACGATGACATGGCCGCTTCTGAACTCCGTAGGAAATCACAAGAGCAAAGGGGTAGAGATCACTCTCTAAATTTGTTAGCACACAGCTGAACAAAAGGGGTTTGTATTCGATTCTCAATTGTCTCCCCAATAGCTTAGACACAAGGAGAATTTATACTAGGAACAACCCTCCTAGTTGAGTGTGAAATGGCTCTTGAGTTTCTTAAGATAGGCTAGCTGAAAGGTCTCCACAAAATGAGTTCCGTGGAGTCAGGATCATGGGCTTCGTGCGTCTCCACTAAAATAGTCATAACTCCTTATTGGGAAGTCCAATTATGCACCGTTTGTTGCGTTGGAAAATAGACTTGATAAGCTTTCCAACCATATGTATTATGCCACCCAGAACTTCACAGGTTGGTATGTCCATCCACATGAAGTTGCAGCTTTTGCTGTGTAAGTTGTAGTCTTGTTCGCGTAACCTTCTTCAACATGTGCAGCCTCCTTGTTATCCTCCGTATAATTTTTCTCATCTTCAGTGTAACCATTTTCCACTTCAATATCCTCCATTTCCTCATGTGTGAACCTGAGCAACAATAGTATATATGATTTAGGTAGTATAAAGTTTTCGGTTACATTGAAGTGAATTTCAACAAGGAGTGAAGTCACCTATTGATGTAGCTTCTTGGTATGGCTTCGCGTAAGTGGTTCTTGCTCCATTACATGGCTTACATTGTTTGGTGCTGCTTTGCCATGTGCTTGTGTAACCGGTTCATGGGTTACCTCATGGATGTCCTCATCAATCTTCATGTTATGTCCACATCTTACGAGAGCTTTTGAGATTGCATACATCATTGAACACCTCTACACTCAAAATACTAAATAAAACATTAATTGCTTGAGCATCAAGATATAAGTTTTTATCTTCCTCATTTGTTCGAGCAAGAGAATCTATTAGAGAAGAAAAACCCACATCTGTAATCTGCCATATTTTAGGGCTCATGACCTTAAAGTAACATGACATGCGGATCTTCCAATAAGCATAATTTGTTTCATCAAATAGATGTGCCAGCAAGATGCACTATATCACTAGTGGCTATCCTTTACTTTTTATACGGTGAAGCCTAATAAAATGATAGACCAATCTCTCATACTACTTGTAAGATCGAGGAGGACGACTAGAGAGGAGTGAATAGGCGGTTTCAAAATCTCCTTAGCTAAAATCAAAGTTTACACGCGGAAGCGTAAATCAAAACAATTTTGCACAATTAAAGCCTAAATCAACTAATCTCACTAAGTGCACCAACAACCTAAGCCTAGATTAAGGTTTACAATGCTAGGATGACAAGCAAACAATTTAATTCTAAAAATATAAATTACACAACGTAAAACACAAGAGATCAAACCAACATAAGATGATAGGGTCTCTTTTTACTATGGTTTTCGAAGATTTGCTAGTCTCCCCTAGTTCACATTGAAGTAAGCCTAAATGAATTGGACTGGCACCACGAATTGAGGCAAACACCTCAATTCCACTAGTGGTAGCTCTTCACACTAATATCGGGCCTCTTCAAAATCTTCCTAAAGAAATCAACGATTCTCACACCTCTAAGCCGTCTAGGAGTCAGCAACCTCCTAGAGTAACAAGTCAAAACCCCTTACTTCACTATCACCAAATGTAACACATGTACACATGGATACTCAATGAACCTCTAGAAGCAATACATGGAACTGAAGACTTCTCAACTTACACACAAGGTGCAAAACATACATAATGGAGTACCACAGGATTGTATCCCAACCAGATAATGGGATATTTATAACACTCGCCACAAAAGCTTATCACTGGAGACAAAATCAGCCAAAATTAGTAGGCGTAGTAGTACCAAAGTTTAAATGGTGATAGTACCATGCTACAGTGCCAACACTATAAACTTTAGCACTAAACATTCAAAACTAGCAATTACAAAAAGGTGCAGTAGTACCACCATATAAAGTGTGGTCATACCGACCTAATGTGATAAGAAAATCTCACAAACATGCTCTCTGGAAAAGAAACATCCGCCATACAAAGCATGGTCATACAGAAGACCCCCCGTCGGACCAGCCGATCATACTGGGCGGTAATACTGCCAACTAATGGGTGGTACTACCTGCCTGGGCGGTCATATCATGGGTAAAAAGGCGATAATACCAACCCTGAATTTTATCACAAACAACATTTAGAATAATGGTTATAACTTTTCACTGCAATGTCAGAATGGAATTGTCGAACTCTGGGTTAGCAACCCATATCCTTTGTGATTCTACCGCATTATTAACTGGATTAGTAGTTAGTGCTCACAGATACATTACTATATATCAAAAACATATCACACGGAAGTGTAAATAATACAGTAATAACTTACTCATGGGCCGATCAGGCCGAAATCAATAAGATGCAGCAGCAGAAACTCCACACAGGTGGGACTCAGGACTTGCCCACAGGCAACCAATTGGGGTTCGTAACCTAGTTCTTGGCCTCATCGTCTTCCAGCTCTGTCAATCCCTTGAAAGCACCGTAGGGCTTAACCTTCTTTTCTTATTGACTGAGTAATGGTAATTAAGCAAGAGTGAGTATAATGATACTCAGCAAGCCACCACACAGGATGCAATAATAATAGAGGCAAAGCTATCAAGGGAGGCTTGAGTTTCTTTTAGTTGCTAAAAGCATTGTTTTGAAAGTACAATAATTAAGAAATCTCCCGAGACTTAGCGATTTTAACTAAAACAGATTTTTATGAAGTTGATTATGAGAATACAATAATAATAGTAGTGCAGGTTACATCCACCTATTTACAATGCATGGCCTCCTCCACCAATGCTAGTTCCCACCACTGGAGTACTTCCCTCTAGGAAAAATCAAAGTCAGAGTACCTCCCTCTGATAGGTTTTTATCCTCACCCACAAAGGTTTTGAAATATAATTAACTCGAGAAATTTCCCATGTCTGCCAATGACCGTGGACACAGCTGTTCAAACAGTTTATACTCTGTAGAGTTTGTACATCTTTACCCACAAGAACAATCAACCCAACAGGCCTACGCGATTCTTTGGTTATAGATCAAGAGATTGTCACGAGGCCTTTACAATACCCCGCCCTTTAGCACCTCACCCATATGGGGTTACTCCCACACATAGTGGGCCCATACGTTGTGCGGGATGTCCACCACAGAGTAGCGCAATCGGACTCCACTTTCCACCAACGCTAGTCTTGGCAATGTCACCTTTATTCGGTGTCCCATTCTGACCGGATTTTTATTACCCGCCTACACCAGCCTTTTGTGAGATGACTAGAGGGTCTAGTAAATTATTCAGCCCAGCCTACACTTTGCCAGTTTGTGGTAGTACTATTTTACATGAAGAGATCCTCACAGAATTAAGTCCTTAATTTGTTTGGACGGTTCATTCCACAAACCACATATTCTCGTGTTACATCCACACCCACCACTCTTACCACCCGTCCAGATAGGTATAGCATATTTTAGGGTTTTGAGAAGCACAAATTAAGTTATCACAAATATTCAGCCACTCACATCCTGTGACTGTCCCAAAGCAAGTTTTCATGTTTAAAGAGTTATGATCAAGGCAACTAGTGCTCTAGACTTGACAAGACTAGCATAGTATTTTACTATGACCTATAACTAGTAACGTTATCATTAACATCTAGGGTGACAATGGTCAGGTGATTCAAGTGTCAAGGAAGGGCATAGTAGTATTTAAAATATCAAATAGGCATATAACTACCTTAAGTTTTGACATACATTTGCATAATAAACTAAGCATGCAAGTTGATAATTTTAAAGGACCATAACCTTGCATAAAATATAGAATCAATATGATCAAAGTGATGACTTGCCTTTCTTGGTTTACCATGGTCTTGATCCAACTCAAAGCCTACTCAGACGGTGATCTCAAATTCCTGGTCCTCGCTTTTACCCAAGTCTTGATCCTATTTGTATTTATCGCTTCGTCAGACCTTCAGATTCTAATACGTGGCAAATGAGTGAAAGAAACCAAATAAATCCAAACACCTCAAAAATTCAAAAAGATGTAATTGTGCTTGATTAAGTTTGGCTATGATTTGAGAGAGAATTTAGTGAGTGTGACGTAGGCACTGAGCTAATAGAATTGGGCACAAGAAGAAGGTGGTTGAGCAACTTTACCACAAGAAAAAATTAGGATAAGGACGGATCAAAAGTGAAGAAGTATCTACAGGAATATTCTGCTCTGGAACTGAAGGTGGCCAGACATAGCCGATTGGGGAAAGGCAAGGCTCGATCTTTTACTTGATGACTTTCATTTTATTGATTTATATTTATCAAGGAAGTTGCATGAGTCACGGAAGGCATATGGATAGATGGGATAGATTATCCAAGTTATTGGGTATTATAGCTAAGTGGTAGAACCTAGTGATTTTAGGATGTGGGTTTTACATGAGATGAATATAATTTTAATTAATTGATGTAACTTGATATTTCAAGATGCAATATTATATGAGATTGCAACTGCCAACTTAATGAACCATTATATTTAATAACTTAATTAAAGTATGGAGGTGGTCATTTTAGTCCAATTGTTATTATGAGCAAAGTTGATTATTTTGCTTGATTAACAAAATTACTAGAAGTGGCCAATGGTTGAGATTTACTGGAAAGGGATGTTATGAATTAACAAGGATCTTCTTGATAAAGTTGCTTCTTGCATTAATAATTATTCTCAATCATTTTAGGCAAATTTGAAATATTGAGATAATGATAGGAGATTTGGATGTGAGACAAAGATTAATGGTTACTCTTTCTTGTTTAAGGATTCTTAGTCATAAAAATCTGTTATTTTAAATCTTAGTATTTTAAGATAAATATTAAAGTCTTTATCACAATTATTTTAAGCACATTTGAAAAGATAGTCTTCATGATTTTAGAGATGAACAAAACACATTTGATTTTATATGTGGCATGCAAATAATTTTTGAGAGATAATCTTATTAAGCAAGGTAGATTAAATTTTCACTATTTGAAGTGTTAAAATTAATGATACATTTATTCAAATTATTGCATTAGTTATCTTTATTGCCATTTTCTTGATTGTCATGAACTTAGGCAAGATTAAATGGGCATAAAACTTTAAGCTTGCAAGATGATTAGTTTATTAATATATATTTGCATGCAATTAACCAAAATTAATTTTTTTAATTTAATTTCATAACCCTTTTAGTTTAATCTTCATAATTAAATTCTTATTCCCATTTTTTACAACTCATATTTTAAGATTGCTACTTTGAATATTTATACAATATTAATTTACAAATTAGTCATATACCAAAGAATATTGAGACATGCATGTAAGAGTTTGGCACATTTAACCAGCTGGACCCACAAGTCATTAGAGAGAGACATAGAGGAGGGGGCTGTTCGGCAGAGAAGAGAGCAGGGGGAGCAGTGAAAACAGGGAGGTGCACGGCGCAGAGGTCAGGCGGTGGTAGCGGCAAGCGGGAACCCAAGACCAAATGGCAGCTGAGGGAGATGATGGGCACGGTCGGGAGGCACCATTGCGAGTTTGCGGCGGTGGGGAGAGGCCTCGCATAGGGAGGCCACCAATGGCGACGGCGGCCAAAGGAAGGAGGGGAGAGATAAGGGGAGCATGAGCAAGAGGAAACCATGGGGAGCCCAAAGATTTTTGAAGATTTTCCTAATTTTGAATTCCATGGTTAATTTTGTAAATAGATTTTGAATTTGAAATTCTAATGAAAATTTTGGATTGCTAGATGAAATTTTAACATTGTTGGGTTTTGAGAGAAAATCATGAATTTTCAGAATATGAATTCTTGGATATGATAATTAGATGGGAAGGTTTTGATATTAACTTTGATTTAAAATTCCATTCTTGATCTTGAAGCTCCAAATTCTAAATTTTAGATTTGAATCTAGGACTACATGGGGATTTGGAATTCCTTGATTCGATTTTTAAATCTTGGTTATTGATTTCAAGATTTTGATTTTATTAATCGGATTTTTAGCAAGGACTCAAATCAAGAAACTCAAATAACGCGGAAAATTTTGAGATACACTGAAAATCAATTAAAAGATTTTTATAATTTTCATAATTACAATAATTCCCATTTTGGGATGTTACAGGAATGATCTTGGACTCTTTGGAGGCTTATTCAAAAGGCTACACAACCCATATGTTTTCATGATCTCAAACATATTAGATCAATATAGAAAGTATAAGAACTCTGAGTCACTACCATGGTCTAAGTCCAATGAAATAGTAACAAACAATTTTAGACCATACCTACGAAAAACACATGAATTCCAACATTTGCAAAATGTATTTATAAATTTATATCATGCCACAAGGAGTAGGTATATGAACTTCAACAATTTACAAAATATATTTACAAAGTATAGTCAAATGTTACGAGACACAAATATTTGTGAAATGCTTCAAAAATAAAAGCATTATGCCATGAAGAGCTAGAGTAAAATAGATTGAGCTATCAACACATGATGAGACTTAAGCTACTAGACAAGTCTCCTCTTAATAGTATGGTAACATACACTAGCAATCGGTCTTCTAACCAAACACCGAAACCAGTAAAAGGCTAGAAACGCATCCTTAGAACATGCTAGTTATACCTTTACCTTGCGCATCTTCTTGAAACTTGATGACGAATATCCTCACTTAAAGTTTATGTTCTTGACTTGATATGCATTAACACATGAAACATCCTATTGACTTGATAGCCTTTAACATATGAAGCCATCCACCACTCCGGGATCTCGACTTGATGACAATCAACACATGATGTCATCCTTCATCCTAAACCTTAACTTGATGACGATCAATTCATGACGTCTTTCCAACTCATGCAAAATATTAGTCTCACAAATTAATTGTCATTAATTACTAAAACTCGACCTTAACTTATAATGGAAGGACAAGATTCTTCACTTAGAAAATGATGGTGATGTTGACTCGGCTCGATGGGGAGGATGGGGGTGGTGGTGCGTCTGCTAGGGATAGCGGCAGAGGGTGGAACGCCAACGACAAGGGTGGCACGTATAGATCTGAGTCATGCATAGTTTTCTTAAACCAATTGTTTGACAGTTCTCGAGTGTGTCCAACCTCAAAACACACGGAGAGGGTGCCCACGTGGTTGCGCTGTCAATTAGCCACGCGGCCACTTTGGAGGCAATAGCGTTGATACACTTCCCCTTGTGTCTTTTTATAGAACACTCGAAATGTGTTTCGTCAGTAAACCACCTCATTTTCTTTTCAAAAATCAGGAACAACCTTTGGAGTGATCCAGCAGCCGAGAAGGGGTTATTCTACTAGATATGTTAATGTGACGATGGCCCGATCTTCCGAAAGGTACTGATAAGTCAATTGTGGAGAACACGACGTTGATGATCCAAAGGCTCTGACCAAAACATATCGAACCCCTCGCAATCACTACACCACTGCTCCGATGGTTATCAACCGTGTCGAACGCGGTTGACCTCGCCAAGAAGGCTATCTCCTGCAAGCGAATCGAGAACACAAGCAAGAGAGTACAAGATGCAATCTGAAATTGTATTGTGAATAAAGATTAAGTTCACAAGTTAGGGTTCCTCAACCGAACGTGCGGTGAAATTGCTAAGCATAATAATCTATTAAGAAAAATCAAACTCTAGAAGAGGGTGCAGCTGCCTATTTAAGAGACACAGGAGGTGAATGATCGGACAAAACAATTTGGAAGCCGAACAAGACTCGATTACAAGGCCTAAGGCCCACTTTGACTCGGACCGAAAAGTGACGTGACTTGTTTGGCAGTTTCTGACCGGCTCAGATGGAGTTTGGAGGTGAGACTAGATCCATATGAAAGTAGACTCCAAGAGCTTTCCAAAGAGTACTCACGGGCCCTGAGAATCCTTCTGGATCAAAAGTTGTGGCCATTTAAAGTTGACGCTGTTAAAAAGGTTGAATCTAAGTCGAACTCGCAAACATGACTTGGATTGCGCTTGACGGTTCCACTTATACACTTGAGCTCACGTGGTTCTTCCCCATGGTTCCTAAGGACGATTAAATCATCACAAGAATTAAGTAGTATGCTATTCTTTGAAATATTTGTATGTAAACTTAGAAATACATTCACCTGATGGTTAAGTTGACGTGTTCACGCTCGAGTCATTGGTCCTTGTATCATAGTTTCAGTTTGTTGAATTTGTTGTGGAGTCGGCACGATCGTATCTATGGAAAAGATATCCTCATCATATGTCCTTTTGATTTTGTCAAAAAACGATTTTACAGTATAGACACTTATTCTTTGATCTGCCTTGGTCTATCATATGCTCAACTACAAATATCTCGATTTGTGGAGGGATAGTCGGGTGGGCTCACTTTTTTTGCCTTTTCCTCCCATGATTTAAGGATTGGCTCAAGCGCCATACAAAGCCGTTAATCCCTTAAAATCACCGTGTGCCCTCCCTAACAGACAGGGAAATGCATGCAATTTCCTGTGTGCTGCCTATAGGGCACACGGGAAACCCAGATTCCCCGTTAGGCATGTCCTCGGGTGTTCAGCCCTCGAGGAAGTCTCTACCTAGAGTTTTCAAACTTTTCGCAGTGCTTTAGGCACACGGGGAATTTACAGGATCTGGTAGCGTCTTGTGGTTACGGGAAACCAGGAAAGGGTGGGCTTAGCGCAGTGCATAATGCTTCATTTGCTTGCAGAGTGCAGGTGCAGTTTCAGCAGAGAGTTGCGTATGGGGAAGGATAGAGCATGTTTGGAATGAACTTAAGCAAAGAGGTTTCAGCAAATAGGACGGCGGTGGTGCGCGGGGCAGTACGGGAGGGCAGAATCCCGGCGGCAGGGTGGCATCTAGAGGGAGGGCCATGGCTCCCTTCGGAAATTAATCAAATCCTAAAACCATGATCGAGCTAATTAAAGGTAGATTCAAACATAAATAGAAGAGAAACAAATTCAACTTTAAATAAATATTTTAAAAATATCTCTACAAGTTAATTGTAACTGGTACGTTAAAAACCCAGGGTGAGCTCGATCAACCAAAATCATTGCTGATTACCTCTCTGGGGCCATAATCTAAATCACAAACAGTTAAAATTCAAAAATTTCAGCTAAAAACCATAAACCGCAGCGCCAAACAGGCCCTAAGCACAAATTTTCGTCTCTTCCTTTCGAGGGCAAGAAAAATATGCACACTGCTGTAAAAGAGAACATGGTGTACGCTCGTGAAGGTTTTTCCCCGGGCATATGCACACTACTACTTCGTGGAGACTTCTGTTCATGCCTATGGAAAGCTTCCTTTTGGAGGGAACAGTCAGAAGGACAGGGGCATTGCCTGCACGCCCGGAAGCAGAGCATTTGGTTGAGGTCAGATAGGTCACGTGCATGACGTCATCCGGACTCCAAGGAATGGTCCATCTGCCACGTGAATGTTTACGTCAACTGGTTCGAGTCAAGTCGACTTACACTGCGCGTAGGTAATGTGGGCACCAAAGAAACGTGGCCTTACAACTTGAAGCATCTTTGATTCGCCTTTTAAGAGGCCGAGCATCTTTGGGTGGAAGTTTGGAACACATCTTTAATGGTCATTAGGGCTCACAGTTACTGTCGGTCGTATTAGAAGAACAAAAAGAGAGAGCCAAATGCCCAAGCGAATATGAAAAGGAAAAATTATGCCTAGGCATACGTATCTGTTTTGTTTGGGCTCTCTATATGCTACTCAACTTATTTTCTTTAAAAAATAACTATGTTTGGACCATCCTAGCTAGGGACGAAGACAGATATAATACAAATGGATAGTGAAGCTTTCATATTTGTTTTCATATTTTTTTGGATGCGATACAAATACAAATATAGAGCGAATACGAATCGAAATGAATACAATCATGAATATTTCTCTGAACATAAAAACTTCCCTTAAACCATATGCACAAAATGAATAGAAACACATAACTAGTTTATTTGATCCAAACATTCATGAATTCTTCATATTTTCAGTTAGAGTTCCTTCCCTAACTCCATGTATTGATGCACTCCCTCTGTTCTATTTTACTTGACTATCTAGAATACGTATCGTTAAACTTTTAAAAGTTTGACTAACAATAGGTTTAAAACTATATAGATTGGCTATACAAAAATTATATCATTAGAAAGTAATATTAATTTTATTAGTATATCTTAATGTAAAATTATAAAAATAGTGGTCAAAATTGCATCTTAAAGATCGTAAAAAATAAAAAACGTCAAGTAAAAAAGAACAGAGAGAGTATATATAATATATAATAGACTACTAAAGTATTATGTAAATGGGCTAGATGACATAGATTATATATGTTGTGGATATCGGGTCTCTAAATATCCAGATAATCTGGATCCATATTCATATTCAACAAAAATGGTGAGCTATTGAATCCTTGTTCATTTCCGATCTAATACTATTTGATAAATATTCAAACCAGTAGAATTCATATTCGAAAATAATCCAAATTAATCAGAAATTATCCGAACCATTTTCACCCATAATCCTGGGTACGTCTCACCAAGTCTACCATGGTAACACAACTTAGCAAGAATTATCTAAGTAGGGAGAGAGGGCGTGCAAGGGATACTTCGTCGCCGCAATCTCGTACCAGATCTACCATCGTGAAATTCCACTGATTTTGAAAATTTTTAGCCGAGTGGTGTGTAGCAAATCCATTTTCCAAATTGCTAAAAACAACAAAAAGAAAATTAAGTGACTAGGACATATGAAAAAAAAGAGAGAGATTTGCAAGTAATACTCGAGTGTCTTTTCATTAAAAAACACACTTTTATTTTTCAACCCTTAGCTCCTTCATCTAGCAAGCTAACCTAAAAAAACCAAAAAAATTCCTACATACTCTCCGGCCTCTCCTCCCGAAAATAACACTCCAGTGCTAGACAGCAAACCTTGAAAAGAAACACGCGCATGTTTTTTGGCTTAGATTAGTAAAACTTACCTTAAGATTATTATTCTAGAACAAGATAGGGACGACGCTCGATCTATTTGCCTTTTGCTTTTGCTTTATTATTACGATTGATGCTCTGAAGTGCTTGCTTGCATGACGTTGCCCGATTGGATTGACGAACTGAGGTCGTCTTCTCCATGAGTGGATAATCCATAGCATTAATTAGCCTAATCCCAATCATCAGACGCACGTCATTAGTCTAAGAAGGTTGCCGATAAGACATACAAACCAAGACGATCTGTTGATGATACAATTGACACAGGCCACGTATATGTGTGGGTTCTTTTAAACTTATGGCTTATGTCTTATTGTTTAAATATTTAAATTTTATTTGTTCATGAGAGACAGTACGCAGATGAAAATAATCGTATACGATTTTAGTTGATACAGTCGAACTTAGTACACTTTTTATTACAATATTTTCTATTAGCCCTGTTTTAAAAATACATACCACTTAAAAGCTAATTACTGTAAACAATATAAGTATAAGCCAACTTTAACCTCAAAAAACCCAGCCATATATGCGCACCACGACGGCACGATAAACATGAGTACACGACCCTATTCGGTCCGGATTACCTAGATCCGTTTCGTAAGACTGTAGCATGTTTTAATCGACTGAAGCTGGTAGTTTTTGGTTGAAGATTTTGATTTTTGATTAAAATAGAATAACAATGGTTGGAAAAAAAAATAAAATTTAGAAAATGGCTTTTAGAACATCTAGATGCAGAGAAGCCAACAGAGGCCAACCGACCGCTTTTGGAAACCATTTAAAGAAACTATTTTTAAAAAATCACTTTTAAAAACCAAAATATTTAAGTTGGCTTTAGATTTCTTTAAGTAAAAGCTATAAGTCGAAGTAGATTTGAACACCCAACGACGAACTAGCGTGCGCGGTTGCCTTTAATTTGCAAGCTAGGAGTAGAAAAGCTGGTTAATTTCCCGCGCAACACGTAGCAAGGTCTTTTTTTTTTGGTGATGATGACTCACCACCAGGACGGACACCGTAAGGAACACTCTCCTGTACGTAGACGCACGAGAAAAATACGCGCGTATGTGGCCGGTCAGGTCAGTCGGCATCTCGATGGCTTTCGCTGTCGGTCCATGCTTTGTTAGTTCCATCATTGTGCGCTGCTTCCGTTTGGTTTTTGGAACTGGACATTTTGGGGCTGGTAGATTGCGTTGACATGGGATATGGTAAAGTTTTATCAATCAATGTGGTAAGTTTATTCTAAAAAGATAATAATCAATGCGGTAGGTTAGAAAAATTAAAGGGTACTACGGTAGTAGGTATCAGGCTGTAGTATGTGTTAGAATATGGCCCATTTTATGGCCCACTTCCTTAATTCCAAAGCATACTTTGTTTAGTACCATATTGTTAAGGAAAGGAGGAAGATAAATTTATAAGGTGAAGTCCTCCACTCTTTGAATGAGATGATATGTGGAGGGTTCAGTGTACACACGCCGCGGCAGATACACGTATTTTCGCGTATAAATCGCGTGACTTGAAAGAACCACGTGACGTGACGTTGAGAGAACAAAAGCGACTGTGACGTAGCGCGCCACTTGGCAGACCAAGTTCATCTCTATTTTTGCTGAACTCTGCACCACTCTCTCTCTCCCTGTTTGAATGCAATTCAAACGTTTGAATTTGAGATTTTATTGGGGTTTTGATGACAAACGAAGCACGGTGGATCAATGATCGTTGAATGCGCCGCTACCGGTGGGTAAATGGTCGCTTTAATCATGTCGCTTATCAACTGTCTTTATATGCCCGAGACGCCCGTAGTATGAGTGAGAAATCTACGACCTCTATTTCCTTCTTCTCGTGTTTCGTGCTCGAGCACGTGCCGTCTCGAACCTCGCCGACCTTTCTTTCCCAAGGCACTGAAGGAGGGAGAGCGGGTATCTCCGAACCGTTGCCGCAGAGAGTACCTGCACGGATGTAACATCCTGTGAAGTTAAATTTTGGATTATAAATTTTCCTTGCATTAATTGCTGTTATTTTGATTTGAAATTGATTCTCTTTAAACATTTCTTAATTAAAGAGTCGATGATTTCCAATGGGCAAAAGAAATGAAATAATAGAACATAAAATAATAAAAGGAGAATCAAAAGATGATCCAAAGGCCAAAAGAATGTAGTTGATCGTAGATAATGGATTATATATAGGGTTAAATCTTTGCAAAAGAAATGAGAAAGAGAAATAAAATATAAAAGTATATATGTAAATACAAATATCTATATATGAAAATGGAAATAATAAAAGGGGTTTTAAATGAATAAAATGTGTAGATGAGCTCCCTTAAAGATAGGGATTTAGAAATATATATATATATATATATATATATATATATATATATATATATATATATACATATTTGCAAATATGTGAAAGAATTGAGTGAAATTAAATAAAAGAAATAGAAAAGAAAAAAGAAAATATTTTGTTTCGGGTCCGCTACCGACCTACCAGCCCAACCCAGCCCGCCCCACGCGACCCCCGCCCGCAGACTGCTTTTCTTCTCCCCGCCTCCTTTCGCCGCCCACCTGCCCAGCCCGCCACCTTGACCAGCTCGCCTCGGCGCCTGCTCGGACAACAGATCGCTCGCTTCGGACAAAGCAGCCGCCGTCTTGTCCGAACGCCCAAGATCGCCACGCGCTTCCCGAGCGCCGCGCCACTCACCGCCAGGCGCTGGCGCTTTGCCTCGCGTGGCGCCCATGCACGGCCGCCGCCACGGTTTCTCCCCAACCCGCCACGCCAGCGCCAGCCCCGCCGCCGCCGCCTACGCCGCTCCGCCCAGATGCCGAAAGACGGCACGGGAGGCACTCGATGCCGGCCCCCCGTGCCCATAAGACACCCCGAGCCCCATTGTCCTCCCCACGCCTCATCCTCTCCTCGCCGAGCAATTGCGCCCAACGGCCGAACCACCGCTGGCCCGAGCTTCTTCCTCGGCTCGGCCATCCTCCTCCTCGCCGACCACGCCACCCGAGCTCAATCTCGAGCTCCTTCACCATCTCCGAGCCTCACCAACTCGTTTGGCCTCCCGAGCTCCGGCCACCGCACATCGCCGCACCGTGAGACCTCCCCACACCGCCGCCGCCGCCGCCGACCCATCTCCGGCACCCCGGCCCCTGCCGACCCCTCCATCGGCTCACCGAAGTGCCGGGATTACATTTCACGCACCCGGCACCTCTCCGACCACCCCTCACCGGCCTCGCCTCCGCTACTCGGCAGCCTCCAGAGCCACCTCAAAAGGATATAACATCCTTAAGGGGTAGACAAAGCCTCCCGCCCACTTGGTTACCGCAACATTCCTCTTTCCCCTCGGCTCCCGGCTGCTCGAGCCCGGGCCCGCTGGTTGAGCCTTTCTTTTCTTCACACGACATGGGCCCGGCCCCACCTGCGGCGTGAAGCGCAATCAGAGGTTCGAGTCCGACATGCGGACCCCGCATGTCGAGGCACTGACAGGCGCGATTGTTTAAATAAAATATGCAAGTGGGTCCCACCTGTCAGTAATTAATAGTTTTTAGAATTTACTTAAACTGAGGGCTTTGAAATGTCATAACTTCTTCATGTTAACTCCAAATTTAGTGAGACAAATTTCTAAATTCGTCTAAATTCAAGATCTATCCAATGGAACTGAAATCATAATTTTTAGAGTTCATTTGAAATTCTGGTGTTATTTGGTTTGATTCTTGCTTTTCTTTTTATGCAAATTTTCGCGCCGGTTAAAATAGCGCGACGAGGCACAAGAAGAGGAAGCGAAGCAGACCCCAACTTCCAACCCACGTAACCACTTGACCAAGGCGAGTTACCACTTTGACCATATTGAACCCGATTTATGCAAATTATTTCTTTTTAAATTATCCATGTGCATGCCTTATTTTCTGCAGTATATCATGTTCAAATTTTCAGAATGTAGTTATACACCCGATATTATGCTTGCTAGTATTACCCGTTGAGACATGTTGTTATATGTGAACCTTGTCGCCGTAGTAAAACTAGTATAAAGTAGATTTTCCCAAATAGAGTATAACATAGCGACTTGCTTAGTCCTGCTAGTTAAACGGGGACACTCAGTTGTCCCGAAAACTCTCACATGCAATATGGAAAATGATTTGGGCAGTCATGGTGGGAATGACTGATGAAAAGTTTGGAACTGTTATTTTATGTCCCAAAAATCTCCAAACTTGCTTAGTATCCGGGTGGATGATATAATGGAATGTGTGCGGTGGGAGCACAAAATCATGGGATGTGGTAGAACCACCCGATAACACTAAGGGCTGAATCTTGTCATGTTAGCCTGTAAAACAAGACAACCACATGTCTCAGAAATACAACTTGGCTAAGTAGCGGTATCGAAACTCCTCGACTCATCTCACCGGTAGTGGATAGACGTGGTTATGCAAGGGCAAAGGAGCCCGTGAAGTTAAATTTTGGATTATAAATTTTCCTTGCATTAATTGCTGTTATTTTGATTTGAAATTGATTCTCTTTAAAACATTTCTTAATTAAAGAGTCGATGATTTCCAATGGGCAAAAGAAATGAAATAATAGAACATAAAATAATAAAAGGAGAATCAAAAGATGATCCAAAGGCCAAAAGAATGTAGTTGATCCTAGATAATGGATTGTATATAGGGTTAAATCTTTACAAAAGAAATGAGAGAGAAATAAAATAGAAAAGTATATATGTAAATACAAATATTTATATATGAAAATGGAAATAATAAAAGGGTTTTAAATGAATAAAATGTAGATGAGCTCCCTTAAAGATAGGGATTTAGAATATATATATGTACATATTTGCAAATATGTGAAGGAATTGAGTGAAATTAAATAAAAGAAATAGAAAAGAAAAAATTAAAAGAAAAATATTTTGTTTTGGGGTCACCGCGGCCCACCAACCTGCCCACCTCACACGACCGCCCCCGCCTCGCCTGCTCTTCTTCTCCTCGCCTCCTCGCCGGCTGCCCGGCCAAGACCGCGCCCGCCTGCTCGCCTCTTTCCGTGGCTCACCAGACGGGCGTTTCGGACCGCTGAGACACTCCCGCCGACCATCGGCAACGCAACGCCCCGACCGCCTCTTTTCCCCCGCCAGACTCTCTCTCGCCGCGCAAGAACTCTCCTCGCGTGGCGCCCATGCACTACCTCCGCCCACTGGTTTCTCCCCAACCCGCCACGAGCGCCACTTACCGCCACGCCTTTCCCCCACGCCGCCTCCGCCGAAAAGACGGCCGAGGGAGGCACTCAATGCCGCCCCTCTCGCGCCTTAAAGTCTCCCGAGCGCGCCTTCTCCCCACACTCTCCACCAGCCCCATCGTGCCCATTAGCCCCTCGCCTCAGCTCACGGCCCGCTTCTTCCCCAAGTCCGCCACCGGCTCCTGCGGACCCCGCAGCTAGAGCCCACCTCACTCCCACGCCACCCCGAGCACCGTGAAGCCGATCCCACCGCCCGAGCTCCTCCCGCTCAGATTTCACCGACGCCGAGCACCACCCGAGCTCGCCGCCACCGCACGCCGCCAAGATACCTCCTGTTCCCCGCCCACCGCCACCGCCATCGGCTTCCCGTGTCCCCTGGATTCTGCTTTGCCCTCCCAAGACCTTCCGCCGTCGCTGCCGACCGCACCACCGCTGCTCCCTGCCTGCCACCTCCGCCTACCGCCCCCTGCCACCTCAAAAGGATATAGCATCCTTAAGGGGTAGGCAAAGCCTCCCGCCCACTTGGTTACCACAGACTTTTTCCCCGGCTCCCTGGCTGCCGAGCCGCCGCCCGCTACCGGGTTGAGCCATTTCTTTTATTTTTGGATCGACAGTGGGCCCCGCCACACTCGCCGCGCCGTCAGGCCTTCGACATGTGGGCCCCGCCTGCCGCCGAGCGCAGAGGACCAAGATCGCCGACAAGCGGACCCCGCCCGTCAGTAGCTCGGGAGCGTCCGAGACGCTGCCATGTGGGTCCTACCTGTCAGTACTTAATAGTTTTTGGAATTTATTTAAACTGAGGACTTTGAAATGTCATAACTTCTTCATGTTAACTCCAAATTTAGTGAGACAAATTTCTAAATTCGTCTAAATTCAAGATCTATCCAATGGAACTAGAATCATAATTTTTAGAGCCCATTTGAATTTCTGGTGTTATTTGGCTTGATTTTGTTGCTTTTCTTTTATGCAAATTTCGCGCCTTGTTAAAATAGCGACGAGGCACAAGAAGAGGAAGCAGAGGCAGAATGACCCCAAGACCCACCTCCGTGAACCCCGTGACCAAGGCGAAGTTTCCACTTTGACCATATTGAACCCGATTTATGCAAGTTATTTCTTTTTAAACTATCCATGTGCATGCTTTACTTTATGTGGTATATCATGTTCAGATTTTCAGAATGTAGTTATACATCCAATATTATGCTTGCTAGTATTACCCGTTGAGACATGTTGATATATGTGAACATTGTCGCCGTAGTAAAACTAGTATAAAATAGATTTCCCAAAATAAAGTATATCCTAGCGAATTGCTTAATCATGCTAGTTAAACGGGACACTCATTGTCCCAAAACTCTCACATGCAATATGAAAGATGATTTGGGCAATCATGGTGGAATGATCGATGAAAAGTTTGGAACTGTTATTTTATGTCCCAAAATCTCCAAACTTGCTTAGTATCCGGGTGGATGATATAATGGAATGTGGTGCGTGGGAGCACAAAATTTATGGAATGTGGTAGAACCACCCCAGATAACACTAAGGACCTGAATCTTGTCATGTTAGCCTGTAAACCAAGACAACCACATGTCTCAGAAATACAACTTGGCTAAGTAGCAGATCGAAACTCCCGACTCATCTCACCCAGAGGATAGACGTGGATATACAAGGTGGGAGGCCCAAAGGGACACCAAGTGAGGGTGACGTCACCACCGTACTAGCATTGGAGGAGTGGAGCCCGCATAATGCTAGTAGCCGTGGTGAACATCCCGCAACGATGGGACCCACCGCAAGTGGGCGCTTCCATAGGGTGAGATGACTAGTGGAGCTAGATATTCTCAATCATGTGATAATCCGCTTGACCACCGACCAAGGAATCGGGTGGGGCAATAGGTGGATTATCGCCAGGTGAAAGTGTACACACTCGCAGAGTCAAAACTATTCGAATAGCCGTGCCCACGTCATGGGCGCATATGGGATACTTAACTAGATATAGTTCTGTTTCAAAATGGTTTGTGAAGGGAATGGGAGAATAGGGGCGATGGATCGCCCTAGTTTGGAATTGGCCTCGGTTTCGCCCGGTGGTAAGTTAAGTGGCTATAACACCGAAGATACAAGATGATGCGATGCCATGTAATGGTGGATGGTGTCTCAGATCGCTATTACAAAGGTCGTACTTCACTTTACTTTTACCGAAAAGTCGCTAGATCCTAGGGATTTTAATTATGTTATTCACATGCAATTTTGGCAAACAACCAAACCCCACCTTCCTTTGATCTAGCCTAGCATATAAATTATCGATTCTCGGTGGTAACTTGTCGAGCACGGTGGTTAGTGTGCTCACACTCGCAATATCAAAACAGAGACAGGAACTCAGGGACACTATGAGCATGAAGATGTCCCGGTCAAGGAGGAAGGAAACAACGATGATAATTAGGGCGCCGCTATGCTTTTGGGCTCGCATAAGTTAGACTTTAGGTCGTGTGTGCATGTATATGATCTAAGTCTAGATGATATACACCGACACATACTCCCCGCCGCTGTTCGTGGCGTTGGCTTACTTTTTGTTTCACCGTGATACTTTGATGATCGATAACATTTGGCCTTATGGCCCTTTTGTAAACTATTGCCCGACGTGGCGATTTCCAACTTTGGATTGTAATATTTGATGTATGCGATGTATGTATGATTCAAGAATGTACCGTGTGCACTAACCATCGATCCGTGGATTAGTGCAATAATCACGAGAATTTCGGATTGAAAATCCGGTCCGTATGAACTATGGTTCCAAATTCTAGGTTTTTTTTCGTAAAGATGAAATTGACTACCATCTGTGTAGGTCATCGTCCATGGGAAAGAAATAGAATGGTCTCCATGAGGAGCTAGTGTGGTACGGATTCGTCACGGACACTATTTGTTTTCTCTTCGAACAAAACAGGAAGATAATTGATCACCTTCTTGTTTTATATTTTTGGGTTCGTCAGGTCTAGAGTCTCTTCTCACGTTTTTGGGCAGGCCACAACAACTAGCAACAAGTCAGATTTGTTTGTTAGAATGGTGGATCGCAATACGCAAGTAAGTGCTCAAGGTTCACAGAAAAGAGCTTCACTCTTACATAGTCCTCTTCCTCTGGACGATATGGAAAAAACGCAACCCTTAGACGTTTAACAAAATCTAAACGACCGTTGAAGGGAGGATATCCTAAAACGGGAGCTTTCTTAGTGGCACGTGGCGCGTGCGAAGTTGCCGCTAATCACGACGACAAGCGGGTTATAACCCTTGCTCTCCGTAGTCTTCGCTACGTAGTTCCAACCCCTTATTTTTCCCTCGCTACTTTTTCATTTTTCTCTTCCCCTTTCTATCAGTCATTTTCTTTTTTCCATTTTTATGTTCTGAAAACACTAGATCTCTAATATATGTATTTCTCTCTTTCTAATACAATGACATGTAAATTCTGTGTATGTTCTCTAAAAAAAGAGCTTTGCCAAAAGAGAAGAGGTCATGATTAAGACGTCTCTAGATATTTTGGAAGTGATGATTGAGCTAGCACCACCAATGTAGAGAATATTCGTGTCTGTAGTGGATAAGGACAAGTGCTGGTCACCTTCAGCACACAACGAACTTCCACTATGTTGTGCTCACATACTGACATTAAGTCACATACTGATGGGTTAGAGAAAATGTGCTGCTGCGGTAGAAAACTTTTATGAAAATACTAAAGTTGTCGGTAAGATACAAATTAAGCAGCTGATACCGCTTTAGGATCAGCTTCGTCGAAAGTAGCTGACTGAATCTGCATGCCAGACTGCCAGCATATCGTCGGGTCCGCTCGTTTCGGCTTTAACTTCTGATTTCTAGCTTATTTTTCATTATTCATAAACTTCGTCTTTTTTGAACTTTTGGTTTTTTTGAACTTTTGCCTGTTCTTTTTTTCCGTATTCGTTTGCGTTGTCCGTGATGAGCTAGCATATTTTCTCTATTTTTAAATTTTTTTAAATTTAATTACGCCAAATAAGCCACCTTCAGCTACAGTGAAAGTTCAGCCGTTACAGTCCAATTTCAACCATATGCCACGGCTTTTCAGCCCAACCGAGCAGGACAAAGCTCTGCTTGCTCTCCCAAAGCCATCTCAGCCTTTAGACTGCATCAAAATTTTCAAGCTTTTGGCTTCATAGTGTAACTTCCTGATTTTTAGTGTTTTTAAAGTTTTTAAAATAAAAAAATCATTTAGATTTTTTAAATTAATTAAAGCTTAATTTAATTTTTTCTGAAATTAAAAGATTTAATATAAATAAAGTAAAATTTAATTAAATTAAAACCAATTTTAGTGGAGCTCCTTGTGATGCAAGGAATTTTCTGTATTTTCTTGGATTTTTAGAGTTTATTTGCTATTTATTGGAGTTCAATTGAATTTATGCCAATTTCTAAAATTCAGAATCCTTTAAAATTTCAAAGCCTCGGTGGGCCGAATCCCTCCTTTTAGCCCATCACCTTTTTCCACCGAAACCTAGTTCAGCCCACACCATCTTGGCCCAACCCATACTACCTCTCTTTCTCTTTTCTCTCACCGCCACGCGGGCCCCACCTGTCTGATGAACAGTGTCGTTCATATTTCACCTCCCGACTCCAACTCATGCATGATGCCACCACTGAGTCCATCCCGGTCTCCCTCTCCCCATGCTATAAACAGGAAGCCTCGGCCACCAAAATAGGAACCCCGAGCCGCCCTCATCCCTTTGCCCTAGCAGCTGCCTTGAGGTCACTCCTAAGCGTCGGATCGAGAGCTCCAAGCCGTCGCCGCCATTGGAGCCGAAGGAGGAGCTCATCGTCCCACTATTACGCCACGTCTTTGTCGAATTCAAGTGCCACCACATGCTCCTGAGTGGTCTTGTTCGGAACCCTCAAGGAATCGAAAGGGAGTAGGCATCACCGAGATCCGAGTCATCTTCTCCACCGCTGGCCGACTACCTCTGCCGTCTAAATTCATCGTCGCTTGTGAGTCCTGAGCTTTAGCATCCACCTCCTCAAGTTCTCCATGTTGTGTTCCATCCTGTGCTCAGGTTAACCGAAGCCCTGCCACCATGCTGACTCCATCAGAGCTGAGCCCACTCTGCCGCCTCTATCCTCACCAGCAAGTTTGCTCGTCTACCATGGCCACATCATCGGCATTACCGGGTCACCCTCTCCTTGTTTTGATCTTCGTTGGAGCCTCACCGACCACCGCTCATTGTCGACCCCGTCCACCTGAGAGCCCATGGCCGCCACCTCCCTCTGTCTCCCTACTATGTGGCTAGCCACCACAGCTCACCAAGTCAACATGGATGCCGTGTAGCAGCCACACAAGCCCTAGTCTGCCACCTCACCCATTACAACATCGGGCCATGTCATCAACCATGTAGGATGCCACATTGCTGCCACCTAGATGCCACCTCATCTCTTGTTGCATACGTGTCTACCACATCGCCACACACGACAGCTAAATCCCCATATCAATTCGGTGAACTTAGTCTATCGTGGACCAAAGCATTGACAAGTGAAAATAAATATAATGGTCTCCAAAGGAGCTTTGCCAAAAGATCAGATCATGGTTAACTACCTTTTCCAATGCCTCTAGCTACTTGGGAAGTGATGATTGAGCTAGCACCAATGTATAGAGAATTTTCGTGTCTGTAGTGGATACGGACAAGTCCTGGCTGGTCACCTTTTAGAGCACAACAAATTTCCACTATGTTTGGTAAATGCGACACCGCCTAAAAACAAAGAAAAAAAGGGTGAAAACAGATCCGAATAATATTCAGATATCCGGCTATCGAATCAGAATATGTCAGATCCAGATACCTAATATCCGGATTCGGATATATCGGATCCGGATACCGCTTCCCATATGCGAATACGGATATGGAGTGGGTCGGCTCGGATTCGGATCCAGATACCCGGATTCAGCAGATATAATAGCTGCAACTTACTAATATATATCTTTTGTATTTGACCTCTAAATTAGGCATATTATATATGCATTTTAATCATCTTGACGAGCCCATCATCATGGTGGGCTTTAATTTGGTATTTTTATTTTTATTTTGGCAAATCCCCTAATAAAACTTTTTGCATGCTCTTTTTAGCTAAATTTGATATTAAACTAATTCGTGCCATGTTTTAAATAGGAGAGGCCACGAATAATTCTTGGAATCCAAAAAATAGTCAAATCCGATCCGATTTTGATTATAATTCGATCTAAATTTGTATCCGATATTTTCTGGTCCATATTCATATCTCGGCGTTTGTCTGATTTGTATTTGAATCTGTAAAATAAATATAAATACAAATATAATTTAAACACTATTCAATCTATTTTTACCTCTAGTTAACTACCTTTTCCGATGTCTCTAGCTACTTAGGAACTGATGATTGAGCTAGCACCACTGTAGAGAATTTTCGTGGCTGTAGTAGATAAGGACAGGTCTTGGCTGGTCACCTTTTAGAACACAACAAACTTCCACTATGTTTGGTAAATGCGACACCGCCGAAACAAAAAAGAAATAACGTGACATCAATTGAAAGGTAGATTGGTGTATTGTACCAATGTAGTATGGCAAAACGTGCCACTACTTCGCATCGCATGCTCTACGAGCTAAAATGTTCGATACAATGTAACACTACACCATGAGTACTTGAGATATACATGTGCTCACATACTGACATCAAGTGACATGAAGTGCTGAATTAATTCAGGAAGGGACTGATCGGTTAGAGAAAAATGTGTTGCTGCGGTAGGAAACTTTTATCAAAATCCTAAACTGGTCAGTGAGATACTAATTAAGCAGCTGATACCGCTTTAGGATCAGTTTCGTCGAAAGCAGCTGACTGAATTTGTATGCCAGACTTCCGGCACATCGTCGTAAAGCTCTGCTTGCCCTCCAAAGCCATGCCTCCTGACTGCATTCAACCCAACCAACCAACAGGGGCGGAGGGAGGGTTGCTGGCAAAGGCCAGACGGCCAGACCCTTCGTGTTTAGATAAATTTATACTATACGTGTATACCTCTTTATATTTTGAGAAATTTTATTATCATTAGTGATATTTGGTCCCTCTAATCAAATATAATTGCATTATAAAGATTGTTTAGCCTCCTTATTTCTAAATCTAACTCTGCTCCTGCCAACAAATGAACCAAAATGGCAAACAGCCTGCCATCTTGGCTCATCTCAGGCCCTTCCATTTCATTTTCTACGTGGGACATGCTGGCACGGCAGACTAGTCTAACACTGTGCTTTGTCCTCTACAGCCATGACATATAACCTGCTGAGGTTGTCACCAGTTCTCGAAACCTTACATCGGAATCAGGGCTTACCACCGACCGGTATTGGATATTTTCTACACATTTTGATGAAATAGAAAATGGTGCCATCTCAAACAGTTAAGAAATACACAAAAAAAAGTTTGAAAAAGAAAAGCAAGTTTTAAACCCCAGCCATTCATGTACCGTTGACTCAGCTTATATCGGTTGAGACCAAGGGAGAAAACAAAGGGCTTCCACTTACAACCGGTTTAAAGAACAGTGGTGGTGATAGCAGACTAGCAAGTCCACTGTTCAGATGACAATCGAAACGATCTCAAAATTCAGAAAATTGAGTTTGTTTGAATTTTTGTTTTTCTCCCCAATTTGGCAATCCTCCTTGAATTTGTGCCTTTCCACTTTTGCTTCACCCCTTCACCATTCGCTGGCGCCCTTGGAGAACCTGTTTTCCCCGCCGCCTCTCTGTTCCCTTCGCCCACGCGGCCGCTCACCCCGGTTCTGAATTGCGGTCATGCCACCCGCGTGTGTTCACACCATTGAACCAGATGTTGACGCCTTGGTCTCACCCTCCAGTGACTCGCCTCGCTGCCAACCTCATCCCCTCCATTTCTCAAGAAGACGCCTGCTTGACTAATCTCCTCCCCGCAGCCTCGCCTTCCCATTCGACATGCGTACACTGCACTGTACCGTCATCATCCGCCAACTCTTGCAGAGACAGTAGCACCGCCTCACCTACACACTTCCTCCTCAGGCCGAGCCTCCGCTCTCCCTCTCTTCCATGCACCAATGGTAACCGAACCGTCCTACTGTTCCCACTGCCTCTCCTCGCCTTTATAGCCCAATTGCCTTCACAGAGAGCTCTGCGTCACTCCCTACCGCTCATCAGAACCACCCAAGTGAACTTCCTCTCACCTCACCTCCACGCTAAGCTTCCTTT